>JBBDHG010000160.1:1630000-2375140 GCA_037951165.1 Lophius americanus | reverse complement strand
TTTGGGGATCATTTTAAAGCAATACGGACACAAATGTTTGTCAAAAAGGAAGGAAACTAAAAGGAACAAATAACTTTTTTTTCTTCCAATTATTAATCTTTGATGAAAGTATTAATTATTGAAATCAGCTCAATCAAGAGACTAAAATACTAATTTAAAGTATGTCAGTTTTAAATAATTTACTTTTCATTGCTTGTAATTAGCAGAATTTGTGTGTGCAGCTGCATCTCATCTCACATGATTTGGTCGTCTCCAAATCAGAAAATGAGCAGGTCGGTGGTTCCAATCCAGCTGTCTACTATGTTTTAGCGGCCTTGGAGCAAGACCCTGAAAGCTAATACGTGCTCCCTGGGGCATTCACAGGCTCCGCCCACTGCTTTCTCAGCGATGATATGGCTTAAAATGTGATTAAAGAAGGTTACATTATTATTAAATGAACCTTTTTGCCCAGTTTTAAGATCCATTAGAGTATTTTCATTGCCAACTTTGGGTGTGTTTTTTAAGAAATCTAGCCAAGCAATAATTTCTTAGCACGTTGGCAGAATATTTTGTTAATTTCGAGGCTGTTTGATTATGATTTAAGAATGTTTGGTTTCTTCTAGTATGGCTGTTTTTGCAGTGTATACTCAGCATTGATGGACAAAATAAAATATGGCAGTTCCCTTCAAATATAGCGACTGTAGCTGAGTGGGGAGATAATTGGCAGACGGGAAGGTTGCCGGTTCGTGTTCCAGCAAGTCTACCCGTCGTAGCGTAGGGTCCTTGAGCAAGACCCTGAACCCGATTTCATCCCCCGGGTGCTTCAAGGGGGCGACAACTACTCCCTCATGGATGGGATCGATTGTAGAGAACATGAATTTCCCTTATGGATAAATAAAGCAATAATAAATTTCTTTATTTTTAGATTGCATCCAGACCCAAAAAGGTCAAGAGATGAATCCTACATCACTATTTTATTAATCTTGATAATGAACTGCCTTAACAGTAACATTTCCTGCTTTTCAGCAGCATACTAGTTGTAAAGATGGGATCACGGTAAAGATCTGTTCACGCTGATATCAGACACAATGTAAGTTTTGAATGTTGAATTCAATGCTGTTTGAAGTGTTGATGTTCTGGCAGTGAGCCTTCTTCTGAAAATTTGTTCTTTCTGGGGTGTAATTCTAACTTTTCTTAAGTTGCAGTGCGTTGCATACTTGCTGCCTAATATATCCCACTCACTTAAAAACACAATTATATTTAGAGTCCTACTCCCATAGCAACACTTTCCAACGCCTCCCGTTCCAGCGGGACCAAAAGGCGTCCTGGAGGCGTCCTAACTTGATGCCCGAGCAGAATCAACTGGCTCCTCGACCATTAAGGAGCAGCGGTTCTGCTGTGAGTCCTTATAGATGTCTTCCTAATAAATCCCACCCACTGGCAGGTTCCACTGTAATGATATAATTAATGTTTTTCTGGACTCATCAGTCAGCAGTTATTATGGCAGATAGCTGTATTTTAAAGGCACTATTTCAATGCTCCAACATGCTAGGATTACCATAACTATCTGTCCAGGAGTTTTATAATATGTCAGGAAATCTGGGATCCATTTCAGACAAAGAGTTAGGTTGTTAAGTTATTGTTTTGTGTCCTTTATAATCTATTATTTATAGAAAAACAACTGTTTTTGTCCTCTGATGAAGGGAATGAAAGCCATAACCCAACCAACCAGCTTTTGTGTCATTGAACCATGTATAGAAAATTTTAAAAAAACAGATTGAAAAATATTATCAGATCATCAAAAATAATGAAATATACCAGATCGTCACATTACGAGTTATGATTGGAGAGGTCTCTGCCTTGTCCTGAAGTCAAGTGCAGCATGAAAGCATCAGCAAATCTCGGACTCTTACTAGTTCCCTGGGAAATGGCATTTATTTTCAGTGTGTGTACATTATCAATCCGATGAAGTATGGGGTTCTGAATGACACACTTAAAAACAAATTCTGACTGTTTTTGCAATATAGATTCATTTTTTATTTGTGGTTTGTTGTCTGAGCCTTTGGGCTACAAGGGTGAAGAAACACTTAGATTATGGTCTTAAAACTACTTTTAATGCCAATTTAAAAGGAACCTACATGTTCAAATAGACCAGAATATGATGAAAACATTTATACGCTGTTATCTTACATTACTGATATTTATACAGTTCATAAAATAGTGAGAAGTTCAAGATGACATCATACTTTAAAAAAAAGAAAAGAAAAGTGGCCCAGACTCCAGAGGTAATCAACGTCCTTTATTTAAGATGTTCAACCTGTGACGCCGGATTTTGGGCCAAATAGCTTCACAGAATCCAAAGAAGCCACTCTTTTTCCAAGGAGTGAATGGAGTGTAGAGAGTGCAGCATATTAAGAAGAAGGTTATGATGAGTAGGGAGGAACAATTTCAGAGAAAACCCAAAAAGATCCAAATGATTGACTGTCTGATATTAGCCTCAGGTGGAAAGTGGATTAAACTGACTCAAGTATTATTGAGTATAAAGGTCTTGAGAGTCCTGAGAGGTTGCTTGGGTCATGGTTGCCATGTTCAAGGACTTTTGTTCATTGTATTAACATTTTTAAAAGTCTAATTCACACACAAAAAAAACATTTATCTTCCATTCTCTTAAGTGATGAGGTTTTCTTCTTGTTTTTCTTGTCCAGTTTGTTCCCAGTACTCCCGCGGTGTCTTCGCCATCTTCGGCCTGTACGACAAGCGCTCCGTCCACACGTTGACGTCCTTCTGCAGCGCCTTGCACATCTCCCTCATCACGCCCAGCTTCCCCACTGAGGGTGAGAGCCAGTTCACCCTGCAGCTCCGGCCCTCCATCCGTGGGGCTCTCCTTTCCCTCCTGGACCACTACGACTGGAACAAGTTTGTCTTCCTGTATGACACTGACCGAGGTGAGCGACGTGACCGACTGCTGTAGAATTTCCTTGTAGAAGCTTTTATAAAGGTTTTAGATGGAAGCAGTTCCAGCAGGTTTGTGTGTTACTGTTCCTCAAATGTTTTTTCAACATCAATGGTACTTCAATCGGAGAATACAGAGAATGAAAAAAAAGATGAATGATTTATTACAAAGGATAATGTGTGATAATTAGGCTATTAGAATAACCATGGGGCTCAGACTCTGTGATCGAAGGGGCTTTATTAAGCCTGGATACTGGTGGTGATGGCTGATGACTCTGCTGAGGATGACGATGACGATCTCCACAGGAAGACTCCCTGGTAGAAATCCGGTAGGAGTTTCTTCTCTGGGTTTATATGTTATTAAAATTTATGTAATATATCGTGCTTTTTTAAAATCTTTTTAAATACAAATTTTTATCTTGCTCTGAGTCTATCTATCTATCTATCTATCTATCTATCTATCTATCTATCTATCTATCTATCTATCTATCTATCTATCTATCTATCTATCTATCTATCTATCTATCTATCTATCTATCTATCTATCTATCTATCTATCTATCTGTTTCTGAGCTCCCTGTTCTCATTCCTTCGAACACTGATAGTGACCTTTCAATTTATAATAAATCAAATTCAATGGAATTTAATGTACATTAACATTCCGGCACTAGGGAAGGATATGGAATTTGAACCATTTTTTTCTTTATTTCTTGAGGAGCTGAAAACTCTCATCAGAATCAGCTTTATTGGTCATGTATATGCATACGAGGAATTTGACTCCGGTAAACTGATCTCCCACAGTACAAACGTCATATAAATCATTTTAAATTAAATGGACAAGGCAATTAACAAATATAAAAGCTATAAACAAATGCTATAATCAGCTTTAATCATCCGGCAGGAATGTGGTGTTCCTTTAGCAGCCATGCCTCTACATGCTAAACACATGATTTACCTCGAGGATAAATCATGTGGCTGATTTTTGTCTAAAACATGCCTCAAGGCTACCAGGTGATCAATATTACTGCTTCTATCAGGGATAGAACTCTTTCAATTGGTCTGTTGGATGAATTCTCCCACCTGAGGATAAGGATCGTGTGTTATTTTCCCTCATCCATATGTATTTCTACTCGTTCCCTTACATTTTTCTTTCTGTCCCCCATCCAATCTTTCCCACCTCTGTTCACCCCGCACACACTCACAGAGTCAATCGGTTCGTACGCACTCAACCCCCGGTGTCACATTTCCATTACAAGACAGGATGGATATGGGCTACTGGTTGGATCACATCTCCCTTTCATACACTTTCCAGAAGGTAGTCAGGGGTTTTCATTCTTCCTCTGTGCTACTGCGGGGAATGCGGTGGAGGAGCAGATTGGTTGTATGGGGGCAACAGAGTGAGGACCGTATCGAGGCGGTCTCTCCTCGGAACAACTCATTCGCTGCCTCTTTTTCTCTTATCTCACTTTGGGCACGCTTGACTGGGTAAAAAGCTTTACCTCCTCTCAACAATACTATCTGATCAAGTACTCTCCAAAAACACAACAGACGCTCCCTGCCTCCCTACAGACGACTGAGGACGCAAAGCCCGACTTTAATGCTGCGAAGAGTTTAATCTGGCAAACAGCACCGATTAAAGATCCATTTAAGTCTGAGGCAGGAGTGTATTTGATCCTATCATATGTCATTTTAATATCCCTGAATAGCTGTGTATACAGCAGATATTATCTTTTATGTATACATCAGAACATAATTTATGTATACATCGTATTATACTCTTATTTTTCCTATTTTACTCAATAGGGGGAGCTATTTTATGGAAAAAAAACAACAATTTTTCGGACATAACTTCGTAACAGTTCATCCAATTTAGTCCAAATTTAACTCATATGAACCGCCTCATGGTGGTTTAACTTTTATTGGTCATATTTGATTGTAATTGTTCATATTTCAGTGACTGGGGGGCTTTTTTGCTGTTACTACACAACCATAAGTCCATTTGTGTCATAATTTAGCTTATATGAATTGACACAAGGACATCTGTTTAATGACTGGGCACAGGAAAACGGTTAACTTTTTTACCTCCATTATTTAGTCACTCAATATGAGTATATGAGGGATCTTATCTTAGACCATATTCCTGACCTCAGAGAAATAGTTAGGTTGAGTCAACATGGACTGCTTGAGATTATAAATGAGTCACATTTAATTTGAGGGATTGGGGTTTATTTCGGGGATATAGCCTTGGGGTGGGGACAAGAGGATAGGTTGTTAAAGTTAAAGTTTAGACTTAAGGCCTCTCAATTTAAAAGGGACTGTAATGTTCTTAATGTTAAGCCAAACACATTCACACAAATATCAGTGATTACTGGGGGAACGAGGAATGAGTCCATCTGCAGCCATTTTTATACAGATACTGCACAGCACCTCGGCAATTAAGACTCTTCTCTTAGATGGCTATGTTTGTTTACATGAAGCAACATATCAGCAGAACTGCGTCGCACCTGTTTGTAGTTTTTAAATAGCGAGTTCTGGTTCTGTTAGCTAAAGTGACGCCCGCATCTGGGTTGATAGCTTTCATTATGCAGTGCTTTCTTAAGAATAAGAAGACGAGGGGAGATGGTGGGGGAAGGGCCACCATTTACCCTCACTGTTACATGCTGGATGAGCTTGTCCACTGCTTGAGGTAAGGAGCTAGCAGACGTCGATTGGTCCCATTAATTTTAAAAAAATGTCAGTAGATTTTCTTATTTGAGTTAGCTGCTAACTAGTAGTAACTGGTCTTCTGGTTTTGAGCCTTTCTGTTGTAAAGTTGCACATATAATGTCAAATTCAAAATGTCAATTCCCCATCCTGCCTCTCTGTTTTGCATGCAAATGCCTGTTTTGTCTCTGTTACTACATAAATTTCTGCCTCAGAGATGGTGGAGCAACTCAGACCCCCCATTACGCCTCTATTACATTTAAGCATAATGGACAGACGGAATGAAGGTACACTAAGCTTGCCTTGAAAAGGTTTATGTCTATTATTAGTTGTACAATTGTAAGCTTCTAAATAGTTCGGAAAACAGACGGCACACTTGCACCATCCTTTTTCTAAACAAATCTGCAATGGAGCTCACCTCTACAGGAGCCTGGTCTTTCAGGTAGGAGAACCGCATGTGCATCTCCCTGATGTATACCCTGAGCAGGCCGTAAATTATGAATCCACGAATCTTGATTCCAGGCCGGCTTAAGAACCGAATCACCAATAAGTTTAAAGGTGTTCCTCCTGATGCCCTACCTGACCGGCCTTAAAAAAATTGTTAAAGTACACTCGTAACTTTTTCAGTAATCCTGTGAACAGACAGACAAACAATTCAGAAACAGATTGTCCTCCTCCGTCTCAGCAGTGGTACTAACAATCCAACCTTGAAGTAATCATGAATCTGCTAACCTCAATCAATCACTCTAGACATTTATTTCAGGTCGTAATGTTTAGAAAATGGGTGCAAAAAAAGTCAAACTTTAAAAAGAACAGTTTGACTTTGTCAGAGCCGATGTGGAACGAGGGACTTGTAGAAATACGGAGAGAGACAGATGACTGATGGTCTGATCTGAAACATGTTCCTCTCTAGTTTCTCCAATTTATTCCCGATAAAGAGAGCAAGGGCTCTGATTTTGCGTTGGAACTTTGAAATACAATTTAAAGTTAAGGGGGGAATACATATTTCATCTGCAGTGATGCGTACTTTTTATATTTTCAGTGTGTAAGCTCAACTGAGATTAATTTGTTCTGCAGCCAAAGTCATTTCCAAAGCATCTGTGCGACCCGTTTGCGTGTGCGCGTTTATCTTATCAGTTAACTACAGTGTGTTGTTCCGTTTGCTAAAGCGAAGTGGGAGAAAAAATGATGCTGACATTCAGGATTTCTCCACCGTCACAGATTTTGGCAAGGTTGTTTGCTGTCTTTGTGAAATCTACCTGCCTCACAGTGGAGGTAGCCTGTCTCTTCTGTGGCGCTAGAGGTTCAGCAAGTAGGAGAGCTTAAATATACTCCGGTACTGTGGCAAGACAGGACACACAAACAGCCCAGAGTTGGAAATTGTAATATTTTAGCGTAATTACTCCGGCAATGTCCCATCATCCATTCAGCATCCCTACTTCTTATCATGTCCATTATCCTATTGAGACACTGATTCTCATTATGTAGCACAAACAATGATTTAAAACACTCTGGAATTGAAATCAATCCAGATTCTGCTCTCGGAATGTCTCATCTCTGACCACGGTCCTCACTTAAAACCACTCTCTTTATCATGAAAAAGGGCCAGGCAGGGTCATACATGATTAATTAACTGGTTCAATTGGTTCAAGTACATATCATCAAACAAATACTAAAATAATACAAACAGATCCTTTATGTCTGCAATACTGACTGTATTTGATTTATTTCTATTGTTTTGGACTAATAACTTCAGTTTTTTTTTTCCAGTTTAGTATTTTGCATGAAACTTTAAAAAGGTGTAAAGTGTATGACTTAGGGGGGGGGAAATGATTTAGTATTTTTTCTAATAGAGATGTATCACTGTAAGTCACCAGAATAAAAATTGCTGCGTTGTTAAAACATTTATCTACAGAGAAAAATGTTCCTGGTCACTGTAGTCTTCCACGTTTTTACTGTAGTTAGGAAAGGACAAAAGAAAAACTAATTTACTAGTGTCAACTGCAGCAAACTCTGAGAGGTGAAGGCATATACTGTTACAATCTGCAACCTCGCTGCTGAATCACCACTACATCCTACACATTGCACCAACTCAGCAAACAATGGCCGTGAAATTCAGAGTAATTTTTGCAGTCGGAGCAGTTTATTACATTATATACAGTTAGAGATACAGTATGTGATGCAAGAAATTGCAGCTTCTGATCACATACTAAAGAAAATTACAATAATGTATCATATTACTACAGAGAATTACAGTAAATAATCACAAGATGTTTGATAGTTTGGGGTTACAGTTTGTTTGTCAGTAAAACTGAGTTGAATTTGGGGAATAATCAACGGAAAAAAAACCTTTTCAGTCACTTTATATACTGTGAAGAACTAGCTGTCGAAACCGTTGTAATTAACTTGTAGCCACTTCTCAAGTATGTTAATGTAGTAGTAGAAGTAGCAGCATAAAATCTTGGCCCTTCCCTGTTGGGGTGGCAAAGTAGATCATTTTGTTCCGCATATTGATTTGCACAGGTTTAACATCGTATGGCCTTCCTGACGCAACCCTTCCCATTTATCTGGGCTTGGACCGGCCCTAGCAGGACTCTGGCTTGTGATCCTTATGTTGCTGGGTTCTCTACAGTATAAGGTCACTTACTGCAATTATCTACGGTACATCGTTCATTTTTCGATTTCCAACAATATGTTCTAACTTAATTTTGTACGGAATATGAAAGCTTAGTCTCTACATTACATAATTGTTAACTAGCCATGATTTTCTACAGTATATTATCGTTTATGGTGATTTTTCAATCGTAAGTGATCATTTACTGGAAATTCTGCATGAACACATCAGTCTATTTTATTAAAGTTCCACTTTGCTTTCAGGTAAATTCAAATTAAAGATTGAGCCTGAGCTTTATTGTTATGTTGTTGGGTTTCTTTTAATTAAAAGTGCCAGCTTTAACTCGTGACTCTGTCCAGGGTGCTGAAACCATCTATTGTTTTGGTTGCAGTCCTCCAAACTATGCAAAACACTACGTCTGTCTAAGATATGATAAATTGGATGCATCACAGTGAATATAAATAAATATGTTGGTTTGAGTTAAGGCTGATTGAAATGTCCTGATGAAACTGGAATTTCTTTAAACTGCATGTACAGCATGTTTTTTTCCCCCACAATGGTTTCATGGTCATTTTGTATTCAAACGCAGTCCCCATATTTTGCCTTTTTCAAACGAATTATTCCTTCACTTCATTCCTTTAGTGGCCCTGACTCGTTTGTTTTGCCCACCAGCTTTAGCTGACCATTTCAAATCTGTTTTTCTTTCGGACCATGAAAGCATCTTTCTGCACCAGCATTTTTCACAATCCTTAACAGGCGTTTCTTTCTACCCTGGGAAGCAAAAGCTAAATGCAGAATCACCATTACTGCAGAAGCTCACCCACCATCCTTCGGATAATGTTTCGTTTTTTGTGTCCTGAGAAGATTTTGAGCCCCACACTCTGTCCGTGCAGGAGTGGTGTGACTAAGATGATGTGATGCATATATGTATTTTATGCACAAACACAGAGCAAAAGAGGTCATGAATGTGCCTGGCAGTATATCTATATTGTTCTGTGTGCGCATGGCGGTGCTTTTTAGAAAGCTTTTGGGTGCAGGCTGCAGCACTTTTGGCCTGAGGATTTTTTTTCATTCTTTCAGTATTGACTCTAATGTAGAATCAGCCCACACATGGCTGAGCCCAGTCAATGAGCGCCAGTCTGATTCCCTGCATCAGAGTTCCAGAGGTACTCTTTCTGTGTGTGTGTGTGTGTGTGTGTGTGTGTGTGTGTGTGTGTGTGTGTGCGTGTGTGTGTGTGTGTGTGTGTGTGTGTGTGTGTGTGTGTGTGTGTGTGTGTGTGTGTGTGTGTGTGTGTTTGTGTTATAGGGAGTACTGTTCCTGTTAACTTTTCTGGCTTTCCTGTAATACATGTCAACATTCCCACAGAGGAAAGATAATAGATGGTTAAGACCAGTAGAGGAGAGGATATTGGAACGAAAGAGGACACGATAAAGGACAGGAGATGAGGATGGACAGATATCAGAAAGAGTTGTGGAAAGCGAAGGGTAAGACACATGGAGGTTGGAAAGGAAAGTTAGTCACCGAAAAAGATAGGAAATTGGATGGGAAAAGAGGAAAAGAATGGAGACAAGGAGGGGGAGAGAAGTAGAAAGGAAAGGAGACAAGGAGGGGGAGAGAAGTAGAAAGGAAAGGAGACAAGGAGGGGGAGAGAAGTAGAAAGGAAAGGAGACAAGGAGGGGGAGAGAAGGTGTAAAGGAGTGTAGTGGAGGGAATGGAAAGGGTGGTAAAGGGAATGGATAATAATGGAAGGAAAGCTAATTAAATTAAATTGATGAGAAAAGTGGAAAGGAAAGGAGACAAGGTAGGGTTGAAATCAAAATTGATGAGGAATGGACAAAAAAAGAAAAGAAACAATGAGGGGAAATAAGGGGAAAGTAAAAGTTAGATAAGGAGAGAAAGGGAAAAGGAGAGTAGATGAAAGGTAGAATAGAAGAAAGAAAGGAGAGGAAACTAAATGAAGAAATGGGAAAGTAATGGTAAGGAAAGCAAAAAACAGGAAAGGAAGACGGAGGAGAGTGATATGGGAGGAAACAATGAGGAGAAAGCCAACTGAGAGGAGAGTATGGGGTGGTAGAGAACAGAAAAGGAAAAGAAAGAACGAAGGACAAGAAAGGAAAAGAAAAGGTGGGAGACGAGGAAGGAGCAAAAAGGAGAGGAACACGAAGAATGCAAAGAAGAAGAATGGAGGGGAAAGAGGTAGAAGAGAGCGGAGGTGAAATTGGATAAGAGGAATAAAATAAGAGATGAAATGAGACACGAGGAAGTGAAATGAAAGGTGAGTCTTGGAGAGGAAAAATAGAACCGAAGATGAGAATAAATGAGAAAAGAGGAAACAAAACAATCAAGGTGGGCAGAAAAGGAGACATGAAAGGACGAGTGATGAAATGGAGTAAAGGAAAGGAAACAACAAAGTTGTGAAAGGTCAAAGAGAAGTAAGGAATATTAAAGTAAAATAGAGGGGCTGGGGGAAGAGAATATAGAAACATTAGAGAAAGAGTGATGAGATGAGGGGAAATTGGAAATAAGAGAAGGTGATCTCTCTCCAGCAGATGGACTGGCAGCAGCAGCGGCGTCTAAAGGCCGTGATCAATGACTCGATCTGAACCTCCTCTACGTTCTCTTTGGGTAAAGATGGAACACCAGTGAAGGAAAGAGACAAGAGGGCAACCTCCGTCCAGATGTGCTATTCCTCCACTCTCCACCTGCTGCAGCTCCGCTCCAGCGGCGTCTGCTCTCTCGCCGCTGGCGGTGTCTTTGACACTGATTACGTCTGGCTGCTGCTCCACATGCAGCCGCGGGGCTACACATTTATCAGCTGGTAATCAGCTGACCCCTTGCATGCTTTACTCGCCTCTACTAGGCCTTCCCTTCCATGTCCTCTGCTCCATGTGGCACAATGGGGCATGATGGGATGTCATTTTTGTTACTTACGGAACAAGTAGTCGTCCATTTGCGTCTGGTGAGGTTTGCAGAAATTTACTGGTTTTCATTTAGCTTTAATCTTTCAATAATAGTCTTTCAATAGGGAGGAGGATATATATATGGGATGTACAGATTAGTGAGAGAGAGTGTGTGTGTCTGTGGAAGAGGAGGGGGGGGGGGGTTTGTTATAGGAGAAACACCTTTAGCAAATATAGAGCTGACAGAATAACAACACAGTAGGTTGAAGTATGAAGAATGTAGAGGAGATATGTCATATAAAAAGTGACATACCCCCCCCCCATCTTCTTCACCTTTAGCCCGCGGTGTGGTTCCATCGACCTCTCTGGGTAGTGTTGGATTCAGATCTTCTTTGGTTTCCAGAGTTGCATCCATTCGCAGCCGATTAATTATACATTTTGGTTCGTAAAGACTTTTGAACTTGTAGTGACATAAACTTAACTCAACTCAACTCAACTTATAGCAATGCTTGGGAGGCGAACTGCTGAGCCTAGTGTAGCCAGTGTGACCCTGCTTTCCCTCTTAATTAGAGTGGAGAAGTTCACAGTCCGGCGACCTTCGAATGACCGGAGTTATCTACAGTTACATTCCTCAAACTCTTCATTTTACACCTCAGACTTTTCTCCTGTAAAAGTGAAAGAAAAGAATTTCAGACTGGACCAACACATCGTTGTTTTATCCCTGACAGCAAGGATATATCCCTGAGAATAATAATAATAATAATAATAATAATAATAATAATAATAATAATAATAATAATAATATAGTTAATTTATAACGCACTTTACATTTGGATAAAATCTCAAAGTGCTAAAAGGTGAAACCAGTTAAAAGCATCAATAAAAAAAAAATAAAAAAAATTTAATTTAAAATATATATATATAATAATTATAATTATATAAAAATATGACCAAAAAGCAGCAATGTTAATTAAAAGTTAGAGGTTCTGCTAAATATGATAGTTTTAAGTCCCTTTTAAAAAGTCTTAGTCCTCTGTGGAGCCCTCAGATGGTCAGGGAGGGCATTCCACAGACAAGGGGCAGCAGAACAGAAGTCCCGATCACCCATGGTGCTGAACTTAGTACGGGGAAGGAGGAGGCGGTATGAGTGGGTAGAACGGAGGGATCGTGTTGAGGTCACTAGGATGAGTAGTTATTTTAGGTAGGGGGGTGCGTTACCATGGATGCACTAGTGAGTGAGGAGGCATTAAGAAGATTTGACGTTAGGGGCTTAGTGAGGGGGGTCTTCTCCGTTTGTAGATAATGTGTCTGACGGTGGATCGGTGGAGCCTCGTAACCTTAGAAACATCTTTGGAACCCTTCCAAGACTGATGGACTTGAATCCCCTTCTTCCTCCGCTCTTCTGGAACTTTCTTTTGATTTTGGCATAGTGTGCCACCGCTGAGACCAACGAGCCAACTTCCTGCTTGTGGAAATGGCCTAGGGAAGTGATGATGTGATTGATCAGGTCCGGGTCGATCTAGTGCGGCTGGAAGTTCCCAGTTCTTAAAGTAGTTTGGTCGTTTTTAGGATTTTTTTTGAAAGGGAGCAAATACTTTTTTTCACAAGTGATTTATGCGCTGGATAACTTTCTTTTTTTGCTGTGTTAGATAAAATGATAATCTAAAATATTCTGTGTTTGCTCAGGTTGCCTTTATTTAATGTTAATTTTTGTTTGAAGACTCGGCACAGTTCAATATTAGACACAATGAAAAATTGAAGAAGGACAGAGATCAATACCTTTTCACAGCACCATATTACCCTGCAGACAAATAATGCTCATAACATCATGTACACTATCTTTAATTTAGGTTGTAATTTGGTGGGGGGTTTTCCCGCAATGAAAAATGACTTTAGTAGCTTTTTATCCATATTTATTGTGTTTTAATAATAATAGTTGTCGTAAGGGTTCAGAGACTGTGCAACTCTGATCTCAAAGCAATGTGTATAGTTTAATAGTGAAACAATTGACCTCTGATCTGCAGTAGGCTTCACATTACCGGGCCATTCTCAATAGCGCGATACACATTCCTCTATCATACCGAAAGATAAAGCCGGCAGCAAAACGCTGACTCTACATAAACCGAAGATTCCATTGTACGCATTCGTGTAAAGAGATAAAGTGCGGTTCCCCACCACGAACAGCGAGCCGCTACAGCGTCTCTTTTTTCGCTGAAACATCATCAGTCAGTAGCAGTAATGGCTGCCGCCACCATAGGGAGCTGTTTCTAGCCTATTAATATGTGGCCTTCACACAGACTGTCCGTTTTTTGTGTTAATTTCTCAGGAACCATGTAAAAAAAAATAAGAAATTTAAATAAAAGAAATCCTTTTATTCAGATTTTGTTTCTTCCTCTTCCTCTCCTCCTTCTAGCTGTTCCCTTTAAGGGTCGCCACAGCAACTCATCTGTTTCCATCTTGGCCTCTCCTCTGCTACTTCCTCTGTCACAACCAACTACATGACTTCTCTCACCACATCTAGAAACCTCCAGTTTGGTCTTCAACTTCAAATCCATCTCCAGCATCATTCTACCACGACCCAGTATTCCTCCTCTTCGCGTGTCCAAACCATCTCAGTCCGGCCTCTTTCTCTTACTTTCCTCTAATGGGCTCATTTAACCTGAACATCTGAACATCTTCAGCTCTGCCTTCTGTTTTTGGTCAGAGACACCATCTTTAAACCATTCAGCAGGGATGTTCCCGGCACCATATTGGAAACCTTTCCCTTCACTCATGCTGCTTCTCATATGTCACAGATAACTCCCGACACTCTTCCCCACCCTGCCTGCCCTCGCTTCTTCACCTCTTTTCCTTTCTCCCTGTTGCTCTGAACAATTGTCACCAAGTACTTAAACTTTTGCACCTGCTTCACCTCTAATCTTCCTCGTTCCACCTTTCATTCACACACATGTATTCGGTCTTGCTGCGCCTCACCTTCAGTTCACTTCTTACCAGCGCATAAATCAACCGTTGCAACCGTTGGTGCACAAAACAGCATCTTCTGGTTTTCTCTATACTTCTCCATCAGTACTTTCAAACCAGACATGCCATCTGTACTGTGCAACTTTTTTCTTAACCTAGCTTCCACGAAACTTCCCCACATTTTAATTCAGTGACTCATCAGCTTAATTCCTCAGTAGTTGCTCTGCACATCATCGTTGCTCTTGAAAATCACCAGCAGTACAATTTCCCTCCATTCCTCAAGGTTTCCAGTTTCTCCCACTTTCAATCAGCTTTAGCCACCAGCAACTATTCATCTTCAGTCATTGGAGAATAGACACAAGGTAGACACAAATATCACAGAATACGCATCAAGGTCAGGTTATAAAGTGTTTAAGCATTAAAGGTGTTCAACCCTTTGAATGTCTTGGATGCAGCTAAAGTCACATTTCTGTTTCTGCCAACATCCGCTCAGTTGATTGACTTTTCCATTAACAGACAGCTCTACTGCTTCCTTCACACCTAAAATCCAACACTCAGATGGATAGCCCAGCTTGTTTACAAATGGCCACAAGAAGAATATGAAACTTTAGCGAAGTGCATGTTTGTCCAAAAGGAAGACCTGATTGTTGGCTTTAGGGGTGTTTATGTCTCAGTAGAAGTAACTATTTCAGTAAAGGTAATGCCTTCCTTGCCATCATTAGATCAAAAGCATAACTCTACCATCAGCTATCAACTATGTGCTAATCAGCAGATAAAGCACACTTGGCTAAAATGATGGTAAACATGAAACTTAAGCATCAGCCTTTTAAATAAATCTCTAGCAGTGGAGTTTTTTTTCTCATACTAACCTGTAATCCACACCTCTCACACATGCTCAGTCATAATTTCTCATTATCTGGGACTGTCAACTGTTCTCATCCGCTGGTCACATCGTATCGCCAAAACCACGGAAATGTGCTTAAATAGCATGTGTGCTATTTAGCATGTGTGCTATTTAACCACCACAAAGGTGGTCCAAGTGAATGAACCTTAATGGTTTAAGACCACCTTAGTGGTCTAAGACCACCTTAGCGGTCTGAGGTCATGACCCAAGGCTCATGGGTGGGGAGAAACAAATAACCCATGTTGTGTGATCCCACAGTAGAGCTTCTGTGGCTGAAATATTTCATTCTGGTTTGTCAGAACAAACATTAGAGAGATGTTCTGCTAGCAAAAGGTGACCTGTCCAGTATTAAGTAAGTGTTTTTTATGTTTTTGGTTGATCGGTGTGTAATCCAGCATAGGCTTAAAGAGTTGGTGTCATATCACTATTGATGATGAGCAACAATTTAGGTCCAAGGGGACCTCTTTTGCATGTTTGTCCTGATCTCTCATGTTTCTAATACGGGCTAATAACAGAAATATGACTCCTTCACAAATGTCCCACCCTTCTACATGCACTACGTAAAGTCAAGACCTCCTCACAGCACATTTTCTAGCTGTTCCAACATGCAGCACCATTCGTCGTCTGTATTAACGATCAAAATGAACATTGGCTGCATCAATTTTGACGTCTGAACAGCTTTGGAATGTTAGCCCAGATGTCACGACGTACCACTTCCTCCTCTCTGAGTAACTGAAGATGTTACATGCATCAGTTAACATGTGCATAGACTTTTTATTCTTTATTCTTTGTTTGTCCTTTTAACCAGCAGTCCCTCGTTCCCTCCTGGCACTCACATGCCTCTAATGGAGAGCAAGGGACTGGGGAGGGCAGGGAGAAGGTGGAGAGGGAACTCGGTTGCCAGAATACAGGATAGTGCACTAATTGGGAGCAAAGGGAGTCCAGTCGCCAGATTGTGATGGCCACCAGGAGGGACCGTTTAAAGGGGACATCTGTTCCTGCTGGAGAACAGCCGCCCTCACAGCTCCCTTGCTTCCTGTCTGACACTCATCTTCTGCATACACAAACCTGACAGTCTGCCCTCCCTTGCACAACTCTTCAGAGTCTGTTTTTTTATCCAAACATGTTCCTCCGAGTGGTCCAGAAGCCAGGATCTGCTTGGAAAAAGATAAGAGCTTTAGAGGAGTTTTCTTTTAGACGGAAAGGAGCTTGACTTTCCAAGAAGGATGTATTAACTGAAGCCAGTTTGGGATTGAAACAAAGAATTATGAGCCATGAGTTTTTTCACTTCATATGGCTCAGTGTGTAATTTTAGAGCCAGGAATTATACCAGCCTCAGTTTCCTCAGTTAGCTTATTCAGGAGCTGGTAAATTGTCATTAAAAAATGTTTTCAGGGAATAATGAGAGTTATTGGGACAAAAGAAAATGTACAATAGGATATAAACCACAGTTTTAATAAAATAATTACACAAGAATAAAGACACATGTAGCACAAGTATTCAAGCAGCATCATAGATCAAAGATCCTCTATAATTAAGATGACGTATTACTATTTGTTGCAAACTGTAAAAAGATTAGTCACTCCTCCCATTATCTCCACTGAGCATTTCTGACACATCAATGACGGCTAATATCAAAAAGATTCAGCACTACATACTGGAAATAATTTAATGTATCCAACTTATTTTTGCCAATTTGTTTGTATCAACTCGCTTAATCAGTGGCTCCGATATTTAAACCCTTTGAAAATGTGGGGTTATTAAGGAATCGTCATCAATCCTGCCACCGCAGGAGTGATTCATTAATATTAATTAATGAATCAGTATCAAATTCTACACAAAAAGACTTTAGCGTGGAAAAGTCAGTTGCGTATTGCCATTACCAGTGGATGCTTTTAATTAATTTAATCGTTTTTTATTTTCTCAACCGTTATCCAATTTAGTCAAAATTTGGTGCATAACTACCAACTATGTAATTATAGTTATTATTATTTTTATTATTATTATTATTATTATTATTATTATTATTATTATTATTGTATAACATGGTTGTAAGGAAGTGGCCAAATGCACTTCCTGTGAAAACTGTTGAGACAAGGCCCCACTATGTTCCAGTATTTTGTTTTTAGTCTGAGGGCCATGCACGAATAAGAACAACATAAACTATGGTGGATTATCTCATTGTTATGCAGGTGTGTGGTATTATTCTGTGGTGTTTATTTTGGAAGGCTACAGCAACAGCTACTATCCTGGCATGCATACTTCAGTGTTTCCAATCACTTTTGAGGATCCATGTGCATAGAGATCATTTTCACTTCTGTTTTTAGGTAAACCATCGTAATGTTAACGAGGCAATAATCTGTGCTCATTCTCAGTCTTCCCGTTTTCACATCTTTAGTCAAAATCTGCTTCTTTTCTCCTAAAGAGGCAGGGAATGGCTCTTCAGTGAGCCCTCGTGTATTTCTAGCCTCTCTGATGAAACACATTGCTGTTACAGGGGTGATAATGAGCCCAGAAACATGGCTGTGCGCCTGCAAAAGGTGAAGGAGAATCAAAATGCTTGTTATGGGGGGAAAAAAATGCTTTTTTACGGTTTCAAGAGGCTCTAGTCTGCCCTAGTCTGTCTGAAACTCAAGGACACTAAACTATGAGAAGAAAAGGAATCCATGCGAGAGACTAAATTTCTCTCATACTTTTTCGTTAGCTTGACGAACAGGCTTCTTTTTTTTTTTTAATTCATAATCTTTTCCAGTAATTTAAAATTCCCATCTTTTTGGACTACAACATTTAACATAAACAAACTAATAAACATAATCTGATGTATTTTTATCAAATGTGTAAATTATGAATATATTCCATTCTGCTCTGCTGCCCCTCTTCTGTGAAATGCCCTCCCTGACCATCTTAGGGCTCCACAGACGACAGAGACTTTTAATAAAAGCACTTCGTACTTTCCTTTTTACCTGGACCTATAACTTTTAATTAACTTTTTTAATTAATTAATAATTAATTAACTTTTAATTATATTATTATTATTATATATTTTTTTATATTATTTATTTTATTTATTTTTTTTATTGATGCTTTTATCTGCTTTTTACTTGTAGCACTTTCAGATTTGATCCAAATGTAAAGTGCGTTATAAATTAAATGTATTATTATTATTATTATTATTATTATTATTATTATTACTATTATTATTATATACATCATATATGAATAGTCATAGAATTCAAAAATATATGTAAACCAATCTCATGAATTTTAACTAATTGAATCCTGCTTGTTTAATGATGAAACTCATTTAAACATTGTTAATATTTTTGGTAACTAATTTAATTTTATGGGTTTCATAGTAAAAAAAAATTCATGCTTATTCAAAAAAATTGGAAACATTTATTTTAGAAACACAATTATTTAAATAATAGATTAGAATATAGATGCAAGTACTTAAACTTTAACTATTCAATTTTATTATTTTTTCAAGTGTAGGCAATAATCAAAATTATGGTCTTAAGTTTGATAAGTGACAAACTCTGTAATTGTGTATAAAAGTGAACTGAATATCAATTTTTGTTTCCTCTTAATATGTCTTATTCTGCTGTTCGACAGTGCGTGAAGTCATGCACGCTCTGAATACTTATATGAGTACATTTATTTGGGTAATTGATTCTACTTAACTGAAGTAACTAATAATCATGAGTAATGAGCACAAAGAAAATGTTCCAAAATAAGAAAAAGGCATATCTATCTAACTCTCTGAAATTTCCCACCTACATAGATTTTAAATTATTGTTATTATAATAATTGTAATAATTTTTTGATATGATGTGATCAATATATGATATAATATTATATGATATGATATTACATGATATCTGATAAATAATTCAAGTATTTGTCCTGTGTGTTTGCCTGAAACAGGATACGCCATCCTGCAAGCCATCATGGAGAAGGCGGGACAAAACAACTGGCAGGTCAGCGCCATCTGCGTGGAAAACTTCAACGATGCCAATTACAGACGGCTTTTGGACGATCTGGACCGGAGACAGGAGAAGAAGTTTGTGATTGACCTTGAGGCGGAGAGACTGCAGAACATGCTGGAACAGGTGATGTGATGATGGAAGCATTGAACTTCTTTACTTCTACTGTTCAAACGAAGCATTTGTCAGATATTAACATCTGACGTAATCATTTGAATCAGTCAATCAAAGTTTATTTAGTTTTTTGTGCTTATTAATAAGAATAAAAAGGCTCTGAAGTAGCAGAACTAAAGATGATTATGTTATGTCATAACTATTTTCATAAAGAGGGACAGAGATTAAAGTAAGGATGAAAGTGTATTACAACAGATGATGTGTGATAATTAGTCCGTCAGAAAGTCTTGGTGCTCAGACTCTTCGGGGAGTTTCTGATTGAACAATATAGGCCCGCAGCAGCAGCAGGTATATTCCCCCTTGTTGTCTGGATGTTGGTGGTCGTGGCTGATGAGCCTGCTGAGACTGATGAGGTGAATGGATCTGTGAGGATTGTGCAGAGATGGGTAGGTGGACGGTGCACATGCGAAAAGCATGAAGGAACTAGTCCGATGGAGACAATTGTATCTAAAAAGACAGCAGGGAAAAGAGGTGAAGCTGTGTCGCTGTGATTGGATGGGTGTGGCCATCTGATGAGCACAGCTGATATCAAGTGATGCCTCAGAGCATGACGTGGTGAAAGCTGTGAATGACAGTGTGGTACAAGAGATGACTGTGGCCCTGGTAATCAAGGACATAGTCTTCTTGACTGAAACTTTGCTAGATCTTCATATTACAAGGTTGTTCCAGGCCAAGATGTGCCAATGCCAGCTTATTGCATACGGACACAAGATCCCCTGTCGCCAATAAGTGAAGCCTTCCTTACTTTACACCTTTCAAACAGAAGTTTAGCCACATAAAAATGCAGTTCGCTTTAAGAAAAGACGAGGCACAAGGGTACCTTCTGTGTCTGGATGAGACGCTGAGGGCGGTTCCAAAACAGGAAGATCTGATTCCCTGGCATTGAGACAGAGCTGGAGCCAACGTGCCGAGAAACACAAGCAGTCAGACGATCTGATTTGATCAAAATCCTTTTGAAGGTAAAAAGGAAGACGAGCGCTAGAATTATAACCCAAACTGTTTTATTGTCCACAGCCGTTAGAGTTTCAAATGAATGCATGGCAGGAAGTGGATCTTGGAATCCAAATTGGCACCCATTAATTTCAATAAAATTTGCTCCCCCCCCAGAGCCCGCCAGAAAGTTTTCTCTCAGTTTCCTTCCAAGCACATGCCCATTAGTGTCCTTGCTGGATCCCACCGTCACATTAATAAACATTACATTTTTAATGGTGTGAGGGTTCATAACACAAAGAGTAATTCTTCCCTCTGGCTCCTCCAGCGAGGGGTCCTGACAGGTTTTACTAATGGCACTTTTCAAATGGTGGTCTCTGGGGGGAAAAGCATGTTGTGCTACAAATGAAAGTACAGAGGCACCAGATCAAAAAGGGAAAACTTTTACTCCACATGGACACCGGCCCTGGCAGAACTATGATGGTGTTCCACCCTGAATTTCTAGCTTTATTTTGGATGTCTGCTCTCTGTTATTGGCCGGGGCCAAATTTCTTGCAGATATTGTAAAAGAAAATCGGATCTGTAGCGGATAAATTCAAAACGATTCAGTTTACGACACAGGAATATCCGACTTACTGTAAACTTTGCGTGCCCTGGTTTTGTCCTGCAAGGACTGCTTTGTAGGAAGTGACGTCAAAGGGCATCAAAAGTCACAATGCAATGCAGGTGACGCAATTAACAAAATAAAAAGAAATTATGTTATGTCATGTCCACAAATATGGATGTTATGTGTGTTTTTCATACAAAAGTGAGTAAAATATGGAATATTAGAGTAAATTATGACACATGAAGGATAGACCTTTTGAGCTGATTCATACGCGACGCATCTGGACTAACTCCGACCAACGGTTTGGATGTTATGTGCGAGAAAGGAAACCCCTACGGCTTCTTTAAAAAAAAGGAATAAATTTAAATAAATAGATAGAAAATGAAGGAACAAGGAAACAGAAATACAAGCCGATAAACATGCCAGGGAAACTAAGACGTTCTACCCTCATTGGACAGAATCAGACTCCCTCCTAAAGGTTCTGGAACAAGACCCCTAAGATGGGCCAACATTGTCTGGGTGAAATCGCACAACTAAAATGTTGCAAAATCAATCCAGTTCTTCGTTGCACTATGAAGGTGTAAAATTTGTAAATGATCAATTAAATATCTCGGACTTCGGGACTATAAGAATAAGAGTACAGCTCAGAATCAAACATCCTGGTTCAGGTCTTGCTTTAAATGAGAAATAGGTGATTATTACTGACTGTGATCCTCTGACTCCTTTTCATGTTTGAATCTCAGTATTATCCCGACTGACAAACACATTTATCCAAACCGTGAAATTCATCTGATATAAGTTTCAATAAAGCAGAATTGTCAGTTTTTAATTGCTTTCCAGGAAAATAATTGGGTAGAAAGGCTGCTATTTCATGACTGATGATGGAGGGAATATTTGATTTCTCTATATTAGAAATAAATGAATTGTAGGTTCATCTTGAGAGTCTAATCATAATAGCAGGATCGGATAAGAAGAATCCTCAATCGCTGGCTTTCTTTTCCATTTCTTTCTTGTGCGCTTACAGGATGCTAGAAATGAAATTTGTACCAAGAACATAAAGTTACTACTCACCACATTTACGTTTTATCCGCTCTCTTTTTGGAGCATATTTGTCCTAATTAGAAACGTTTTGATCTTGGAAACAGTCTGTTCTTATCTCAGGTGGCGTTATTTGGCGTAAGCACACTCAGAATACGGTGTGCGCCTTCCTCCTCCTCTTAATCTCTTAATCCCAACGTTCTTCCCCTCAGGCCACCGGTGTCTCTGTAATTGTTCAATTATTCAGGAAATCTCCACTCTGACAGCTGTCGTACTTCTAACAATTTACCTTGCAGATGTGTGTGTGTGAGAGAGGAGTGTCTTTGCCCTGCAGAGCGGCAGACTTCCTGCTGCTGCTCTGAACATCTCACAATGATGGCGCGTTTGGGATGATGCGTTGATTTGTGCAACGCTGCAATGTCACAAACATCTATTTGAGCCTGTTCTCATGCCAACTTTCATTCTGCTCACACTTGCCAAATTCTCCTCGTCCAGGACCAGGATTCAAATATCGGGCCTCATTATCTGCTTATTAACATTGCAATCAGTGCAGATCAAGGCTAATACGCAACCAGATGCTGCTTGAAATAGAATGTATGAATGCAAAAGGGAAAAAAAAGAAAAAGGAATGTACAGAAGGCAATATAAACTGCTGGCAGCTTATGTGGATGTGGAACAAATTGTACTGGGGCTCTTAAAATTAAAACTCAAAATGAATATCTTATATCAGGTGCAGTGTGTGACATTTTTTTTTTTACATTAGTTTAGAATTAGCCCTTTATATCTCCATGCCTTTTTTATTCCTTTCTAAAATGTGTTGTGTCGTTTTATCTTCAGCGTGTTTCCCTAATGATTTGTGTTGGAACTTTTGCGACGCATTTCTCTTACTGAGTTGTAATGTAGCTTTTGCATTGCATTTCTCTTAATGTGTTGTGTTGCTATATTTGCAGCGCGTTTCCTTAACGCTGCACATGTTCGCAAAACTGATGAAGATGTTTTCTTAATTTGCTTGTGTTTTGTCTGTTTGCATGTGTTTTCTAAAGTTGCAGTGCCTTTGCGCCTGTCTGCAATTGTGTGGATTTCTGTTTTGTATTCTGACAAATGGAGGTTCATACGTTTTGTGCGAGAAGTAAATTAAATGTGTAAAACCCCCACGGCTAAGGAAACATTAGGACCGGACTCGTGAAGCCGTTGTGAAGTAAAGTTGAGTAAATTGATTTCAGGCTGTCCACCGGGGTGATTCAACTCGGCAGGAGATAAATGGCTGCTGACCTCACCAATTCCTCGGACCATGAACTGAGTGGTCATCTTACCGTCTCTCCAGCACCATGCAGTCATCCATCGCCCGCTGAGTTGAATTCCCAGGGTTGACTGGATACACCTAAGCAATTGACCTCTTAATGGTTTCACGTTCTGGGTCTTCATGCTTATCATACAGGGCGATGTTCCACCCCCCTTGTTTTTCCTTTTTTTTTTTCTATGGTGCTAAATAATAACTTTTGACCCCCACTCCGACCTCCACCAATAATAGTACCAATATTGGTTATCTTACATCTAAGCTTCAACCCATAGTTTTCCGCCTTCAGAACTTATAACTAGTTTTCTAAATGTATCTAGCTAAAGGAACCTTTTCACATGACAGGATAATAAATCTTTACATGACATGTTTTTGACACTTAAAGGCCATCGTAGATTCTTGGATAAAGACGGAGGAGCTGTAGTGAAATATAAGCTGCAATCGGCAGTTTCACTGCTAAATGTTGCTACATTTGACACATTGCATCTTTAAAGTAAGGATTAAAATTCAACAAGTGCTGTGTTGCCCCTTAAGCACATTTCCGCAATTTTTCATGCTGGTCTAATGCGTGAAGGTGGCAGCAGTCTTAGCCGCGGAGCCTCGAGGTTATACACAGAAGTGAATGATTCACCGTGGGAGGTGAGAGCTTTTGATGGTCATTCCAATGTCAGAAGAAGTTCTGAGGTACATCAGCGCTGCAGAAATAACTCCCCTTCTTTTCCGTGACATTCTTTTTCAACGCTCTGCTGCTCTCCAGCAGTGACTCTCCTCCCTCTCACACCAGATGGCGAATTTCACAAGAGCGCTGTGGCTTTTTCTCCGTAGCGGCCCTGTCATGTCTGAATGAAGCCATTATGAATAATGACTACAGACGGCCATGCGTGAATAACAAAAAGCCATCGATCCGATCGCTGCATGAAGCCAGCAGTGACTTCCTTGTCTGATAAGGACCCCGGATTTGGAGGGCTTTAAAAACCTTTAAACAACTACAGACAGATAATGTGGTGACGTTAGACTCGGCTTAAAGGTGCAGTGTGTAAAATTCTAGAGGAATCCAGGGATGAAGTTGCAGATTGCAACTTAAATTAAGCTCAGCCCTCTTGTCTGAGAATCTATGGTGGCCGACAAGTGTCAAACTGATATACAAGTCAAAGCCCACATTTAAGACAATGAATAATATTTTTGGTTGTTTTAGCATTGACAGTTGAGCTACTGTATGTCCCTCCTCCCTCATGGAGGAGTTTGTTTCTGTTCTGCTTTTATTTAATCAGATACTCAGACATCCTGGTTTTTAAGTTGTTCAGAAGGTGAAGATGAGATGTATGCGTGTTGGTGTGTGTGTGCGTGTGTGTGTGTGTTTGTGTTTGTGTGTGTGCATATGTGTACGCATAGTGTGTTGTTTTATCATGTTTTACTGCTTTGAGTGTTCCCTCGGTCCTTTGTTTGTTTTGTGATTTTAATGACATGTTAAACCTGCCGGGGGGACTGCAGGTGAAAATCAGCCTCAGGCAAATTCTGGTACAATTAATTCAATTTTCAAATGTAGGCTTACAATTCTACATGGTCCCTCCTCAGCCCAACAAATAAACAAATAGAAATAAAATAATAATATATTAAATTAAATTAGTCCGCTGAAGATTTATTATTTGATTAACTGATATATTTTTGATTTATTTGTAATATTTATTTATTATATATATACATATAAATATGTATATATGTATATATATATCCATTGGAGAAGATTGCCGTTCATCAGATTCGTCTTAGACTGTTTTTTCAAAAATATATGTGCAGACTTATTCACCTTCTACTAGAAGTTCCCTCCCTTCAGCCCGGGACACCTTCTCCAAAACATGGGCCCAAAGATGAAGATGTCACATTTTCTCTAATTAATCACAGCTGATGAGTCCTCAATCTTTAGCAGCAATAAAAACCACGTAAGAGAATGAGTCGTGGAAGCAGATCTCTGATAAAACCTGGGAAGAGAGACTTGAAGAGATGAATTTTTTTAGGCGTTGTCTCATTCAGACTCCATTGTTGCAAATCGGAGATCCGAAAGATATTTGCGCACGCTGCAGCAAATGCAGGAGATTGGGTGGTGATTTGGAATGTTTTGAATATATTTATTTAAGGATTGAGTTCAGCTCCTTCTTCTTATTAGGATAATGAAACTATTAACAAACCAGAAATCAGATTATTGGAAAAAAATGTCACAAAAATGGAAACTTATCTTAAGAAACTGATTTTTCTAAGGATGAATAAATCCTAAACATGCTAATTTTAGTCAGATGGCCACGCTCTAAAAAATAACACAGAGGACTAATTGTCTCCGCTTAATGAAATGATAAATGAATTGTGTGGAATTAAAAATATGTTTGATGAATTGAGGCTACTTAATAATGTTGATTATTACAGCAAATGATTATTCTATGAAAATTTAACTCACAATTCTGAGTAAAGTGTAGCTTTTGCAGCTAAACGTTCTTAACGGCGTAATTTCTCCATCCCGGCTTCTTTTGAGCAACTAAACGAGGAAAACTTGAAAAGGCTAAACACGAATCAAGAAAATCTAGATGACGCAATTCATTCTGTGCTGCTTGTCAACGTAGAAAATCTTGTTATTTGTAGTAATTATGTCAATCAAATTCAAATAAGATGAAAAAATTAGGGTGGAGAAACTTAATTTAACATTAAAATGAGACAGAAATCTAATTTTCCCAACTCAATGTAAGTTGTTGGCTCATCACATTTTCTTACTTCAGAAAGATTGATGACAAGTTTTGATTTAATTTCTTTTATTTGACCTTAACAATTCATATCCTGTAAAGGGCTTTTTATATTGTAATATTCTATCCAATCTCCTCAAAAACAGATGCGTTTGATTAAGTTTGACAAAATGTCTTTGCTTATTTTTTTTATTTTTTAGCCACATTTGAACTTTTTGATTTGATTTGATTTTCATCTTCAACCACAAACTTTTTGTAAACACATTAGCTCAAAAACTGTTTCATGGATCATTGTCAAACTTTATACCCACGTAGGAAAAATACTGTAAACATAACATATAATTTGAGGAGTTCAGTCTGGTGGATTGCTTGTACAATGCAGGGGATTGGGGGCTTTTTCTGGGCATATACTCTTGCTGTCGGGGATGACAGCAAAAGGCTTGTTTTTCCTCATTTGATTAAAAAACAGTCACAGACATTTTTCATTTTTTCCCTCTTTGTTGTGAACACAGATTGCCTTTCTTTTATTTGCAATTGACAAAGGGAAATTTCAAAATACAGCAATATCGATCAAGCTAAGTCGCTCTATATGACGTTGTTCAAAAAAACATTGTCTGAGCAGGTTTACTGTAATTCACAAGTTTACAAGTTATTCAAACCCTGGAACAGTTAAATGGATTAAAACTTCAAACTTTCATTGCATTTGTCACCATGGGTTATTTGATATCCTGTCGATAGTCATAATGTTGTGGTCACTCAGTTTATGTATCACGTTAGTTGTTAATCCACAGTCCCTGACTGTGGAGACTGTAGATCTGGACTAGATTAAGTAGAGGAAACAGTCCCTATTAAAGTGATAATGTGATTGATTTCCTCTCTTTAGAGTTCACTGGATCTCTGCCACAGCCCCCTGTTGAGACATTCACATTGTTATAATTGATGTGTTTTATTATTTGAGTCTTGCATCCTGCAGCTGGGACTGCACCCACATCACCTGACGCTCAGGTTCCCACAGCAGAGAACCTGAGCTGACACCAGTCCGACCTTCTCTGGAGTTTCCAAGCGGCTTAATTCACGCCCTCATTAGCTGCGTGTCCAGTGAGATTTCCCAGCAGATGTCAGCTTTCAGAATCTGTTTTTATCACCAACATGCAGCCCCTCTGTACGTGTGTGTGTGTGTTGGTGGGTGTTGGTGTGTGTTGGTGTGTGTTTTGGTCGACACGCATTGTCCTGTCTTTGAAGGCGTGAAGTGTTTACTTCCTCTGTGAGGCAGACTGGCTGTTCATTTGGTGGGCCGTCCAATCTTCTATGGATTAAAGCCGACAGTCGCCGTGTCACGGCGCACGCACCTGCCTGTCACAGGCATCATTGCGTGTAATTAATGTATGCTACGCTGTTATCCTCTCATATTAACGCTGAGCTCTGTCCGCCTCCCCGCAGATTGTCAGCGTCGGGAAACACGTCAAAGGCTACCATTACATCATGGCCAACCTGGTGAGGAAAATTCTCTTCTCTGTGGTTTTATTCATTGTTGGCGTTCTTCTCAGGACATTATCAGAAGAAAGCCGACATAATGTTGGCTTCCATGATATTCGGATATATTATCCGAACTTCATGATTTGTTTCAAGAAATTACACCAAGCAAATCTACACTTTTGAAAATTTTCGATTTTCAGTATTTACTCATTTTAAATATTTCAAATTCTCTTCAATTTAACTTTTTTAATCATGTCAACCACATTTTCACTTTTGAAAATTGAAATTTGTAAATTTTTTCAAAATATTTTAATTTCTAACTCAACGAAATTCTTCAAATGTTAATGTTTCAGATTTTTAATTTTCAAATTTTTCAGATTTTCAATTTCCAAATTTCAATTTTACTTTTGCAATACTTATTGCAAGCTAAAACCACTGTGCATTCATTTTTAACTTATATTTTAAGGGGCATTTCCCCAGTTTCTCTAATACATTTTTATATGTATTGATTTTGTCCTTGGATCTTTTTCAATCCAAGGACAAAGAGTCGGACCCAAGCTTTTTAAACCGTTGAGAAAAAACCATTGGGTCAAGGATCAGGCACTAGAATCTCTTTAGTCTGACTCAAACTACAATACTAATATTCATCTCTCTCTCTGCCAGCTTTTAGAGATTCATGTTTCACCTGCTCTACTTTACCTCATTAACACCGAGTCTGATAGTATCCAAATATCTCTACTTCCATGTTGATGAAGTACTTCCCCCGGCTGCTTTTAAGAGTTTTTATGGACTCCGACCGTGATGATTCTTTGCTCCTCTCCCCCTTGAAGGGTTTTAAGGACATCAACCTGGAGCGCTTCATGCATGGTGGCGCCAACGTCACAGGCTTCCAGCTGGTCGACTTCAGCAACCCCATGGTCATCAAACTCATGCAACGCTGGAACAAGCTGGACCAGAGGGAGTACCCGGGCTCAGACGCCCCGCCCAAGGTTTGTGATGTCAGAATCTCGGTGTGGTTAGGGCTTGAGACTCCTCAGTAGCTTCTGGTTTTTTAATAGCTTTTATTTTAAATTTAAGAAGTCATTGGTCTTTGGGATTTAAATTTGAAATTTGAAAAATAGCTAACAAATCAAATGAAATGGAACACGAGCAAAAATCTTTCCCTCTGAAATTTTGATTTTTTAGTCCATATACACAGGTCAGCCGTAACATTAAAACCGCCTGCCAGATATTTTTTGGTATCTATTCAGTGTGTTCTGACACCTTTCTCTCAGAACCAGAATTTTCCTTTTCAGGCAGGCTTTCATCACCCCTTGCCCTTTATACTGATACTACTACTAGAAAAGTTATCCATTCTTAGAACATGTTTGGTAGGTACTAACCACTGCAAACTGAGAACACCCACCAACACCTGCTGGTCTGGAGATGCTCTGCCTAGCCATAACAGTTTGACCCTCATGAAGGTCACTCAGACCCCAACGCTTGTAGTAACTTTAAAATATCCACCCATTGACCAGCGCTGTTACACTAAAATAATGTTAATCTAACTTCACCTGTCAGTGGATATAATGTTATGGCTGATAGGTGTACAAGCCTAACCTGGCCAGACATGTAGGGCAATGTAGAAATAAAGTAAAACAAATTATAATCAGTTTTGACAATATGAAGTCATTTTTTCTAGGGTTTTATAACTGTTTATAGGTTTTATGCCCATATATGGGCCTCTATGTAGTTTTGCTATTAATGTAAGGTCCACAATGCTAGATTATTATAAAGCACTGGATATACAGTATATATATATAAAATCTCATTTCTGACACGTCTTCTGAAATATCCTTGTACTTGTGTTTTTAATCCCAGATTGTTGACATGAAGTAGCAGGTTCAATGTTAAAGGCAATGAAAGTGAATTATTTTAGCTCCTACATGTCTATTCACACCAAGGTTATGCAAATTAGCTATTTTAAGTTTTTCTAAAATGATGGCAGCTTGAAATTTTGTTCTGTAAAAAAAAAAAAAAATGAATGATGGGATTTTATTCCCTTCATGCTGAGCAAAGAAAAAGTTTGAAAATCTCTACAATGTTTTCAAAAATCCGCTGAAACCAAGAGCTACCACAAGGGTGAAAAATGGAAATCTGAAAGAGAATGATGGGCCGTCATGTTATCGGCAGTCAAAGCGATAAAACATGCAAAACAACAGGCCTATTATGAGTCATTCAGGGTGACTCTGTTTCTGCGACGGAGAAAAAAATATAGAATGAAAAGAATATAATACGAGCAAAGCAGAGACAGATAAGATGTGTCTGAGAATATTGTATTCCAGAATAGGAGTGAAGCAGCAGCACAAAGAGACAAATACTGACTTCATGCAGAAATATGATAAATAGCAGTGCTAAAATCACACACACCCAGACACACACACAAACACACACTCTCACACCCACATGCACACACAAACACACACACATTCAGGAAACGGGCGTCTTCGTCATCAGCGGCAGAAATCTGCGCTGCAGTGATGTGACAGACTGATTCTTTGCACTCACTCGTATTGCAAACGGCATCGGGTCGAGGAGGCATCAGTCAGCGGTGGTCAGCGCTCCGTCCCCACGAGCAAATCTTTATCCAGTAAAGATTTCTATTTTAGAAAGTAAATGCGGTGGAGTGAAAACAATGTGTGAGTCAAGGAAAGTGTGTGTGTGGTGGTGGTCTGGGTTTCTGATGGACCGGGGTGATTCAAATGATTCAAATGGAGTTTACACCCGCAGAATGATATCACATGAGAGTGTGTGTGTGTGTGTGTGTGTGTGTGTATGTATGAGGGTGTGTTTGTGTATGTGTGTGCGTGTGTGCGTGCGTGTGTCAGTTTGTGTGTGTATATGTATGTATGTGTATGCGTGACTTTGTGTGTGTGCGAATGTTTGAGTGTGTGAGTATACGTAGGTGTAAGTGTTTGTATATATGTTTGCGTGTGTATACGTGTATATGTGTGGGTTTGTGTGTGTGTGCGTGTGTGCGTGTGCGTGCGTGCGTGCGTGCGTGCGTGCGTGCGTGCGTGCGTGCGTGCGTGTGGGCGTGAGTGTGTGTGTGTGTGTGTGTGTGTGTGTGTGTGTGTGTGTGTTTGTATGAACCCCACTCCATTTCTTGATAAATTGCTCTCTCTCTCCTGGAAATCCACTCAGGCTAAATGAGTCTGCTGCCCATTAAATTTGCCCACAGCCTGAGTCACAGCGAGACCCTCTTTCTCCTAATACCTCACACTCCCTGTGAGCCTCCTTCTGCCACGTTCACTCACTTTGAAGAGACAAATGTAATTTCATTGTGTTTAAAAGTTCCAGGAATCTGCAGGGATTGAACTGAAGAGAAATTCTTGTGTGTAGAGAGTGTGACAGCAAACTCTAGTCGCGACCCCATCTCAACCCCGTAACGACAAGCAGAGGTGCATTCAAACGTTACTGGAGTAAAATGTGTCACTTTTTCACAGTTATGTTTTTGAAATTCAAAATCATATAAAATAGTACATTTTAATTAGATTAGCTCAACCTTTTAGTGAAGCATGTCTTTGAAAAACTTATTAGACTTTCTGGTTGTATCAAGTAAGATCATTCTTTTTCAGTCCTCACAGGTTTTAATCTGGCATACTCATCAATAAGGACTTTTTTAACAGCCATGGTTAATGCTACCCCCTCGTTGGCCCCCAGGGCCCCATCCTTAGACCCTTACTCTTTTACATAAACGTACATGCTGTCGCTGGATCATGTTTTAGGTATAGATAACAGGTTCAGCTGCCTATTTCAATAAGAAAAAGTGACTAAAAATGTGCTCAACACTTCAGCTGGACATTGAAGGGTTAACTGGATTATCAGGTTCCATGTAAACCCAGTTTGGATCCAACACACTTCTTCTTCACGCCTCCACATTTCATTGCAGCCTTTAGGATTGTAGTCGGTCCCTACTGTTGAGTTTATCTCAAGCCTGTCATTGTTTGTGTGTATGGATGTTCCTTCGGGCAGTTTGCCAACGGCTAAGAGGGGGATAAAGTGCAACAGTCTCCACCGAGAGTCATAATGCCACGTCCAGTAGTGGGTAATGAATAGGAGCAACCACAAGCCGGAGGCAAAGTTAATGAACTCCTGCTAGCCGGGATAATTAATGCCATACTGCTGCCCGGCCGGACAAAAGATAAAACTTTTCTGGGTATTTCTCCTCCACTCAGACGCCATCTCTCTGCGTTTGCGTCATTCACTCAATTCGTTTTCTGCAGCACCAGAGGTGATTTTTAGGGGAAATGAATGTCTAATGACAGAGAGGTGATTTTTGAGGACAGAAATAATCAGTGATAAGGTCAAAGATGGATTTTTGGGAGAAACTGAGGGGCTCTCGTTGTCGGGAAACATGTTGTTCCCTTCGGTTTGTATTTCCAGAAAATAATGAGCAGAGTAAAAGTGCTGCCTCTCTGCAGCAATCCGGCCGTACGACCCACTGCCGGGCCCGGGCTGAAACCCAGCGTGCTCTCAGAGGCAGATTATTTTTAAGGAGATGTTACCAGCCAATACTGCAGAACCTTTGCCTGTCGGACTAAATCTGCATTTAATTGGCTTCATTTTTTTTTTCCCTATTCAGTGTCCTCCTGTGATGTATAAACTCAAACCAGACAGAACCACAGGGAGGCCCATCATAGTTTGTCCGGATTAGTGTTGTGTTTTATTTAATTTATTTAACAGTCTTTACTTAAAACATTATTCTTACTGCAGATCTTTTCTCGCCATAGAGACGCTGCTCATGCACCCATGGGGTTTTAGCTTGCATGGCGCCCCGGGCGAACCCCCCCCCCCCTTTTCAACCCCCCATCGGTATAGTTTCACATCAGATCATCATTTATCCCATTTAGGCTCAATGCTTTAATTTAATTGTCCATATCATGCTATAATACATGGTATACTACATAATTCAGAATTAATCGTTTTCACTTAAATCATAGGAATATAGAACCCAGGGTTTATATAATACAATACATAATTACATATTCACAAACTTATGCTTCATGGTTTGCTCACAATATCTGACTATTTAATAGCCTTACCTTAAAACTTTTTTTTTTTTTGTTATTTAATGTTTGTTGTTATTCATGATCTACATTGGTTCTTCCTCCCACTGCAAACCATCTTTTGTTTTTTTCTATTTATAGATATTTGTTATATACCTAGCCCCTTAACTGTCGTTTATTACAATTTATTTAAATTGTTCTTCTTACTCTTCCGCTTCGTTACCTTGAATGCAACTGCTGCAACACGGCAATTTCCTGTAAAGGATCAATAAAGTCTGTCTATCCTTGAGTCTCCGCTCCGAGCCCGACTTGGGCTTTCTCTGACCCGATCGAGCCTCTAACATATTTTCTAAATATTTGTCCGATCCAGCTTTTGTCGGATATCCTCACCCTAATAAATACAATATGACGTGAGGAAATGACTTGTTCTGATCCTCTTGAGAACCCTCCCCTCCCCATCTCCCACCTCTTACAGCGATTCCTCAACCATGTCAAAATTCAGGTTTCTTTTTACTGATGTATTCGCCTGTGCCAGCCCTGTGCATCTGCCAACGTCACCCGTAGCTAAAACTGCCAGTGCATGCACCTGCACCTCTGACCACCTCCTCTCGTCTCGTCTCCCAGTACACCTCAGCGCTGACATACGACGGTGTGATGGTGATGGCCGAGGCCTTCAGGAACCTGCGCAGACAGAAGGTGGACATTTCCAGACGGGGGAATGCCGGCGACTGTCTTGCCAACCCTGCAGCCCCTTGGAACCAGGGCATCGACATGGAACGCACTCTCAAACAGGTGAGTGAGAGGGGGACAGAGTGGGGTTTTAGAGAAAGTCCAGTGTTTGGATGGAAATCACGAACCTACAATATGTAGCTGCTGGTCTCGAACTACCGACCCGCTGGGTGGGAGACGACCGCTCTACCCACTGACCTACAGCTGCTCACCAAAGCTTTACTAATTACAAGCATTAAAAAAGTCATTTATGATTGATTTTTATTTTAGTCCCTTGATGGAACTGATTTGAAAATGTATACCTTCATTCAAATAAATAATTACTTTTATTAGAAATTAGGGGGAAAAAAAGGTGTATTGTAAGACATTTGTTTGAAATACAATTTCCATATTCTTAAAATAAGGAAATACAATCCTGTTCCCCCCCCCCTAGGGTATATGCAAACCATTACTGTACCTTCTTATTGGTTCAAACTAACCCAATATTCAAATATGTGACTAAGAAAAAAGTAAGATTCTTTTTCTAACGTCAATCATGCTTGACTGACTTGATTATATTTATTCTGAGACAAAAAAGTTGTTGCGGTGTGGTCTCATACTCGGAGTATAATCAGCCCCCAGACTCCTGTTATCTCCACACTTTGGGTACATTTTCAGTTTTCTCCTCTTTGATTAGCTGATAACTGCTGGGGCCGCTTTTTTAAAAAAGTCCCAGTTTAATCAGGAGGGAATTAAGAAAAAAATAATGATTCAATACAACAAATGGTAAAAAATAATTAGACTGTCAGAAATATTTTGGCTTATAGACTTGCTGGGGAGATATTGACCAAGAGGTATCTGCCCTGAGCAGTATCTGCTGCCCCTCCAGAAAGAAATACATTTCTTTATTGATCTTTAATTCAAAACATTCCCATAAATGTAACCCCGTTATTCAGTTGACGGTATTAAAAAGAACATTACATCCTTAAAATAAAACAGATTTTTGCCACAATCATCGACACCTCGAGGAAATCTTTGGAGTAAAAGGTAACAGAAACATATTTCCAGTCCTACCTATTTTGCAGAAAAAAAGTCATAGAGAAAAGCACGTCATACCCACTTTGAAGCCAGGTGGAGGATCTCTGAAGCTGTGGGGCTGTTTTTCCTCTCAAATGCCTTGGGCCTTTACCAATGAACATCTGTGGGATGTGCTCTTTAAGCGTGGACCTCAGAATCAGGTCTTTCGTGGAGTTCAAGGAGTTTGAGAGTGTGTGTAGGGGGGAATCTTCTTCATGTGGTCCAGAACCTCATCACACACTGCAGAAGGATACTCAGTGCTGTTATTGTGGCAAAAGGACGCTGAACAACATATTAAATGCATGGTGTCAATAATTGTGGCACACTTTTTTTTTAGAGAAAAAAGAATGTATAGTAATTTTAATTAAATTTTAATAAAAAAGATTTTTGTGTATACTTTGAATTAGATATCATGGGTATAAACAATTATGAAAGCATACTCTATTTATTTGATTCCGGAGGGCTTTGCATTGAGAGTCTGGATACTGGTGGCGGTGGCTGATGACTCTGAGACTGATGAATGATTAATCTGATGGCTCTGTGAGGTCCGGGCAGAGATAGGGAAAGGGGGATGCTTGAATCAGCAGTATTAAGGAACTACATGAATGGAGAGAGAGAGTCATATCTAAAAGACAACAGATGATGGTGATAGGCTAACCTTGAACTAACCTTGAAGTTGTGTCACAGTGATTGGATGGATGTGGCCAGCTGAATGAGCGAGACTGATGTCAACGCCCCAGACTGAGGATGATAATATGTGTTATGAGCAGTAACTGTGGCTCGAGTGTGCAGGGGGATAGTCTTTCTGACGGAACGTTCCATAGATCTTCATTTGTAGGTTCTGCACCTCGCACCTCGTCAAAATGCACAACAATGTCCTCTCCTACTGTCTCTCTACTTTTAGTAAAGAGGTTGTATTCAGACCTGCTTCTACCTCCCCTGTCAGCGACAATGACTCCTCACTCCAGCATTGCAGCGTTTATAATAATAATAGTCAGGCACAATAAACGGATACAGTTCTGCCAGAACAGGCTGTGTAAAACGGGGCATCAGTTTCAAACAGAATAGGAGTCGGGTTTATGTTGGGAGGTTGGTAGTGTTGGAGCAACGAAGGATTTTATCATGTCACAATAAATTTCTTCTTTTAAACTTTACTTGTATTGATTTTCTTTGTCCTAACCTCGTAAAAGATCTGGGTTAGCAATTTAATGAAAATGTAGCTAAACGGACCAAAGATTTTCCTTGATTCTCTCTATGAAGTCAACAAAAACTCTCTGCTCCTGTTTGATCATTGTGTGTGTGTGTGTGTTCTCTGTGTGCAGGTCCGGCTGCAGGGATTAACAGGTAATGTCCAGTTTGATCACTACGGCCGCAGGGTCAACTACACGATGGACGTGTTTGAACTGAAGAGTAATGGACCCAGACGGGTAAAACATCACACTTCACTGCTACCAGTATATTTTAGTTTATTTAGATGCAGTATTATGATGAGTGAACTATCTGTCATTTGTTTGGTTTTTTTATATTATCGTTGTGAAAAAGCTTCTGCTTTTCAGCTTCCTACACAGGAGATTTGGCTGCTTTTGAGAAAATTCAGGGGAAATGGGAGGGAAAAAGAGCACTTATTGGAGTAATGGCCAGCAGCAATAAAATGAAATGGAGAGCAATCAAGGTTGAGGGGACGGGGAGAAGGAGGAGGAGGAGGATGAGGGGTTGAGGAAGCAGGAAGAGTTCCAATCGATCAAGAGCTGCTTCGGCCTGTCCTCCTTCAGCACAGTCAGGGTCCTGTCAGGACACTGTGCCCGTATTTGTGTGTCACAGCCTCTCTTGCATTTCCATGTTGCTTAATCATCCTGATGCCCCAGCACAGAGGAAGGAATCAGCCAATCAGAGTCCTCCATTCCCTCTGGCCAGCCAGCCAGCCTGTTGGCGCCATGCGTCCAGTCTCAGTGACTTATAGCTACTTATGGTCAAAGCTTCTGTCGATTTAGTTTGACAGAATATCTGAAGATATCGACTTGGTGCGGCGTACATACTGCTAACGTTCCATTCACAGAGGATGCTAATATTGTAACCACAGCATATCATGTCTGTCACTTCCAGATGGTCAGTTGGACCCTAGACAAATGCTCTGCAAGAGGACAGTAATATCCGTTTAACGTAAATTAGCATTTTACAGGAGGAAGCATCGCAATATTTATTTTAAAACCGAGACCATACAATTGTTCAATATCACTTTCCTGTCTCTTTAATAACCTAACCAAACAGTATGAAAGTTAATTTCTGGTGTTAAGTATAGTATATTTTATATAGAGTCTCCTAGTTAAATTTGGAATGTTCTCCGTCAATATACGTTCCACCTTTGACATAAGGCTATGAGCTTGCAGACTGAAAAACGATCTGCTGAAGCAGCTGAAATGATCTTCCATCGTAGGGTGAGCCTAATCTAAAAGAAAAACTGAGGATCTTGGACCTCCAGAGATTGCCTGGAGCTGAACCTACTTCCTGTTGAGAGGGACCAGTTGGGTGTCACTGTAGGGAAGTGTAGCGTTCAGTGGGAAGGAGACCCTGGGTGAGACACGGAATTTGGATGAAGGGGCCGCTTGTACACAGCATAAACACCAAGCATACTACAAATCCCAGAATACACTGCAGTTGTTGCCGCGTCAATCAAGACCTGCAAGTGCTAGCCTTCCCCCCCCTGCTCATCTTCTCCTGAGAGTCTTATCGGAAGTCAGCTTTTATCCAGTCACTTGAAAAAAAACTGGAAATGTGTCCGTAAATTTTCTATTATTTTCTTTTCCCTTGGATTGTTCTGAATTCTATAAGATGTCTTGGGAGCATGCCTGTCCAGCCCTCAATGTGGACTCCATCTTTAATTTTGGCTCCATCTTTGATTCAGTTTGTCATCCCTAACGTAACCAATATATGCCAAGAACACTTTGGCTGCAGAGAGGAATGTCTGCAATAACCTCTTTAGTCAGTGCCCACCACCCTCTGACCCAGATAGACGACAGAGGATGAGTGGACCGATGGATTGACATTAATCATTATGATAATGTGGCAATCCCTTTTTTTAAACTACTCCCTCCAAAATGCCTAAACTACTCCTGCTGTTTTAAGCATTTCCCTCATTTAAATTGGGTTAAAAGCACAATATTCCTAGTTTTGTACCTTACAGACTTTCCTTCATGTGAGTTTTGCAGGTTCAACTCTATAACTGCTATAACACTATAACAATCTCAAAAGAACACAGCTCCGACAGTAGCTAGTCGGAGTGTATTTTCACAGACACACACATAAACTATGTGATGGTTTGTTTTCCCTGTCAGATCGGCTACTGGAACGACGCTGACAAGCTGGTGCTGATTCAAGACTCCCCACTGCTTCCAAATGACACTACTGGCATGGAGAACCGCACCGTTGTAGTTACCACCATCATGGTAAGAGATCAGCATGTTCCTTCCAACACACACACACCAATGCACAGTTATTCTAGTTATACTCTTAATACTTTGTAATACCAGGAGTATTGCAAAATACTCAAAGATAAGACGAGTCGGGAGCCTCAGATTCAGTTCAGTGGCTACACATCACGCATCCGACCTTAAAAAACACCCAAATCTGCATTCACAAAACATCCTTTGCTCTTTGACGCCAACGGACCTTGCATTTCTAGGTAATTCTTATTAGATTATGCTGCATTTTATCATTTATACAGTTGTGCATTGTGTGCAAAAATCCATCATTAAAGAGGAATAAAAAAACGACTATTCAGCCTCAGTATACCAGAGTGCAGCAGTGGAAACTCAAATGCCCGACTATGTAAATGAAAGCCATCAATAAAACTCCTAAACATTCATTGTTTCCTAGTATTTATGGTAAAAACACGCGTTGATGGACTAATTAAGATTCCCATATTCCTCTGTATTTCAGCACTTTACTCACCCTTGAATGCTATAATGTTGTGAACTATGACAAGATTACACCAGCTTTGTTAAAGCATTCTTTAGAGCGTCTTTATGACTGCAGCGGCATCTTCCATAACCAACACACAACTCTAGAATCGACTGCCGTCACACGGAGTACCGTTAAAAATCTCAACAAGCAGTCTTACTGAGGTTTTTGCTGTTATTGCAGAGATCATAAAATAGTTCACTCCCGTCAAGCAGGGCATTTTATAACTTGATTAAAATGAATGGCCTTTGCATGGCATGTGAATCGTTGGCTGTGGCAGAGACTCTGATGGCTGACTGGAGTAAAGCAGCAGCCTCATGTTGAACATAAATGTAGCAGCTGAGTGGAGGAGGAGGATGTGAGAATGGAGAGTCATAGCTCAGCACAATCCTCCCTCTTTTCAGCCCCTGATGAGGAACCCCATTTTAAGAAACTGAGCCCCTGTTGGATGCAAGCAGGATATGAAAGCCCTTAATGGGAGCGTGATGGACACAACAACCTGAGCCCAAATGAAACCCAAAAGACTGTGGGCAAGAGGAGACACACGACAGACCTGTTAATGGACAGCCTGTTCAGAAAACTGAACAAGAAACGGAGCCACTCAGAGCCGTAATGGAGGCCCTCGACAAGACAATGAAATACAAATGGAGGGGAAAAGACTCTTTTAAGGATGGACTTCCCAAATGGGTCTCCAGCTCATTAGTGTCTATTCAGTAACACAAAGAAGCCTCTAATACAACTGTGTCATGTGACGGACTCATGCATTGTCGTGTTTGTGTGGCTTGAATCCCATCCTGGTCTAAGTTGTAATTTTTTGCAAAGATCTATGGACCCGGCTCGATAATGTGAGGCGGTACCAGAGTGTGAATCTACATTATGTCTAACTGAATTATTGCTCGCTCTAAATCTGTCACTTTCTCTGAATACCTGCCCTGGCCTACAGAACATTACACATTCCTGTAAGCTTTAAAACAGCTTAGAAAGACTAATGCCCTCATAATCACCCCAGTTCATATCAATCATGCTTTTATGCAGCATGATATTATAGTTACACCGTGGCGGCTGTATTCGACTCCCGTTTTTATTGTTGGATATTTAGCATAAACTTAATGAAGTGTCTCTGTGTTATATCACATCAAATCCCCATGTCTTATAAATTTGTAAGGAGGAGTTGTAAAACAGTTCATCATGTTTGCCATCAGTCAGAGGCTGTCCCTGGTGTCTGGTTTTAGGTTATTGCCCTGTCTTGGTAGTACCTGCATGATAATAGAGTTTGTATCAGCTACTGATATTTCTTTCGCGCACAAGGCATCCAGCCTCATCAAAAATCAAATTCATGACTGTACATCAACTTGGGGAAAAAAGAACCCTATATAGAAATTTATTTAAATCTGATATATCCAAATGTGTATCTATATATTATTTGCGTTGGTCTCTACATGACAGATGGCCGAGGGAGGAATTGTGGGATTGAGTGAGGAAGTCTGGAGTAACAGGAGTATGTTAGAGTGGTACAGGATATGTATGAGGGAAGTGTGACGGCAGTGAGGTGTAAGGCAGGAATGACGGATGGGTGTAAGATGGAAGTGGGACTGCCCCAAGGATCCGCTCTGAGACACATCTTGTTTGCTATGGTGAGTGACAGGCTGACAGATGAGGTTGGGCAAGAATCTGTGGAATATGATGTTGGCGGATGACGATCAGTAGTGAGAGCAGGGACCGGTTTGAAGAAAACTTGGAAAGGTTGAGGTACGCGTTGGAGAGAAGAGGAATGAAGGTCAATTGCATACATGTGTGAAACTGAAAGGGAGGCAGGTGGAATACTGAGGAAGCAAGGACTAGAGGTGGAGAAGGTGCAGCAGAAGTACACGGACTCAACTGTTTAGCGCAATGGGGAGTGAGGAAAAAAATGAAGAAGCGAGTGTCAGGGGTTATCTGTGACAGAAGAGTAGCAGCAGGAGTGAAGGGAAAGGTTTACAAGATGGTGGTGAGAGCAGCTCTGCTGGATGGTTTACAGACAGTAGCTCTGACCAAAAGACAGGAGGCGGCGCTGGAGGTGACAGAGCTATAGATGTTCAGATGTTCTTTGGGAGTGAGGAGGATAGACAGGATTAAAATGGAGCACATCCGAGGGCCAAACCATGTTAAACGTCCTGGAGACAAAGTAAGATAGGCCAGATTGAGATGATTTGGACACGTTAAAAAGACACTTATGACACTTTATGATACTTACTTTTATCTGATGACACAATCAGGATATGGACTGTGTCTGTGTTTTTAAGGCATCTACTCATGTGACGTCCTTCCAGCCCGTCATGCTTGCTGTAGCAATACAGGAAGGCACAACATCACGTCCCAGGGAGCTCAGAACTAGAAGGTAGTCAATGCTGGGACGGACGATTTTCTCCAACCAAGATATCCAACCAAGACAAGATGGTGGATGTCTCCAACCATCCACTTATTGGCACCCTATATTTAATATATTTTTTGTATAGTATTTTGTGCGTGAGATCGATTTTAAATTGGAGGAGAAAAATAATCTATGACCTAAACCTCTAGTATCTTACTTCAACATTTCCCATTCGTCTACTCCGCTGGAAACCGTCAGCGTTTTCCTGCATGCCTCCGGCTGTACACTGGTTGGTAGCGACGGCAGTTCTACTACACATTCTGGCTCTAAGCCGTGATGACTTTTAACCCTCTTGAGTCTTAGACCATAACGGCATGAACGCTAACACATTTATAATCCATTTAAAGTAATGACACACATGCCAATGTTTGGTATGTTTCTGTGCAGCACAATGTCATCTCTATGACCTGCCAGTCATTTCTTGACTTTAACCTACTGGACTAGTAAAGTGTAATTAAATACATGTAAGCTTAGGGATCTCAACCAATGTTATCTTGGCATCCAAAGTGTTAAAATAAATAGGTTAAAGTCATTTCTCAGCAATCGAAAAAAAATGGAGTTAGCATTGTGATAGATGTGCTTTTTAGCTCTTTGAAAAAAACGTTGCATGGCTAACTGTTGCCACTGTCTGACAGGATCTAAAGATTAAACTGTATCATAATCTAACTGTAGGTGTTTAACTTCTATTCTGGAACAAATGTTTTAGGGTATTAACTGACCTCTACGAGATCGCAGCGGCCTGGAGGCGGATGCGTTAACAGCTAAGCTCTCACGGTCGAGGATAAACTCTGACCGTCATCATAACGACAGGACGCGGCACTATAAACTGTTTCTTTTCTCTAAACTCCTCCGCTGCACTAAAACCTTGCAAACTATGACTCTGCCAAAGGCATGAAAAAGTAAAGCCCACCATCATTTAACTGTTGTTCAGTTCTTGTTCAATGAATTCTGAGGGAACGTGTTCCTACGGTGAGGTTATTCCAGCAGCAACAACAAGCAGACTTGCTCATGAGAAGCACATTCAAATGTATTATTTAGAAGAATCTTTGGCAGGAAAAAATTTCATTCTCGTCCACGGGGTGGAATAACATATCCGACTCAATATGAGTGAAACTGAAATTCAAGCTGGTCTTCAAATTAAAAGCAGAGGGTTCATGTCAGCGTTTTTTTGGAGTGATAGTTGATCCAAAACCGTGCAGGTGTGTCTTTATGCTGGTTACTGTTAAGTTGACCTTCATGTAACATACTATAAAGCATGAGCACATTTATTCGGTTGTCCGTCTCTGTGAGGGCCGTAATTTCATGACAGACCTTTTTGCATGGACCCACATCTCCTCAAAAACCACTCAACATGTTTCAACGACATTTAACAAGTGTTTGTCGGGCCTCTAATCATGTTTATCTCAGAGTGTTTTATGTTGTTGTTGTTTCAATTTGCTTATTTAAACAATTTAAGGACCTTAGAAATTACATAAAATTGAGTACATGTAGGATCCCTGAAAGTGTGCATCTCATAATTGCTTGTCTTTTGATGTTGTCCCTTGCATTAAAGGTGCTCCCCGAAAAAGTTCACAATCCAGTGCGTTGTTCAAACAATCCACCTGATTAATCTCCTCAAATTGAATGGGAAGCTTTGTCCAAAGTATTTTACGTAAAAATAAAAGCTTGACCGAGTGAGTGCAATTTGATCAGAGTAAAATATAATGTATAAACATAAATCTCCTTGGGACGATTAATTTGCACAAAATCCGGCCAAAAGCGGACCAGCAGTTATGAAGTTCTTCTCGAAAACCGGTGCTGTTTTGTAGAAAAGCTCCCCCTTATGACTAAAATATAAACTTTTTGGGTGAAATATGTTAGAGATAAAGCTCCCCCTAGTGACGGACCTCACAACCAAACTTTCCTAAAATCAAACCTCTTCTTCCTCGCACTAAGGTCTAATTACAAAATTTGGAGATTATCCATGACACGGTTTTCGAGCGATCGTGTCAACACAAAGGATCTGCAGTGAACGCGGCGGCAGAAACGATGACGATTCGAGAAATTAGACAATTTTTTAATGTAATTTGTGTCATATAAAGCGGGTATGGTTAATCGCCACCTCCGAAGAAACAGCTGCACAGATGTTCGTAAAATTATAAACATACCTTTTAAGGCCCCACATTTAAAATAAGGCGATGTTTGGTGTCATTTGTCTCACATTCAGAGGGTTTGTTCATCATCCACATCTCCTCAAGCACTGTAAAAACTGCCGAACAGAATTTAATGGAATCCTATAAGTACTTCCTAGGGCTCCTAAAACTCTGTATCCCATAACTGGTTCCTTCAGTTTGTCTATTTGTACATTTTTTGGAGACATTGAACTTTGAACATAACTGACGATCCATCCATATCAGCACAAATTGAGAGTTTTCTTAAGCAGAAGGGGCATCTGTGTCCTTGAATACAAATTTTCTACTTACTTTTCGTTTAAATGAGCGAAAATTGGGGCACACAAAGTTATCCTACCAAGTAATTCGGCTTGAAACCAAATTTTGCACTCATCAAATTGAAACAAACAATTCACAAACATATTTTAATGCTAATAAGAGGAAATTGCAGCCAGAACAACTAAGTTTGTTGTGAGAATTTAAAATGTTTCTGTTGTATGTTTGTGGTAAAATATGATGCAATTCTATTCAAAACTATTTCATTAAGTGATTTATACAGTAGTGCAGGTTGAACACGAGTTGGAAGCTCAGCCTTTGAGGGAGGCAACGAGTCTTTGATGTGAAAAAAAGAATAGCAAACAATTATTTTCTATTTTATGCTTTCAGATTGCTGCCTCTTTTCAAAATCACACAAACACATTTTAAATCCAATAAGAATGTAATTAACGCCTCAAGTGGCTGCAGATGACCCAGACCCAGCAATGAGTCGCTCATTGCGGAGCTCAGCTTTGTGTTTGCTCCATAATTGCTGGTTCAATTATCGCACAAAATGGTACATGGATTTGTTATTTATCATCACACTATGGTCCTTATCTACTAAAGGTTTGCGTTTGTAAAAAACCCAGTTTAAATGAGCGAGCTGATATACAAACGGTGCACACTGAGGATTGCAACTGTCAAAAGTGCAAACTTAAACACACTGTCCGTTTAGTACATTTGCCTTAATTAATATGCAACAAAGGACGTTTCCACCCGATTACGCAAAATACTAATTGAATAGGTTAATATTGCACATGCAATGTGTTTTACTAAGCCTGACCAAAATTGCGGCGCTTGTGATTGCGTCTTTACCCAATATGTTTGAAAGGAAGGTGCTAATCGGCACAGCGTTGCGATCAAACTCGCAACAGTTTGGCACACTGAAAAGCCGGTTCCGTTGTTTGGACCGTACAGGAGGAGTACTACTATACAGCTCAGAAAAAGCGACCCAGATCGTAGTTGTCTGCTGTATTTGCACAACATTGCCAAACATCACAGGTTGGCGTATGATGTCATGGATATGACGGAGGAAAATTACCACTGGCCGCATGTGTGGCTATGAGCTCTCCTCCCTCTCCTCCCTCTCCTCCCTCTCCTCCCTCTCCTCCCTCTCCTCCCTCTCCTCCCTCTCCTCCCTCTCGGGTTCCCAGTTGCTCCGTTGTGGAACCGCTTTGATTGAGTTACCGCACCTCTGTCGGTATCCCATCTCCGATTCTTCTTCCCAGGGCGCACATTGCCATCGTCAAACCAGATCAAGAGCTGAACCTGAAATTGAGCTTAACGTGAAGTTCGTCTTCCACAGGCCACCCGCTATTTTTCTTTTCTTCTTCTTCTTATATCTTGCCATCTTCTCTCAATTTCATCTGTCGCTCCCTTGTTTTACCCGCATTGACTCTCTCGCAGATACTTTCCCATATCCCATTTCTTTTAGTAATGTTCACATTTTCTGTAGTGTATCTCAGCAATATGTTTATCTGCCTCTTTCACTAACACCTCATTTTCATGGCATTTCAATTTTATTTTGCGCTTGAAATATGCGGCCGCTCGGCTCTCCGTCCAAACTCTCCGAGGCGGAAACCGGTAACACAAGCAAAACACAGAATTAAATTGTACCGTCTCCACCATGTATGCATCTGTTATTATTCTTAGTAGATCGCTTGCAAACCAAACGTACAATCTTACAGAAAGCACACATAATTTAGCACCCGCTATTTGGAATTGAAGTAAATTCAGGCCCTAAGTATGCAAACATATGTACCAAAGCAGATGAGGTATGAGGGAAGTGAAAAAATAAAATAAAAAAAAATTACCAGGTGTCACAGGTATCATTTATAAAAGTATTTTTGCATAATTTATTGAAAAAAAACATCATTAAATTCAAATAATGCTTCAACAATGACACCTACAGGGCAGGCAAGGTGAAAGGCCGTCAGTGTGAAGTTGAGAGCAAGAGGTGGAAGGCTTAACTATCTTCCTCTGTAGGCGGGATCTACTCAATCAGTTTAATGTATTTCAACTGCCAAATACATCGTAACAATCAACAACCAGAATTCAATATTGCAATCACTTTGGTCCATGTTTCTTCTATAGTTTTCTACCGCTGTGAGGCGCTTGAGTTTGACGCACTGGTTGTAAATAAGAAATTGATTCTTTGACAACAACTGAGAGATATAACCAAGAAACATTTATTATATAATATTTAAATATTTTAGTCAGGCCTTGTCCAAATAATTTAAATTACTTCAGCTTTAGCAGTTAGCTTGTTAGTTAACCAGTTTGGTAGAAGCCTTGAAAAGCTTAGCGGCAATGATTGGATTTGGAACAGTGTTTTATTTTTGTTTTAATTTTCTGTTTTTGTAGGAAAGGCTTTATGACACCTAAATAGAATTTGAAACTGTAAAGTCCCATAATTGCCTCATGTCTTTAGAGAAAGCTAAAATTTTGGACTTTTTTGAAAATCATCCCAAATTTTTAAACTTGCCAGCCGCCATGGTGTGTTCGTATAGATCTGGATCAAGCAGACCCTGCCGTGTGTGTGTGCGTGTGTGTGGTGTGTGTGTGTGTGTGTGTGTGTGTGTGTGTGTGTGTGTGTGTGTGTGTGTGTGTGTGTGTGCATTTAATGGCATGTTAATTAGTCTCGTTAGACGCTGAGTGAAGCTGGGTGCCTGGGATTATTGACCAGCCTGTCAGCCATGCTGGCCTTTGCTGTGAAGACCTCTGCTCTCTTCTCACGCCAGAAACACTGACGGCATCCTTCATCTCCGCTATTCCCTTTGCAACCCTGCACACCCAGCTGCCAACTCCATCAGACACCCCGCCATCATAAATAATATGGATTAAGGGCATTTCATCTGATTTACATCCAAAACAGCAACAAGATCAACGTGCAAATTAAGTCTTCAATGTTATTTAACTCGTGGAGATTCATTAAAAGCGTATAGTGAATTCAGTTTGTCTGCTCAGCTGCCAGCAGAAGATAAACCATTTTTTTAAATATATTTTATTGCAACTTTTAAGTGCATGTGTGTTTTATGTGTGCCAAGGTATTTGACACGCTTGTGTTGTCAAATTGAAGAAGATGCTTTCTTAATTAGCTCCTGTTTTGTCTGTTTGCATGTGTTTTCTTAAGTTGCCAAAGTTCAGGTTATATATCTGACAGTAATTGGAGCTTTATCTCCGTTTTCGGGACATAATTTCAGAACCATTGGTCAGATTTAGTCCACATTTAAAGCAGATGAATCGAGTCCAGGAGGTCTATCTTGATTTGATCCTATTTTACTCTAAAAGTTCATGTTTTACTCACTAGGGGGAGCTCTTTTATGGAACAAAAATGTTTTTTTTAGTATGAAGTCATTCAGTCTGACTGAAGCTAAATTCCTATGTGCAATAGCATCGCAATGAAGACCCTTCTCTACGTCATCTTTCTTATTCATATTGAAAAAACCTGTTGGAATTAACAACACCTTAAAGTATGAGTTTAGATTTGCTTGCTGGTGTACTTGGCGGTGTCTAGTATTATGATTTTTTTTAAATGTTATGAGAAGCATTTAGCTCCTTTTACAGAAGACCGCTGTCTAGGATGATTCTGTTTGTTCGCACCGATCAAAGCAGCAGTGATGAACCGATGTGTCATTTTTAAATAGCAAATCTGAGATCTCCAGCTGTGAGAAGCACATAATTAAATAGGGGGAAAATGTTTTGCACTCCAAAATTAGCAATTCCATGATTCATTTAGGCTGAATCATGTCAGTTAGATACAATTACAAACTGATTTTTGAATTATTTGTCGAACACATTTTGATTTGCGGCTTTGGATTATTATTATTTTTGCTGCTTTATGCCCATGTCTGATGAAATCTGATTGTATTATTCACTCAAAACTGTAAAGGTGCGTCAAATCAATAATATTTTGATGGTTTGACAAGTTTTAATTTCAGCTTACAACTGCTAACGTGGGCTAACTTGATAAAACGGTCACTTACTTGAGTGACATCCACAAAAAACCTACTGACACTGGACTAGTGAGCAAACAGGTGAACTTTTTTGTTTGTTTTGTTTTTAAAGGATATCTGGAGGATTTAAAATTGACCAAATAACATCCATCCAAGCATTTCATCATGTGCAAAAAAACAACCTTTGTTTAATTTTTCACCAAAGCACCGAAGACAATGTTTAAACCTGAATTCCTTATTATCTTATGGAGTTTTCTTGTAAACCAACTTTCTGTTTCTTTCCAAAAAACTGTGTGCGTGTCTAATTGAAAGGTCTAAATGAATTTACCTTTCATAACGTTTGAAGGCTAGTGTGTGTTTATTACATTCATGTTTGCTAGCTAGCAGTCATCGCCATTTCTCTGTGACATTTCACAGTGTCTGTTACGAATTTCAATGAATAAAATGACGTGAAACCATTAGTTTGAATGTTAATTACTTCACCCGCATGCTTGTCCATGATACAAAAACAAAACGTGCCGACTCAATCAAACATTGCTCCTTAGCAACCCTAGTGGCTGGAGAACCACTTAGCACCAGAAGAGTATCGCTGCAGACCTGGAGCCCTTAGACTCAGGTCTTAGGATCTTCCGCTTTTCAATAAACCTAATCTTCACCAAAATGTCCAGACCATCCCCCTAACCATGACTACAAGGGTCCTCAGACTGCCGTCTCTAGGAATGCAGCTGGATACCATTGATGGATACCTTTAACCAGAACTCTACTACAGTCCTTGTTCATCCTTCTGTTGTCTGTTGGTGTTGATGAACCAGCCACCATGTCTGCGTGTCTGTCTGTCTGACGGTTTGGTTCACTGGTTATGGTCCTTTGTGTAGGAGGGTCCCTATGTGATGCTTAAGAAGAACTGGGAGATGTACGAGGGAAACGACCAGTACGAGGGTTACTGCGTGGACCTCGCCTCCGAGATCGCCAAACACATTGGCATCAAGTACAAAATCTCCATCGTTCCCGACGGAAAGTATGGTGCCAGGGACCCGGAGACGAAGATCTGGAACGGCATGGTCGGGGAGCTGGTGTACGGGGTAAGACGCTTTACTTTGACTCTTTGGTTGACAGTAAATGGTTCATCCCCTGCTCCCCGAAGCCTTACATTGGGCAGAAATGTGATTTGTGACTCATCTCATTCAAACTTTAATTCTAGGCCGTCAGTAAGATTCATGATGGTAATTACAGACAATATTCTGGCTCATTCTAATCTGTGCTTTTAATAAACTTGTGCAGCAGCTCGGCCTGTCTCAAAATAATTGGTTTTTAGTTTTCTGAAGCTGAAAATGGCCGGAGATTAGTCATCCTCCAGTCAAACTGTAGACAGAGTTCATAGATGGAAAATGTGTATGAAATAGAATCATTTGTTCTTCATTTCTCATCCTGGTAGTCGTCTGATCATCACAGTAAATCTCAGACACGAGCCGGGAATAAAGTTACAGCAGCTGTGGTCAGCACACATAAATGGAGATCCCAAAACATGCTAAAAACAGAAGCTACTACCAAACAAGAGATGATTGGGGGAGGACATCTTCCTTTATATGAAGGGCAATGTAGTCGCTCAAGATCCTTAATACTTCAAAATTAATACATTCAGCCCAATTTAATGATTTTTAATTACAACAGATGATGTGAACATGAGTCTGTCAGTCGTTGGCCCTTGAACTCTTGAAGATAGATCCGCTGCTGGATTCTGGACACTGGTGGTGATGGCTGAAGAATCTACTGAAACTCACCAATGATGAAGTTGCTGAATCTGTGAAAACTGGATGAAGATAGGGAGCTCATACAACATGAAAGAACTAGATGAACAGAGAGAGTCCCCTTTAAGGACATGAGAGCAATACTGGGTTTAATGTTTGTTTACAATGATATGCTAAACAATAAGGCTCCAACCATGGAGCCCTGGGGGATACCACAGGTCAAAGGGGGCCACCGAGGAGGAGGAGGCACTATCCATAGAGAGAGTGCTAATATATCCCACCTACACAGGTGCAATGGTAATGAGATCATCAATGTTATCCACATTAACCAAAGGTGCCGATCTATATATACTAGGCTCAGAGAATGGACGGAGGCTGGTGGATATCTCATCTACGGAGGACACTTGTTTGGTCGTTGTTATGCAAACAGATTATTCAGAAATAAAAGCCCAGATGGAACAAGACTATGATGCATGTCAACCTACTTATGAGCTTTTATCGTATGAAAAACATTAGTTCTCTCAGAAGAAAGTGAATTTTATGAGTGCTGTTGATAGAGTTTAGTGATTTGGAAATGTATGTCGGCCTCAATCCGTTAAATTTGAAGGTAAACTTGTAGCGGTCGGATTGCATCGACTACAAATAAAGAAAAGAGAAGATCAGTGCGACATCTAATTGAAAATGTGGTATAATGTCTGTTTTTCTGCTTCTGTGCTATAAAACAGCCGCGTTCTTCTATTCAATCATTTACAGTTTGTACTGTAGATCCCATAATATGTTAAATGCTCTGCGTGTTTTGACTGCACAATAAGAATCCGTGCAAACAATATTTCTTGATCTGCAGATCTGATTAGTCTGAATCGCAGCTTCTGTTTGTTGTTTGCTGGGCAAATAATTAAACCCACCTGGAGTGAATTGTAAACAGGCTGGGGGTCTCTGGTGGTATTAGCGCAAGCAGAAAAAGGGGAATTAGTGAATCCTTACAGCTGATCTTTCGGAGGCGGTGCAGATTAAAAGTGGCGGTGTGTGGAGCTTGTTAGAGAATCTCTGAGGTAGCGTTTTGATTGGAGGTTGGCTCGTCTTTGTGCGCCTGACCTTGCTGTGGGATCAAAGTGGACGCAGGCTGGCGGCGTGGGCTGATGTCGTGTCGAGAATTTATGGTCTTAGAAGAAGAGAGGAAAAATAAGTGTTTGTCTTCTGGAGGGTTTTCAAGGTTAAAGTCAGCTCTATAACGACAGGAAGATGAATGAATGGCTCTAAGAATAAAGTCTTATTAATTAAACAGAATTGAATTAGATTTAGGTAAGTTTAATTAAGGGGTACGACGGATAATCAAAAATACTCTTTCATTAGGATATTGTTTGGGGTTTTTCCCTTTATTGATTCAGACTTTAAAGGTTTAGTGTGTAAGTAGATTAACTAATTTATTTTTTTTAAATGTTCGTTTGGAGAAAACACAATCAAGAGCAATATTCTGGGCAGGAGCGTACCGTTATTTTTCCTGACAGTCGGTTGTCTCTGATGAAAGTTGGCAAAATTGAATGAAGCTGCTAATGTTAGAAAACTCATTGAACTCAGCCCAGTTCTGGTTCCTTAGGAGTATTAATGTGTGTTTTTACACTTTCCGTCCAGAGTTTAACAGAGCCAAGTTTAAAGTCTTCGTCACTTTTTCTCATCATGTTTTCCATTAAAATACCTCCACACTGCCGACCAGGGTGGGGATTGCGACTGTTCGTATTCTGATATGTTGCGGCATATTGCAATACGTATTCACATTTTACATTACATGAACAGAAAATTAAAGAAATCAATCATGAAATTACTATTTGAATAATTTTTTCATGCTTTAGGATTAACTCGTCTACAATTATTTGAAAAATATTTAACAAAGATGAAATAATGTCGAAATTGAACTTACCTTCGGTGTTTTGAATCAACTCAATTGCATCTGATGGTTCACCACGATCTGACATCGGAAGCAAGAGAGGATTTCCTACGGCTGTCAACAGAAAAACGCTTTCTGATCTCTTTTTGAGATGCTGTTAAAATAATCTTTAAACTGATTTTAACAAGTAAATAAAACCAGCAGAGACAGAGAATGAATTTCATTTATCACCACTACGTGATAATTAGTCTCTGCCGCTCAGACTCATCCACCACTTGGAGTCTGGATACCGGTGGTGGCGGCTGATGACACTGCTGAGACTGCTGAATGATGAAGCTGATGGAGGTGGAACTCAGGTGTAACAGCAGAATGAAGGAATGAGATGAGCAAAGAGAGTCATATCTTAAAAGACAGCAGGAAGATGATGAAGGCTGATGATGACGATGTGTCACTGTGATGTAAGCTTGACTATGGTTTCTTCTCTCTGACCTCATCACCTCCCATAGATATTTTTTTATGTCTGCCAAGGAAAGAGGAGGTTATGTTTCTCCCCGGTGCCTTTGTTCGTATGATTGTTTGTTAGTTTGTTTGTAACCATGACTACGGGAAAACTAATGGACAGATCTGCCTTAACTTCAACCCAGAAGCAGTTTTTAGCATTTCCTAGAGATGAATACATTTTAATGATGTCACGTCTTTTGAAGCATTTAAATATAAATTAAAATCTTAAAAATAAACCGTTTGGAGCTTTGATGTTTTATACTGTGCCCATTAGATGCCGTTGTTCCTTTGATGTTTTGTACCAGAACAGGAATCGGGCCGTTGGCGGAGGTTTGCCGTCTCTGAGGGCTTTTCTCTTAGTCTTTTTGTCTGTCTGAACTTTCAAACCTTGGCTTTGCTCCATTTAGTGTTTTGTAGCAGCAAAGTGGCATGGGAGTAATTAAAGGAGAACAAGTAGGCTAGCCCAGTATGAGCACTTATAAGGCTATATTTAGACTCCATAAATGACATCCTCTGCTCTGCGTGACTTAATGCATTATTTATCTACATGACCAGCAATCACACATGCTGAAATAATTCCTAGAAAAAGAAGAGAGTCCACAGTTTTACTAGTCCTTTCTTATGTGATGATCTAAGTGGCATTTACAGAAAAGTGACATTTATGTCACTGACGCCTCCTCGGTGCTGCACTGACTCACTGAGTCCACTGTCGCGAATGCAGGGAGAGGCACGGCTCCGGATGTGTCGGGACTGATCAAGCAGTACTGCGTGCACTCTCGGTGTAAAAACTAACCAGTTTGGTTGAAAGCACTTGAATAGAATAGGTTTGGCTGTGTTCTCTGCCATTTGTGTTAACAAACACCCAAACCCGCCCAACAGCTTCGCTAAGGATTTACAGAGTAATCGTAATCGTCATCGTCATTTTAGCTTGAATCAGTCTTGATGTGCGAAGAAAAACACGTATTGATGCAAATTGCAAATAATCTAGCAGAGTAGCAAGCCTAGCTGAAAATGTAAGAAGTACCCATGTGTCCAACAACAGAACATTTAGGCGTCGCAATCGATGTTGAGACCAACAAGGGCCGTACCATTTTTGTCTTCGGACCTTCATTGGGTAGAATCTAGGCGTGAACATGTTAGAACCATCTACCACTGAAGTCTCCAGATTGAAACCCATATTAAACCTTAGCTTACCCCTCCCTAGTATCTACAGTGGTCGTCAATGGGACAAATTCAGATATTCTATAAAATATATACATCAAATCTATTAGTTGGGACTTGTGGTACCATTGAAAGTCATGCTGGGGGTTTGTACCTCCTTCCCTTGGAGAAGGAGGACAAGTCTTTGGTGACAGAGAGACATTCGGGGAGAGAACCTTCCGGTCACTCGGACTGCGTGGACCGCTCCTGTTTACCCCTCAACAGTGTACTCCTTCTTTGATTGCGATGTTTCATGTTCTGTTGCTTTTAAGTCTGGGAAATCAAAGTCAAAGGTAAATCTCAGAGTTTGTGATGACAGTTGCTCCTCCCACATGTCCTGTGGCCATCCTTCACCCTCAAACTTGAGGATAGTTATGTAGCAAAATCTTATGGATTATCTTTTCTTCTTTTTTGTATGCTTTTCAGAGCTTCATCGTCTTTCTGCCACTTCAACTTAAAACCTTGAAAGAGCCCGTGTTTGGTTTGTCCATTCTGTGCTACCGGATTAACTTGGCAGAGCAACACATCTGCTATCATAAAAGAAGAGCCGCCCTCTCCTCAGATATGACAAACTTTTTCTGAATGATTCTTACTTTCAGCTGATTTTTCCTGAACAAAAACACAGAATTACGATGAAAATCATATTCCATTTATTCATAGAGGTACCCATAATTTTACCAACTCCACCTTCGAGGCTTGGTGGTCCATGAGTTTTACATTTCATACAAAATAAGCAAATCATAATGATAATACATTTTATTCATGGGCGCCTCCAATGTCACCTTACAGATACAATTAAAACAACAAATATTAATAAATAAATAAAACACTATGCAATAAAATCTAAACATCTCAAATAAATACAGGGTCAAACAATCCTAGAAAGTTAAAATAATCATATTTATACGTTAATTATTTATTCAACGTATGTCTATTCATGTATTTTTACATATACACATGTTTACATGTCTTTGTTTTTTGTCTTTTGTCACTTTGCCACGTCGGAGCTGCTGTAACGCACAATTATCCCTCTAGGGATTAATAAAGTTCCTTCTATTCTCTTCTAAACAACAGTGATCACGCAGAATAAGCAAGTCTAAGAAATAATATAATAAACATTCTTCAAGGTATTTCATTTTCATCTTTTGGCAAATAAGGAAAAACTTTGGGGTAAATGTCAAAGTTGGGAGCAGGAGCATAGAAGGTTCTCATAAACATAGTTATACAAGTATGTGTGTGTGTGTGTGTGTGTGTGTGTGTGTGTGTGTGTGTGTGTGTGTGTGTGTGTGTGTGTGTGTGTGCGTGTGTGTGTGTGTGTGTGTGTGATGATGTGTTTGATAATATATGCTGTGCATCAGTGTGTATAGCATGTATTACACTCTGGAGCGTGTGACTGGGGGCATTGGGAAGGCTGGCAGCTTTCTAACAGCATTCATGGGAACGTCTGTTGACAGGAAATCTGTCAGCTCAGTCGTGTCAAAGTCTTTGCCTGGAGACTATTCATTTCTTCTCTCCCCGCCGCCACAAAAGCCCAGTCTCTTTCAAACCTGCCATGTATTTTAGGGCGCATGAAAAGCCCCAAGGCTGTCATCTTATTGAGCTCTCTCCCCTTCTTTCCCTCGGCTTTCCTCCTTAAGTATCAGGTGGGCTCAATGAAACTTTAGAAGTCTTGCACACTAAACGATGCTGGGTTATTACAGACAAATAGCCTGCTTGAGGCCACAGGGTAACAGGTTGGGTGGGTTTGAACCAACATTGGGGGAAATATAGTGACCCAGCACAAAGATGTGGCGATGCAACAGAAAAATGAAGGCTTATTATTCCTTTAACGCATTAGTAACCATGGTGATAAGTGCCCAAACCTTTTAAATGGTATGAAAGTTCCTTATACAGCTTTATCCTCAAACTTTAGCTCATAGAGCGTTCATTTTCAGCTTTTTCTTTTTGGGTTAATATAACATAAGATAACATGTCCTTTATCACTTTAAACATGTGCTGCTAACATATTTCGAACAATGTGACACACAACCACTTTTATTAGTTTTTTTAATACCGTTCTATTTCCATATTGTGAAACCTTTTCAGCAAAGTTGCAATTTTTGGATATATGTTGTGGAATTGCAAATAATCAAAAATTAATATCTAAACTCGTATTTAAAATAAAAAAGACTGTCAAGCCGATTGATTTTCAAACTGTGAGAAAAAAAAAGGCTATAAGTGACGTTAGACATCTATGAAGGAGTATTACGCTCAGACATATGGGGGGAAAAATGAGTGGAGGAAGATTTTTTTCATATTTAATTTGATTTTATTCTCGAAATGCTGGATTCAAAACTCCTCTGGTTTAGTCAGACTTTATTCTCAACATTTCAACTTTTATTTCGACATTTCGTATTTTTTTCTCGAAATGAAAAAAATCTTCCACCTCTCATTTTTTTCCCTCTTATGCCGGCCCCTTCATACAGATGTTTTACAAGGGCGGCATTTCAAAAATTATTTAAAAAAAATGTTTTAGATCTCACATAATTTAATTCTACGGGTTCTTGTGGGTTAAATTCCACTATTTTCATGCAGTAACAAACATTTTGTTTATTTCAAACTCAGCAAAAGTCATTTGACCAAAATTATAATTCAACATGGTGGTTCAAACCCATAACCCAAAACAGACCATGGCTGGGTCGGTCCCTATTCCACCCATAGCACCGGGTTACCAGAATCACCCACATTGGGTTCATTTGAAGCCATCAATTTTTAGAGTGAGCAGATATTAAGCCCTTCTCAGCAGCCCTCTGTGCACTTTTTCCACAGCTGTGGACCTCAGAGGCCTCCATCCAATTTTTTCTCGCCTTCCTGTGGCGTAAGCATATTTCTCCGACACATTATTTTATCCTCACTGCTCATTCAGACTTCCAGCTAAGCCTCTCGGCTTTGGAGTGGGCCTCGGAATTTTCTTTTTCAATCTCTTTTCTTTCTCAGTCTTTACTTGATCACTCTGAGACGCATTCAGCCGGGGTCTGAACTCGATGGCTTTGAGATTTGTTCAGCCAAGGGAGAAATTCAGCCAGAATGACACGAGCTGAGGAGAGAGGGAAATGGGTAATTGCTGTTGTTTTGTTTACTGATGGCTGACTGGCTGCCGGCCTGAAGCGTGTCAGATCTGTGACTAAGTGATGTTTGATTGTCTCATGGCCCAGCTCGGAGAGATGATCCATCATTTGCATTTGTTTATCCGTCATTATTTGGATTTTGAAAATCGTTGCTAATCAAATTCCTTTTCATCCCCTATCCCCACAGAAAGCGGAAATCGCTGTGGCCCCTTTGACTATCACATTAGTCCGGGAGGAGGTGATCGACTTCTCCAAGCCTTTCATGTCGTTGGGCATATCCATCATGATCAAGAAGCCCCAAAAATCCAAACCTGGGGTGTTCTCCTTCCTGGACCCGTTGGCCTACGAGATCTGGATGTGCATCGTGTTCGCCTATATCGGCGTGAGCGTGGTGCTCTTCCTGGTCAGCCGCTTCAGCCCGTACGAATGGCACACCGAGGAGCCTGAAGAGGGCACCGACGGTCCGCCAAGTGACCAGCCCCCCAATGAGTTTGGAATCTTCAACTCACTCTGGTTCTCCCTGGGCGCCTTCATGCAGCAGGGCTGTGACATCTCCCCAAGGTAAGAGACATTTTTATTAAACTGTCAGAGAATTTAATCTCAGAAAAGCACAACAGTTATTGTACATTTGCTGCAAAGGCTCCCAGGTGTATTATTAGTTTCGTTTTCCTCCTCAGGCTCAGGACACGACTTTTTAAGAAAATTAAAATCACCGGGTGCCAGCATGTCCAACTGAATTGAATTCATTTTAATCTGGCTGTGTACTTGAATCCCTCTCCTAACAATCCACTGAAGACCTTTATCTTATTTCAGACCAGTTCTGTAACAAGTAAACACGTGATTTTCATTAATACGAGTCACTGGTCACTAGTTCCTCTAATCTGGACACCATGAGATGGAGAACAGCCTATGATAATTAACATGGTTGTAATGCGTGTGTGTGTGTGTGCCAAAAAGCACTTTACTCTAAAAGCCCTCCATCTCTTGTCGTTAAATTGCCCATTGATTGTTGGCACTCTAGGATTCTAATTTGTGTAAGATACATTTCCACTATAAAAAAGTCGAATCTGTGGCATGACTGTATTTCATTTCTATTTCTACAGTAGGCCTATACTACTTCTATGATGGGAAAAATTCCCACAAGTTAGTCAAACAAACTAATTGATTCAACTTTAGATTTTGAATGATATAATTATGTGCTGGGAGAACGATAACTTCCGCCAAGGCATCTCAGTGTTCCTCGTGAAAACTTAAACTTCTTTACTTTAATTTTCTAAATCTTGAATGGAGCTCAACTCCATCCTTTCCTTGTGAAAGAGCTGCAAGTGCAGCTTCTTCTTCTTTCACCCCCTCCCCCAAAATCTAAGGGATTGTTCCTCGAGCCATACCTTCCTCTCCAAAATATTCCATTCAAATTGGTCCATTCATTTTTTAGTATCAAACCATCCACAGCAGACACAGGACCTTGGCGGAGGTTAAAAAAATGCTTGGTAGTTTAAGGAATAGTTCAAGTCTGTTTGTTTTTCTGAGGTTGAGATTTAAAGACCAATATCAATCTTATACTTGTTTAATGGCCAGAGATGCAGTGCATGTGCGCACGGTTAGCTTAGCTTAGCTAAGCAACTGAAAAAAGGTTGGAACCACCAGCCTGGCTCCATGCCAAGTTCAAATGAACACATCTAAATTTAAACCAATACTTATGTTAAGGTTAGCCTGTAGCCTACATGACAAGGATAATTATCAGGATTCATTTTTACCATTATCTACATCACAATTTTGTCTGTTAACAAGCTAACATTTGCTTATTTAAACTAATAACCAAAGTACAAGATTTATGTATTTTCCACATTAAGTTATATATTTTAATTAACCCAGAGGGTTCATCGCAAATTTACCAAATTTGGTAGCAACTTATCGTATATATATTATATACTGAAATATTCACTTTATAACAACAAATTTGCTCTCAGCTTTTCTTAAAAATGTTGATTGACCAACTATCTGACACTGTCATTTGTATAGCCGCACTACTACTAGCTAAAATCTCGCAATATTTCACAAACTTTTTTAAGGAGTATGTGTTTATTTGTACTTTAGGTAGGCCGTAAGACCAACCACATGGCTTTATGCTAAGCTAAGTTAAATGTGTCAGATCTCTAAATTATAACAACTTCTTTCATTTTTTCTATATATTGATATATATATATATATAGATATATATATATATATGCAAAGATAGAGTGTCATTGGATTTAGTCAGTATTCTTTTAATTGTTTTTGTATTATTTAGGTAAGTGTCTGTAAATAAAATGCTGCATATAGTGATTATTTGAGCTGTAGTTCAAAAGTATGAAAGCTGTGAGCAGTCATAGTGTAAATTATTAATTTCTTGTCCTTATGAGGATCACAGAGCAATTATTTTTGTGATATTACGAAATGACCGGACCTCGTAAACCAAATCTGTGATGATGCTCTAGCTAATCTGTACCTCCCATGTACCATTCAGCAACAACGGAGACGATCTGGTCCTTCATTAATCTCACATTGTCATCTTAAATCAGTTGTTTGTGTTGTCAAAAACTTCTAAAAAGATGAAAAAATCCTTTGGTTTTTCAACACAAGATAATTAACTCAAGCCAACTGCAGTAAATAAATATTTTCCACCATGGCTGCTCTCAGCTTCCATTAAAAAAAAACAAAATATAGAGACACTAAGTATCATGCTCTGTATTTTACTTTACTTTACTGCGTTGCACTCTGGAGTCTGCTGTTCCTGCTGTGTGTAGCTGTATGTGTGCAATGGCCTCACACTCATTATGTGTACATATTGTGAGAGAGAGAGAGAGCGAGAGAGAGAGGGAGAGAGACTGATAGCATTGATCTTTCTTCTCTCTCTTTCTCTTCTGTCTGACGTACACACGTTTGTTGTCTGCTTGAAAGGGAAGTGGGTCGTCTGTCAGCCTCGCCAGTCGTGGCTTCACACTTTATCTCCAGTTACATTAGCGACCATGATTGTGTCCAGCCGCTGTTGGCTCCACAGTGTGAGAACACAGTGTTGTTTTTTCATCGTGTCTGTGAATTCTCTCCCCTTTGCCCAAAGACTCAAACTCAGCATCCCTCACAGAGTGGAGTCCATTATCCACGCCGTACTTTGGTTGAAGGGTGGAGAAATTAGGTCTTGTTCCTCACAAGCTTTTAAGGGCTTCCTGTCCGCCATTGCATTCTCTCTACTGACATCTACACTGTAAAAAAAAAAAAAAACATCTGTATAATTTAGGGGGTATATTACCGTAGAGTCAAAAGTGGTTGCCAGTATTTCACTGCAAAAAATAGACATGAAAAAAAATTACAATTCATTTTTGACTTTTCTTAAACATCTAAAATATTTCAAAGTTTATAATTACCATTTTCTTTCTGCTGAAAATAAGGTATGCTCCTGCTAAATGTTTGTTTATGATACGTTAAATGTTCATACCAGTAAAATCTTTAGTTTAGACATGATACTTTTACTTTATGGAAGTGAGGTTACGATAATTTCACAATAAAATGTGTTTTCTTCTAACTTTTAAAATTATTTAATGTTTATTAACTGTTTCTTAATTTTCAGTGTATCTACTGCATCTATATTGAATGTTACAGTTTCTTAATGTTAATCTTAATGAAAATGTTTTCCCTCATAACTTTTACTGAAAACCTTTTGAGTGTGGTATGTACATTTAGATTTATAGGAGAAAAAAAACAGTATTGAACCATTAAACAAGAGCATACATTCATTTTTTTACAGAAATACTGTTATTTTGAATGTTTAAAAGAATCTGAATTTATTGGAATTTGCTGCCATTTAATGAAATGCTCTTCTAGCCGAAGTAAGTTCGTAGTAGATATCGCTTCTTCTTTTTTTTATGGTGAAATTCTGGCAACCACACCTGCTGGTATTTTTACAGTACATTATACAGATTTTTTTTTTATAGTGTACACTTATAGTCTGGTAAAGCCTATAATTCTTAAGTTTCTCATTTCCTATAAAGTCTGTCTAAGCTCTTGGAATGGCTTCTTCAAGCTTAAAGTTCTAGCAGATGGTTATTTTAAGATACGGTCAAAAATGGCTCCTATAGTTATTTTTAAGTTGTTCATATAAAACTTCCTTTATCTGTTTTTAAGCCGTTATGGATCTCACCCTGTTATAGAGTTGGTAATATTGTAGGAGATGAAAGGAGGACCAAACCAGCTTGTATCTTTCAGCCCGAACCCCCCCTCCCCTCCCAACACACACCAGAGGAGAGCAGAGAAACACATGATGGAGGATCCCGAGGTAAATTTGAGCGACTTGGATATGATAGCCCGTCCTCACGTAAGCAACCTTTAGAGGAGACGATCTGTGAGCTCTGATTGTGATTAAGGTTTCTCATTTAAGGGTTACACTTGCTTTGTTCACGTATGTGCAGATTACCCCCCGCTCCCCACCATAACCCATCCACAGACCATCGCAGCTCCGCCTGTGTACTGCAGATAAGGACTTCGGGGCCGGACAACAATGTCGCCAACAAAATTAAAGTCTACATTTCAACCTCCTCTCAATGCGGTCACCGCCGCATTCCACCTGTCAGTGCTAATCCCACGGGCCTCTCCCAATCCATCACCACAGAGCCCCAGAGCTCCCGAACGGTCCCACTCCAGTTTAGCTTGACAGGACAACACGCAAATCCCCTCACACAGTGGAGATTAGACGGCGCAAAGGGAGCGACAAGGCCAGAGGTGAACGAGACGAGTTTGGGTCGAGGGACGCGGTGATCAATCACGAGCTACAGTTGTGAGCGGGCCGGACGATTCAAACTCAGAAACAGTTTGGTTTTGTGTTGATGTGCATTTGATAATTACCTTACTTAATTTTAAGATAAGCTTAAGTTAAGCTTTATTTATTACTCCTCAAGGCAAATTTTCATCTTGGGTGATTTCTGTGTAAGTTTGCTCACATGTTCCGATTTAAACAGTTCAATCAAAGAAGACAACATTAAGAAAGATGAAGGATTTATTACAGCAGAGGATCCGTGATAATAGCCTGTTAGAAAATCTTTAGAAAGTTGCTCAGAGTCGTGGGGAAGATTTGGATCAAAGGCTCTCTGCCTTGAGCAGCAGCAAGGAATATCGCCCCTGTAGAGTCTGGGTAGTGGTGATGGCGGCTGATGACTCTGCTGACGCAGATGATTCTTCGAGGAATAGGTGGAAGAGGAGGTGCAGGGCTCGCAGACCAGGAGCACGCAAGAATTAGACGGATGCAGATAGAGCAGCTGATGGTGATTGTCTAAGCACGCAGGTGTGACAGCGACTGGATCATGAGGTTACCTGAGCGAGTGCAGCTGATATCAATTGACGGTCCAGACTGTGAAGCAGGTAATCCGGGCTGAGACTTTTAATCTTTAACTTTTCTATTGATTTTGACACTGGAGCGGAGAACTTCCCCCTTGTCATGTTTCGTCCTGTGGTGTGTTGTCTTTGATGTCTGTGTGTCAACTGATGCATCAGATGTTTAAACCGCAAACCTAATCCTAAACCAACGGGTTTAAGTGAAGGAGTCTTAGCCGGACCAAAAAAAAAACATCAACGTAATAAAAGGATATATTAAGAAGATATTCATCACAATTTTTCTGATAAGCCATAAAGATTAATAAAATAGGTTGAGAAATGTCACCAAATATCATTACTTTAACATACTTGATTACTTTAATATAGTCCACGAATGGCCAAATACTCATAAACTGTTCACGTCCTATCCAGAGGGCTTCCCCAGTTCCACACTGCCTTTTATTCCACTCCTCCTTTCTGTAGGAATGCAATAATGGGCAGCAGAGGTGGTAACAGATGTGAATCAAACATAAATCTTTTTTTTTTTTACAGCTTCTTACATATGTGTCTAACAGTGTTTTTCAAAACAAGAAAATCATCCTGGAAAAGTGAAACTCTGCCGTTCATCAAATAGCTGTTTCTCCAGCACCAACAGGAGAAGCATCTCTCACTGTTTGCTAATAGGGGTTAATACCCCCTTCAGCTCCCTCCAGGCAGCCCATAATAATTAACTGAGTGATTAATATCCTGATCTGCAGTGGGAGCACAAATGAAATGTGGGCATTCTTAATTGACTACAAATCCCAGGTGTATAGCGCTGATGCTATTGTGCTCTTCTCTCCTGTGACTGCACTCTGTCACCAGTCAAAAAATATCAGAGCATATATCTGCGCCGCCGTCGGCCACTCCATGATGGTGACATTGGTCACGGCTGTTCCAGGTGTTCACTGTCACTTCCATGACATCACCTCAGACGGATTATCTCTGCTGAGTCACAGTTGCCCCATCTCTGGCGAGCTAATGAGAAGGCAGCGATTGGCTTGATTAGTCCTGATTAGCTCAGGCTGCGTGAAGTCTGGTGACAAATTTCCTGACGGCGACAGATGAAGCGTAACTTTTAATTTCAGCCGTGGACTCGGGACAACAATGGCTGCATCTGAATAGGGGAAACGACTTTCAAGTGGCCTCTCTGCAGAACGTCGTTATTCTATGAATTCAACACCGATTATCTTTGTTATCCAGTCGACACACTGCTGTTCTTCTGCGCCGCTCGCTGCCGAGCTTGTCCTTCGTCACACTCGATTGATTTGTTGCACTACTCTATGAAATGATGGTCAACGCTCGAGGCCTCCTCATGAACAAGAGGTCCGCGGCTTCAAAGTCAAGATCGCTTCTAGTGAGCTGATCCGAGGTGGTAATTGCTAGGTAGGAACCCTTTTCAAACACTTTTGTCAAGGTGACTGGGATTGTTACGTTTTTTAGCCGTGCTTCAACCATCAACCTAGAGGAAAAATTAAGGAGCGTTTTGCAACAACAGTTTTGGTATTCCGTACCCTTTTTTTTTTTTTTCACGTCTGTCTCGAAGCCATGGTGGCATTATTTTAATTTAAAACCAGCAACCGTTTTCTGGAGATAAAAACAGTGAGAGTTTTCTCGCGTTAATGAGAAAACGAATGATTGAAAACTCGTAACAGATTATCACATTCTTGGCGCTTCTCTCAATTGACGTTGGAGATATTCACCCTGAATTCAACCTGAATAAAACAAATGAAACGTAATGACCTTAACATGCAAGGTACCCAAATCTCTGACCACCATTATCCACCATTAGAAAATTGCCCATATAAACTTCTAGTGTTGCTATAGCAACATATGCACATCGGTCATACCAGTGTTAGCTACTAAAGCAATCCTTTGTTAAACCTTGATTGAAATAGAATCTCATGCTTCGATCCATAATGGAAATGTCTTAAATCAGTTGCTACTGCGATGAGAATCTTGAAAGTAACAATAAACAACCTTCGGTTTACTCGTTAAAACGAAAAAAACTGCCGTAAATGAATATCTGCCTCCGTGGTCGTTCTTGTTTTCTTGGGCGCAGCGCTACAATCCGACGTATGCATGGATATGCATACTGATTTATTTCTAAAATGTGCAAGCAATAAAAATAAACACGGTAAAATAGAAATGGTAAGGATAAAAATAGAATGATGTTCATTAGGACTTTAATGCGAGTCTTCCTCTGCCACATTCAGTCTCCGCGTTCAGCTTCTTGATTGAAGGTGATCAGATTTGCACTTTGGCATCCTGAGTCCTCATTCGTGAGAGTAGTTCATATTTTTTTGGGACTTATTTAAAATGGGAATGCAAAACAACACAGCCACTCATTTGAACAGAAAAAGCCTTCCTTCAAGGTTGGCAGGAAATCTGGAGCTAATGGAAAGACATTATCTCCGTGGTTTGAGAACATTCTGCAGATTTGATATTATCAGCAGATAATGCACATCAGATGAGGGGTTCTGCAGAAACAACAAGCTGAAAGCCTCTTGAATTATCTTTGATGGTGGAACACCACCAGAAAAAGGCCTTCCCATGACCCAATGCTGCCACTGGTGTCAGCAGAATGAAGGATTCAACTATGTAAATTCTCAAATCTTCAGTCTTCTGGAGCCTGTACTTATTTTCTTTTTACAAGAGTCCATATTTCTTTTTTATTTTAAAATTATTTGATCATATTTTTGGCCAGCCTCCATTTTCATTTGTTGACAGTCCGCAGTATTTATCTCCCAGAAAAGTCGGGGATGTTATGGAATCATCATTTCAGCCGTGTCTGCAGCAGATTCTCAACGTGATCATTCAAAAAATATTTCAGGGATCATTTAAGAAAATTCTGCAACCAATTAAACATAATGTGAGGAAGGACTGAATTGATTTTTTGAAAATCAAATTTGGTGCATACGAATAATCCTGAATAGATCTATCTTTTACTCTAAAAGAAGGCATTTTACTCAGTGGGAGGAGCTTTTTAACAAAAATACTGTTTTGTAGACATAACTTCTTAACCATTGGTCAGATTTTGTACAAATTTTATGCATATGATTCGACTCGAGGAGATCTGTCGTTCATCATGTTTCACTCTTACAGTTCATGTTTCACTCAAAAGAGGGAGGTTTTTTTTACAAAACAATACAGGGGACATTATATTACAATTAATTTGAGGAGGTCATTCAGGGGGATGTGTGTACAATGCAGTGGATTTGGGACTTTTCAGGGATATGCTCCAACTGTCGGTGACATCAGCATAGGTGTAGTCAGAATTTGATGGTGGAAAGCCACCATAAAAAGGCCTTCTTATGAGCCATATATATATATATATATATATATATATAGAGAGAGAGAGAGAGAGAGAGAGAGAGAGAGAGAGAGAGAGAGAGAGTGCAAGGCAATGATATCCGCTATCCTAATCCACTTTCATCCGCTTCCCCAGGGCCGGGCCGCGGCGGCAGCAGGGATCCAAGGCTGATGGTAGCAATAATAAGAATATAACATATAGCAATAGCTTATGGGAAAATACTATACAATAATAATAATTGTAATCATCAGTTTGTAATCAGTGGACATCGAGCAGGTCCAAAGTCACCAACCATAAACACAGAGACTCCAGGGAGGAAGTCAAGTTAGTAACATGCAATAATCCATGACATGCATTAAAGTGAGAGGGATGTATAAAAAGTGAGAGAGGAAGAGAGAAAAGCTCAGTGCATTATGGGAGATCCCCTAGCAGTCTTAACCTATATCAGCATAGCTAAGAGCTAGCTCATCATAAAGGAAGGTTTTAAGCCACTGAGAGAGACAGATTTTCTTTTATAAAAAACAGTCTATCCATTTTCATCTAGATTTTCAATGGGAAAATTTGGTTTTGCAGCATTAGAATTTGAATTTTCTCTCTGTAATTTGGACAAAATGGAGCGAAAAATCAAAGCAGGAGCAGAACTGTTGTACTCACGTTATCAGAGTTTTTGAGATGGAAACTATACTAAAATTAAATAAAACCAAAGTAAAAGTCCATCTTGTACCCAGCCAACCTTTTTTTTTTTTTTAATACCAGGCTTTCTATAGTTGAGATTTTAAAGTAACACAAGGGTTTTGAATCTGAAGATCTCATCAGCAGTTGAGTTGGAGAGAGAAACCTGAGAGGGTAAAGTGGAAAGAGGAGCAGAGAGAAGCACCTGAATAAGTCTCCTATGAATAAGTCAGGCCGTTTGGTCTTGCCCCCGGTGTCACCCTAGGAGAAGACGAAAACCTCCTCATTTATTTAGGCTCTGCTCAAGGTCACAAGTCGACTCTCTCTCCCCATATCTCTCTTCCTCCTCTCCTCATTTCTTTTTATTCACTGTCCCCATTTGTTCCCTTCAGCCCCACAAACATAAATCCAGAAGAAGACCTGTCGGCACTCGTCACCAAATCATCTCAGACAGCAGCTTTTCGTCTGAGTTCTCCTCATATATAAAAGGGAAAAAGGCTGCGTTCACACAAACAGGCGGAGGTGAATCAATTCTTATTTTTTCCTTTATTCGACACAATTCTAGATTTTTTTTTTTTTTTATTAGAACAGACTAGTTTACGTTTAGTATGTGGTATTCCATCAGATACCTATCTGATTCATGGCCAATGCAAAATGAATGACAACGGTGGGAGTAGAAATGAGCATTTCTGCATCGTCTGAAAGCTGATATCATCAGCCGTCGCCTGTAGCAGCTGAAACTTTCAAATTTAAAAACTAGATCTACGCTGTCATTCCCAACAGCATTTATCTCGGAAAAGTCCCCAATGCCCAACGTTATACATGCAATCCTCCTGTTTGAACGCCTCAAATTTAATAATGTGAGTTTATGTCTAAAAAAGCAGAGTTTTTCATAGAAAAGTTGAAATGCGAGCAAACTATAATTATAAACAAGATAGATCGGTTGAGAAAAAGGGATAACGCTCCCCCCAGTGTTAGAAATATATGACTGCCCTTTCCCAAAATCATTGCAGTTCTTCCTCGCACATGGGTCAATGGGTGTATCAAATTTGAAAATGACCAATTATATCTTTTGTGAGTAATGTCCGGAAACACTGTTCTTTGTAAAAAAAAAGAAAACATTTTAAAAAGATCCCCTGGTGTTTAAAATATGATCTTTACAAGATAGATCTCCTTGACTCGATTCGTATGCATAATATTTGGAGTCAATCAGAACATTTTGAGACAAAACTCCCACTATGGGTGGATATCCATACTGTGCATATTGATGTAAAATTTGAAAATGATGTTTTTGAGTAATTGCGTTGACGTGAACGATCTGTGGCGGCTGACAATTCAATAATATCCCAGACTTTTTGTGGAAATAACTAGAAGGGAGGCATGACGATAACAAGGCAGACTATGCTTTTTAAATTACTTGTGAACAGATTCAAAAATGGCATTTCACTAATAGCGCTCCAGTTTTGGTTTGAATACCATGGCTTTCTCAGGAGCATGACGTTTTGGTTGCTGTTGCTCAGAACGGATACGTTTCCATCTAGTTACAGGCAAGATAAATTAACAATTAGATAAAGATAAAGATACAATTAAGATAAGGGTTTGCGGAAAGTAAAGGAGATGTATGAGAATGTTAATCTTCTTACGTTTGGTCAGCTTTGCCAAAAGTAAGATATTTCTAAAAAAAAAAAAACACTGCAACATTTTATATAATCCGAGAACCACGAATGTAGCGGCTGAACAACCACTGTTGTATTTAGAACTTCTCGCACGTCTAAATTTAAAAGTACGGGAGCAGATTTCTGTTTTATATCGCTGTGATGTCTCATGATAAGAACTCCAGAGACTGGAGGCATGGAGATCGGGTCTACAGGAGAACATACAAAGCTCTGCCTGGGAGATGGCGTGTTTAAAACAAGAAATAAATGATCTACTATCACCAGAATGAAGCTACTACAGTACAAATGGTTGTTGAGAACGTATATGTCACCCCAGAAGAGAATGGTGGCCTGCACCGCTGTGTACTGTGGAATTTGTCCGGAGGTACAAAGATATTGGAAAAAAAAATAACTCAGACTCTGACTGGAAGTTTATATTTCATATATTGTTGGCTTGAAGGATGCCCAACCACGCTAAATTGTTCATCCTAGGTATCTATCCACAGAACTTTACTCTTACTTCAAAATAGTCCAGTTTAATAGACTTTGAACTGCTGCAGGCGTGATTGCATCATCCTGGAGAGGAATGGAGATCCATTTGTGAAGTGTTGGGGAGAGTGAGACGGCATCATGTGTTCTACTGGAGAAACTGACTTATAGAACCAGAGAAGGGGAATTTGAAAAAGTGTGGCGACATTTATTGTTAATTAGGTAATAAATACTGTAGTTCAGTGGCTTTCAAACTTTTACGCCGCGTACCACCTCAGATTATATCCAGCTCTCCAAGTACCACCATTATGACCGATGTGAAAATACATAAGTAAAAGTAGGTGAACCTATTCAATTAAACGTAGTTCAAACAGGAGGGAAATATATTCCCAATAAGAATATTGTTTATTGTTTACTAGTCAGCCACAACTACACAAAGTGTAATCACGTGATTATAATGCAAGGGGCAGCCCCTCACACACATACAGTACACACAAACATACAGTACACAAAAACATACAGTACACAAACACATACAGTACACACAAACATACAGTACACAAAAACATACAGTACACACAAACATACAGTACACAAAAACATACAGTACACACAAACATACAGTACACAAAAACATACAGTACACAAACACATACAGTACACACAAACATACAGTACACAAAAACATACAGTACACAAACACATACAGTACACAAAAACATACAGTAAACAAAAACATACAGTACACAAACACATACAGTACACACAAACATACAGTACACACAAACATACAGTACACAAAAACATACAGTACACATAAACATACAGTACACATAAACATACAGTACACACAAACATACAGTACACAAAAACATACAGTACACAAAAACATACAGTAAACAAAAACATACAGTACACATAAACATACAGTACACATAAACATACAGTACACACAAACATACAGTACACAAAAACATACAGTACACAAAAACATACAGTAAACAAAAACATACAGTACACAAACACATACAGTACACACAAACATACAGTAAACAAAAACATACAGTACACAAACACATACAGTACTCACACAGAGCAGGTGAGAACATTACCCCCCAACCCCACCCTTTATCTTAACTTATCTCACTCAAATCATTTAGAAGTAATAAAGCAACATGCTGTACGTCACATAACATGACAAAAAATATCGTATTCATTTATAATCATCTGTATGAGAATGACGCAAATTTTTCTCTCCTAAAAGTTCCTGAAAAATCTCCCGTTACTATGAGTACCATTAGCCACCACACGAGAGCCCCCCAACAGTGTAAACAGACCAAGGATTGCATATATAACAGATTTAATATCAACCTATATCTTAAGGAAATAAGCAAACTTTAACGATAAGGACACCTGTTAGGAAACTAAAATGAATACAAAATAAATGTTAAGATGAATTCATCGAACTATAACGTTTGTAATGATGTATCTGTAACATCATCCGTTTGTAATGATGTTACAGATACATCATTACAAACGGATTAATCTACTGTTAGACATACATAAAGTACATACAGCGAATTAAGTTGATTGTTTATCACAAAGACGATAAGTGATAAGTTTGGGATTGAAGGGTGTCTGCTATGAGCGACAGCAGGGTTTAATCCCCTTTGGAGTCTGGATAAAGGGTGGTGGCGACTGATGATTCTGCTGAGACTGAGGAATAGTTGTGTTGATGGAGTCGTGGGCAGAGATGAGGAGGTGGAGGCCTCATGAACCAGCTTTATGAAGTAATTAGATGAAATAAGAAACTTCTATTGGTGTTTTTCAGGAGGATAGTCTTCCTCTCTGAACTTCGTTTGAAGTATTGTCATGTGAGGCTGAAGGCGGTATGGGTTATGGTTAAATCCATGACTTACTTGTGTGGTCGCTATTTCAGCGTGTTTTATGTAGCTTTCAAGTTCCGATCTTTTACACGTGGAGATCAGTTACGGGATCTGTCGCAGATAAAAGCAGAAAAGCCACTGAGCCAAATTGTTTAAACGTAGGCGAGTTTACTAGTAGCAGAAAAGTATATATTCAGAATAATTGCTGGGTAACTGCTGAAATCCTTACTTTTTTTGGCCTTCTCTTTACCCTGAGGGTTTTTGGAACACAGCGAGGAATGAAATTCCCTCACCGCTGAAGCCAATTTCTGTTTTGTTTCCACTTTATTTCTTTTATTACTTCTTCCCCGTCTGGTTTTCTTGTTTCCTCGACTCGTGGGAAAACTGAGCACATATATCATTAAGGACAAGTTCTCCCCAACATCTACAACATCCAGCTGCAGGGAAACAGGTTCACATTTTTCATAAAGCCCGTTTTTTGCCACTGTTTGACTTTAATTACAATGTTGTAGGTTTTCTGATTGACAACATTCTTATGATTTAGTAACCCATAAACCTCTGGATGTAGAGATAATGCTCTATATACAGTTTATATACGTCATGAAGATATATGGAGCATATGGTGGCGGTTATGAGCAAAGTGAGCGAAGAAATTATGGGATTGTTTTCATTCTGAGCCTCGGATTGATGTGGTTTTGGTTTAAATATGTGGCAAGTTAGTTATTTAAAAGTGAATAAAGGTTATTTTATTGTTCCGAATAACAAGCTCAGATGTAGAAACAGTAGATGAGTATGTGATCACGAAATATCTTTAGATAAATTGGGAACGAGAGGAACCGGTCTTGAGTGGCAGCATCATAAACTTCTCTGGTGATGGTGGCGGATGATTCTGCTGAGACTGATGAGGCAGAAAATCTGCAAAAAGGGCGTTGTGATGGAAATGTTGAGGTTTTCCCGTAGCAATTTGATGAATTAGTAGGTATTTGTGTAACAACAGCAGCTAGAGGGTAAGCTAACACTGGAGGTGCGTCTTCTTGTTGTCGGATGGACGTGACCAGTTGATGAAAACAGCTGATTTCTTATTTGACTGACAAAGACAAATGGGAAATCTGAGTTATTGTGTCAGATGGATGTCGAGATGGTATGAGGAATAAATAAGGCTCCGTTTACTCGTTTCTAATTTTGCGAGTTGTACAGGTAGTGTAGGTGATCACTCTTTGACACAGTAATGGTGCAGAATCTCTAGAAGCGTAAATAAACTCAACGCACAGCAGCTTACATAAAACGCAAGCAAGTAAAACATCTTCAACACTGACAACACAGGAGGGGTGCAAAAGCCACAACACAACGGTGTTTACGGAGGACACTTAAAAGGGATGCACACCCCGACACGCACTTTTAGTGCTTCATTTAGTGAAAAATCAGATATAATACAAACATTTCATTACATTTTGACGAGTCATGCTAGCTACGTTTAACTTCTGGGTCGTGCCGTCATGTGACTAAAAATAAAACGTTAAACGACATCGTGAAAACAACAAATAAACTACATAATGTCACTAACATGCACAGTACCCAAAGGTGCAGTAAATAAGGTGGATACTCTTGACCACCATCGTGCTGACTTCAGGTGTTGCCATGGCAACTCGTACACAACGGTCAGAGCGTCGGATACAAAAGGTATTCTGTTATAGCCACATGATCGCAAGACCCGGAAGTTAAGCGAAGCTAGTACGCCCAATAAATATATATATATATATATACATTACACTACACTCAGGACCCCATTTTCAAAACTTTGCGTTTTTTAGGTCCGAAAACTCTGTTGCAGGGTCATTAAGAAGCCAAAACACAACAATTTAGGATAGGAGACATTTCATGTCTTCCTGAATGACCTTTTGGATGAGTGAACTAACGCTTCATTAAATACTGGGATAATGGCGCACATATATGGCGCCACTCTAGTGTTTAGAACGTGTCAGGAGTTCAATCCCTGGCCACTTTCTTTCTGCTATAGTGCTGACCCATCCCAGCAGGAGAAGGGTGTGTGTGACTCACCCACCCCTTGTTAACCCATTGGACCGACCGACACACACCCCTGTAGGAAGCATCTTAGTTGCTTCATTCTCCCGGCTGTCCAACCCTGTCACTGTCGGTGAGCGTCTCCGGTTCTTGTTTGTGCTGCGTGTCCGGCGCCGTTCACACCGGTCAGCCCTCGTCTGAAGCTTTTCAGCTGATTGAGCTCATTGAATCGAACTGCAGATGTTTCTGGAGGCTCCGCTCGAAGCAAACCGCATTAGGAGAAGAAAAAACGGGAAAGAGGAAAGAGAGGAAATCACCTGATTCAGGAGAAAAACACAAATAGAAGGTTCTTCTCATGTATTTTATTATTTAGATGGGTTATATATCATCAGTGCTACTGGGCGCTGATTCAAAGCAGCGCGTTTTGAAATTAGCAGAAACATTGTGACAAATTTAGATCCAAAAACAAGGCTAAAAATGTGTTGTTTTATTTTGGAAGTAAATCCAAAAGGAATATCTGAGAATTCGGTCAATTTTAGTTCTCCTGAAAAAAATTATATGTCAATATTATATAATTACTCAGTTTTTTTCCCACAGGTTTTGCAACATCCTAAGATTTTATTTAGTATATTTTTGCATGTTTGCTACCAAAAAGATTTTTGGTGGAATATACAGTAGCTACCTAGTAGCTATCTATCTATATATCTGTAATATATAGTTTACAGATATATCCAATGAAAGATCATCAATGTGTATTATATTTATTTTCATGAGAAATTATGTGCTACTAATGTGTCTAAAAAGAAATGTATTCCTGTCGTGCAGTTCCCCTTTCTGAGGCGAAATCCAGACTAGCACCCCCTGCTGGTAGGGAGGGTTATTACATGTGCTCTAATTGAAGTGTTTGTGATGTGTTCAGGCGTATTTTATGGGTTGATCCTTCTCATTGTAGGTTAAATCAAGTCAATTTAGTGTGTTTGGGTCTTTGGATGTGTATATTAGGGACGTTTTAATGGAATTTTATATGTTTGATGACAAATTATAGCTTTCATTATTGTGTCACGAAATTTAACACCCACACTCTACTGATCAATAGGTTCATTCGAGGACAGCGAACCGGGCAGAAAAGAATTAGTTCATGGGTCCCTGAACTGTTATAATGAAATTGAAGTTTATTTCAGACTGTGAGTAATTACATTATTTTATATAATAGCCTCGTGATCGGGCTCTGCAGGAGCCTAACCTTTATCACCTTAATATAAAAGATCCATTACCAGCGCGCGTTAGCTCTGTAACATGAAAAAAGAAAAAACTGGGAAAAAACCCTGATGACGACTGAAAATTACCCAAACTCCCATGCTGCGATAAGTTTCCCTCCCCCTCCCTCCCCCATCTCCCTCTGTATACTGCATGCCCATCAACACACAGCAGTGTGTCATTGTGCATCAAAGTCATGGTATCAGTCAGCAAGCACACGGCACAAAGGGTTGGAGGGATGAAGAGACACTCCTCTTCTGGTCCCGTTATTACTCTCCCACAATCCTCTGCTGCTGGCTAAGGGCAAAAGCAGGAAAGATAGAGATGGAGATGCAGATGGTATGAAATAGACATGAGGAGGTTTTGGCCGGTGGGAAGATGCATTTATCTTATCAGGCACACCCTCTTTCCCTTTGGTCATTATTTTTACCGTTTAATTCTGTCTCCACAAAAGCTGCAGCAGAATTACTCAATAGTCTCAAGGAGGAGAGAAAAAAGACTGCAGCGCATCTCCTCTATGGAACGTCACCTTTTCCTCCATGATTCCTCGCTTAGAGTTCTTTGGCCGACCATTTCTGTTCAAGTGTTTCTGTCGTCTCTCCATCGTGCAGGTGTCGGAGCGTTTGATTTATGCAGTGTGAGAAAGCGGCGCACATGCATGGAGATAACAGGAAGCTGAGAACAAAGCATATGTATTGGGGACAATGAATCATAGCCAAACTGCAAAGACACCCATGGAAACACCAGCCAAGAACGCTAGGACTGTTGCAGATGCCTCCCCCTCTCATATCCCCATCTCTCTCTCTCTCTCTCTCTCTCTCTCTCTGTCTCCCTCTTTCCCTCTCCCTCCATCTGACAAGGGGGCCTGAGGGTTTTGTATCCTCTGCTGTTTGATTTGCACCAAGGAGAGATCTTGTTTGTTCTCCTCAATGCAGCATTTATGGTTTAAGATTCTCCTCACGACCTTGAGCTGCTCCCTAGCATCGTGCTATCTGTCTCCCCTGAGCGAACAAACAAGGAAAGAACAGTGCCGCCGCCGCTGTGGCGGTTGAGGGACCTGCAGCCCTTCATCCCATCGATAAACAAAAAGAGTGAGGTGGGAGGAAGGGGACGGAGGTAGCTAACCTTCTCTTTATCGGAGCTGGTCAGCAGAAGCATTTGCAATCTGCTCTAATGAGGGGTAAATTCAACTCCGGCAGCATTGAGTGTCGTCAGAGCCCCACCTTGTGGTGGAATCTCGCATCAGATTTCTACTGTCCAGTTTTTTCCAACACTGATCGACTTTTTCTCTGTGTGTCCTACCTTATCCCACTTCCTCTTCTTATCCTAATTTTTCCTCCCACTCCACCCCAACAATCCTTCTCCTGCCAATCCCTCCCCTTCATACATCCCCTCGATTCTAATCCCTCCAAACCATCCCCACAATATCCTTCTCTCTTTCTCACACCTCCCTCCGTTCACTCTACAAGATCCTTATCCGGGCGGATCGTGGGGGGAGTGTGGTGGTTCTTCACTCTCATTATCATCTCGTCCTACACGGCCAACCTGGCGGCCTTCCTCACAGTGGAGAGGATGGTGTCCCCCATCGAGAGCGCCGAGGATCTGGCCAAGCAGACGGACATCGCCTACGGAACTTTAGACTCTGGATCAACCAAGGAGTTCTTCAGGGTGAGTCAAAGTCAAAGAGGAGAAGTTGATCACCCAGTCCCTCAAACATCTGCAGGGAACTCTTTTTCCTGGAAACTTCAATTATAGGCGTAAATTTGTTCTGTGATTGTTTTTGCTTTTGATCATGCTAAAATGGAAAAGTGTTTTAAGGAAGAAACTTTTTTTAGGGAAGAAACTTTTTAGGGAAGAAACTTTGCACCAACTGTAAGTTTTATGAGGGCCTGGATGCAGAAATTCAAAAATAATAACTAAATACATTAATATATAAACTCAGCCTTTGTATTTAGAAAAGCCCTTAGTCCCCTGCATTGTACAAGCAATCCCCATGATTGAACTCCTCAAATTAAATGTTAAAATACAGAATATTTCCTTAACAAACACAAGATAGATCTCCTTGAGTCGATTCGTATTCACCTAATTTGGACTAAATCGGACCTGCGGTGAGGAAGTTATTTCAGAAATCGCAGATCTTCTCTCGGTTCTTCCCTTTAGAGGTCGCCACAGCGGATCGTCTCGTTCAGAATATTGCCCACTGACATAACCCACCCTTTTTTCTGAAAAATTATATTAGAGTGAGATATGATATATGAAAAGTAGATATCCAATTTATTCATGTGAGCCGAATCTGGACCGGTCGAGAGATGATGGCTAACTTTTTAACATACGGCTCCTGTAGTGTCGGAAATATACAACCTACATTAATCAAAATCAATCCACTTCTTCCTTGCACCAAGATCTTTGTGGGTGTAAAAATGGTGTGTGAGGTAGTTCTTGATGAAAGATCTGCGGACGCAGCAGACATGACGGTTCCATTATATCCATTATATTTGTGGGTATAGGATAAATTCTATATAGTAAAAACATGGAATAACGCAATAATTTGATGGACATATCATTCAAATGGATGTGAATAATATGATATAGCATACAATATAATACATTGAATGTATAATAATAGCAAGAAAGTAGATTTAAGTGATAAAACTCAGGCGACAACACCCACATTTCAGAACGTTGTGCTCTAACTCTAAATCTTATAATCTTCTGCTGATAGTTTTTAATTCATAGACCAGAACAGTTAATGGTGGTGTGCAGGAATAATAATAATAATAATAATAATAATAATAATCCATGAACATACAAGAACCTGTTTGTACACCAACTGATAAGAAACCGAAGGAAGATGGAGAATTTTGGAGTCAGTCCTATGGCAGACCTTTAAACACAACACTTTGTCACAACCGGGCCCATTGCTGTGTAATATATTTAAAAAATGTCACAAAAAATAAAGTAGCTCAAAATACAGAGCAGACCATAAACACACCATATAAAAAAATATGTAATAAATATCAAATGAAAACCAAATAAAAATGAAATAGCTGGACTTTTATAGGATCTGTGCACATTGGTTGGAGTACAGGGCTGTAAAAATGATAAGACCCCTCCTGGGTCCTTCTATTTATGTGTGTGTGTGTGTGTGTGTGTGTGTGTGTGTGTGTGTGTGTGTGTGTGTGTGTGTGTGTGTGTGTGTGTGTGTGTGTGTGTTCGTGTGTGTGTGTGTGCGTGCGTGCGTGCGTGCGTGCGTGCGTGTGTGTGTGTCTGTGTCTGTGTTTGTGTGTATTATTTTGTGTGTGTGTGACTGTGGATCTGTGTGTGTCAGCGTGCCTGTGAGTGTGTGTGTGTGTGTGTGTGTGTGTGTGTGTGTGTGTGTGTGTGTGTGTGTGTGTGTGTGTGTGTGTGTGTGTGTGTGTGCGTGTGTGTGCGTGTGTGTGTGTGTGTGTGTGTGTGTGTATAACTGTACATGTGTGCTTGTGTTTGTTTGTGTGTGTGTGTGTGTGTGTGTATGACTGTACATGTGTGCTTGTGTTTGTGTGTGTGCGAGATACTAAACCTTCTTCGATCTTTCATAAAAGTTTTACCTAAAACAACCTGAGTAGAAACACAAAAATGCGAACTTTTAAATGAAAAATGAATTCACTGAACCAAAAAGGTTTTCTGGTAGCAGCTGGATCTGTGCGGAAAAACATTTACCCCATAGGCTTTAAATCAGAACATGTGCCAAACCGCATTAACAACTGGTTCCAGCTGGACTCGACCCGCCCAGACCTGATCACCACCAGCATCACTTCCTGTGTCCGACCATCTTCAGTCGCAGGAAGTCGGCTTCTACGTCTCACCTGTCCTGAATTTTCCCTATGACAATATCAAAAGAAATTCCAGAATAAGATTGAATTCCTTTATTTTGTAACAGCACACTGCCAAAGTTAGACAGTTTTGTTAAACTGTTCTCTCTTCCTGGTGTCGTTGCGGACTTGCTGTCTCCATCACCCCCTTCTCTCTCACCACGTCTGCCTTTGACCCTTCGACCCCCATCAAACCCCCACAGCGTTCGAAAATCGCCGTCTACGAGAAGATGTGGGGGTACATGAAGTCGGCCGAGCCCACGGTCTTCACCAAGACCACGGCGGAGGGCGTGGCACGGGTCCGAAAATCCAAAGGGAAATACGCCTTCCTGCTGGAGTCGACCATGAACGAGTACACGGAGCAGCGGAAACCCTGCGACACCATGAAAGTTGGCGGCAACTTGGACTCCAAAGGCTACGGAGTAGCTACACCCAAGGGTTCACAGTTAAGGTGGGTGGAATAGTGTAACAATATGTTCCACGTGTTGTTATGGTATTCCACCTTCCCTGGCGTGCCGCCTTTTGTATCACTATCTGTCTTCACTGCTCGGTGTGGGTGGGCGGGGCTTTAACGGCAGAGTTAGCAGCTTTTTTTTTTGACATCTGTGTTTGCTGCATGCGTGTGAGGGTGACGATGCCGGGGCGGTTATTTCCTCTTTTTTCTCCACAGCTTTCCACAGCAGGTAAATCTCTGTGCATGTGCTTGCTGACGTTGGAATGGCATGCTCCAGGCTCCAACACCTCCATCTCCAAGTGTCTGATTTAGTTGAGGAAATCTGCATTTTTATGTAATTAGCGGAGATATAACGCTGGTGCTGCTTCAGCTTACCTTCACGGTCGACTGGCTCCTTTCAACTAAGCGACTGAAAGAGGGTTTGGGGAGCCGTTTGAAATGCTCAGCCTTGGGTGACTCTGCCAGACTCTGTCACCGCCGCCCGCACAGAGTGGAATTTACAGACCTGCCAGACAAAACGCCGTTATTACTGCGGGGAGTTGCACTTTCAATCCGGACTCTCATCGATCAAAGCCCTCCGGTGAGATCTCATCGGAGGGAGCAGATAAATACACTAAAGGCTAAACTTCCAAGGTTCCACGATAAACATGACAGAAGATAGTTTTATGAAGGCTAAGTTACAGCGGCGCCGTAAAATACAGCTTCCAGCACGTTTAAAGTCGCAAAATGTTGCCATGTTTAGCTCCAAAGAGAGGATAAAATAAATGTAAAATGTTAAAACATCCCTTTTTTTTTAATTATTATTATGTCGATTATTATGTAGAATCAACCTGCAGTCAGACGTAACGTTGTCAAATTAAACGTGTTTGGCACATGAAGGCATGATGTTTATATATAACATTTAGATTTTAGATTTAGCATTTAAACAATCCATGAAACATTTAGATTGACATTTAGGACGTGAGTATGTATTTAATTGTTAGTTAAACATTTAGTTTTGATTTAACATTTAAATTTAGATTCATCATTTAATATTTATATTTTTATTTATATTCAAGACTTAGATTGAACATTGAATACTTAGATTTATGTCAAATATTTACATTTTAAAATGAACAATTGGCTTTAGAATTAACATTTAAATTAAATCTAGACTTAATATTCAAATTTACAACTAATATTTTAATGAACTAAAAAACTGAAAAGTGGGTTTAACTTTTAGTTTTTGACTTTGAAATTTAAATTCATATTAATCATCTAATTTATTTTTATATTTTCACATATAGATTTGTAGATAGTATTCATATGTTTAATATCTATATTTTTTAAATTTATATTTAATATTTAACATTTACTTTTAGATTGAGCGTTTAGCATTTCTATATCTTATGTAGAAATTATTATTATGTTAAATCTTCTATGAAAAAAAAGTGACTTTAAAAATGTTTGAACGACTTTTAAACATTTTTTTGGAGCCATAGGTGGAAAAATATTAGAGTTAATGTCCACAATCGGTTCTCTAAGTCTGCTTTAGTCAAAACTGTGGCTTTGCTGTCATTAATTAAATGAAATTGATGGCTGAGATCAAAAACAATAGGTAAACATTAAGTTGATGGTTGTTTATTTGTTTTTTTATATCATTTTGAGTCTCGACTAACAAGCGAAATGTGTTCCGAATGTTTAACTCCTCACAGCCTGTTTTATATTTCTCTGTAAATTCCTCTGGCATGAATCCTAAAGCAGAGCGGAGCAGCTACTGGTTTGTTTTGCAGCCAGGCTGGTGCCAGTTTTCAGCCCCTGCTTTGACCAGGAGGAGTCCCTGACAGATCACGGTAGTCCCGCCCCCCCCCCCCCCCCCCCCCCTCCCTCCCTCCAGGCCTCCATCATGTAATTCTGGGGATTATCATCTTCTGTCAGTCACTCGTCCGGATATCAGCGAGGAGAGACACCAGCACCACGAGGAGAAGGCGGCGCCGTCGTCCCCGGCTGTTGCTTCACGCGGCTCCTCAAACGTCCTCAGCTTAAAGGGAGATATTCGCTCTGCTGCTTTCTGTCTCTGATCCATCTCCATTTCTGTTTATTTGATTTCTCTTAATGATGCAAAATGAATGAAAAGGATCAAAACACACACCGAGACAAACCTCTCTCTCAAGCGTCCCCACACGAGCCTTCAGAGGACCCCCGGAATTAAATTGCTCTCTTATTTAAAACAGCTTTTCTCATTATGTGCGAGTCGGTCACGATTTTCCAGAATGTCTTAATGCCCTGAAATCCTGCGAGAGCCGAATTGGCTGACGAACACTGTGTAAACGTGTAAAACAGGTCCAAATGGTTTAGAGGTGTCTGTTTGTGGAAGCGGCAGCTGATGCCAAAATTTCGGGACTGGCGACGCTGGTTGCCAACATCTGCTGCCAGTATTTATTCGACGATTTCCAAAGCAAATTACAAGAAAAACGATGTAATTAATCAATCGAGGATCGTATTTGCTGATAATTTAGCCTAGAGAAACATGAAGTGGTGCGAACGGTCACATCTGTGTAGAAATGTGCTCAAAATATCAGAATATATTCGCGGTATTTGCTTCGACAGCATCTAGTTGTATTACACTGGAGAAAAATCTACTTCAAAAATAAGTTATATATTTTTGAAGTATATATATATATATATATATATATATATATATATATATATATATATATATATATATATATATATATATATATATATATATATATATATGCCAATAGAATAAGTTAAGGTAAGCTGTCTTAAAATAAGGTGTGAGATTTAGATAAAGGCAATCTTGAAATGAGCGGGTAAATCAAATTTTTACTATACTTTACTAATATTAAGAAGTTTTGTATCAAAGAATCCAACAGAATTACTTAAAATGTTTAATTTGCAAAATTTGTTTGTTGAAATAAGAGAGCAATGTTCCTTCCTCTGGTTGATAAGTTTTGGTCGTTTTCAAGGCTAGAAGAAGTCCAAACTAGCCGCTAACTTTGGTTTTCGCCCTGCATCTAAGAAGAAACAATCAATGTTTGCATTTAATTTCTGCTGATCTAGTTGGTATATATCTAGGTATCTCACTGGATAATGGAGAACACATCCACTGGTAACCATTTATTTCGACCAATATCAGAATTCGCGCTCCTTACATGACATTCACACACATCACATTTTGTATTACATTTTAACCATAAGTTTAAAAAAAAGCGCAATTTATCAAGTAAAAAGTTCAAAGTTCAGTCTTTATCTTCTCAAACCTACAGGAATGCAAAGCTGTCAACAAAACTTTTCTAGAGCTTCGCAACAAAAGAGCTTCTCAGCAGAGAAACCAGTCAGAAATGTCCAAAAAAGCCCAAAAATAAAATGACTCCATAGCGCTTGTTTGACTCATGAGAGAACTCGTTATGTATTCCCACAACAAATGAAAAAACATAAAGATCAAAGAAAGCCAGTTGTTGCTGTAACTTTAACGGACATTCTCTTTGTTTTGGGAGGACGCAAATTTAAAAGATTTAACATGTAATTTATGAATTTATTGTAACAAGATTGCAGACATGGCACATATTGTGCAAAGAATATATTGTGTACACAATGGGATGCAGGGTAAACAAAGGCAGACAGTACAGAAGGAAATGAAAAGGTAAAGCAATCCTTTTAACATTATTATCTGACATCGATATATTTTGGCTCCTGTAAATTTCATTCGGTACCGAATACTTTTGGGTTCTTTGAGCCAATGGCCCCATTGTCCTCCTTTTTCGCAAATCTCTGTTCACGATGATCGTTCTCACAAAGCTTTTGTATAATAGAGGAACTTAATGTGCAAAGCAAAAATTTTTTGGTTTTTTTGCAAAAACATTCGTCCAGCTGCATAAACTGGACGAATGTTGAGTTCTTTTGAAGACTGTGACGACACAGCTCCACATTTCCAACGTTTTCATCTCAATAGCTTCACACATCCAGAAAATCAAACCAAAAATAGTCCGATGATCTCTTTTTCGTAAGTTGTGTTGATAATGAAAATTTACACCACCATCTACTGGCCTGGCATGCAAACTGCAGCATTGTCAAACATTTTTACCATGATATGTTTGGGATCTTTTTTAAAAACACAAAGGAAATTGTTCCTATCAGCATGAGAGTGAGAAGATAATGACTAAATATTCATTTTAAATAGGAACAACAATTGCCTCTTTATTCTAGGAACAATAACCAACGTAATATTATGACATCATTTCACTTAAGATGCCTGATTGGAGGAAGAGTTTTGTGCTCAGTGTGTGTTCCGGTCTTGGGATGTAACCGCTTAGACCATTGATGCACTTTTCCAACCTTGTCCCTCTCTTACTGCTACTCCTCCCTTCCCCTCCCTCCCTTCTCTCCCTTCCCTCCTAAATTGGACAGCATACTCACCCCCCCTCTCACCAAATATGTCTTATCATTTTCAAGAAGCGCAGTTAACCTGGCAGTGTTAAAACTCAATGAGCAAGGCCTGTTGGACAAATTGAAAAACAAGTGGTGGTACGACAAAGGAGAGTGTGGCAGCGGAGGCGGTGGCGAGAAGGTTAGCCGCTATTTCGCTATGCCCATGTGACCGTGATGCGGGTAAACGAGAAATGTGTAATGTTGGTAACAGGAGCATCTGCCGGGTCGACCATCTGAGTTCCGCGCAATAACGAGAGGAGGGCGAGTACTGTCGAAGCAAAAATATTCGCAGTATGGATTTTCTAGACTCAAGTTCTGTAAAAACTACCTAACTCATTAGCAACTTCATTGAAGACGGTGCCTTAGAATATCACAGCACCCTTGAGTTTGGTGTTTATTTGCATTTATAATCCTGGTCTGAGCCAATAGTTTTGGGTTGACAGTATGAGCCTCTGTGATTGTTTTACGAAAGGTCCCGGCAGTATGCGCCCGTTTCTGAAAAGCGATGCAGCCGGGGCCCCACATGTATGTGTCTGTTGGCTCCGCCCCCTTCCTGTTAGCATCCCCTAATAAACCCCACCCCGCAAACACTTAACTTACCATCGAGCAAAGAGACATGTAGCACAAGTGGGGCCCCTTCCCGGCTTCGTCACTTTGTGAAGAGTACTGAGCTGCTCTTGTTGGGCTTCTTCTGATTGAATAACATAAAATAACATGTCCTATGATGTTATTTATGTTATTTCCCCCTCCCCACCCCACCCCACCCCGTGATTTGAAGAACACCTGTAAACCTTGCCGTATTGAAACTGAGTGAAGCAGGAGTCTTAGACAAACTGAAAAACAAATGGTGGTACGATAAAGGGGAGTGTGGACCCAAGGACTCAGGAAGTAAGGTCAGTTTCCACCAGCCTGGGATCCTCCCCTCCCCTCTTTGTCTCTGTGCACACTCTTATAACGCTGGCAGGACTTTTTGTGTTATGACAGCAGGCTGGCTGACATGAAGCACACACATATTACTGTGAGAAACCGCTAGTGGCAGACACACAGGTAGAGACTTAAGGCGTAGCCCGAGGGACACAGCATGACAGAAACAAGGCATGTCGCAGCGCTAACGGTTTTTACGGCAGCAAAGCTATGTGTTGCTACTGCAGGTGAAAGGTCAAACTCACATGAGTTGTCACCTCAGATGATCTCAGGGCATGCTCAGATGATACTGTATGCCACACTACATGTTAAAGCCACTGTAGCACTCTCAAGATGATTCTGCGTAGCATGGACATTCTACGTAGGGCAGCATGTACCTCTCCATAGATCCTTCGGTGTAGGACAGACTCACACACCTCATATGAGACTATGCATGACAGCCAGTCTTTTAGTGTGAAGGTAATAAGTTGAATTCCCCTTTTGGATGTAGGTGATTTCAGGAAGGAGTCAGAGAGGTCTTACATTTGAGTAAAAGTGGTTAAAAGGTGAATGTCAGGGCAGCCATTCAAAGTTTGAGGGCTCTTTCATCCAGATTTCTCATTATGGAGCCATGCAGAGGACTTTAATTCAATATTTGAATATCAGCAGCAGCATCCCTTTCAGGATCAAAGTCCTTTTTTCCAGAAAACCGCAAGGAAGCTCCAAGGGCTCCCCCTTGTAACCAAATGATTTGTGACGGCTAGTCTGTCAGAGAATCTTTGGAGTCTTAATCGAAGAGCGTCTGCCCTGACTAGCATCAACACAAATGGAGACTAGATACTGGTAACGGTGGCTGATGACGCTGCGTAGACAGATTAGATTATGAAGTTAATGTATCTCCAAAGACTGGGTAGGACGGGGAGGTGGAGGGCCTGCATACCAGCACCATTAAACTAGGCCTATGCTGCCGTCTCTGACAGCAAGGTAATATCCACAAAAAGCCCCCAATCCCCTGTGTTGTACAAGCAATCCCCCTGATTGAACACCTCAAGTTGTGTTACGTCTACAGCATTTTCCATAAAAGTGCTCACCGTAGTGAGTAAAATATGAACTTTTAGAGTAAAACATGGACTTTACAAGTTAGATCTCTCAACTCGATTCATATGTACTAAATTTGGATGAAGTCAGATCAATGATTGATATATTATAGCTTGAAAACGTTCCCCCTAGTTCCCCCTAGAAATATACAAATATCTTATCCCAAACTCAATCCAGTTCTTCCACACAGAAAGGCCTATGTAGGTATAAAGTTTGAAAATGATCAATGAAATAGTTTTTTGAGTTTTGTCCAGAACACATTGTTTTTCAGAACATAAAACTTCCCCTAGTGATTAGAATAAAAACTATTATAGTATGATATGATCTAAACAAGATACAGTACATCGAGTCGATTCGTATCCAGCAAATTTGGACTAAATCGTACGAACCGCTGAGAAATTATGGCCCAAAAAGAAATAAAGATCTCCCAAGTGCTGGCAATAAACACCCAACCTTTCCCAAAATCAATCCATTTCTACAGCGAGTTATCGCGCTAACACGGGCAATCAGCGGCAGACGCGACGATTAAGATTCCAGAATATCACCTGTTTTTCGGATCGATAACAACTAGAAGTAAAGAAGGAGAAATATTTGAAAGCATAATGGAATTATAAATGAGCTATAGCTTGAGTGTGCAAAGGTAGATTCAGAGTGAACTATTACCAGATCTTCATTTAAAATACATTTACTGTCACGATATGTTGACGTTAGACCTTAAAAACAAACCCAGTCTCATGGGTTGAAGATCAAATCAGGAAGTGAAAAGGAACTTGTTATTGTGCTGATAACCAATAGGAGCCTCACACTTGCATCGTTGGTTCTGGCCTAATCAAGCTGCGGATTCGCTCTCATCTTACAGATGGTGTCATATTCACCGACAATATGTAGAAAACTGGGTTAAAGGTCAATATGCAATATTCTTATCCCAGCTATAAGAGGTTCTTTTTGTTTCTTGAGTTCTGTTAGACTACTGAAGCGCTAACATGATCATGCAGTGACAAAAAGAGCAAAGTTATTGTTCAAAAGAGAGTACCGCTTCCTTGCAGCTTCCTTGCGAGATTTAAAAGAGCTCCTCCAACAAACTCAAGATGAGTGCAGGAAGTGCTCCTAGACTTGAAGTTTTTTAATGTCCTTGTTGCTCTCAACAATCCACAGAACTTCCAGCCAATTTTGGACTGAAGGGCTTGAGCTGACTCTGATGAAAGATAGAAATGGTTGGAAACCCAAACTGTTGTAAGGCACACTTAAAAACGCATCCGCCAGTGGTTGATTTGGGGCCAACAGAAGTTAGCGTGCAGCAGAAAAGAAAAAACGAGTTGTAGGACGGTTGAGTCAACAATATGGGAAAAGCTTGTATATTATGTATTTTCAAACAATATGCATGAGATACAAAATATAATAATAGTAAAATTTATAATAGCAATACATTTTTTAGAGAATTTTTCATAAATACTCAAAAGTACAGTTCAAGTTCAAAATCCAAATCGGATATCAAAACAGAAACAGTCCAAATAAGAATAACAACAGCAATAAAAAATCACATATTGATTAAACATTAAAAGCAGATCTGAAAAATGTATTATCTCTTTGTTAGTCTTCCTTATAAGTATTTATATGTGCTATAGACAATGATTAATAATGGACTTTTTCTTCCATTTATACATCATTATTATTAGACATTAATGAGATATTTAAAAATATATATATAATAACTTCATGCATTTTCTCTTGTTTTTTAATCAAACATATTTCCAAATAGTTTGATTCAATTAAAATTTTTTCCAAATATGTGATTGAAAAACTGAAATAAATACAACAAATATATACAAAGAAACCTGAGGACGGTCTGCTCTGCGGGATATTTATCCTCATAGGGACATTGTTGCTGGAAGGAAAAGTCGCTGGTGAATTTTTTGATAACTTCAACGTTTGTCGCGATTGCTGTGGAGACAAATAAAAACAGACAAATCTGCATTTGTGGAATCACTGAGCGAATAAAATCAGAAAATGTGTAATTTGGTTGAACTGAGCCTTTAATGCAGAGCGATGGCAGGAGGTTGTTTTTGCCAGCATGGCTCCTTACAGCGGTGCAGCAGGAGATACGACTTAGTGATTAATGATACACGTGCGATCAAGTGTGTGTGTGTATGTGTGTGCACGATGTGAAGTAGGTGTGTGTGTGTGTGTGCGTATAATTATTAAGTGTTTTTGTTTGCACTTTCAGCCGCCCCCTGCTAAAGCTACCGCTGACTTTTGTGTTTTTGTTCCTCTCCCCGTCGGCGACAGGACAAGTCATCTCAGGCCCTCAGTCTGAGCAACGTGGCCGGGGTCTTCTACATCCTGGTGGGGGGCCTGGGCCTGGCCATGCTGGTGGCCCTCATTGAATTCTGCTACAAGTCGCGCAACGAGGCCAAGAGAATGAAGGTGGAGGCCCAGTCCCAATCCCCCCATTACTACCACCCTCACCACTGCCAGACAGGCAGCCCCCGCCGTAGCCTTGAGCCTAGCCAGAGCACGAGGCCTAGCACCAGCATCCCCAACTTAGCCGAGTTTAGCGAGGGTTTGAACGGGTATGGCAGCGACGGGGACGCTGATAAGATGTAGTTGTAGTTTTCATAGGAGCTCCGCCCAAGCCTTTCCTCCCCCCTCTCGGACTGTAAGTGAACGCCCGTGCCCCCCCTCCTCCTGATGCTAGCTTCATGCTGAGTGACTGTCGTGACCAGTGGCAAAACGCTTCCCTCTTCTATGTGGTCATGTGACGTCCTGTTGTGCGTTAAAGCTTTCTCTCAATGTATGTGACGGAAAGTGATGAGTCATCGTCAGACATGATGTCGCCTCACAGCTTCTGTGGCCGCAGACGTTGGCCCTCATTTATCAAAGCATACTGTGGTAGCCATTTTCCTGACAAAATCCCTCTGAACTTTGTCGGACGGCAATATTTGTGTCTGGATTCATAACAGTTCTACACAGAGAATTTAATCAAGAAGTCCCGTATGACTGATCAAACATATCAAAAGTCCAGTGGCTTCGGATTCAACTCACAAGGATCAAATACGAATATCAACATAGACCTCAGGGTTCAGAAGAATTCAAATAAATGAAAGAAAAACACTTTTTTACAGCCGTTTACAGAAGGATTCAATGATTCTCACTAATCATTCAAGTTTCTTGAAAATCTCACAAGTTCAAATCTTACACAGAGAAAAAGTTGCTGAACCCTCAAATTAAATTTGAAGTTCAGGTCACGGTATTTTTTGTAAAAAATAAAATAAAAAGGAAGCTCTCCCTAGTGAGTAATATGTGAATTATACATAAGCACCACATTTAGACCACTGGTTAGGAAGATATGTCCTGGAAGACAAAGAATTTGTAAAAAAAAAAAAAAGTAGCTCCTCCTTGTGACCAAAATACTGAGGTTTTAGAATAAAATGTGAAATATACGAGAAAGATCTTCTTAAATCCAATAACATGAACTTTATTTGTACTACATTCGCTCAATAATTAAAAAGTTATGTCTGCAAAACAGTATTTTTGTGAAATAGCTCCCCCTAGTGAGTGTAATAGTAATAAATGATACTCTCTCTACCTGACACCAGATTAGTGGAAGAAAACTGATGGATGGAAGATTCATACACGATAAATCTCCTTGGACCAAATTTGCACTAAATCAGACCAACAGTTCAAAAAAATGATGGCTCAAAAACTTTTGGAGATAAAGATCCCCCTAGTGTCAGAAATGTACAACCCACCTTTCCCAAAATCGTTCCAATTCTTCCTCGCATAGGTAGGTAAGGCGTTTTAAATGAGGACCAATGTTTTACCTCAATGTCTAGTCTGACGCTCCAGCGCTTGTTTCTCATCAAAAGTGCGACTTTTAGTGGCCATGCAAACAAACTTAACCCTGACTAGTACAAACGTAAACCTGAGTAGCATAAACGTGAAGCTCACTAGTACAATCTTAACCCTGGCCGGTACATTCTTACCCCGGACCAATAAAAACTTAACCCCGACAACATTAACGTTAACCCTGACTAGTACACACCTAACTCTGACTTGTAGAAACTTAACCTTAACCAATAAGAGACTTGCTAGCCTTGGCCACTGTGGCTAACATCAAACCAAGAGGACACATTAAATGAGCACACAGGAAGTCTGAAACATCAGGGCCGTATTCAAACACGACACGCTGTGAGGTCACCGCCAACATCAGGTTAGGAGACCCCGGAGCTGAGCTGGTTTTACTGATGTGAGCTGTTGTCTCTGGATATTTTTTTCCCAAGGCCCATGACCATTAGACTGTCAAATACCTTTTCACGCTCTGTGTATATCTGTCCTACGTGGTCATGTCCCCCCCCCCCATCAGCCCAGACTCTTCATTAGCTTGACTGTTGCCGAGTCAGCTTCCCTGTCCCGCCGCCTGCTCCCACCGATCACTCACTGTGTAAGAGTTCTGTGGCCAGTGGGTCTACATGTAGTCTGGGGCTGGCTTGAACCTGTGCTGAATGGCTGTGAGACATGTTTACTGCTGCATCAGTGTATATTTAACCGTGCAGCTGTTCTGAGACCGTTCCACCCATTGTTGTATTTGTTGTTGTTGTCACTAATAACGTCAAAGCAGATTGGAGTTTCGGTTCTAAAAACGTTTCCCCGTGAACAATCTGGGAAATCAATCTTATTTGGAAGCGCCAGACTAAGACAAAATGTATTTGAAGCCTTTAATGTCCTCAAGAAAAAAAAATGATAAAACTATAGTTTAACTAGCAAAAACTAGCAAAATTGTTTCTTTGCTTATTTTATTTATTCGGGACATTACCTTTATTTTATTAGACACTCTCAATTTACCACAAAAATGACAAATCGTTTGGTCAAGCATGTTTCACACATGAAGAATTTGTATTTTATGGAAAATGTCAATTTTAATATGATTAACTCCACCTTTAAAAACAACTTGACCCTAACGAGACTTATTTTTTTGGTTGGTTAATACCTTAAAAACTAAGCAGGAAAAAATATCAGGCAGATCTCAATCTCTACCTCTATCTCAAGCTGTTGGAATGAGATAGAGAGATTATGAGTGAGGATGATAATAAAGGGAAGGGAAAGAGATGAAAAAGGAGAGACAGAGAGATGAAGGGGATTGAGGACAGACAGACAGGAACGTCAATGATAGCAGCAATAATGATAGAAAATTTGCAATTGATAGTAACTATTCAAATAATAATGCTACTACTACAACTACAACTTCTACTAATACTAATAATAATAATAATAATATCAGTGGAGTAATAATCATATCAACTATGTACCCAGCTAGGTCCTTTAGGCTTTTTACACAGAAATTGTGCAACAATGCTACAATGAAGACTCCGCTCTACAAAACACTGTAAAAAATTGTGTTTTAAAATTACCATAACAAAACCTGTTCAAACATCATTTCACAGTGAAATTACAAACTTTTGATAAAATAACATAATATCATCAGAAAAATACTATAATGGCAATTCAAGTAGTATTCAGTCTAAACAACAGATTTTTGCTGGTATGTATATTAAAATTTACGGTAAAAAAAACAAAAAACTTTAACCTAAAGCATCTTTTCATTTCTACAGATAAAATATGTGAGAAATATGGTACATTTTTCTGAAATAATCTTGATATCAAGGGAATTTCTTTTATAAGTTATCGTCACGCTATTAACCGTTTTGGGGTTTTTTTTCTACGGTAATTTACTGTAATGTCTTTTACATGGTCACTGTATTATTTTACTCTGAAATTCTGAAAACCACAGCTGCCAGCATTTTACTTTACAGTGCAGGCACCTCAATCCTAACGCTGCATTCTGGGAGTACAACGTTGTAGTTGGGTAATAAGGAACTATTACCCCTTTTAAGATACAGTTTGTGTAGAATCATTAAGAGTTTTTGCACAAGGGTCGAAGGATTTTAGATTCAGCCTGATTATCGGTAAAGCCTGAAAATAGGGAATTGCAAAAAAAAAAAATCCCAACTGAAGTTTTAAAATGCATTGTGGTTATTTAAAACAACAGCGGTTCCTTTGTTTCTTTTCAACGTTACAGCTTTTTCATGGTTAGTACGCTACAAACTCCAATCTGCAAAGAAACAATAATGTCTTATTTTCTCCTCCGCCGTACGCAAACCTGCGTCTCTGTTTCTCTTCTCAGCTGACGTTTACAGAAGCCATGAGGAACAAGGCCCGTCTGTCCATCACAGGCAGCGTCGGGGAGAACGGACGGGTTCTGACGCCCGACTGTCCGAAGGCGGTCCACAGCGGGCCTCCCCTCCGCCAGAGCTCCGGCCTCGCCCTGGTCTCCTCCGAGCTCCCGTGAAAACCAAAAACCTTTCAAGTGCCTTATTCCAACAAGAACAAACAGTAATCACACCGCCCACCAAACAACCAGAAACTAATCACACAGAAACAGGATTCACACCGGCGACAGGTCACCTCTGCTGGGTCAGACGGGACCGACTGAGGCGCAGACGATAAACCCCACTGCGGGGTTATGACATGTCGTGTGTCAATGATTTCACTCAGAAATCCGTGGAAACCAGAGGAAGAACAATCTGGATTTGTTGTTTTCACCAGAGGCATACGTTTGATCAAAGGGTCACCACAGGCGTTGTTCAACCTTTACCGCTCCGGGGCCGGGAGAGGACCAAACCAGTAATATCATCACACGTGATCGCGATGAAGACCAGGAAACTGTAAACTTGAAACTGTGCTTTTTTCTTTCTTTTTTTTGTTTTTGTGGGGGAGGGGGGTGCGGACAGGAAAAAAAAACTGAACCACAATCACGATTGTTTTCAAACTGAACACAATTTGCTGAGCAGCGTTCAAGAGACGGAAATCTCATCAGATATCAAGAGGAAGGGACGCCGGGACAGTTCAGTGCCATGACCATGTGACGAAACGTATTTGTATTCATAATAACAAAAATGGAAATCTATTGATATTGAATATATGAGCAAACATAGGAAACTGTGAAAATAAGTAAATATGTATATTCCAGTGAAAACACAATGAGAACTTTAGCTGTACATAGGGAGGAGTGTGTGACATGCTTGCTTTTTAAACAAATGTACAAAGCAGAAACTGTAGTGAAAAACTGACGATTCCTTTTTTTTTTCCAAAATCATCTTTAAAGATTTTATTCATCGCAATAACGGAAAAGACCATGCCACCCGAAGGAGACACGTGGAAGTCGGTCTTAGGTGTTGAATACTTAGCTGTATTATTATATATTCAAGCTAAACTCTAATAAATGTAAACGGGTATCGACTGCCCGATTATTCTGATACCTGTTGCAAAAATGAATCCATAGATATATTCACCAATGAATGTTAATAAGTAGCTCCACCCCCAATCCTTAAGCCACACCCCCTCACTGTGCAGACGTAGACGCAGCTCAGACGTAGAGCTTTATGAAAATGGATTTATCCTGCAGTCGGACTATAGCTATTTTTTTCATTCTTGGATCTATTTTTTGTACTGAGAAATTAAAAGAAGAGTATCTGTCTGTCTCCTGGTTTTAAATGTCTGCTGTCTAGTATGTGCTGTGAAAAAGTATTGACCCCCACCCGAAGGACTCTGTTTTTGTACCTGACTAAAATGTAACTTCAAACAAAGACAACCTGAGTAAACACACAATAAAAAAATGTTTCAAACTTTACTGGAGTGAAAAAGAATTCACCCTGGAGATCGATATTTAGTTGTTCCTCCTCTAGCAGCAACCGAACCCGTCTGATGAGTGGGGCTCGGTCTCGGACATCTTCTCATGGGGGGCTTCAGCGCAGCCGCATTGGGGGGTTCGTGAGCAGGAACCGATCTTTTCAGGTTTCGCCACAGCATCTCAGTGGGGTTCAGGTCCAGATTATGAGATATCATTCCACTTGAGCATGACTCAGTCGATCTTAAGTCTAAGCTCGCAGACTGATGACCCGACATTCTCCCTCTGAATTTCCTGGTAGGGGCCAGAATTCATGTTTCCCCCAATTATGGCGAGACGTGCTGAACCCTCAATGCAGAAAATAATCCTCACAACCCGACCCCTGCCCTCCAAACAGTTCTGATTTCAACTTATAGGTTCAAATATCCTTCCCAAACCTCTAAAGGTCATCAAGGCAAAGTGGCTTTTCGTTGACCTCTCTCCAATGATTGTCATTTTTTTGAGTCTTTTCACTGTCTTGGCCCAATTTTGAAATCTGTTAAATTTTTTGCAGCCCATCCAAACCACAGTTTTCATCAACACACAGGACTACGACTAAGAATTTCTCACATTCATGTTTTAATTACACAAATGGAACAAGCCTCCACGTTCCTCCGAGTTCCTCTCTCTCAGACGCCATTCTTCTGCCCAGAGACCTCATGAACGAACCTCAACCTCGCTGGAGGGAATTTGGGACGGTGGTGCTCTTCTGTGAAGGCTCACTATTCACCCAGATCTTCTCCATTTGCAGATAACGTGTCTCACCGTGGAGTCCAAGAACCATAGAAACAGTTTGGGAACCCTTACAAGACTGATTGATTTGAATCACCTTCTGGAATTTCTTTTGATTTTGGTATGATGTGCTACTGGTGATGGCTACTGGACAACTTCCTGCTCCTGAAGATGGTGTACTGAGGTGATGATGTGATTTAACAGGGCTGGTGCTGATCAGGTCTTGGTGGGTCTAGTCCAGCCGGAACCAGTTATTAATGCGGTTTGGATTTTTTTTTTTTTTAAATCTACTGTACAAAAATGTGTTTTATATTTGCTCAGGTTGTCTTTGCTTAACATTTCCTTGAATATTTAACAAAATTTAACATTAGATATACAAGGATAGAAGAGACCAGGAAGGGTCAATTACTTTTTCTCGGGCCTGTACAATCTGGGTAGATCTTTTAGACCACCATGTCTGTGGAGAGACCAAACAAAAAAAAAATGAAAGCAATTTCTCTCATTCTCTGTTATTTGAAGTTTTCTATTCCCAGTCAGACGTGGACCCCGAGCTGATGAGGCCACAGTTTGTACGTTGATCTGTTTCAGCCCTTCCTTACTGAAACACTGAGGATCCTGCAGGCCGGCTGGATGCCGGAGCCTCATGAATGAGGAGTCCCGATGTCTCTCGGGGGACAAACTGAGGGACAATCTACAAAACAAGATCAGACCGCAACTCCAGCAACTCCAGCCGGCAAGAACGCTAAAGGTTATGGTTTATTCCCAGTTCTTACCCAGTACATGTTAGAGCGGTTGGATTGGGAAGAGTGGAGTGGGGAATCCAGCACCAGAGTGTTTCAGGTCATGCCTTTCTGTCCTGCCATCTGTCTCTAGAGCTGACGTGTAATGTGGCGTCTTTTATTTGGTTTCAATTGTACATCTTTATTTTCATCTTTTTTAAAGTAAAAAAAAAAAACATATTTCAAATTGTGATCTACTGAGTCGTCATTTAATATAGAGATATAGACACAGGTTTGAGTTTGTGCCCTGATTAGTCGTTTTTCGCCCCAACTACTGTACACCAATCGGCCATTACATTATAACCACCTGCCTGATATCAGGGATATTCCGCTATTGATTCCACGTAGATATTTGCTGCACATGTGGACAGAAAACAACTCCAGGCCTGCATGTAGTTTTAAAAAACTTTGTCAGTTAATCATAGTGCTTGAAGCACTATGATGCGTAGCATTAAATTAAAATTTCGGTTTAATTATAAAAGAACATCTGACTCAATGTCAGATGAAAACAAAGAATTGCTCTAGTCTACAAATGTCAAAATCCAGGCCTGCCAGATAATATCGCATTTTAATAACCGCAGGCTCGCTGGTATAAAGCACAAACACCAGATACTACAATTCCCAGGATGCACTGCGAAAGCCGGCCCGTCAAACAAGAGTGCCAGCGCTTGTCCCTGCTCCTGTTATCAGATATCCGCGTTTATCCTGTCCCTCTGTGAAACTTTAGATTAGTCCTTCAAAGAGAGGATACGGAACCCAGGAAGATATATAGATGAGAGAAAAAAAAACTAAACAATAAATAATAAACGAAGTAAGTCGCAGGCGCATATTACTAATCAGAAAGCAGGTTTTATTAACTAAAGAGGTTTTATTAACTAAAGAGGTGCGTTCACGTCCTCCGGCCGTTCAACGTGTCAGTGCGGTTGTGTAAGTTGCTTAATTTAACGGGAAATGCACCTGTAGGTTGTTCATGCACCTGACGGTTTTCTGAGGAGAAGCTGCTCCTGACTGTAGGAACAGATATGAAGAGCAAGAATCTACTTTTACTGTTTTGTTGCAATTGAAGAATGAATCCCCTAAATCCCCCCAGCTATTTACCGAGGGTCATTTAAACTTCCTTTGTTATTAATTAAAAAACGATTGATTTAAAATGTTATTTGTAACTTATAAAATAAAGTGTAGCGGTTATTGATGTGTTAATAAAAACCTTTCATCGGTAATTATTCAGTGGAAATATGCTTATAGAGGGATCAATACTCAAATCTGTAATTTCAGTATTTTCTATTCCATTGGTTTGTTCAGAATTCTATAAAATGATTACGAATAACATTAATGAAATGACATCAACTAAAATCAATGTAAAATATTTAATTGTTTTCTGGATTTTAACCATTTCTGTCGGTTTGTTTGTGTAATGCAGCTTTGACATTTATACAAAAACATTTTCAACATACAAAATTCTGTGAATTTCTTATATATTGACAATATAGATTTTAACTAGTAGCACTGATTTTGAAGCATCACATTCTCTGCGGTATTACATTTGTTTAGAAATCCTTCATTACGTTAAAGAACAGGAAACATCCACTCTCTAAAATTACCATAAAATAAATCAGACCTAATACTAGTTCTGATCGTAACTATTAAGTATGAATTTTCATAATTTTAATACTGTAAATGCTGAACATAATGTTACTAAAATAAATGCAAAAGAATTTTCCCTGAATTTTGTGAATTTGTTAAAAAAAATTAAAATAAAAAGTTAAATATTTTAGTTATTAGCGACATTGATTTTGATAAGTTTGGTTAAGTATTGGATTAGAATCAGCCTGGATAATATCTCCCTTGCCCAAGAGGTGCGGAGTAATTCCACACAGGTATTACATATGAACTATATTGAGAGTTATTCCTCAAAGAAAATCAAATCCATTATACAAAAAAAAAAGAAGCAGCAATATTTCTGGAAACAAACTTCTTGAAAACTGCTGCTTGACTGCATTGAATGTTTACAGGAAGTAAATCATCTGCTGTGAGTCGGTCCTGCCCTCTACTGGTCAGAAGTCAGAATAACATTAATCTACCTAGAAACAGGCAAAGAAAGAAAGAAAGTTGACCCGGTTGTCTTTTTTTCAATTGGAAGTTTAATGTTAATTCCATGCTGTGTTTCAGTAAGAATACAGATGGTACTTGTGGCTCCTGTGAGAACATCCAGTAGTACAAATCAGATTCACGTTACACATACTGAACAGAAGGAGGAGAGGAAATGAGAGGAAAGAGATGAGACGAGGAAAACCTGAAAGAGTCAGGGGAGGAAAGATACAGCAGGCCTCTATTTCCCAAACTTTTTTTTTTCTTTTGTTTTTTTAAATATAGTGCCAATGCAGAACTGCATTACATTACAATCAAGAGTGTTGAGCTTTCCTCTCTCACACACACACACATATGCACAGTTTGCCTGCTAAAAAGCCATTACCTAACTATCTGCCATTAGCTAAAGCGCTACAGCCTCGCAGCACCGTACTTGGTCTGAGAGTGGACGAGAATAGAGGTCAGAGTGATGCTCGGAGATCGGGGACATTCTGCCGTTTGTTGTTTAGAAAATGATCGGATGATGTGTTGGAGGAGAAGGGGGCTCGGTTTTAACCACAAAGTAAAGAGGGCACTTAATTCTTCCTAAAAAGGTTTCAACGCATCCCTTTTAAACCTTCCATCACCGCTTCCTCTAATTGCAAACTGACATGCTTGAAAAAGTGGCTGGCAGAAGCATGGACATTATGATATTGTTCATCATCACACAAACAGGAAACAGTTGAACAGCAGTACTGTCATTAAATAAACTCTTGCATATATGTGGGTTACAGATACAGGCAAGCGTAATTGGCAACAGATGATACAGCAAAGTAAAGCAAAATAAAAACAAGAAGAGAGGACATGGTATTTGAAGGGTACGGGCTTGCAAAACGAGTCGTCGAAAAAAAAAAGGTAAAACCTCGGAGGGGGTGGGTACGAAGACCCAGGAGGGGCCTGGGGGGCTCGGGGGAGATGACTTGCATATGAGGAGAGAAGGCAAGACAGACGGGGAAGGTGGAGGAATAAGTAGAGAACAGGTGTGGGCTGCAGTATAAACCCAGTTGAAAACTGGCAGGGGACAAGAGTGACTGCTGGGAGGAGAGAGAAGAGAAAAAGGAAGAGGAGGGCTCGTCTCGTGTTGTTCAATCTCCCTGGGTTTCTCCCTCCAGCTCCGTCACCGGATCTTTGTTCTGTTCCTCACCTGAGAGAACAAACACAAAGAAATCACATGGCATTTTCAGTAGGCAGATGTTGATATCAGGATTATCAGTCTGCACGATTTGACCAGCAACGCCCGGCTTCCGATGGGAATACTGAAAATCTGCTTCTGTTATTCTTCTTGTAAAGTAACATAAGGTGGGTTTCCATCTTAATTCCGATTAGATTCGGAAAAGACGTCTAATGAGAAAGAGCATGCTGCATGTAAACACTCTTTTCCGATGGAAAAATGTATCAAAATTAGATTTCATTCCGTTGCAAGGAGGTAGTGAAAAGCCTTTCCGTTAGACACTCGCTGCATGTAAAGGCTGTATCTGAAATATTTCTGTTTGAGTTGTATCTGCCCTTTCCCAGCGACGCATTTTAAATACAGCGACTTCAAAATAGTACCGGTCTGCACCGGAGTAATTTATTCATTGCAACTTTGAAATATTTTCACATTTTTGGAAGGTTAGATGGGCGAAGTCACTTCTGCACACGCCCTCTTTGTCATATTTTTCTTCTGGGTGCTTGTTGGCATTCAGCACCCAGATCACCGAACCATTATCGCCAACTTATGAACGGGAATGTGGATCGTTTGCGCATGTATGAAAGCGTTTCCGATTATGTGAGTCAATGATCACAAGTCATGTAAACAGGCGACCGACATTGCGATCTGGAAAGGTTTAATTCGGAAAGGAGAAAAGTGTCCCATGAAAACCCACCTATTTACTCACTAAACCAACATCCAAAATATAGAGAAAAGACTCAAAGCAGCTTTGCAACAGTCCACTCGTCACAGGTAATGGGGTTTGAATTTGCACCTGGCAGACTCTTCTGCGGTGACCGACAGGGGCGAACGAGTTCCAACTTATGAAAACACAAGTAATAAGAAAAAACACACTTTAAGGGAATATCAATTCAGCACCAAACGCGTCTCATCTGGAGAATGCAGGGCTAATACCACAACACAAGTGTTTCCAAAAGATCAATAAAAGCGATGCACACATCCGAGCTAACATGTAAGTGTTTTTGGTTTATTTTGACATTGTGACCACGTTTCATTTGAGCTCATTTTCAAAACATCAATGATGGCTAGCCAATTCCAGCTAAACAAGTAACGAAACAAGACCACCTGTATGTGTGCATTGTAACCAAACGTCCCCTTGAAACACTCCCATTCTGTTCTCCTGATGTATTCTATGGCTGCATCGAATAAACAACATTATCCACAAACAACGTTTATGAAAAATTTTTGTCGGTAATTTTAGTAGTCCACTCATCTGTGACATCATCGGACGCCACCTCCGACATCCCGTAAGGACAAGGAAGTGAACAGTATGATCCAAACATTTGTGTTCAGAGCATGAGCTCCAAGTCTGTGCCCACAGTCACTACAGACTTAGTTCAGCATTTAACAGAATATAAGCGTCCTGATGTTTGAAACGTGTACTTGAGTATTTATTCTACTCTCTCAGAAAAAGTCTGGGGACTAGGAGTTACTTAACAGGGGTCTCCTCGGAATTGTTAAACATAGGTCAATCATGCAACACAAATCCTCAACATAAAATTGTCATCCTGCTGGTTTTTCTCTGGCAGAGTCAACCGGCAGTCCAGTGAGTGAGTTAATCTACGGCGCCTTCGCAACTAGGCATGGTCAGATTTAGTGAGCAGCTAAAAATTCCTGGTGGACCTGTTCGACTGGTTGCTCAGAAAGGTTTCCATAGAGACAGCACAGCCATCCGTGTAATGAAGAATTAAGAGGCACAAATAACAAAAGGCTTCAGGATCCATCATGATTAAAATAGAAACCGTAACAGTGCTCATTAGCGCCGCAGCTAACGGGGATGTGAGAAAGCCACATGAGACAGAGCAGCAGCCTCAGTTTGTCTGTTATGTTAGTCTTCAATACGGTCCCATCTTGCTTCTCTGAACTCGGCTCTACGGCCTCCGTGGGCGGCGTTCAGGGCTGCTAATGTGAACCGTGGAACATGGTGTCCGCAAGTTCTTTCAGTCGTAAACTAAGGCTGGAGTCCCTCCTGGATTTCAAATATGGTCATAATTGTTAAAAACACAATTCGTGCTTCACATTTTCCAAATAAAACTGAAGATGTGTTTTAATAGTGGGCAAAAGTGAAACCTCAACAAGTTTTGCTCCAGTAGAAAGAAAGCCTCATTTTAAATCACACTAACATTGGCTGTTCTAGTAGCTCGAGGTGAACTTGAAGACCATGAACCTCTTAGCTCAGCGGTCATCTCCCCCCTAAGAAATGCTAAATATACCCAAAAACTCGCTATTATAAATAAATCATGCAAACAACTAATAACAGACACAAAAGTACAGCAAAACTGATCTTAATGCACAGTTGTTTGGGACGCTCATTTACATTTTAAAAGGCGGGCCTGGTGTACTTTTATTCCCCCACCCCGTTCTGTATAGAGACAATACAGGCGTAAATCAGGATTTGTTCCCTGGTATGGAAGTGAAGGTAGAGTGTTGATGTTTTTAACAAACTCAAGACATATCTTTGTTGGAAGGGTTTTAAATGAAATAATGTCTTTAGTAAATTACTTAAACAATTTAAACAGTTTTGATTTCTTTTTTATTCATGTTTCTATTGTCTATTTTTCATGTTTTTACTGTCGTCTTTGACTTTGATCGTTTGAACTGCCTCAAGTTATTTCATCAGCACATTCTGGAAGATTATATATATATATGTATATAATTATATATTTTTTTTAAATATGTTATTTGTAATAAAATTAAGATATTAACACAAACAGCTACTTATTGTGGTTAATTCTTGGCTTAAGGATGGTACAACTGGAATACATAGAATGCAGGATTAGCCAGATGTGCTGCAGAAAATTCACAACCTTGAAAAATAAAACTAATTATAATAGTTAATAATACCATTTATAAAACAAGACAGATTTACTGACTTGCTGACACCCTGAGGATTTTAATAACACACGTTTAGTCATGAAGAAAACTAGAAATGATGGAAAAAGATCATATACGAACACACACACACATACAGTGCAGGATGTCATTGTGTTCTCTAAACCCCAAACTATTCAACAAGGCCGGATGTTGTAGTGAGGAGGTTAGAGGGGAGGTGAGACAGGAGTGACCGCTTGAAATGAAGAAGCCAGACAGAAAGAATGACTTACAAAATACACTTCTATAATGGAGGAAGAGTGAAAGAAGAAGGCTGTGATTAAGACTCTACAGGAGAATGAGGGAGAGATGAGAGAGGATTAGATTTGTGTGTGAGTAACCAGTCTGGAGGAGAGCACTGTGGTGAATGGTGCCAAGGTTAGACAGAGGTGAAGTTAGTTTGCTCTTCCACATTTTGTAAACGTTTTAAGAGGGAATCAGCCAGAGGATATTTCAGACGTCTTGGTAAAATAAAATTTCAATGTTCCGAGTTTAATAGAAAGCGACAAAATGTCTGTAGGTGGGTTTTCATGGGTCACTTTTCTCCTTTCCGAATTTCAATGTCGGTCTGTTTACATGACCTGTGATCTTTTCCGACCCGGTGTTTATATGCATTGACTCATCTAACCGGAAATACGACAGAGAGGGAAGTGCCGGAAGTGACTTTTCGCCCATCTAACCGTTCAAATATGTCAGTCTTTCAAAGTTGCAATGAATAAATCACTCTCCAATGCAGACAGGTACTGTTTTGAAGTCGCCATACTTAAAATGCGTCACGGCGTTGAAAAAAAACTTAGCGGAGCATTACGTCACGACGCTGGGCATGTGCAGATACAACTCAAACAGAAAGCTTTCAGATACAGCCTTTACATGCAGTGACTGGTTAACGGAAGGCTTTCTGAAAGCATTTAGACAACCTCCTTGCAAAGGAATTAAATCTAATTCCTAAAGGTTCTTTCTATTCGGAAACGGGTGTATACGTGCAGCATTTTCTTTGCGATTAAACGTCTTTTCCGAATGTAATCGGAATTAGGCTGTCCATGTAAACCCACCTATTGATGAATATAAATCTGAAGAAGAACCAGTAATGATGTTCAGAGTTCTGTAATAAAACAAGACAGATGTCCTTGTGATATCATGCAAGCTACATTTAGCCACAACTGGATTTATGGTTGGAGGTTACAGACGGTTAACTTTTTTTGAGAATTATCTGAACTATTATAGTGAAATAATATATATATAAATATAGATATACACACAATGTTTTAGCTATTTATTGTCCAGTCCTTGTGCAGAATCATGTGCCCTAATTTGGACTTATGTTTAGGAAATTGTACAAAACGTTTTCCTGTAAGAAAAGCCCGCCCTAGTGAGTATTTTGAATCGAATCAACCAATATAATTTCAGCCATAATCACCATCAAATAGCCTGAATGGTGAAATCAGAGCTCATAGTAGTGGATGCTATCCGTTCAAGCAACTACAGTTAATGTGTGAAGAGGATGGGAAAGGCTCTCACCATCTCCCTGCACGTCTGAGGTCCATAGTGTCAAGTTGTCACGTAGCAACTGCATGATAAGTGTTGAGTCCTTATAGCTATCCTCGCACAGTGAATCCAACTCAGCGATGGCATTGTCAAACGCATCTTTTGCCAACCTGTCAGCAGAAAACAACACAACACAATTAATTACACAGAAATATAGTGACTGAAGATAAAACAGCCCCACAGCATCAGATATCCATCACCAGACTTCATAGTGGGTATGATGGGCTTTTCTCTATGGCTTGCTTTCTTGCGATGCCGCCTCTATCTTTGATAGTTGTTACCAAAAACCTTTAAATTGGTCTCATCTAACCTATGACCATGCTCCATTGACAGTGACAGTGACAGTGTGATGGGGAACTGCAGGTGCTTTACTTTGTGTGTGGCGGACAGGGGCGGCTTTTTTTCTTGTCATCCGTCATAACAACTTGTGATGGTGTAGATGTCATCTGATAAGGGTAAGGGAGATTTCTGACCCTAAGATTCAACTGACCTCTACAATTCTAAAGCTGTATATCTTGCAGAATCTTTTGACAGCAGAACTATCATCCTCACAGTGTGTGGGGTAAGTTTAAGGGGTAAGTTGGCAGACAAATCATGTTCCAGGCTGATTTTTATTTTTTACATCTTCAGTCTCTAAGCTTCTCAATTATTGATCCAAATGCTGAAACTGACATTTTGAATGGCAGAGATTTTCTTGTGTCTATTGCCAGAATTGTGCAGCTCTACATCTTTTCTTTGCACATTATTGATCTGTTCTCTAGTCTTTCCCATTGTGAAGAACGTCAAACAATCAGGAAGTCATTTTTCACCACTTCAGAGTTCCTAGTCAAACAGGTTAACCTAAAATATGAAATAGGATAGGAAATGTGCTTCATGTACCTTTTTAAGTGCAGGATTTCCAAGTGGTGCCAGTAATTGTGGCACGCATTTTAGAAAAATATGTTAGACTTTTGTACATAATTTGAATTAAAAATCAAGGGTATAGAAAATTAAGATATTTGAATCTCATAGCGGGAATTCCTTTTTAAAAAAGGGCCACATAAGTCTGGAGGGAAATGTGATTGCAATCGCACCTATAATTGTTTTCTTTAAATAGTGTACAATATTTGTATGCCTGGAACCATTTATGCCTCCATCCCTTAAATAATGTATGTTTATGTATTTTAAAAATGTTTCTCTTGAAAAAGATATCCAGATCTCCATGAGAATACCTGCAACACTACCGCTTCATAGGCAAAATAACCACTTTGACAAAAAAAAATTGAGGATTTTTAACAGATAAAGCAATTGGACTTACTTGCAAGCACGATCTGGGGAGTTGAGGATTTCGTAGTAGAAAACTGAAAAGTTGAGGGCTAATCCGAGACGAATGGGGTGTGTTGGAGCGAGTTCGGTCTTGGCGATTTCGTTAGCAGCTTTGTACGCAACCAAACTGTTCTCTGCGGCCTCCTTCCTGTCGTTGCCTGTGGCAAACTCTGCCAGGTACCGGTGGTAATCTCCCTTCCTGAGCCATGGAATGACAGAAACAACATGGTCAGATTTCACCTGTGTGCATATTCAACAATGGCATCACATTGTGGAAATGTATGAACAAAAGCAGCTATCCAGAATAAAAATCATCTTCTCAGAACTTTTCAATAGACCTATAGAAGTTTAAGTAACTTAACGCAACTGGTAAAATGTTTATTCTGACGGTGTATTGGCAGGAATCATGCGATTTAGCGAGTATGATACTTGGATTGCAATTTAATATACAGTATAACTGTATAGTGCCCTTATGAAGCTAGGTGACGATTTGTTTCATTGTCCTGTGCTATATTACCTATTTATGCCTAGACGTGTGCTGAATGACTTCCTGTCTTAGTGTACGTTAGGTCAAACGACTGAATATCGGATTATGACACCGTTTTCTGAGTATAGTTAAAATGGAGTATACTATACTCATATAATACCTATCTACCTGCATCTCTATACTTATCTATACCTATCGATAGATATTTATACCCATCAATAGATATCTATGCCTATATATAGCTATCTATGCCTATACATAGCTATCTATGCCTATATATAGCTATATATATCTATATCTAGATATACGGATTTTTATATGAAAAATAGGTTTCATGTTTTTTGTCATAGATGTTATATTTATTAAGTGTGGGTTTACCATCCTTGATGTTATTTGCCTCTATACGGAATAACTCCACTCTGGTGACAGAAACTTCCTGTCATGCCATGTGGAACAACCATTGTGGGATGAAACTGGCAATCGTTTTCCTCCTTTTGAGACCTTTTTAACCCCACCACATTGATCACTAATTGCAATGTAACTTCATCCATAGCTTGATATTGGTGTGCCAGAAATAAGAAAGACGGTTTCGATCATCTGGGGTTCAACTTCTAGAGCACCTAGCTTTCACCTGGAGTTTACTACTACTTAAGGGAGAGCTTCCCAGGGATCTCCTTTTCTGTCGTTTTTGATTGCTTTTTTGCTGTGCAGGTTTTAAAGCAGCCCAAAATAGAAATTAATATTTGCATTTAACTATAAATTGGAAATCAAAGATGTTCTTGAGAATCGACACAGTACTGCAAAGGAAACAAGGCATTCTTCGTGCCCGACAGCAAGGGTAAATCCCCCCATCCTCTGCATTTACAAGCAATCCCTCATGATTGAACTCCTCAAATTAAATGTGAAGTAAATCCCAAAAAACATAAAAATATGAACTATTTCAGTACATAAAATATGATATACACAATATAAAGCTACTTCAGTCGATTCATATGCACCAAATTTGGACTAAATCGTACCGATGGTTTGGAAGTTATGTGTCTTTTATGAAAAAGCTCAAAGTATTGAGTAAAATATGAACCATTAGATTTTCTGCTTCATTGCATTTGTAATTTCATGCACGATGGTCTCATTCTGGTGCTTCACTGAAGAAACCATGGCAAAAAGCTGCAGGTAAATTATTTTCAGCTGAAGCAAGACATTACCAGCTGAAGGTATTGTTTATCAAGCACCATACTTAAAAAAGGAGGAGCAGTATTGTAGAAAACCTTCCTGATATGGTTGTTGAAGTGCAATAAAAAGACTAATGCAGCCTTAATTAGAGTATGACTGTCTCTGAGTAATTATTAGATTAAACAGAGTCTGAACATGTAGCCAGCATTACAAATAGATTGATAAGAGGAAGAGGACCTATATTTGACTGTTAACCCTTGAGTGCAAAACAGCCAATGGCGTCTAAAATATTCTTCTGTCATGCTTTATTTATTCAAAACTTGACGATTTGATCTATTTATCTATTAATTAAGAGGAAGTAATGCTTCTTGCACATGCATAGAATCCTTTTTGGCTGACGTTTCGTGGTTCAGATTAATTTTCAAGGCAGACAATGAGTTTCTGAGAGGAACCAAGTTCTGACAGGCCCACAGAAACACCGGGAGGAGCAGGGTCCATCGTCACACCATCTCAGCAACGAGACATAGACATTGCAGATATTTTAGTCGAATATTGAAAAAAAAAGAAAAAAGAAAACAGTTTTAGCTGGAAAATAGGGAATACTTAGTCTTAGTACAGCACATTTATGCCCAACCTTCTGACCTTTTTACTAAAATACTTGTTGAGATGGCTGTGCATATACACAGTAGTTGAGTATTAAGCACATACAATCTCCAACTTTGCTTCAGCTGACAGGCTTCCGGTTATTAATATATAATTACGTAGTAAAGGATCCACTCACTAACCCGATCCAAGAGACAGACTTAGAATAAAAGTGGACAAAGTCATTCTCTCATACATCTCAACGAGACATAAAGAAAATCATGTTCCATTTCAAGTTGTGAAGTATTGGACTATTTACAATGTTGTTCTGTCTAAAATGTACACATTCATCAGATACGTACATTTTGTAATAGAAAACCTTTGACTCTCCCAAGACTGCAGCTCCGATGAGGTGCTTGTCCAGTACATCCAGAATGTCGTTGCAGATTGATTTCAACTCCTTCTCAACCTGCAGACCAAAACACACAAACACACTGCTGGCACTGGTCCCTTTTTTTGAACACAAAATCTTGTAAGCAGGTGTGTCAGAACTCTAATTTGAATAACAATTAGATAACGTGTCCAAGGACAAAGATGCCCCCGCCAGTCCTAGTTTTTAATTTAGGCTGATATGGATTGACCATGGAATAACAGAGACCTAACAACGCAAGTTCAAATATGCCTAAAAATGTGTGTGAAATGAACATCTTTAAGTGGCCCCAGAAGGCAGGTGAAAAGTTTCACGGGTTAGGTCAAATGGGTATAAAAGTGAATATGCAAATTGAGTAAATAAAGAGATGCAAATCTATATCATCTCAATAAAGCACAGAAGGGTACATTACCAGTCTAACAACAAAATGCTAAAACTTCAGAAATGGAAAAATTGTTGTCACTTTATCGTCCTCCTAGGTGCATGCAAACACAGGAAATCAGGGTGGAGTCCTGAATCGCCGCAATTGTCCCAGTTCAACCCCCCACCCCAAAGTTTCTCCAAATCCTGTGGGAAACACTGTATTTAAACATTTCATTATTATTACTTTTTAGCTAATTTTCATCCATAATGTTTCAGCCATTTATTAATTATCATTATGAGCACCTATCCATTAATAATTACAACATACAAAGCCTGAGGCCCCTCGATGACAAAGATAGCAACATCAAAATCTGCAGTCACTCAAGCCATTGGATTTCAGCAGATTAACATTTGAATCTTAAAGTGCCACATTATGATTATATGAATAACTTTCCATGTGTTGGCAAAAAATCTCTGCAAGGATGCTTAAGTGTAGTATAAGTAAGGTCTGCAGGAGTAGAATTAAGTCATCAAATATCTCTCGTTACTGAAGGACGTCCCTGCCACCAGGGACTGAATTGGGTCTATTGCAGAGAAGTGATGGTTTCTGCCTGCTTCATGATTCGAGCCAGAAACTATTTCCTCTTGGAATGGAGAATCCACTGGAGGAGAGCTTATTAAGACCTGCGAAAAATCTTGCTGACTGCGTATGAAAACTAGACGGCACCGAGGGAGTCGAGACTCCATGATGTCCTACTCTGCCTTTGCATGATGAGAATGTTTCTCTAAGTAGCCTCTCAGACACCAACGTACGGTAAAAACTCATGGTTATACTGACCCATTCTAGAGCAGAGTAAGGTGGATCAAGGCTACTCCATAGTATTATTCCTATTAAAAAATGAATACTGGATCCATACAATCTTAAAGATGAGCCTCAATCTAATCAACCCTGCCCATACATATATATATAAAAATAAAATAAATTAAATAAATATATCTATATATAGATATATATATATAGAAATAAATATCTATATATATTTACTGTATAAACTACATTGGCTTTAAAACTGTGGTGATTACCTTTGCTCTACTTTTCACAGAAGCCAAGTGGAAGCAGGATAGTTAATGGTCTCAACATTAACAGGATATTGTTAATGTTGTGTTGTAATCTGTTCAAAAAGGAGCAGCAGCTATGATTGTGCCACTAAATAATTTTCTTGGAGATTTTCTCTTTAAGGGTCACCAAAGTAGATCATTTGTCTCGCACTTTACCCTGTCACAAATTAATCTGCTCCGAAAAACTAGGCAGACATCGTTGTTGCCGCCGGCAGGGGTTTATCCCTGAAAAGCCCCCTCTTAATAATAATGTCAAACAGTCCATATTGACTTTAACTAACTATTTCTATGAAGTCATGATTTGCTGGAAGAAAAGATCCCATAGCGACTCAATAAAGATAAATACAGAACCATTTTTTCCTCAGTAATAAAAAAAGTCAGATTTCCATTTGTCAACCTCTCAAAATCAATCCAGTTCTTTCTCGCACAAAAGGTCTATGGTGGTATCAAATTTGAAAGTCATCCATGAAAAAGTTTTTGAGTTACCGCGTCAACTACAAGATCTGCAGCAGATGCCGAGGCAATGACAAGGAGGAATACCCCTGACTTTTCTGAGATATAATAAGGGGAACACTTGATTATTAAAATATAACACCACTTCAGTTAAACTTCTAGGAAATGGTGTCCAGTTAGGAAGTATAAGTTAATTAATTTCCCCTGCTTTAGTGCAAACAAAAATGATTGTTGACTTGCAACCAGTTGTTCTGTGTGGCAAATGTAAAAAGCGGGAAATAAAACTCCACTCATTCTATTCATACCTTTCAACTTAAAAATGCAATAGACCAACTAAAAATCCCTGTTTACAGATAATCAATTCCATTTAATTTATTGATAAGGTCAAAATTTGGCTCAGTTACTTTAGAATTTTTTCAAAAAAACTTGGCACTATATTGCCTTAATATTTCTGGGTATTCATGATCAAAATTTTGCAGCTGAAAAACTAATAAGATGAACTCTAACATTGTTTTAAATCATAATCAACTCAAGTGCGCATTTGGGTTCGTAAGAGTGTCTGACCGTTCTCCTGTAATCTCGGATCATCTTTAGTTTGTCTTCTCCTCCTTTGCTCTCTTCTTTCTGTTCGAGGCTGCTGATTATCCTCCAGGAGGCTCTTCTGGCTCCGATCACGTTCTTGTAGGCTACCGAAAGCAGGTTTCTCTCCTCCACTGTGAGCTCAGCGTCCATGCTGGCCACCATCTTCATCGATGCCACCATTTCTGAGAAACACAGAGGGACAAAGAACACAAGGCGGCGTTTCTTAAATCCAACACTGAATTCTGCACAAGAAAAGGCGTTAACGATGCTGCATATGATTAGAGCTTTTCAATGGAGCAGCACCGAGTGCAATTTCTTGGCCAATCACCGACCGAAAAGAAAAATAACTGGAATCAGCAAAAATCTGTATCGGCCGGTCACACTTTATAGAAATTGGTGATCGGCCAAAAAATTGCAATGGGTGCACCTCTATAAATAATCACAAACAGTCCTTATTTACTGGACTTAACTATTACTATGAATCAATGGTTATAACTAATAAATATGCTCCAAGTTCTTATAGTGACTCAATAATTTTTTTTTGAGCTCAGCGATAAAATAAGAGACTTCAAACGGATTGGGGCAGACACCCTCTCCACACACTTTAATTTGTTGCATTATTTTTCTTTATTGCTGCACATCAGAATTAAAATCCTACCAATGAATATGTTTTAGTGCTTACTTTTGTTTTTTAAGGTCAATTAAATACAAAGTAGCACCACAGCAGTAAGGAGCTAATTTCCAATAATAAAAGATCAGCATGCTGAAACTGCTATTATTGTATTCCCGGACATATTTGGGGGTGGATTTATCTCAGTGGTTAGAGCTGTTGTCACACATCCGAGGCACCAGGGTTAGACACCCATCCCGTGACGCAACATGCCATTGGTCCATGAGCAAGACCCTGAAATCTCAGCTCCCCGGGAGCTTGACAGGGGCCACCCACTGCTCCCTCAGAGATGGGTTAAATGTAGAGATAAATTTCAATGTATGTATGTACAGTGTAACGTGATAAATAAAATATTATTATTATTAGATCATATCAAGAGCACCGTGGATAAGGTTTCTCAGAAAACGTTTTTCAATACTTTAATGAATACAAAATAAAATACCATAACTTTCACCGGGAAAATGAAACCATAACTCAGCATTGTTCAAAACTACTAGAGGTAAGTGTGACAATGTTTCTGTATTGTTGGTTATTTAAAACTGAGTCCTCTTCATATTATTGACCATATAAGGGAAACATAAACTGATTTCCTTAATCGAAATTAAGGCCATTTTCTCTCCATTAACAAACAATTTCAAACCACAGCACAGTGCTCTGAAAGGTTTCTATCATCCTCAATGCATTAACGGCGAGGCTGGGCCACTGCCCCACTACATACTCCTCTAATGTGGGAATGAGCCACCTACTGTGAAAATTGAACCAGGACAATGGTTAAATTTTGGTTCACCAGGACACTGATTATTCAGTCTGGTGAAACCGATTAAAGCAATACGACACTGCATTGAGGAAGCTACTAACAGGGACAACGAGATGCTTCCCTGGTATTTTAACATGTAACAGACAATGCAGTGGCCGGGGGGCTGTTTAATCAAATAAGGAGTAACTTGCAGAAGTACACAGACCTAGATATATTAAACTGGTTCTGCGGTTTGTATGTCATTGAATTTCTGGATAAACCTTGGAACACATGAGACGACACTTATGCACAATCTAAAAGATTACTCACACCTTCCAAGCAAAAAACGACCCCCTGTAGGTAAGAGAAACTTGTCAATCATTGGCTGCTTTAACAGGTCAGGTCAATATCTGCAGAGGCCAAAAGCAGGACTCTAGGCTTCAGGCCGCTGAAACCCGATACAGCAGGATTGCTGGCCAGGAGGTGAACTATACTGCTTTGATCACTTTACCTTCCAACCCAGCTCAGTACACAAACTGAATGACCTCCCTTTTTCATAGCAATACAAGTGCTTCAGACCATCTGAAAGGCCTCTAGCAGTAATACACAGCGGTCTCAGAAGAAGGCATGTCCGATTCCTTTCATGGGTTCTAAATTGTAATTATTTGAGCAATATATCTCCATCCTTAATGGACATAAATGTATTGTATTCTGTGTGAAGCCAAAGAGCACTTTCACATCTTGAAGTTACTCCCACATCAGTTTTTAACAAACACATCAAGACAACACCATATAATCTGTTTTAGCCTCTGCTCTGGTTACCAATTGATTTTAAGATCTTAATGGTTACTTTAGAAGCACTCCATTGCTTAACTTCCAGCTACATCACTGAGCTGCTCAAACCTTATGAGCCTGGCTCAGTCTCAGATTTTCAGACATGCCTCTGCAGGCTGTTCCAGAGTCCTGCATCAGAACTTAAGGTGACTCTTTATTTTTTCCGTCAGGGCCCCGTGGCTCTAAAACTCCCTGCTTGAAGAGCTATGGTTTGCAGATTCAGTTACATCTTTAAAAAAGAATTTAAACACACCTTTTCTAGAAAACCCTTTGGTAATCTAAACACACCCATTGCCAATGGTCTCAACTGGTTTATAATATTATTTATGACCATTGCTGTCAATAGTTGGCATCTCTTAATTCTGTGTTTATCCTGTAAAGCACTTGTAACTTATTTTTTATAGAACTTTTCAAAACAAAGATTATTATTATAAAACACTTAACACATACATTTTTATTATGGCCATCGGTTTCATTACTGCACTGTTCCTGCAAAACAAGGAGTATAATTTATGACTGGCAGATGGCTTAAAATACAATTACACCCATGTGCCTCATCAAGGAAGAAGCAAATTCGATACACAGCGAGCACAAAACCCCAACCCATAGTTGTTGAATCAACCCACAACAAGGAATGTTAGGTAAAATTATTCTTCTCAACACCATGAATTTGATCTTCCATCCATTGATATTACAAAAAGTTTTTTTTTTTTTTACTCCTTCAAATTCTCACTGGTTAGTATCAGGAACATCATCCGAGGTCAAAGCAGCTCTCTGTGGCTCCAGTCCAGCTTCACCTTGGTTCTTATTTGGAATATTACTACTGGGCCTCTTTTACCTCTACTCTCCTGCTATCCCTGGACTCAAAGCTGGTAAAGCTGTGTTCATACGGGACGGACAGATCGCAGATTGTGTGTTATTCACCCCATTAGTCTAAGTTGAAATTGTTCAACTCAAGAAAGAAATTCACGTGATGCAGAGACAAAAACACCTTATCAGCATAGAAAGTCTGAAAATTGTTCGGATGTCAATGGGACATTGACGCCGAAATGGAAGATGCTTATCGAAGCTGACAGTTCTATGAGTGGGGAAAAGATGTAAAGTAAAAGGGCAATGTTTCCCCTACCATTATATTAAGGGGGCACCCCTAACCTAGCTAGCACGCACGCATACACCAGCGGACAGAGAGCGTGTTTCGGAAAATACATTTAACTCAAAAAAAATTTTAAACAATTTTCCTTTCTGAGGCACTTGATACACATCTCACTACATGCCAATGCTGTTGTGATACACATCGTGCCTGCTTTTGTGTCATAAATTCAAGGATCCATTTTGGAATAGTTGCCTTTAAGTAGAGTCTACAACAATGCTCATTGCAAGAAAAAGCAGACTGATAAATTTTTCAAATATCGGTCTAAAAAGCAAAAATACTCTGCCAGTAAATGGCCACCCTTCTAAATCTGCACCTAGTTTATTTTTGTGGCCAGCTGTTCACACCTGACCTCTAAAATTGGCTGCAATTACAAAAGACATCATGTTCAAAGTGGGCCTGTCGCGCATTTATTGAGCCTCACGCATTAACATTTTTCTACCTCTGAGCCAACAGCAGAGGACCTCCTTTTTGACATCTGTTTGAATGCACGAATTGTCTGGACCAGGGGAGGGACATTTTCATGACAATTTAAGTGTGCATTTAAACGTGTAGCCGACATAATCTTACACATGTAGAATAATTCGTAATAATAAGCGCTCAGGAGTTCAAGCACACATCATGTTAATACTGTGGCTTTACCCTGTCCAGCCAATGCTAGTCGGAGCCTGCAGAGCAGTATGAAAGCAAACGTGACATTATACGGAGCAAAAATAAGTCTTAACACGAGGAGCTTGTACATAAAAAAAGGGCATTCATTTGGACACATTTTACCTAAAATCGAAGGGTGACATGGGAAAAAAGTCAAAGCAAACACTCAAGAAAACAATTTCAATGTCCAAATATAACACCATCCTGCATTTCATCACTTGCAGTATATTCCCACTGTTGAGTATTAAGAATCCATGGCTTAAAAGAAGATAGCAAGACAAACAACCCCCTAAGTGCTTCCAGGGTGCAACGATTGCTAACGGAATTGACACACAATATGCATAGGATTCAAACTGTGGAATGAAATAACAGACTATTAAAAAAGATATTACTCCCATGGTAACTCTAAGATTGGGTTTGAAACCCTCTCAAAATGTACTAGGCTATCCCAAAAATGTTTTTTTTTTTTTTTTTTAAATCTTACGCCCAACATGTAGAAGAGATGTCGTGACAAATTAACTCCTACACTAAAATCTGTTTAGCAGCTACGTCTTATCTCTGGTCGGAGAGGACGATGGAGCCAAACATTGGCTATTTTAGCAAAAAACCTTTGCAACAAATGCCTTTTGACAAGATCTTGTCCAATGATACCACAACAGAAATTATTATAATTCACATGAATGTGAACTTTTTCATATTTATGTTGTTCTATATATTCATAGTACAGCCCTTGACCAAAACATTTAAAGGCCCTGTATGAAAACAAATAAACATTAATCTTTTATAATTAAGAAAAAAAAAGTGATTAAGTCAAAATACCTCAGTCCGAGGTGCATGTTAAAATATCACATTAATATGCATTACCGCCACTGTTTCGCTTTGTAAACAAACATAAGCAGTTTAGAGAGTCCTGTTGCAACACCTCTGTAAAACTTTTATCCTCAATATTTACCTAAATAATATTGATTACCATGTTGGAAATAATTACGCCGCCTCAACTGACTATTATTGTAAAACAAGTATCCTTGTACAAACAACTAAATAAAGTTAGGTTTGATTACATTAATTCCAGGCAACTGACAAGAAAAAGTTCAGTTCTAGGCTGAAATTGTTGCTCAGCAACCAATCACATAGCAGTACATGTCGTTGTCCCGCCTACTCTTTCCACAATTGGTGCTACATTTATCAATCAATACACACGCCACTGCGCAGGCGCAATACGATGCTGGCCTCATGAGCTGAGAATGGCTATACCAAACCTCATAGGTACTTCTACGTAATATACAGTTTCAAATAACAGTAAGTCCATGTATGAAATTTAGCACGAGTCATTGAATACATCATTTGATATACAGCCACACTTAAATTCGGCATTAACGAAGACATGATAAGTAAACATTAATCTTTACTTTTTGGACTTTAACTGGTTGGCTAGGACGGTTCCATATTTCTTCTTCAGTCCGTGCGTTAGCATTAGCTGCTACCACACCATGTTCACGTAGCCTTTTGTACCTCTTGGTGGACTGGATACTGGTTAAATAAGGCACAAGTCACGTTGGATAGGGTGTGGACATATACTGCATAATTATTTTTATTCAATAGGTTATTCCGTGCAGAGATGAAAAGGGCTTGCTAGCCGTTTAGGTATCTAGTGAGTGCTAACTCACTCTAGCAGGGGACTAGTTAGCCTAAACATAATTAGCTCAATTTTAACCCCACAAAGACGGATTAGACGTATCATCCAACAAAACGTTATTTCCACAATATCTAATACCGTTATTTCAGACATTTACTGATTCATTCTGCTAAAGAAATCTCCGCCATTTTGTTTCTCACTCAACAGATCCATGTGAAGTCTTCACCTGCGTCTCCGAGCCCCCTGGGCAGGGAGACATAGAGGGGAGTGGAGCCAGGCATTCTGCAATGGCCGCTACCAAGTTATTCCTTACCGTCATATCTCTCCGCTTGTTCGGCCAGTTTTGCCTGATATACTAGGTCCTCTCTCTCTGCCATGGTGCTCGAGTACTGGGACTGTTCGTGGCGTCCCGGTGCGAAGGGGAAGATAATCAGCTGCTTGGCGATTCCTGGTGGTGAATCAGCAACAGCGCTGTCGCTCCGCTTAACCGAAGACCCACCGGTTCCACTGATTTTTTTCGTAAGGATGGTGAAGTCATGCCCCGCCTCATTCTGCTTCTGATTGGTTTGAAATGTTGTGTAGGTTGAGTAATTGTAGCTGATAGAAATGTGATTGGCTGGAGTTACCGTCTGACTAAATGGTTAAGCCAATTAGATATAGTATAGGGTGGGTCATACCTTTACCATCCTTGGGAAAAATATCGCCACCGGTACCTCATCCGGGAAATCCACGCAGTGTTCAACTACGCCTACACCCTCGTGCCAAATCCCGAAATAAACCATTCTCTTACATTACTCCGTATATATTTTTAAGATGAATAAATCCGCTCACAAGCGATTTTTCAAAAACATTTAACAGTTTTAATATATTTCTCTTTATTCAGTTGTAACTCTTCATCTTCAATTTTAAGAACACATATATATACATGTTTATATACACATGTTTATATATATACATACATACGTATATATATATATATACATACATACATATTTGTATAAATATATACCAATAATGTCTTTACAAATATTGAGTTAAGCGTTAGATCTTACTGACAATGCGCCAGTCATTTTTATTATGTTGGAAATTTCCTCAGCAAGCACGTAATTCTAAATCAGGAATTACTTTGCAAATTATAAATGCTTGAGTGATCATTTCCTTATTTCCTATTAAGTTAAACATTTTATGGATAATGTCCATTCTTTTTTTAAAGTTATAATCCCATATATTATCAATAATAATAATAATACATTTCAATTATAATGCACTTTACATTTGGATCAATTTGGATATTGAATTTTGTTGCAGAAGAGCTTAACATTCCAAATGCTCCCATACCATATTAGACAAAAAACGTATTGTTATACTCATATGTAAGGATATCCTGCAAGACTAGTGTCTTCCAAAACAAACTAAATTTACATACTCTATAGTCTTACAAACAATGAGAGAAATTCTAGACTATACTTATACAGTATAGTCTCACACGGTGAAAAAATGTCACCTTGTGAAATGCATTCTTTAGTCCCTATGCCACGTAAAACTTACCATCTGATAGTTTTGCTCTTTAACTACGTTTTTCTTCTAGGCCATCGACCTAAAATATCTTCCGGTACTTTTATGAATAAGTAAAATGTTCTGTAATAGATGCATGGAGAAAGAGAAACCTGACTTGAAATTTTATGTAAGAAATCAAGTGTGTGAAGATCAGCACACTGCAAATCAACAAACATGAACACCAAACACATGTATGGATATAGTGATGTAATCTCAAAACGGACAATCTGGTAAAAATTTATTGACTAGGTATGTTAACACGTTACATGCTACAAAAAATATTTCTTAACTTCAAGCAATATATTTTCTTAACACTTTGACATTTTGCATACTTTAAAAAAATAATAATAATAAATCCCATTTTTGCTTGTTCCAGTCCTCTCTTCAAAGTCAGGGTAAAATGTCAGAAAAAACAAAAATACATTAGTAAGAAAAACATTATTTGGCATGGAAACTTAGTGTTTTTCTTGAGCTGCAGAGGAGATAAGGTGCACATTGTAGGGGGAGTTTAAAAAAGAAAAAGAAAATTGTAAGTATTTGTTGGTCTTGAAAGACCTGTTGTGACCCAATGTTTTAAAATGACTTGACATGAGAGTATTTTCTCTCAAACGTCTGATTGCGATACAATGCATTAATTAGATTATGCATAAAGGCATTACAACAAAATAGAAAAATAGTATTAATAAACTTTTTTTTAAAAAGAAGTGGTACCAATACAGAAAGGACAAGCCAGTCTGTTAATTGCAACTCTTTTCAATTCAAAACCAATTATAACCTTGTCTAACCAAAATAATGTAAAAATCATATTTTACATTTTCAGTTAGTTTGTCATTTAAAGATCTTAAAACACATGAAGTAATTCTGTATTATGAGATACATCTATATCAGATTTGAGTTCCTTTTTTAAAGCATTATGCTTTCCAAAACAAATTTGAAGCAGCACACCCCGAGTATTAGGACAGCGGTCACCAGCAGTCATTTAGTGTTAATGTGTCACCTATACGCCCGTGTGAGTCCTCCACAGGTTCACTGCTAACCGTCAACAACTTAGTTCCACATCGCCGACTCTCACTCGCTAAATACGCGTTCTCCTTACCCAGAAACATAAAATAAGGAAGATCAGAACTATTGCATGTGTTTATTTATACATAAAGGGCAGCATGTAATCCACAGGAGGTGGGTCATGAACTTAAAAATAACACGGTGATTAAAAACACGGCATTGATGTTGCATATAAAAAAATAATTTCCTTACATCTGAATAGTCTGTGTAGATTCTCATTCATCCAGGTGATAGTGATCAATCGTCGGCCAACAACTCTCTGTGTAGCAACACTTCCTGGAGGTATAAAATCCCCGACTCCCCACCAGGCAGTTACAACTGAAGAAGCCTCTTGGATGAGAGGCGAAACGTCTTCAAGCCAAAAGAGAAGTTTAGTTGTTTTGGATTCAAACCTCATGGATCAAATTTTAAATCCCAATAATAAAAAATAAAAAAATGGAGGGGAAAATCTAAAAATTCCTACTTTGTAAACTCAGGACTGTTTCTTTTGGGAGTACAGGGCATGGAAAATGCATAAAAACATTATTCGTAGTATGTAGACAAACTTCAGGCAGCATACACATTTAGAAATAAATCTGCACTCTTTTCCGATCGTTTAGATTCATAGACCCCCCCCAGAGTTTTCTGTAAATGGACAAAAGAAACAGTTAACAGTTTTTGAATCAACACTTCTGAATTTGCTCCACTTGTCTTAAGATACGGCATTGAAAGGAACAGCAGGAGGAAACAAATTCACCAAAAATCAAAAATGCATTTGCAAATTCTCAAACAACAGCCATTTAAAACACATGGAAACCATAGTGGTTTTGATTGCATCTGTAATCTAGATACAAAAACATTTTTGATAGCCTCAAGCTTCAAATTCTGCCTAATATATCCTGATGTCTGCACCTCTTTATTTTTAACACGGTTGGAATGATTGTTGTGCATAGACATTTGGGGGGGGGGGGGGGGAGAAAAGAAAGTGTCAGATCTACGTTAAGCTTTTGGGAGTGCATTTTATCCATTTACAACACTGACTGAGGTTGATGCTTCAGGCCACTTCCTACGAACACTCATCTTTTCCAATGAGGTGAGGTAGAGAGGATCTAACTCTGCAGATCGTCCCGGCGACTGACAAAAAAGTTACTTGTATGTGCATCTGGATGTCGTCACCAAGCCCGTTCAGACTGTAGCTAAGAAATACAGGAAGCATCCGTTGCATTTGTGTGTCATGGAAAAGTTGATGCAGGCAACCGTATTTTAGAGGAGTTAAGACTACGACCACAGGATTATCGGTAGTTAGAACTCAGCATTATGATGACTGGCAAAAGTTATACAATCATTTGAAAGCCGCTTAGTTTTGTTACCCGAAGTAAATATTTCCTAAATTAAGACAGTTTTATAGCTTATTTTCATGATGCTCAATGGGCCTGTGTGTGTTTAAAAATAGTCGGTGTATTCCATGTGGAAAAAACTCATGAGAAACTATAAACCAACAGAAAGTGACCATGAAAGTGGCATTCTTTTAACCACTGATGCATAAAAAGGACCAGACCTTTGGGCCTTTTTTTTTTTATGACAAAGTCATAAAAAGCCTAAAATAAAATTCAATAATCTTTTATCTCTCATCTTCTTGAGCCGGCTTCAGTAGAACAAATTCTCCGTTTGTCTCGTCAGATTGCTGTTTGTTCTTTCAGCTTTGTTTGCACCGTGTAGTGTTTAAAAAAAAAACAGAAGAAGAGGAGCATACAACACTGGAACATTTTCAGGTAGCAAAAAAAACAAAAAAAGCACAAGAAAATCAAACATAAGAATATTTAGCATGTAATGTGTGTATATATAGTCAATTCTATCATAGTATTTTTCCACTTTGAATACAAAAGAAAAAAGAGGAATTGGTTTTGTAGTGTGGATGTTTTCCGCGGGATATCAGGGAGTCTTTTCTCATTTCATAGTCTCTTGGTTTCACGCTTCTGTCAGAAGAGTCCGAGTGTTTTTGTCTCCTGCGTGCAATCAATTCATTTCCCTTCTGACCGCGGGTAAAAGGGTTTGTGCGGGGAGAACACTGACACAAGAGGGAAGAGGAAGTTGTGATACAAACTTGGATACTGAGCTGGAGGTGTGTAAACTTGGATTTTGGTGACTGGCACCGGATGTACTTTTGGACTGAATGGGACCTTTAATTCAATATTTAAAACGGAGAATTTGTATCCTGGCGCTTCCTGCAGTCACTGCGTACGCTAGTTGATCATTTAAGGCTCGATGTCTAACTGCTCTTAGGTTGCTTTCACACCTGTAGTTTGGTTTCCTTGATCTGTATGACGGAGTTGTCTGTTGGTGCTGCTCTACTTCCTGTACAGACTGACTTCTTATCAGGCGAGCAAAAAGATGTCAACACTAAGCAATACGGGTGGAAAACAACCTCACTGGTTGTAGCCGTCATCCTCTACTAGAGCTGGGCTACATACATGTGTTTTCGTTTAAGTTGCAGCTCAAGGAAAGAACACATTTAATGTTGGCAATATATACGACATTAATGGTACATTATGGACTGTGTTTTTTACAGGGGGGAGGGGGTGATACAAATGAGGGGTTTGACGCATCTCATCCAGTGTTACCACTGCCAAATAACTTTAGCTTCAATCAGTAGGCCTTTCACAATTACTACATAATCATCTGTATGCAAGTCCCTGCAGTGATGATCGCCTTTTGTCATTTGTGTAAAACGGTTTGAGGTAACAGAAATATCATATTTCCTGTTGCTAGGGCAAGGGATGTCTGGAAATCCCTTCTTAGACTGCTGCCACGGCGACCCGACCCCGGGTGAGCAGAAGAAAATGGATGGATGGATTGTCATATTTCATTTTTACAAGATGTTTTCCACTGTTCGATGGTGGACTGGTATCAATGATGTCACCCGGTCTCCCTTTTTTCCACCCAGTGGAAAATGATCTTTGCCACACTGGGTGTGTGTGTGTGTGTGTGTGTGTGTGTATGTGTGTGTGTGTATCTTTGGGTGTGGCAAAGATCATGGATCATTAAGACACAAAGTCAAACATCGCTGTGGACACATTTGGGTTATAACCAAATAGAATCAAAGCGTCTGCAATGTTGAAGGAGCCTATTTGCTGATTTTGGTTTTAAGAAGGTTGTAATCAACCTCTGGCACCACAAATCTCTAGGCCCTGATAGACAATGGTGTTAGATGCTATAATGGTGTGACGATATAGACCGAAGACAATTGTTCCCTTAATCCATAAATAATTTGTGTGACAATTATCAGCTGAAATTTCATGATCTATCAAAACTGACAATCAGAATGCCTGATTTACTGCCAGATGATAACTGGACTCACAGAACAGGGTACATCTACATTTGACTATAGGGACATCTACATGTCCTGAGCTTGACCCTGAATATAACTGGTCCTCATATCTGGTAGTTTATGCAACACGGCCAGATTGAATGTCGAGCATCAGAGGAAGGCTGAAAATGGGGAACGTGATATTTATTGCCTTATCGTCCACATCGCTTTGTTCTCACCTCTAACATTAGTCGGTCATGGCGGTAGAACGGGACAGAGCATTGGGGTAAGTTGTTAAGAATAGTGAGAGGTTCCGAATGTCCGTTTTCTTTGGCTGCACTGTCCTGCATTAATCAGAACTAAGCAGATCTGAATTCGGAGAGCCCAAAATGCTGGTTTAGAAATGAACAGTTGTCAGCGTTATAAGTAGTGATGGCACCTTTACAAAGGTTCTTACAAATAAATCTCTGTAGGTAGAAACGTGGTGAAAATGAAGCACCTTGAGCTGCTGTAACATTAAACAGGCTAGTTAAGTGTCTCTGCGACTTTCAGTCACTTTCTAGTGAAAAACTGATCAAATTCATGAGGCCGCGCCTCTGATTTCACTTGTTTCGATCGTGGTCGTCGTAATCTTTTCACTTGACTCAGGAAGGCGAACCGTTTCTCTCTGCTTTTAGTCATTGGGGTTTACCACGCAGTACTTGAAGCAGACAAAAATGGGCAAACATTCATAATTGAATGAGCTTGACCAAGGCCAAATTGTGACGGCTAAACAGATCATCTCCAAAACTACAGGTGTTGTGGGTGCTTGCCAGTCTGCTGTGGTTAGAACCTACTGAAGTGGTCTAAGGAAGGAAACCTGGCAAACCAGCGATATCGTCCAGAAACTCACGGAAGCAAGTGAGGAGCGAAGGCTTGTCTGCGTTGTCTAATGCCTCACATAAGCCCCTGCTAGCAACGGGCCTTTACAGTATTAGGCATGTAGTTTTAATATTATGGCCTACGGGGGTGCAGAAGAGGCTTTTAATGAAGATTTAATGATCAAACCTAAGTAGGATCAACTCTGTGTTCCCTGATTTGCTTTCACGTGACATACGAACCAATCCAGAGTAAGCTTGAACCAAAAACATTGAAAGCACCCAAAGCCGCGTCCTATTTCTTCAGTGAACGATGTATTTAAAATGGAGTAATTCTTTTGTCTTGTTTTAGGAAGGTGAACAGTTTACCTCTGCTATTAGTCGTGCAGCTTTTAACGCTCTACTGCATGCACAGGCATGGAACCATTTATCTATCATCCCATGCGATTCAGCGTCAAACAACAAAAGAAGTCTGTTCGTATAAAATGCAGCGATAATGAATATCTGAATACGAGGAATAATTAACTGCAGGTTTGTATGAGGCTGTAGTCGAGGAGGAGGAGAACAGTGTGTATTTATGATGGCTTTCAAAAGGAAGACACAGGCAACGGTCGTCAGTCTGGTCTTGGCGAAAACTTCGAAACAACTCAAGATCACCCGGCATCACTTGCGCTGGCGTGATCACAGGAGCGCTTATAGCTCATAGGTTCATAAACTGTGTGCTTGTATAAATCTGGGTTTTTCGGAGCATGGCAAAAGTGACCAGTGGAGACGGGATGAGCTTTTAGCTGCTGAGGTGTCAGGAGCGTCTGTGGTCTCTCAACTCTCGTCCTCGGTCTGGGCTTGTTCCAACAGTCGGACGTGGGTGAAGGGAAAGTGGCCTCGTTTGCCCTTGCACTCACCCTCCCACTGGCCGTTCACGTTGGTCTTGGTCACTTTAACCATGTCTCCCACCTGACAAATGACAAAAAAAAAGGATAAATGCTGGGAAACAATACAAACACACACACTCTCTGTTCCACATTAATAGGCATGATCGGGTTATGCAACTCCAGTCTGTCGATGCAAGCTCAATATGGGACTCAGATTTTATAAAGCCCATAGGAGAAAAAAACAACGTTGGTACCTGTTACCTAAACTGACAAAAACGTAAATGTTATTGTTTAGGGTCAATGCATTGTTTCAAAAAATGATTTCAGGTAGGACAGATGCTGAACTAGTATTATTTTCAGCCGTAAAAAAAACAAAAACATGAAAACATGTAGCGGACAGTTTAATTCCCACACACACACACACAGAAGATATATGAGCCTAAGGAAAGCCGGGCAGTCTGACGGCGTCAGTCCTTTGTCGTGCAGTCTATGGAGGATTGCGAGGGCTGATTAGCAGCTCCTGGACAATGACGGGACGAACGGATGTTTTTCTGGCATGTCAGAAATTTTGGCAGGATCTAAACTCAATCGGCTTACGTCAGCGCCTTTTTTTCTCTCACCGCACCCGCGAGAAGTGGCTGAGCCTCTAAGTTGCCATGGCGACACGACGCGTTGTGTGGATAATAGGAAGTAGTCATGAAGTACACAAAGTCCAGTTTGTGGCTGGTGGCAACTGAACAGCAAGGACAAATAAGAAGGTTCACAGTAGTCAGAGCGGTGCTTGCTACCAAGTTAACACTCAATACAGTCAAACGTAGCTCGCATACCTCTAATGCTCTCTGCAGAATAGACCAGTTATACTATCCCCGGTGTTCTAGATGCCACGTTCTAGACTCCAGATACGCCTGCACCTTTTTTTAAAAAGGGGCTCCGGCATACATGATAGAAAAAAAGACCCGCACAGTCATACAGTCTGAGCGTTCGTGTCTTGCGCGAGGATCTGACCAAACCGTGTGAGCAGAGCAAGGTAAAGGATTTCTTTCGTTTCATATTATGTTTTTTTTTTAAAAACAAAAAACTTTTTGACAAATATGTAAGACGTTACACCAGACTCTGGTGTCGCTCTGCAGAGTCTGGTGAAATCTGTCACCTCCAGATTTCACCTCTTTCACAACACGATGCAGTTGCGGTGTTTAATTTGGAGACAAACAAAGGCATCTTAGAGAAGGGTCTTCTATGCAGCACTGCTGTATCAGATAGGGGTCGTTAATGTTTCTTTGCCTGGAAAAAAACAGCCACAAATACCGGTCACTACATTCACCCAGTATATCTGTTACTACATCCGCTGTTCAATCCCCCCTCCCAACCGTTCCACCTCCACTGCGTTTATACAGAAGGCAGGGGCGGTATGAAGGCACACCAAGCAGCTGCTTGAAGAGACTTATTTTAGAAGCTAGAAAAGGGTGAGATGGGGGTTAAGGGGAGATGAGGATACACCAAGGATGATGTAATTCCATCGTTTATTTATAACAAGATCAAAGTTCAAAAAAGCTATGGTGGGTTACACGAATATATTGTGACCTCATTTAACAGCCAGAAAAGTAAGTAAACAGTGGAATGTCATGTAGTCTGCTTCATCTCACATATAAAAACATGCATAAACACCATCCTGCACTCTTGTTTCTTCAAACAATATCACAGCGCCTGAGTTTCTCCAATTCTCAAAGTTGGTAGCAAACCAGAACTTAACTAACGGTAGAGTTTTAACAGTTATTTTTTTCAAGTATATTTAATCTTAAGAAACTACTCTTCTGCAGCCATGTAGTTTTAATAGAAATCCACCGTACGTAATGCTTGGGAGTAGTCCTATCACCATTATTACGTTACCATAATCGTCTGATTAAATAATGGAGCATAATTGCTATAATTGGACCAATTCATTAGTAGAAAAAAAACAGGAAACATGATGTAACAGAAATATCATCACTATCAGGGTTTACTGTGAAAGACAATTAAGCTCTCCCAAAGCTTAACTTTTCAATAAGCATCTATTGACTAGAACATCGTGGTCAAAACAGCAATTACCAAAAATCTAATAAATTGTACAGCCCTGTGACGAGCTAGAGACTCGCCCATGTTGTTTACTGCCTCTCCTTCAATGTCAACTGGGATAGGCTACAGCCGCTGTAACCCAAAATAGGATAAGCGGTTACTTTTTTTGTGAATCCACCAAAAAAAATTAATAATAATTATAATTTGTCATCAAAATGTCCCTCCCACTGGTCCAGACGACTCGTGCATCAAACAGATGTCAACAAGGAGGTCCTCTGCTGTTGGCTCGGAGGTAGAAAAATTACTTACTGGCAAAATATTTAGCTTTTTAGACTGATATTTGAAAAATTGATCAGTCTGCCTTTTCTTGCAATGAGAACCTTCGTAGACTCTAGTTAAAGGCAACCTATTCCAAAATGAATCCTTGAGTTGAAGACACAAAAGCAGGCCAAATGTGTATCACAACAGCATTGGCATGTAGTGAGATGTGTATCAAGTTCCTCAGAAAAGAACATTGTTAAAATTGTTTTAGTGTTTAACATTTTTCCGAAGCACGCTCTCTGTCCGTTGCAAGAGTGTGCGCGCGCATGTGTCCGTGTGTGTGCACGTGTCTGTGTGTCTACATCGGGGCGGAACTCCACCGTTTCGCGATATAAAGAGCAGGGGAAAATTGTTAACGTGCAGCCATGTTGAGACAGAAATTACATCACGTTTTTTAAATAAGATACATAACATAAAGCTATGTAGTTTGTTTAATAAAAGGACATGGTATAGTCCTGTTCTCTAGGAAAGGTATCCTTAAATAACTTCTGCTGTGATCTGGTGCTATATAGAATTAAACAAAATGAACTTGATCTTCAAGGGGTGTGTGTGTGGTGCCGTTAATGGGGTGGGGAGACCCCCTTATAATGGTAGGGGAAACACTTCCCTCTTACTTTACAGCATTTCCTCATACATAGAACTGTCAGCTTCGCTTTGTTTTCTCTTCCTTTCTTATTTTTGTCCTCTTTAATGATGTGGATTTTAGTACTTTTTGGTTCATAAAATTTGATTTATAAGCCTGAAATCATGTGGCTGTTTTCATTTAAAAATCAAGGGAAGTGATTGCTTGATTCAAGTTATTAAATAACAAAAGAAAGGGCACCAGACAGTCCACTGGACTCAGGTGTTGTTAGTCTTTAAGACTGACTATTGTCAACATGTAAATCATCACCCTTTAGATGGTGGATAACGACGTATGGTGGTTCTAGATTTTGGCCAAATCCTCCACCCAAGTAGAACTAGGTGTCCTGTATCAGAGCTATTGTTAGCCAACATGTCAACAGAAGATCACATGCTAAATTTACTTTATTAACAAGATGGCTCAATGGACCTTTTGGACGACAGTTTGAAAATACTTATTCATGCTATAGACAGCCTATATAGTCGTCCCCGACAATATGGGCATGGCGTTGTACAAAGTGTTCCCCTGATTGAAATCCTCAAATTAAGATGTGAGTCATTAATAATCTCAAACAGTTCCCATTGAATGAACCCAACTCTGTGACGTCAGTAGTATGCTCCAAGATAATATCCCAGAGTGGTCTTATAATAAAAGTAAATAAAATTAATACTTTTTTGGGACTTATAATAAATACAATAAAACAGATTGTCCTTTGTCAATTAATATGAGCCGAGTATTGACACAATTGAATTCATTGTTGGGAATTTACACACTAGAAACAGTTAATACAAAAAGTTCCCACTGATGGGTGAAATAACTTTTATAGTAAAACAATGTATATAAAAATAAATCTCCTTGTTTCGATTCATGTGAACAAATTTGGTCATTACTGGACACATGGTTGGGAAGTAACACTTAAAAAACTGTTTTTGCGACAAAGAAAAGCCCCCTTTTGATTGACAAATACAAATAAGATCTCCTAGAGGTTTATATGAATAAATGTGGACGAAATCATAGCAACGGTTAGGAAGTTATGTTCGAAAGACTGAGTTTTCCATAAAAAAGCTCCGCCTACCGAGTAAAATTTTAATTTCTATTAAAATGGGAAATACAAGATAGATCTCGGTTGAGAAGAAAGTTGGCCTGAAAAATGTGCATTTGGAAAAAGCTACCTCTAGTTTCTGAAATATGCAACTGACCTTTCCCAAAATAAATCCAGCTCTTCTTCTCGCTGAGGTCTATTTGGGTCTAAAATTTGAAAATGATTGATATAAAATAGCCTCTGCGTTATTGTGTTAACATGATGGGGTCTGCAGTGGACAAAGATATAGTAATAGTTCCATCAGATCAGCAAATTTGCCGAGGTCCAATGATTTTTGAGCTGTGATATAGCAAACTAGGAACAATAGCCATTACTGTCTGCATATTCCCTACTAATCTGACCCAAGCAAACAGCTAGACGCAATTTGCCTTGTCTCACTGGGCCAAAGTTGCAATGAATGTACAATGTTCACATTACTCAACAGTGTGTGCATAAATAGCCACTGTAAAGGATCAGTGTTCGTCTCTCGCTATGGAACCATCCTTGCTGTGAAAGTGTCCATGTACAGTGTCAACTTGCGTATGTTTGACATACGCAAAAAATGACATTCTGTGTTTATGAGAAAGCCATTTACATGGAGGATCCACACAGCCACATCTAAGATCATATAAAAGAAAACAAGAGAGGGAAAAAAGATGTTAGCAGTAAACACAAGGGCAACCTTGGAAAAAAAATAAATGGTGCGTGGGAAGGATACCTCCAGAGCAAGCGCCGTCTTGTCGTAGGCGTTGGGCACCCTCTTCTGAATGGCTCGGGCATAGACAGGTCCATTCTGTAGGTTAGGGAGCTGAGCATTCACCACAGGCTGAGCGTACTGGCCTGGTTCCCCCAGAGGGTTTGTCTGTTGGACCCCTATTCCATCTGTGCTGCCTGTCACCCCTCCAACAAGGCCCCCCTGTCCAGCCCCTGCAACAGGGGGACCCAGGCCAGCAGCAGTGGGTGAGGAAGGTCGATACTTCTCCACGTAGGGCACAGGAATCATCCCGGCTCGGCCCTCCTGGTTCGCAGCGTTCCACCACTGCTCCTCCGGCTTTTCAAGCACGCGCAGGATGTCACCCTTTTTAAAGGGGAGGTCTTCCTCATCGTTGCCTGGGAAATCATATTTCGCCCGTACAAACTCAGCCTCCTCGGGCTGTTGCGGGACGCCAACAGAGGATCTGACAAATCCTTGGTTCTTGGCTTTGCTTACAGGCTCTATGAGTGTGGTAGTGTCCAGGTAGTGGATCTTATAAAATTCCAGCAGGGCTGGCAGCGCCTCAAACTCCTGATCCCCGATCCGAAGCCGAGGAGGTGCCAAATCTGGTAAAGGGAAGAACAACTGAGATTTATGACGGTAATAAGAATAACAAAACGGTGATTAGACAATGAAATACACTTTTGAACTAGAAAAGTTTCAATCTGATTTTGGGACACAGCAAAGTACAGATACAGCCCAGGTATGAGTAGTGAACAACATTAGATCAAATCTTGACAACAACAAGTCTTTGGTTCTGGTACTACTTGACCTGGGTGTTGCCTTTAACACTGTAGAGGACAAGACCGTCTTTCAAGCAGATGGGTTAAGAGTGCTGGCCTATCCAGAACTGTTCGTTTTCCTCTTATCTTTTAAGTAGAAGCTTTTACGTATTCATAGATGACCCCACCTCCAAAACACACGAGGTTACCTGTGGGGTACCAACATGGATCACTTTTAGGATTATTACGTTTTAAATTTAAACGCCATCCCTAGGAAGTGCCATCAGGAAACACGGCATATCTTTTTACAGCTACACTGATGACACCCAGGTGTACGTGGCCATGTCTCCTGATTAACCAAGGCCAATAGACTGGCTCAAAAACTGTATTCTAGACTTAAGGAACTGTATGACAATTAGCTTTTTACAGCTCCACCAGGATAAACCGGAGGTCATGATCATTGGAACAAAGGCTCATAGGGAGAAACTGGCCTCCAAACTCAAAACAGTGTGACTAAATCCAAGCAACAAATATAGGAGTGACCTTTGACTCAGACCTCAATATTAAAGCACAAAAAATGTTTATCGTTTGAAAAACATTTCCAATGTTAGGCAGTTTGTTTCTCTCTCTGAGCAACCGAGAGATTAATTTGGGCATTTATTAATAAAAGGTTAAACTAATTTAATGCTCTCCTTTCTGATCTTCCAAAGAACATGATAAATCATCAACAATTAATTCAAAATTCTGCAGGAAAAGTACTGGTGTGTACCAGAAGGAGAGGATGCATCAAACCTAATTAAAGTCACTACTCTGGCTACTGATAGTCTGTTAACTTTAAGTTAATTTAGTTTGTTTTCTAAGGCACGACATGTCATAGCACCTGACTATCTTAGAGACATGATAACAGTTAAGGACCTAGGACTACCTATCAGATTATATGCTTCTTATGTTTTAGTTGACCCAGCAACAACAACAACAAAAACTTGGTGATTCTGCTTCCAGCCCCTCTGCTTTAAGCGAACAAACTTCCAGAGGATCTGAAAATGGAGATGTTTTTAACCTATCAGATTATATGCTTCTTATGTTTTAGTTGACCCAGCAACAACAACAACAAACTGGTATATAATATTGTCTGAAATCGATCGCAGGACCCTGGATCAAATCAAATCGTATCGTGGCAGACCGATATCAGTAAATATATATTATATATATATAATATATCGTATAGTTCTCAAAAGAATTGGTTTAATATCGTATTGTGATGGAACTGGTGATTGAGACCTCTACTATCGAGGTCAAGACCTGTCATAATCATGTTACTTATGATACTTACGTATTTTTCATAATCGTCCCATCAGTACAGACAGTCTGATGTGAAATGAAATAATATTTATTCACCATCTCCAAGTTGTTTTTCTACTGTTTGATGTTTGACAGGTACTACTGATGTCTGACATACATGATTTTAATCTTCATTTTTATCCAAATAGAAAACCGAGAGAGCCCAATGTCTTGAATGACGCTATCATTTTATAGTTAAAAAGAAGTTGTTCAATGCTAAAACCACAAATCCACAAGTCGGTTGATCCACCAACCCGGCGGAGTTACTGAATTCTGACAGTCTGGTCATCAAGGAAATGCCATTATTATTATTATTATTATTGAAGCTTTCAATGAGTGTAATATGAATGTGCAAAAACATGGCCTTTCTTCTATTCATCAGAATTTGGCCCTAGTGAAAGTGGCTCTAGTCAGGGGCAGGTCAGTCAATAGGTGGGTTTACATGGAAAGCCTGATTCCAAGGTTTTTCTTTGAGTTATATGTGTTCATGCCCAGCGTTGTGACATAATGCTCCGGCTGAGTTTCTTCAGCGCTGCAACGCATTTTAAATATGGCGACTTCAAAACAGTACCGGTGGTATTCCTTTTATGGTTGCTTGTTGGCGGTTGGCAACCCAAGTCACCGAAGCATTATCGCCTCCTTATGAACGGGAGTGTGGATCAATCTGCGCATGACTGAAAGCGTTTCCGATTAGATGAGTCGATGCATGTAAACACCGGGTCGGAAAAGATCACAAGTGACGTAAACAGGCGAACGATATTGCAATTTTGAAAGGTTTAATTCGGAAAGGAGAAAAGTGTCCCATGTAAACCCACTTACTGTGTCCATGATTGGCTGCATTACGCTCCCAGTTAGAAGTTTGGTCACGTATTCAGGTCATTGTTTATAATTCATTGACCTTGTTGGTTTTTGGCACCCACCAGCAAGAAATCATGGGCCTTGATATTACTTTTGTAAACAAATGGCATCTGTACAGGAATAATTGTAAGAATATGGACAAAGAAGCCCAGAAAGGACAAAGAGCTGTAAGCATGGGGGTAGACCGTTAAGCAGGACTATGTATGAGCATTGGGCAAGAGGGACGGATGACTGACATTCCTGGAACACCATTCTGACCAGTCATCTTCCAGTTGTGACAGCCTAGCCTGCACGTCCTGTTCCATTCAATCCCTGCAGCAGCATCAACCCAGCCCACCTCACAACCGCTGTTTACACAAGCACCAAACAGTCTCAACCATCTGTCAGAAAAGATTAGAAGAATAAACGATCACAAGTACTATGGTTGGATAATTAAAGTCTGACGTGCTGTTGATGGCCAGCCAGCTATACACCAAATTCCATTCAAAAAGTGCTCCATGTAACTTGAGGTTGCTAATCCTAAAGATTTGTGCATCAACTTGTTTATCATTAAGATTAACTGGTATATATGATACACGAGTTTTAACCACTACTGAAAATCAATGTATAATTCATAATAAACGTGAATCTGTTTCTATTTACTTGAACGTTAGTAGCTGGTTAGCTTTCTAAGTAGCACACACTGGGCGATAACAGGGGGGCGAAATATGTGAAGCTATATTTTTGGGGATTTAACAGCGAATACTAATACATATACTCATGCAGAATTCAACTGAGCTCTTGCCAAACAAAATAAATGAGTAAACATATGTGATTCAAAGCATATATTGGTTAGGTTTACCAAGATTAAATTTAACTGAACGGGGGTTGGCTTGGCGATACAAGCTGGAACTAAATCACAGCAAGCCAACTTTAGAATGAAAATATTTATTAAATTGTTCGTACACACGTGAAAATTTATATAATTATGACAAATGCGTTTCTGTTACCTGTTCCAGATTGCCGGTTGTTTCTGATGCTGTTGATAATATAATGGGACACTTTGGAGTTTTCTGAGACGGATAGCACGTAGTCTCCAGGGCTGGTAAAAGACTTCCTCACCAGGAAAACGCCATGTCTCTGGCCCTGGAGAAGAGAAACTGCTTCATCGCGGCTGAGTCTTCCCCAGAACCAGCTAGCACGGTCTTCGGCATCAAAATTACCGGCCATGGTTGTGAACTCTTTCCCGAGGCTTGAGGCCTATCCCATTCGCCCCTTCCTATCCGCAACTCATACAAAAACTTTGGTTGGCTAACGCTTCCTCAAAAAACGGTATAATAAACTAATTTATCCAATTCTGAGAGTAATTTCAAAGAATATGGTTGACCTGAAATATTTTACCCTCACAAAAGAGTCAGTCAACAGCTTAAGCGTTAAAATGCATAAAAATCAAACTAATGTGCAACAAGAAACTCCAGACTGAAATGGCGGATCCTAGGAAAAGTTGACCTCACCTACCGGAAGCGATGTCTGGTCAAAGGGAAGCGATGCGTTTATGGTCCTAAAAAGTATGGGAAATAGTGACTCCATTTTATTCCAGCAGTTATGCGGAGTAGAAATGTCCGGTGAACGGGCACATATATATGTCGGTAAATTATTTAAAATAAACTCAATTTAAGAAACCAGTTAAGTTTTCATTACTTCCAACTCGGTTGCATTTCATTTAAATAATATAGAAGTTATGTAAGTTGCTTAAAGTTCCAAAGAAAAATAGAAGTTTATAATTTCACACATGGAAATATGGATATCCAATATGGAGATTTCCCACAGACAAATTTCAACCAGCTTAATAAAAGAAATTTCCAGTTGATTGAGGATTACTTAAAATATGGCTTTAAAAGTAATCTTTTGCATCATCAAGAAAATTCTTTACTTGCTTGCTGATGCACATGGGATTGTAATGAGCGTGCACACTCTTGGAAGATTTTTAAGCAAGAAACAGCTCTGGCGTAGAATGAATAAAACTGATTTGGCAGAGGTAGCGACCTTCATTGAGCAGCAGCTGGAAACATCTGGTCAGTGTCATGGTTATAAATGGATGCACCAAAAATGTTGGTTACATGGACTTGTGACTGACAGAGAAACCAATAATATTGTTACACATATTGGCTGGTGCAGGTATTAAATACTTTTGTTGGGGCAAGGCTTGGACCCCGGTGCAGAAACGAGACAGCGGGGCAAAGCCGATGCAGTTAAAATATTTAATGTAAACAAAAAATAAGGTACGAGGAAAAAGCCGGGGGTCAATCAGGAATAATGAAACACCAGGGAAAAAAACTCACGTTGGAAATGGGAAATGGCTGGATGGGTGATGACATAGGTCATGGACAATATGGACCTCCATATTGCATGCAGTCACTCAACTGAACGGGTCAGAGACCGTTTGCACCACGTTGACCTGCAGATTGTTCAAGTCTACCTTGAAGAGTGTGTAGTGTGGCCAACACCTTCAAAATCTTAACGACAAGATTCAAAAATCACCTGCTCAGACTCTGACACGTACTCTGACAGAAGATCACTCTTCACAAAACCCAAAACAGCTTGTTGTAGAAGAGCAGGTGCAAGGTTACAGGAAGGTACTCTTCTTTTTACAAGCCAGATGTAATCATTTGTCCTACACTTTCCCACTCTTTTTTTGGACCGAAATCATTGCGTGGGTATGGCCGTTTGAAGCAATTTCCCATAGTACATTGCTCATGAAAGTCATTCCGAAATTCCTACAGTACTTCTCTCAATACACCTCCATCATCCACAGCCTTTGGATCATTCCATCGGGAAGAAGAACTCGAAAGTGAAGCTCATCCTCCATGATAGGTCCACGATGAAGAAGAAGAATTTTCTTCACATTTTCTTCTGATTGGCTTGTTCCTGCAACACATCTGAGGAATAAGACAAGGTTGATTCATAAGACAGTTCCTGAGAGAGAGACACACAGTGTTATCAAGACTGGAAAACTCCATCCCAGAGATGCTTTCTGTATGAAATTCAACTCAAATTCAATTCAAAACACTTTATTTATTTGCGAGATGATCTGACATTCTGCTGACTGTCCAAACTCCATTCCAGGAGACTGTTCCTATTCTGCAAGACGTATTGTGAATAAAAAGTAAAGGAGAATGTCATGATAATCTCAATTAAAGAGAACCAGAAAGTTGTTCAAATATTCTTGCTGACCCCAGCTTCCTGAGCAGATACTGTCGCCGCTGACGTTTCCTGAGGATTTCCTCTGTGTTAGAGGAAAACCTCAGGAGTTTATCAAAGATAGTGCCCAACTATTTATACTCCTGACCAATCTCCACTGGCTTCCCCTAGAAGTAAAAGGACTGACATTGACATACGACGTAGAAACGAAACATAACATAAACATGAATATGAACGTTACTCTCCGCGCCACCGGTCATCACACGACCAGTGACGATCAACCAGGTGCAAAACTGGCAGGTGTGAATGGAGTATATAATACGAAAGGTTATAATACCACTATCCTCTAGAGTCTCCACTTGAAGTAATGATGCATGGCACGGCAAAACTAGATGCATGTGTAAGATCGACTGTGGTTTAATATGGGAAACACCGTCTTGTAACACTGGTTGTATTTTTAAATATGGCGCTGATTCCCACATTCATGACATTTGAAGCATTTATATCAACAGCGTCCGTTGAGCGTCTCATATTTCCCTCACAAGAGGGACTTAAAAAAAATGCACCAATTCCAATTGTATCTCAATTTAACTGATATGAATTGACTCAAGGGAAATTTGTCTTTTTTACTGTGCTGAGAGAAAACAGTCAAACGTATTTATCTTCATGTTCGAGTCACTATGGGATCTTATCTTTTAGCATATTTCTGACTATATCAAAATGGTTAGATTGAGTCAAGATGGACTGTTTGAAATTATTATGGGTCGCATTTAATCTGAGGAGTTCGATCAGGGGGATTGCTTGCACAACGCAGGAGATTTGGGGCTTTTAGGGGATATCCCCTTGCTATCAGGGACGATAGAGTTGACCCTAGTTTTATTACGTCGACTAGTCTCACAATATAATCTTCTAAAACCCAAATATAACATTTATTTTGAGCTGCACTACGTCGAAAAAAAAATATCAGGAACTAGAAAAGATTATTTAACGGCTATAATGATATAATAAAATCATTATTTTCAATGTATACGTGTTTATAGTCCTTTTATTTGGGTTCCTTACTGTCTTCAATAATGGTGATGTCATTGTTTATTGAGCATGCCTTCTAAAGAATGACTACCAGCCGATCAGTAAATTTGCTGTCGGTCATCTCGTCGGGTGTAAACCCTAAACCCACACGCATCATGAATCAGGGTTTCTGTAGAATCGGTTGCTCTTTACCAACTTTTAAACTACTACAAACACAAACCTTTTTAAGATGTCAACTCTTTTTTTTTACAAGGCTCCAGACATTGTAAAAACCCAGTTTAGAGGTCACAACAACCCTGAAACATGAGTGTCAAAATACATAATACCTACTTGGAAGAAGAAGGTGAATCTGTATATTATGTTTAAGCGTTGCTTCTTACACTACATTTCTTCTACCAGCAGATGGCAAAGGACACTCAACTTCTTCTTCTTCTTCTTCGGGGCTGTTCCATTTAGGTTCCATCCAGCGGACGATCATTTGTTTCCATCTTGCCCTGTCCTCTGCGTCTTCTTCTGTCATAGCAACCAACTGCATGTCCTCTCTCACCACAATCATTAACCTCCTCCTGAGTCTTCCCCTGTTTTCTCTTGCTTGCTTCAGTGCAGCCACATTGGAGGGTTTGTGAGCACAAACTGCTTTTTTTCAGGTCCGGACTTTGACGAGAACTCTCCAGGAGTTCAATTGAATTCCTTTTGATCCATTCAGAGGTAAATTTAGTCATCTGAAAGGGATCCAAGTCTTACTGCATGACCCGCTTGTACGCCACCTTCAACTCCTTCAACTGTCAAAATATATGTATAATGTTCTTTTTGTGGAAACTAACAGCTGAAGTTTCCAATCATCAGTCCATAAAATCATCTCCAAAGCTCTGAGGGGACTTCAAGGTGTGTTCTTGCAAAATTCAGACAAGCCTTAATGTTCTACTGGGTCAGCAGTGGCTTTCTGCCAGCCACTCTCCCATGGGTGCCATTTTAGCCCGGTGTCTTTGCAGTACAGAAAGCATGACCTCTGACCTTTATTGAGGGGAGAGAGGCCTGAAGTAAATTGGATGTAATCTCTGGATGTTTTGCGACTTCTGAATGAACCTTCAACGGGCTCTTGGAGGAATTGGAAGGTGGTCCTCTTCCTTGATGGTTCATTGTTCATTGTGGGATTAGTGGAGTCCCACAGCCTTGGAAATAACTTTGGAACTCTTCCCAGAGTTTCTCTTGAGTTTGGCATAGTGTGCTACTGGTGAGACGTAAGAACCCATTTCCTGCTTCTGAAGATTGAGTATTCATTGATGCCGTGATTGGTTGAGATCGGGTCTGGGCGGGTCTATTCTCTAAATGTACGTTTAGAGAGGAAATAAATAAAGAATGTTAGATATAGGCTTTGGCCCTTATTTTATTTTGCGCTTTCTGAGTTCTTTTTGTTTCTCTTGTTAAATTTAGATTAAAGAGCTGACATGGTTATTATACACATAAAATAGAAAAAACCAGGAGGGGGTCAAATATGTTTTCACAGCACTGTATTTAATTTGTGAAATGATTTAAAGAGTCACACGCACACTCCGATCTTTGAGCTTATTTGTATTTGCTGTGCAATTTACCACAAAGATTATTTTAGCACCTTAAAAGGCAACTTTATCACATTAAAAGCTCAGACTGGCCTCTGGTTTTATTTTTATGGAGCATTTCTTTGCTGGTTCCAAACACAATTGAAGTTATTACAGTCTCTTTTTTTTACTGAGAGATAGTGCTCCCATCTTTGATTCCATCGTTAAACATTAAACGCACCCCACAGAGCGCCATCACATCCACACAAATTAAAATACATAAGAAGCCGCGTTTCAAGAATAATGTCTGCTTCCCAGTCTGCTGTACTGATGTAGTTTGCACACATATAGTACAAAACTGAACAAAAACATTGACCATTTGGTAGAGAAAAAGTATTCAAATAGTTGTCTGTGTGATCCAAACAAGTGTTTTTTTCATTATTCTGCTTGTCAGAGGCGGATTTAAAGTGTATACTGTCATTAAAAACATACAGGCTTTGCAATGGACTCTGATACAGAGTTAGTCAAACGTCTTCAGGTGGCTGTAGAGGGACTGGACGTACGTAAACACACACATGGGGTCCGGCTTGTCCCCCATCATCATCATGTCGTCCACCTCGATCAGCCGAAGACAGTCAGCCTGTTTCCTGGAACAGAGAATGCAATTATACGAGTACAGATGAATAGATGGAATAATAAATAATTCATCAATCAAGAAATGCTGACATAAGTAGAGTTAGATCCAACAATACCAGGTCCAAACATTTCTTTCTTAGATTCCGGTAGACCTAAAGTTCCATCACTGGTGTGAATGTCTACATGCGGACCAGACTCCTTCTGGTCGGGTTTTCTTCATAGCTACATGTCAAGTGACACACTGTTCCCTTTAATGTTCTGCTCAACTGTTTGGTTGAGCACATTTTGAATCATTTAAAAATGAAACAGGACCCATTTATAATTCGACGCAATGGCAGCATGTGTTAAAGTGTATGGGGCCAAGGATGGTGCCCTGGTGGACGCCGCAGGCGGCATTAACCATGGCTATTGAGAAAGCCCGGTTCAATAATAGGATTTTATTTTGGCATATTAAAGCCTGGAAGGACATACTAAATAGAATTATTTAATTTGAAACAACCAAAACCAAACCAAAAGGTTGGTTTTGTCTTTAATCTAATTAAAATGAACCGTTTTCCATAATACACAAAATTTCATCATGAAATAATTGTATTAGTCTGATTGCTTTCTACTATTAAAAATATACTTGAACGAACAATTTGTCATTTAATGGAAAATCTACAGTGTCAAATTTATTATATAATACTTTTTCCATATTTTTTTTTCTTATAAAGGACATTAAAGGGATACGTGGAAAATTGGACTGTTGGATATTTAGTTGGGAAGCAAAATGATTTAACCCCCATTTGACATTATGTTTACTGGCAAAATACACCATTAAAACATCTGTTCCATAACAAAAACAAGCAAGGGTATATCCGCGAAAAGCCACCAATCCCCTGCATTGTACAAGCAATCCCCCTGATTTAACTCCTCAAATTAAAGGTCTGGTGTGTAAAATATAAATGGAATACAATCTTTATAACTATGTTTTACATGTGTACTTTCAGCTGAAAGTAAAACTACTGTTTTTGTTGTTTATTTATAAAAAGGCCTTTTTATCTTCATGAAGCGGGTCCAGATGGAGGCCGCCATGTTTCTACAGACGTCGTTAGCGTTTGAAGTTGTTACTGTGTTTTTGTGTTTTGACCAATGACTGAAGTATGAACTATAATATTACAAGTAAAGGTTAGATCTCCTTGAGGTTGTTCATATGAGGTAAAATTTGACATTTTAGACCAATAGTTAGGAAGTTATGTAAAAAAAAAACAGTCTCTTTCATAATAAAAGCTTCCCCTAGTGAGTAAAACAGGAACTATTTGAGTAAAATATGTTATCTTCAAGACTGATCTCCTCGGGTCGATTCATATTTGGACTAAATTCGACCGAGGTTAAGGATTTATGAAAATGATTTTAGAGATAAAGGTTCCCTTAGTGGCACAAGCAACTGACCTTTCCCCAAATCAATCCAGTTCTTCCTCAAACTAAAGTAAATCTAGGATGAAATGATGAGTTAAAGCGATAACAAGAGGGATCTTCAGCAGCAGCAGCGATGAGGATTCCATAATATCCATACCTCCCTGGGATGTAAATCTCTGACTACTGCAGTCTCTAAATGATTTGTGCTTTAATGAAAATCACCTTTAGAACTTAATGGTGACTCGTCAGCTGATGACGACCTGCTGCAAACGAGATGCATTACTAGAAACGAGCTTCAGGAGGAATCTGTGCCCGTTCCTTGTGGGAAACGGCTTCCAGTTTTGTTATATTGCTGTGTTTGCGTGCTGCAACCATCTGCTTCCACCTCCCTTTCGAGGTTTTCTATGGGGCTCAAGTCAGGTTGCTATGACGACCACCCATGAATGCTCCAGAGCTTCCTCTGGAACCAGGCCTTAGTAACTTAAAGGTGTCTGGAATCATGTCCGTTTACGTCCAAGCCTCAGCCTCCTCACAAATTGCGGAATGTTTTTTCCTCTAAGATTTCCCCATATTTGATGGATTGTATTTTTTAATCACGCTGCAGGTTTCTGAATTGGAATTGCAGATTTGTGGGGCCTGTGGAAGCGACGCATGTCCAGAGCGCCTTAAGCCCAAAACCATCAACAGATGCTTCTTCCTCCTCCAGAAACACGGCCAATCATGGATACTGGAGTGACTTTTCTTATGATTTTGGGTCAGCGTTGGTGAATGTCTTGGTGCCAGGGCATGGATTGGAGCCCTGATGTAAATTTAAGCCTGAAGAGAAACAAACAAACACGGGACTCTGTTGCTAAAGCAAGTCCGTGAAGGTTGTCTCCGTGTTTTAAAAACCCCTGATGGGTCACGTTTGTGTTGAATGTGAGAAAAAAATGACTTGTAATAAATGTTAAATTTAGCTTCTTATACTGCTCTTACATGATTTGGTTGCTGCAACAAGATGATGAACAGCATATTTTTCAAATAAACCTAAAGTAAAATGGGGGTTGAATCATGTTTCTTCCACCAAGGAGCTCATTTGGTGGAGGGTGAAGTTGTTCACGAAGGTTCCGGCGCTCAGATCTCCGGCTTACTCTGCGGTGGTGAAGGCCAGCTCCAGGTTGTGTTTGCGGTTTGAAGAGTTCAGCGCGTTGTAATCAAACTCCAGAGGGAAGAACGAATGGACCAGAGCACAGAAAGCCATCCCATCACTCCAGCTGGACGAGAAGTTCTGGAGATCAATGTTCTGTGAGACGGATGAGACGTGTTTCAGAAACGGAAAACTGGAGTCTGAGACTAAAATACTTGTTTTAATCAAGTTTATCTTGTATCAAAGAGGGTTTTTTTGCTGATGCATGGCCAGAACTTGCTTAAATAGGTGCATTTTTGTCTGTTTTTGAGTTTTTTTAGGGTCTAATAGTGACAAGCTTTTAATGATACACTGTAAAAAAAAATTAAAATAAATAATAATCCATATAATTTATGGTAAAATACTGCCATCTGGTTTCCAGGACCACATTGACCATGTTCAAGACATTATTGTTAATTAAATGAAAAACGTAGATGCTGTAAACCTCTTTATAAGGACATTCAATAAAATTACATTTAATTACAAAAATATTACCTTAGAATCAGCGGTTTCTGTGGGAATGTTCTTGCTGAACGGATAAAGGTTTTTTTTAATGTACATACCCGCATAATCTGTAATCTAGACAGAATAATACTTTAACGGTAATAACTTGTTTGTGACATTATGGCAATTTTTTGATCATCTTTCTGCTGTTTTATCAAAAGTTGGTATTTTGACTGTAAATTTTCAACATATTCTGACTGTAACAAATTGTTGTCTACTGTTTGAAAGTATTTAAAGAATATGATTATTGTATAGACCAGAGATGTTGAAAATATGCCTGGGTTTATTATTTATATATTAAATACTGTCTGAATTAACTCAGATAGTATAAATGCTGTTGTTTTCTATAAATGTCTTTGTAAACTGTTTTACAGTGTATCTTTTTTTTCATAATCTTTCACCCTAAAGTTTTCTACATGTTCACTGTAAGTTTGACGGTAAGATTCCGGCAACCACAGCAGTCGGTGTTTTACCGTAAACCTTTCAGAATTGTTTTCGCAGTGCAGTTTATGAATTTTAACTCAAGCAAAACTGTCTCACCCCACTTAACGATTTTTTTTCTTCCAATCAATATAATAAGGTTTGAACTAAGACTATTTGGCTTCCTGTTTTTGCAGTGCACAAAGAGTTTTTAGAATATGCCTACAGTATGATCTGGTCAATAATCCTTTAAAGGTACAGTCTGTAAAATGTAGGGGTGAGTCTGAATTGAATATTTATAACTATGTTATTGTTCAACCCTGGATGACACTAAACTTTAAACACTGCACCTTTAAATACACGTGGAGCTGTGACGTATCTCATTAACACACCTGATAGCCGATGGTTTTTGAGCGGCACCACTCCAGCAGAATCTGTTTGATTCCACTGGCACTCGACATTCCAAAACTCTGAGAGCGCTTGAGTTTAGGCCTGGAATCGTTCGGCCTGTTCAGTAGAAAGAAGAGGTGACTGTTTGACAGAAGGTCACTGATATCTGGGACTGGAGATGTGGATGAGAACAAAGGGAATAGTGTCACCTCGAGGGCTCGGTGTTCATCCTCTCAAACAGGGCCCGTTTGGCCTGAGCTCCATTGGGGCGAGGCAGCGTTTGTGATTTCATCATGTCCTGTTTCAACTCAAAGCCTCCAGTTTTGTTGGCTTTCCTGGGGAGAAACAGTAAACGAAACTGTGAAGCTGCAGAACTCTAAAAAAATCCTCTGGTGTTACTTTTCCTACTGAGCAGAACGGAAAACAAAGATAATTTCATGCTTACTGAATTTATTGAACATTAATTCCCTCCATGGACACATTTTGAGAAACTCTCAATCATTTTAGGGAATCTTCTTATCTTAAAATAAATGGATTAAAAAATAAAAAATAAAAAATAAAAAAAAGGTGCAAAATAAAAAATAAAGTGAAAAACTATTTCTGTTCCAGGGGAACAGAGGTAGTTTTGAGGAAGTGACTAATCCTCAAAACTACCTCTGTTTAAACAACGGTATTAACTAAACTAAATATTTAACATTAACCCTTCGGTGTCCTCATCAAGAAAAAGAAAAAAATGTAGAAATAGTGACCATAAAATGACAAATCAGTATAAACAGTAATAAAACCATTATTAAATAAATAAATAAAAATCAGACTGATACAATTAGTTCAGGACGAAATTTCATATTTCATTGAAAACAGACAATCTTAATTAGGGTTTAAATATCCTTTTGGTAAAGCATTGACCTAATAATAAGTCAAATAGGTAGAAAATAAATTAGGATCTGTTATTAGATTTGTTTATTTTTTGGTTGTTTTTAAGTTATAAAATTCTGCTGAGTTAGTCTTAGCATGCTAATATGCCCAAGCTAGTCGTCGAATAGGACTTTCTCAATAGCCGTGTTTAATGCCTCCTCCTCACTGGCCCCTTTGACCTGCGGTGTCCCTCAGGGCTCCATCCTTGGCCCCTTTTACGCCCCGGATCCACCTCCACTCTTTATCTCATCACTTTCAACTGACAACTTTATGACATATATCGCCGAAAAACCAATAAAACAATGAAGATCACAAGGACGTAATAGATCTGCTGACTCAGGAGTCACTTACTTTTCCAACTTAGGTGAGAAGCCTGATTTTATGACCGATTTGGAGGGAAGTAATTTTTCTGCAGAAACATAAGAAGAAGTGAGACGACATGTATTCAATAATCTCAAAAAGTATATTCTTTATATTTCACCTGCAGGTTGAGGAAAGCTCACGCTTCTCTTCAGAATGGGGCTGGGCATCTTTACAACTGGTGCTGAGTGATGATCAGATGAGACAGGAAATGAAACAAGTGAAAAAATACTTAACATCTAATGAAGAGGAAGTGAAGACACAGACTATGAGAGCTGAGAGCTGTCATAGTGGAAATTATTTCTGTAATGCCATTACCTCAATATGATTAAAGACCGCTTTTGTGAGATAAGTAGACCGACGCCTTCGTCCCCCGACAGCAAGGATATAAACCCTCAATAAAGCCCCCCAATCCCCTGCGTTGTGTAAGTAATTCCCCAGCTGGAACTCCTCAAATTCAATGGGACTCATTAATAATCCCAAACAGTCCGCATTGACCCAACCAAGCTATTTCTATGAAGTCAGCAATATACTCTGAGATCAGATCCCATAGTGACTCAATAATGAAGATAAATACGGTTAACTAGTTTTCCTGCTCAGTAATAAAACAAGACAGATTTCCTTGGGTGAGTTCATATTAGCTAAACTTTTAGGGATTGCATTAACATAAACGTTTTTCCCCCATAAAATCCTGTGAAATATGAACAGTTACAGTAAAATATGACAAAAGTTAGATCCTGGAGGCGGTTCATATGAGGTCAATTTGGACAAAATCAGACCAACGGTTAGGAAGTTATGTCCGAAAAACAGTATTTTTGGACAAAATGCTCCACCTAGTGAGTTAAATATGAACTATTAGAACAGAGTTTGATATAAACTAAACAAATCTCCAAGGGTCAATTCGTATGCACCAAATTTGCACTAAATCGAATCCATGGTGGATAAATTATGGCCTGAATACTTTTGGAGGTAAAACTCCCTCTAGTGGCGGACATATGCAACTGATTCATTCAGCAACTGATTCATTCATTCCCCGTTGTATATCCCCAACTTTTAAGAAATATAATCAGACTATAAAGTTGATATCAGAGGAGCTATCTTTTAACTTAAGTTTAAAGACAGCTCAGGAGTTGAATTCAACCCCCTTAAAGGGATATTCCCCTGGTTTTACTGCAGAGTCCTGTGATCCACAGAGACCGGTAGCTGTTATCGATGAGGAAGACTTCATGTTGGACGAGGTCATGGCAGAGAGAGACTCATGGGGCTCAGGTTGATTGGCATACATGACAATCATTCCCAGCACTAAGTGAATAATAAACAACGCTGTACAGCATTGAACTCACCACGTCTGAATGGATAGTCGTCTTTTTTTACTGTGGGGGATTCTGGGACTGAAGGATTCACAGCATGGGTAGGACTCAGGTCAGGTTTGGGTGCAGCAGAAGTCTCCGAGCTGTTTTTGGTCACAACGCCACGAGGAAGATGAGGCAAGGCCTGAGACCCAGCGCCTGGCTGCTCCTGGGATACCTGGGTCCTCTGCTCCTTTATTTCAGACATACCTGGACGAGCAAAATGGGAAATAATAGCTAGTCACTGGAACTAGACTAGACCAGACTGGAACTGGACTACTTTGAAACGCAATTGTTGTGCTGATGTGGATGGTTCATAAAAATCCATTAAATGTGAGCAAAGTGTCAAAATAATTGCTTTAAAAGTATAAAGAAAATAAAAAATACTGAAGAAAGAAATGATGAGATGCATTCCTTTAGTGTTCCTAAAAACAATAACCCCTTTTATGGGGGAGCCTTAAAAATAACTCAGGAAATGTTGGCGTGAATCTACAAAAACAATTATAAATTTTCCTCAAAAACATTGAACTGTGCTTGAAAATTTTTCAAATGAAACAACTACTGAAAGTAGTTCAAGTGCCCCCTGGTGGACTGATTAGGCACTGCAGGTGACCATGAAATACTTACAATTAAAGATTGGAATTCAAAAATAAATCATAAATATAAAAAAAGAATAATAATGCATTATACATTCATAGGAAGATCATCCATAACATTAAAACCAGTGACAGTTGATCTTTGGATAACATTAATAATCATCTTACAACATAACCTGATCCGGTTCTGGAGTAGTAAGTTAAAATAACCAATCAGCAGATCAGGTTAAAGCCGAACTGATGAGGTAAGGCAACAATAAAATCAATTCATGAAGAAGATTATCCACAGCAACAATTCCCATACTTAAGGAAGTCATGGCCCAACGTGAAATATGAAAATCCTATTTTCTACACAGCTCTGATCAAATAGACTTAGATTAAGTATATCTGGATATTATTATTTTAAATGTCATTAATAGAACTTTTCTCGTAGCTCACCAGCATTGGAATGCAAATTAATAACCCGTTCATATACTTGCAAAAGACTGAGCAGCATCAAATATCGGAAAAAGGGAATAAATGTAGCTTTATACATAATAAAGAGGCTTTTTATTTATTTTTTGGTAAACCTTTAACGTCCTGCTCAACTTTTTGATTGAGGACATTTTGTGTAACTCTTCCTTACTGAAAATGTGAGCCACTTCACTCAACTTGTTTATAATATGACCCAGTGGCAGCATCTATATGCTAAAGTGTAAGGGGGCAAGGATGGAGCCCTGGGGGACACCACAGGTCAAAGGGGCTAGAAATTGAGAAAGTCCTATTCGATACGTAGAATATTTTGTCATATCGAAACACGTGAGGATTTATCAAACAGGATCATGTAACCTTTTAAAACCGAAAAAGGTCCAATAAGGGTTGAAGGCTGATCTGATTAAATGGACTTTTTTCCATGACATACAAAATTTCTTCACGAGATCATTTCACGAGTCGAATTTTCTTTAACTGTTTAAGAACATGCTTGACCAAAAGATTTGTCTTTTTATGGTACATTTAGACGATTGTCTAACATATTCAATTAACAAACGTCCCAAAGAAATAAAATATGAATAGAAATATTTTTTCATAGCTTTTTGTTCTCAGTGAGGACGTTGAAGAGTTAAGGATTAAAGATGACTTGCATTGGAGAGAACTCTTCACTCACCTCAGGCAGAATTGTGTAATACAGAATATTCTTTTTTTGAAATATACATTAAAACATGAACATTTTATGGAATAAATATTGGATAATCTCTGCGGGTGGGTCAAAGAGTGTTTCTCCAAGAAGAGGTGGCCTTCAGGGCTGTGATTATGTAGTCCGACAGAAAAAACGCTGCCATCCCTCTGGTCTCTGTTATTTATAAGTGCAGGAGGGCCTGGGATCAAATCCCATGAATGCGTGTATATCTTGTTTAGTATCTTCAAACCACAGCACTGAGTAGAAGACCCACTATCTGACCTCTTGCAGCTCCTGCTGCCTCTGTTGGAGCGTCTGCTGTGGAGTGGGCCGCTGCTTTAGGCAGAGATGTTGGAGGCGGGGCAGGTTTGGTGGGAAGCAGAGCCTCTGGACCGAGTTTGGTTGTCATGGCAGTGACGGGAAGATGAGGCTGAGGCTCATCGGCAACTGGAAAAGGAGACACAGGATGTTGTTTTTCACAGTTCTGTATTTGTCTTCTGCAACAAAAAATTCCTCTGCGGCCGATATCTGCTTTAAAAAAAAAAAGTCTGTCTGTCTCATCTATTCGGTGTATCTCTATACCCAAGATTAAAATTCCAAAAAACATGACAAGTAAAAAAATAACTCTATTGTCTGATTTTCTTTTTATGTCCATGAAGTACTTGATTGGGGAAAAATATATTCAGTTATGCGTCTATTTGCTCAAAGCTGGGGTCCCAAACAATGAGCAACCGGTGAAATGTATCAAGACGTCTGAATATGGCCCATTTATGCCCACTGATTATTAGGAATATAATATTAGGACACACGGAACGAGATGCTCCGCTGTGGCGACCCAGAAAAAGGAAGAGCCGAATGAAGTTGCTCTCCCTCGCATCGGCAAAAACTGGATTGACCTTTGAAAAGGTCATCACACTGACTTACACTCTAGTATTAATTAATGTTCACGTAATAGCACTAATGGAGTAATTCCATTCATTGGAAGTGAATCCTTTTACACTTTATTGTGCTGGTGCTGATGCTGATGCTGCGTCTGTGATTGTTTCTGGAGATTTGAAGACGTCGTCCTATGAAGACTGATGTTTGCACAACAGACATGAAGAAACCAACCGGTCGTGTTGCTGGTTTCCATGGCAACCGGTAGAGAGTTAGTTGAAGCGGAGGACTCTGGGTTCGGTTTCAGGCTGGCGGTGAGAGGCCAGTGGGTCTGGAGAAGACCTTCGCCTGTGTGGGCGGCAGCAGAATCCAACGAGGAGCTTTCTGAGGAGACATACAACCAAAGGTGAGCTCTTCTCCTCAGGTGACCTGCGAGGAGCCTCTCAGCTTATCTTCATACCTGGGTTCCCGTTTTCATGGGCCGTCGCGGCAACGCTTCTCTCCCCTTTAGAATCAGAACCCTGTTCAGAGAAGAAAGCCGGGACTTCCGTTTAATTTTTCTTTTCATGAACAGAACCATGACCTCCATCCACACAGCAGTCTGTCACTCAAATACAAAAGTCAACTTCTTCTTCCTGACAGACCCATAAAAATAATAGGTTCACTAGTAACTCACAATTAAAATAGGTGTCATTGAGTCTCACATTAAACTTGAAAATACTTATTTGAATTGTTTTAATCTATTTTGTGAATCACCAACAATTCTCTTTTTACAGTGTAAATATTTGGTCTTAAAAACCTGCAGGAATAAAATAAGGTCAGATTTGAGCACTTGTAATAAAAACACATGTTTATTATTTACTTTACATGTTAGGTTCTTTGAAGGTAAAACCGTGAAATGGTTTTATGGGCGTAATCATACACTGTAAAAAGAAAATTGTTCGATGAACTATTAGAAATTACATTAACTCGTAACCTAAATGAAATTAAAAATGTTTTTGATTGTGACATATTATTTTGAAGTTGTAAATACTTCATTAAAATGAGTGTTAGCAGTTGAAGTACATTTTAGACTTCATCAAATAATTTTTCTTTTTTTACAGTGTAGTTTTGCATCTTCCTTAAGCTCTTACCTGTCCCTAGATACCAACGTTATTCAAATACACCTGATAGTTTTGCAGCTATTTCAGCTTTATTTGAATTTATTTGGACTTAAGGCAAAGCTTCACTTAAAATAATGAATCAGGTTAGAGGCGGGGCTTATGAGGTAAGGTAGGATTCTCCACAGCAACCATCCCCCAACTTAAAGGTCAACTTGCATTCTGAAGATCTTATTCTTACACACAGCTCTGATCAACATAACGACTTAGACTATAATAAACTATATCTGGATATTATTGTTATTTTAAACATCGAAAATGGAACTTTTGATGTAACTCACCAGCAGTGGGATGAAAACGAATTACCCGGTTCCCAAATTATAAAAAACTGAACAGCATCAAATCCCCGATTAAGTGAATAGACGTATCCCGGCTGTTTGACCCTGGATAAGTACAGAATTGCATAATATCCAACACCGACATCAGGAAGAAACAGACAGAAAATATTATTATAGTTTTATTGGTTAAATACTGTAAAATTTGATGTGCGTCGTCTAAAAAATAATAGATGATAAAAAAATGTAGAAGAAAGGATTTTGTATTTGACTATATTCTCATGAAAGAGTTAATAGTTTAAGGATCAGTCCTGTGACCTTATGCTGACGCAGAGGCGGTGGCAGATAGAGTTCATTTGAGTTTAATAAGGAGTTAATATGAGTTTAATATGGAGATAATTTGAGTTTGATAGGTAGTTAATATGAGTTTAATAAGGAGTTCATTTGAGTTGAATACAAAGTTCATTTGAGTTTAATATAGAGTTCATTTGAGTTTAATAAGGATTTAATTTGAGTTTAATAAGGAGTTAATTTGAGTTTAATAAGGACTTAATTTGAGTCTAATAAGGAGTTCATTTGAGTTTAATATAAAGTTCATTTGAGTTTGATAAAGATTTTATTTGAGTTTGACATGGACTTAATTTGAATTTAATAGTGTTATTTTGAATTTTCTATATGCCTGGGGTTAATTAAGTTAAATATCGAGTTCATTTGAGTTTAAAGCAGAGTTCAATTAAGTTTAATAAAGATTTAATTTGAGTTTAAAACAGAGTTCATTTAAGTTTAATAAAGAGTTAATTTGAGTTTAAAGCAGAGTTTATTTAAGTTTAATAAAGAGTTAATTTGAGTTTAATTTGAGTCCATTTAAGTTTAATAAAGAGTTAATTTGAGTTTAAAGCAGAGTTCATTTAAGTTTAATAAAGAGTTCATTTAAGTTTAATAAAGAGTTAATTTGAGTTTAAAGCAGAGTCCATTCAAGTTTAATAAAGAGTTAATTTGAGTTTAAAGCAGAGTTTATTTAAGTTTAATAAAGAGTTAATTTGAGTTTAATTTGAGTCCATTTAAGTTTAATAAAGAGTTAATTTGAGTTTAAAGCAGAGTTCATTTGAGTTTAATAAAGAGTTCATTTAAGTTTAATAAAGAGTTAATTTAAGTTTAATAAAGAGTTAATTTGAGTTTAAAGCAGAGTTCATTTAAGTTTAATAAAGAGTTAATTTGAGTTTAAAGCAGAGTTCATTTGAAGGCTGACATGACGCTTGAATCAGGTCGACCCAACACAAAACATAACAAACAAGCATTTTGTTGTTGTTTTTTTAACCCGTCTCAGCTGGGCTCATTTTTCTCATGTTGTTTATTATGTTTGTAAACCATAAAATAAAGTAGCTCAATATTCAGCATGTCATATAAATTAAGTAATGAATATAACAAAATAAGAATAAATAAAATAAAATTGGAATGGAAATCAAAATGTAAATTGAAAATAAATAAACAATAATTATAATAATAATAATAATAAAAATAATACAAAAAATGTAATAAAATAATAATAACAATAAAATAAATAATAATAAAATGATAAAATGATAAAAATAATAATGAAAATAATAAAATAATAATAATAATAATGATAAAAATGAAAAACACCAACAATGACGGACCCAAAATTATCGCTTTGTTTGTTATTTACTACCATGCCCACCCTGGGCCAGAATCTCAGATGAATGAATGAATAAATCCCTTCTGTAGGGACCAGAGAAGGGATTTAGGGTTGTATTTTATCCTCCTGTAGATAAAGAGTTATGTAAGACGCGCGGCTAAATATGTCTATTTGTTTATTTGCCTTAGCAACAACACTCACGCACACTCATTTGCTCAAAACAAAACAAAGACGACCCCCTTGTGTTTCAGCCTGCTATAAATCTGTGTGTTGGTGTGTGTGCGTGTGTGAGTGTGATAGTGTGTGTGCGTGTACTTGTGTGTGTGAGTGTGCGTGAGTTCTCGCTCCTCTAAATGTGTGATGTTCAGCTGCTAACCACTGAAAACATGACAGCTGTGGGCAACAAACCCATGTTCCCACTGAGAGGCTATTTTAGATTCTGCAATCAGCCACTTGCATGTTTCCGTTCCACTCTTCTTACATCCCGATATAGCGCCAATGGATGCTTTGGAAATCAGGGAGTTAGCCTGACCGGTTCAAAGAGAGCCTAAGTATATCTGCCTGGAGCTTGGACTGGGTCGGCACCCTCTTCCACCCCCAGCTTTCTGCTTTCCAGTGACTCGCAGTGGTGCAGCAGCTAGGGGATGGAGCCATTACCACCATTCTGTCAACCCTTTGTCAGGAGGGGGATTAGCACCTGTGGCCTGTGTGGGATATCAGAGTCTGACTGTCTGACCCTATTAATCCCCTCACCCTCCAGCTGGGTTTAGGTCCATCTCACTCCGTCCTAGAAACACACAATCAACAAAACGCAAACACTGGGTCGTCCAATATTTCAGAAAATGCAATTTTCTGAATCATATTCATTGCTAATGGATAGCAATCCTGATTAAGACACTTTTGTGATTGATAAGCATTCAAACAATTTTAATTTGTCATATTTAAAAAATCCCTGGCGTGAATGTCGGCGCCTCTAAATCTGCCCTCCGGGAAGGGGTGAGTTTCTGACTCCCGCGAAGGAGAGGTATGTTGGTGTCCAGACGGACGAGCAGCTTCAGGTAGCATCAGCCGTGTTGAGGGCGTGCTATTGGTCCACCATGGTGAAGAAAGAGCTTAGCTCAATTTACGAGTCGCTGCACCATCGCCGATGGAAATTTGCTCCGGGTAGTGACCGAGAGAATGAGATTCTGGAAACGACCGGCTAAAATTATCTTCCTTTGTAGGATGGCTGGGCTCAGCCTTGGAGATAAGATGCGGAGCTCGGACCTCCGAATGTCTTCCAGACGCTGCTCCTTGGTCGGCAGCTGCCATTCCTGGCATGTCGAATTGGGAAGACCCCCTGAGATAGGCTGAGTGGAGGGATTATATACCTCGTCTTGTCTCGGGATCCATGAGAGTGAGCTGGAAAGTGTTGCTGGGGAGCAGATATCAGGAATACCTTACTCGATCTGAAAAACCAATACCCAACTCCGGAAAATTGATAGAAAATGGATGAAGGGATAGATATCCCTTCACTTTAAGGCCGGGCAGGTGTGTAGATACTGTAAAGCCTGTCTGGACAATCTAATGACCCAACTTTGGGTGAGCTCAAAGTCAATCAATCAGAAAACGCCACATCATAACTAATCAATTTTCTGTAGGAACATCGAACAGTTGTATCATTTTCACGAATCCTAGCGGCTTTGTTTCCGGCTGTATGCATGTTCAGAAGAAAGGAGACACTAGACTGAGGAACGGACAGAAGCCGGTTTGCCGGTTTGAAGCGGGACTATTGCTTCTTTATTGTGCATCACTGTTCTGTATGAACACGACAAAGAAACAACGGGGGTTGGTGTTTAGCCGCGTCTGAGGCAGTACCAGAGGTAGAAACAGTGCAGAAACGACGTCAGTATAATTGCAGTGAGCTGCTTAGGTAGCAGGACAAGAAAGAGGTTTGACGTTAGCCAGTAGCAGCTAGCATATAGAGTTGAAGCCTTTATTCGGCACATACTATTATACAATAATGATTGGAGCAGTGGGCCACCATTTTTGCACCAAGGGAGCAAATTGGGGTGTTCAGAGGCATGGTTTAGGATACTATGGCATGTAGACAGAAAGGGTTGGGTTCTATAGTACGAGGACCAGCAGCTCCTTACCCTCCGACAGAGGATGGGATCAAGCACTTTGTAACAAGAATGGAATATGTTTGTATTTGATAGGTTATTTCATCGTCACATAGTGAACATTTAAAAACCTGGGGCCAGCAGCTAGTGGTCACTGGTGGAACTGCATCTTCTAACATTCGGATATGGATTTAGCTCAGTGGCAACGAGATATTCATATTTTCACTGGATAGTCTTACCATCGCTGGCTGCTATCAAGGGAGAGGAAACTCGTCTGAGGGGAGGATGATGTCAAGGAGCGGAGAATTATTTGATGAATCAGGGGACTATCTTAGCAGCAGGAAGATTGGACTGTGGTACGTCAGAGTCGGGGGGTGGCGGGTGGGAAAAGACCCGCGATTTCAGTGAGGAGGAATGTTGGCAATGTGAGCGTTTGGACGGGACAGCTGGTCGTCTCTCAGGGTGTCGGCTAGGGGTATTATTGACAGGGACGTAGACGCAGTCCACCTTTCCATTAGACGATTTGAAACTTGGACTGGCTGTCAAGAGACATACCGAAAAGGTTTAGGAGACAGAGATTTATCTTTAGGGCTATCTTCAGAGTGAGTGTTTGAGTTACGTCAGAAGGATCCCTTACAATATGGGAACCGTGGGCACCGCACTCGTTTGTCGGATGGTCCACTACATCCCTGATTCCTCCATTATCTCCCCTCCAAGGAGGTCACGTGTTCTTAGAAGCAAAAGGATGGATTTCCCAACAAGCACCCATGGGATTCTGGTGTATATCTGGATAAAAGGGGCGGACACAGGAATGGAATTGTAACATTGCACAACATTTGCCATAATTAAGCAGCAGTGATTTCCAGGATGGGCTGGGACATGACATGAATCGCTGGAGGTACTCGCTCCACTGAGTGCCATTCAAGAAAGGAAGACGTCGTCCTGGAAGAACATCCAGAGGCTCCAAAGATCTGCAACTCAGTCCCAAAATCACAGACCCCAAAAATACATGTGCCCTTTAGAGGGGTCTGCTGTTATAAAAGAGGGTGATGAGCAGAGGGGGCCTGTGGGGGCGGGGGCATGGGTGTGTGATGGTATGTGTCGAAGTGAGGCTGCTGTTAGATTTATTAGGTTCAATTTAAGCATCTAATCCCACCATCATTGGTCTGCATTAGAAAACGATTCGATGCCAACATTACCACAGCTCTGCAGATAAATGTGTAAAGCTGAGGTCAAAGGTTAGATATATGTTGGACTAACATACTGCAGAACCCTCAAAGCCAAATCTTTGCCAAGTCTCACATGGAGGTTTTTTTATAGACCAGGACAGCTCAGGTCATAAGCAGGTCTGGTCCTCTGAAGAGTAATTTATCTTACACTCATGGAAAACTGCATCTGTCATTCGGGGCTCAACGGTATCAGGGATATTTTCCGAGTCATGGTTGGTAAAACGTACCTGGGGTCCGATGAACAGGGTGAGTTCTGTGGCAGTGTTGGAACAGATGACACTGGTGCAATGTCTTAATGATGTTGTGCCTCAGTTCAAGTACTTCCATACTTCACCTCACCAGTTTGAGTGTATAACAAGTTTGTCTAAACGTAGTAAACTAATAGTAATAACAGACCATTCTGAACTGTAAACGGTCTAATAGCTGGGTGGGGAACGTTGGACCCTTCAAACTCTTCATTAGCCTTGAAACTGATGGATCTTTTGCTGGAACTAGACTTTTCTGATTCTATTTTATACCGTTTAATGAATGTCATTTTGGTGAAAGAGGTATTTCCCCGGGGAAAATTTCCCAAAGGATCAAACTGCCTCTCCTGGCTTTGCCAACTTCGCATCGTCAATCCATGTGCGTTTCTTCTCCAGGTAAGCGACGCAAACCTACCCAGTGATCCACTTGAACACTCTTACAGATCTGCAGCTATGTAGCCTCGTATACAGCGAGTGGCATCAACGTGCATCAATGAACCCGAGGCGCTTATGACCCCGTCGCCGATTTACCGAATGTCCTTCTTCAGACCATTTTGGCAGCTATTAACCATGCAGACCAGAAACACCAAGACCTGCAGGTCTGGAAGTGCTCTGATCCAGTCCTCTAGCAACCTTGACTCTTGACTCTTCGACCTGAGAATCTTCTTTCCAAAGATTCTCAGATCCTTACGCTTGTCTTTTTTTTTCCTCTTTCCAGTGTCCCTTTTTTATGACAGTGTAAAAAGCACAAACCACGTGAACTCGGATCTTATCCTGTTCTGATTTGGTCCACTTTCACATGTGGTCCCAAATCAGAAAACATGTCGGATTATTAGTAATGCAATCAGTCTGAACTGTCAGATCGGAATTCATGCAACAATGTCATCTTCTATCGACATCCGTCACAAATCTGCACTCGGAACATAACTAAATAACACTTTCACTATAAAAGAAAGTGTTCAAACTAACTTTAGTGGCTTCCATTTTTGCTTCTGTAGTGACAGCATGCTCTTTTTCAGGTCTTTGTTATTGTTCATTTTTGCGCATGTGGGTCAGTTTAGAGCTATGGACTGTTCAGATCGGAGTCTGATATAGGCCGCATCTTAAAAGTCATGTAGGCATCTACTCAAGAAAACAATTTATCATTAAGAGCTGCAGCGTGAAAGTAGGAAAAACAATTTGTTTGCTGCCTGATACATCCCACCCACTGACAGCTGCCATAGTAACAAGATAAACAATCACCAGTCAGTAGATGCAATGTTATATATGCATTTTTTTAGACAACAAAGTTCAGATGGACCTCATCTGAACTTTAGAGTGACCTCAGTAATGAATCAACATCTTAACAGAGCTTTCCTTGAAATTGTTGAGAAGAGAAGCTGAATCTAAAGAAATATGACTGAAAGCATCCCAACAAAAGTCTCCAATCCTCTGCGTTGTACAAACAATCCCACTGATTGAATTCTACAAATAAGATATGATGTTATGTCTACAGTACTTTTTGTAAAAAAAAAGAAGCTTCTCCTAGCGAGTAAAATATGAACTATTACAGTAAAAAAATATGATAGATCTTCTCGAGTCGATTCAAATGCGCTAAAATGGGGATCAAATAAGATAAAAGTTTCAAAATGATCGCCTGAAAACCTTTACAGATAAAGGGCAGATAGTGTCAGAAATATATAAAACCAATCTTCCCTAAAATCACTCCAGTTCTTCCTCATTCTATGGTTTATGGGGGTATAAAATCTGAAAATGATCCATGCAAGTATTTTTCAGTTATATCCACAAGACTGTGTTTTTAAACCCCCCTGGTGAGTAAAACATGAACTACTAGAGTAAAATAGGATACGCTATAGGAGATAGATGTTGTCCAATCATATTCACCAAATTTGGACCAATTAAGACCAACGGCTACGAAATCATGTCAGAAAAACAGGGTTTTATGTAAGAAGCTCCTCCTAGTGAGTAAAATATGAACTACTAGAGTAAAAGTTGGAAAACGATCCATGACAACAGTTATCGCGCTATCACGAAGGATCTGCGGCAAATATGGTGATGGTGATTATGATGATGATGAGGATGATGATTCCATGACAAAAAATAAATAAAAAATCATTCAGGCAAAAATGATGAAACTGATAATGATAGTGGTGTCGTTAGACATTGGTATTTCTTCATGGTTAAGGAGTCATATTATGAGGGTCAGACTATTATGGGACTGTTGCCTTGAAGTGCGATGACATAATGTGGGAACTGAGACGTCTTGGTGAAGGTTTGTGTTCTCCAGTTACTGAATGAGTGAAATCTGTCTCAACCACAGGGTGATAAAAATACCAAAACACTTGGGTATCTCTTTTTATTTAAAAGTCTTTATTCTATAGAATGTGTGGAAGAGTAATCGGAGTACTCACGTTGATTTCAGCGTTTCTCCTTGCTCTCCATGGAGGAGGGGCTGCGGTGCTGCCGGGGGCAGCAGCAGCAGCAGATGCTGATGGATCAGGGTTTGCAGACTGTCTTGAAAAGCCGCTCTCTGATCTTCCACAGTGGTCCTCCAGGGTCTTGGTGTGAACCTGCACATGCACACTCTCTCTGCTACCCAGCATCACATCTGCAGGACTCTTCTCCATCTTCATCCCAGCCAGACCCTCCACCAGGCAGCTGAGGGCCTCCAGCTCGGCTCTGAGCTGCAGGTTCTCCTCCTGCAGCTTGGTCACCGCCCCGGCCAAGGGTCTGCTGGAAAGGAACAGCTCCTGGATCTTCTGCTCTATGCGCTGCTTGAAAGCGTCTACATCGACGTGCATCTCCCTGACGGCGGCCTGCAATGTGGCCTTGAACTGACTCAGATCCTCACCAGCCAGTGCCTCCTGAACCTTCTCTGAACCTACATCCATGGTTTCTTTGGTGACCACCTCTTGAGATTCTAGTCAAATCAGGAATGGTTTGGCTAGGATGAAGGTCAGGTTTGAGTTCTTCTAACTGCTTCCGTCTGATTCAAATTTATCTGCTCTGCCCCATGCCACCTCTTCAGAGAAGACGCAAAGGTTTTTAAAAGTCCACCAGGTTCTCAGGACGACTCCAACTCCTTAAAGTCCCATCAGGTTCCATGGAGGACTTCCCTCAAAGTGCGTCGTCCCTTACCCTCCTCTCTCATCTGGTCAAAGTAAGAGCAGTCGTTATTTATAAGCGGTGGAATACTCATGCACAATGTCATCTTGGGAGAGATTACTCACTGCACAGGCAGATCAGGTTCTAAGCGCACTCAGGAGCTGCAGCATGTTCAAACAAACCTTTTCCGAGGGGTCCGCTGGAAGTGGTGGGCGATAAGGTTGCGTCTTCCTCGCTGGGGGTGCGTCTACTATTTGTTTGCAGCCCCCCAGTGTGTTGCCTGAGCTATCTGTGTCTCCCAGGCATGGGAGCAACAGGTTCGCCTCAGCACTAAGGGGCATAAAGGGGGGGGGGGGTGGGGGGGGGGGGGGGGGGGGGGGGGGGGGGGGGGGGGGGGGAAAGATCACACGGGAGGGAGGGGCCAGGAGGACTCAAACGTTGGAGTGTCTCTTGTTAACCTCTGGTACCAGACAGAGTCTCAATTTCAAGATGTTCTTTGCCCTTTATTTCAATTGAAGATCATTTTCTTTATGCAGCAAGAGGAAGATCACATCAGCGACAACAAAGGAAAGATCAGATGTTTGCTTATTTTGGAAAGTTTATTCCGGGAGGTTTAGTCTACAAATCAAAAAAGTAACTTAACTCGTCTGTGATTACTTAAAAGATAATGCAGATCTTCACCAGCGATATCTCCAGCAATATTTGCGTTATTGGACTCAAAATGTTAAATCTAGAATAAATACCTACATTTCGATAAGAATCGTTGGTAAAATATCTTTTATCTTTGCATGACAAAAATAGGCGTTTTTTTTAAATGCATTCCTTTGCAGTGTCAGACATTTTCCACCGCTGTCCATGTCTCCCTGAAGAAGGTCCTCTTCTCTGCACCAGCTCAGCCTCAGATGTCGTCTTGATCCAGCAGCACCTCATGGTGGCGGTGGATTTACATCACAGCTAAAAGACCAACTCCAGCAGGGGCGTCGACCATGTTTGTGCTCGGAGTGAAAAAGGCGAATAGCCTTATTTGTCGAATATTATTTCACTTTATTTTTTTTTTAACAAAGAAAAACCTATTTTATAACAGTCTTATAACATTTTTATCAAACTATTATTTTATAAAAATAATAGTTTTATTATTATAAAATTATAATTTTTATTAGCCATTATTTGTCTATCTATAAGGAGAAACACCCTAAAATATGTAGTTTGAGAAATTTACAATAAACTAAAAATATTTTATTGTAATTAAATATAATAGATAAACTATATTTAGGTCTTGCACAGTATAATTCACTAAATCTTAGTTGTTTCCATTTGCCTAAATATGGGAAAAATATTTAATAATAATGACATCTAAAAGCTAACAAATAGGAATTTATTGTATTTTGGTCCTTAAGTTCCAATAATATCTAAAATTTATTTGATTTTTTTTGGTTTTACAAAATTGCTGGTATTTTCACTGGCTTATTTTTGTATAGAAATAAAGGAAAAATTTGTATCTATATATAAATCTGTATACATTTGCATAATATGAGAAATCCATTATAATAACTCAAAAATTTCTTCAGAAAAAATTTAGTTATGCAAAGTAACCTATTAAAATTATCTGATTATTGGAGTCTTATTTTTTTTCTTTTGAACAAATGACCTTTTCTAACATCCCGTCTGTACCGGCAGACTTATTCTATGCCTCTGTTTGCGACACATTACGTTTTAAGATGATAAATATGCTGCATCCTTAATGATGTGCGCCGAGGCTGATTAAGCCATGATTGTGAAAAGAGCAACCAAATTGGAGACTGTAGAGTTTTGGGTAAGACCACGGGTGTAGCAGGTTTTCGGGGGCTTTAAAATATGAAAAAAAGTCCTTTTATGATAGTCGATGGCATTCAAACACATCAGGAGAAGGAGAAACCAAACAGAGTCCTGTAGAAAACAGTCTATGAAGTCAAATTTATTGATTTTTTAAAGGGGTGCTCTGATTTCACAAGCAGCTAAAGTACATAACTCCTCTTATATTAATACTTTTTAAGCTATTTCCTAAAACAGTCCAATCTTCGGATAGGAATTGTCCTCAAAAAAGGTCACACTACACAAAAAGGACAGATGCATCAAGTCTGATGTATGAAATATTAGAACGCTATTAAAAATAACGTGGGGGAGGAAGTGTGAATGGTTGAGAAGGTGCTGCATTCAGGACACACACACACATACACACACACACATACACACACCGACACACAGAGCGGTATGGACAGCAGGATAAGATTACAACCAACAAACTGACAGATGGGCGGTCTGGTCTGAAGCAACACTGCAAACAAATTCAACATATCTGTCCTTATGATGTATTTAGACACAAAAAAAACAAAAAAACATTATGGACTATAAATCAAAATATTGATTAAGTGCTACACACTTGGAAATACACTAAATATTAACTTAAAGATTTAAAACTTCAATAGATTCAACTTTTATTTCATTCTAGAAGCAATCGCATAGCAAATCATTTCAGACAGATTCGATCAGCTAAGATATGAATGGTGAATCAATCAGCCATAACATTATAACCACTGATTATCTCATTACCGTGGTTACCTGTCAGTGGATGGGATATATTAGGCAGCAAGTGAACAATTTGTCTTGAAATGGATGGGGTTCGAAGCAAGAAAGATGGACAAGCCTGAGGATCTAAGAAACCTTGACCTGGGTATTTTACTTTGATACGAGGAAGAACTAGATTGATATTTGTAAAAGTCATTCAACTCAACATTTATTCCTGCAGAATAAGTACAATCTTTCAGGGAAACAGTATTTCCTAATGGCAGTGGCCTCTTTCAGCAGGATAATGCTCTCTGACGCACTGCAAAAATGGTTAGGGAATGTTTTGAGGAACACAAAAGACTTCCTTCATCTCAGTACAGTCCAGCATCTATGGGATGTCCTGGACAAACAAGTCTGATTCACGGAGGTCCCACCTCACGAGATATAACACACCTTCAGAGGTCTAACGGGGTCCAAGAGCTGTTTTCTCGGCAAAAGGGCCACCCACATAATATGAGGCAGGTGGTCATAATGTTATGGCTGATAATCGACTTTCTCTTTATCGTTGCTGTGAACACCAGAATGATTGAAACAGTATTTCTCCTTCATGATATGGTGATAATAAACACGGTAAACACAGCCACAACCTGTAAACACTGCCTGCCAGCTTGGATCTCTCACTCTGCTTATGACAAATCATAACAAGGCACTGGAGACCAAGTTTGGTTGAGAGCCCACACATCAAATAGTCCCAGCAGACACGGCCATGCCGATCATCAAGCCTGACGCGGCATTCACATCATATCAGTAGGAACCAAACACCAGAGCATTGTTTAAAGACGTCAGAAGAAGCGACTGTTTATGTTTGATTATGATTTTGTTTAAATTAGAGGTGAGTCACAGCATCTACAGAATATAATTAATAAAGAAAAAAAAATCATCCAGCAAGCATAAATAAAAAAGAAAGACCTATGAGGAATAAAATGCTTCGAAGAACATGACATAGAAAAGAAACCGTTCTCAGAATCAGCCTCACAGTTTCATTAAATGGTAAAACAAGCTTCTGCAGACAGACGCGACTTCAAACCCTGAGAAAAAGAGGATCAATTTAAGACTTTCTGCTTTAAGAATCATAAGATAAAAAATAACCGTTAAGATGTTCACTCTGCATAGCTTTAGTAAGTCTTTATAAGGGGTGTTCCGGTTTTTGGATCAGATGCTGTTAATGTGCAATATGATGGCGTTTAGACCACAACCAGTGGGCCGGACCTTAACACCATTATCAGTACAGCGAAACAGGTTCTGGCTCGACTTACTTCACCCTATGTTGAACGTATACGATTAGAAATAAATCAGATATCGGACAGTCATTACTATCGGATGATATGGGTTATACTTTTCAAGCGCAGAAATATGAATTCTTACATACAAAAAAAAAGAAGGTACCACTTAACAATAGGACCACCTTCAAAGGATTCATGTTATTAATGAGGTTGTAAACAGCTAATGTCATTAATGGACTGTTATAAACAATAATACAGGTTCACTATTTGGCAAGCAAGAGGTCACTGTCGCTTATTTTTGTACCCAATGACTTGAAGCGGCTTATTGATGATTTACAAAGTGTTAATAACATAATGAACCAGTTATAAACCATACATGAAACCTTTATGAGGAAAGTCTTACTCTAATGTGCTGCCTTAAAAAAAGTTTTCTTCTGGATGACGTGTAACGAAAGCAATAAACAGCATTTAATTATTGGGACTTTTTCTTGATTTTAAAGCTTATCCTTTACTAAAATAAGAATCATATGGTCATATTTCATCACCTGCATCAGTTCGTCAAAGACTTATGGCTATGATAATAATCGCAATGCTACAGTCATGTGACGCCTCCCGGAAGGTTGATCCTACTCTTTTTCTTATTTTTCAAACATGCAAACATTTCTCTCTTTGTGTTAGTATTTTTCTTCTTCGAGTGAACGCTTCAGGAGATAAGACCTCCTTCTAGATCCTTCTAGATCTAGCATGTCCTTTCACTGCTTCTGTTCGGCCACCTTCTATAAAGGGACGATGGCAACAAGGTGTCGTCAGGCATCTTGATATTTTGTCTCGGCTGAGACGTCGGAGGTACGTGGTAGACAATAGCAAGAGACGTAAGAGTCTGGATGTGTAATTTTCAATCAACTCTTTTTATTTTCCAACTGACAATAAAAGAGACAAGAAGAATATTTTCACTAGAAACTACATGCGCTGCTCAACTACGCCGTTATCAAGCCACCTTGTCAGAAACCTGCACGGGCAACAAGTGAAAACGGTCTCGACCATCAGCAGATGATCTATGTTTTATTTAAATGGTGGTATCTGTAACTTACCCCCTTTTTCAACCAATCCCTCCTAACCCACCTCACTCTTTATGACATCCCCACGATGTCTTGGATATTATGGAATCATTATCTGGTGAAGTAATGACTCAAAACTTATTTCATGGATCATTATTAATGTAATAAACCACATAGACTTTTGTGGGAGGAAGAAATTGAGCAATTTTGGTAAAGATCAGTTGCAGATCTCTGCCACTAGGGGGACATTTATCTCCAAAATCACAATTTCTCAACCATTAGTCCAATTTACTCCAAATTTGGTGCATACGAATCAACTTGAGTAAATATATCTTGAATATATCATATTTTAGTCCATTAGTTCATATTTCACTCACTGGGGAGGCTTTTTTGTGAACTCCGGTAAAATAGTTAAGCGTATTTATCTTCATTATTGAGTCAAGTGACTGTTTAAGTGAGAATATTAAGGAGTCACCTTTAGTTTGTGAAGTTCAATCAGGGGAATTGCTTGTACAACGCAGGGGATTGGGGCCTTGTCAGACGTACGCCCATGATGTCTGGGACGGGAACGTAGGCTTAGTTTCAAATGAGCTGAATTGGGATGAGACAATTTTCCCAGCAGAGGTAGTTGTGTGGAACTGTAGTAAATCATTTGTTTTTCCTATTTTTAGGGTAGCCTGCTACTGTTTATGTGTTTCTACTATCATTCAACGGTTATTAGTAAAACAAAAAACATCCATAAAACCCCGGCGCTCCTTGACGTAAATATGATTGGATGAAAAAAATATTTCCATAAAGTAAATGTCTGTCAAATTCTACAGCGTCTGCAAACTGACCTACAAAGATCATTTCGGCGCAGCGGGGAGTTACCTCCTGAACAGTGAGAATAATTCCCACACAAGTCAAGAGTGGGCTCAAAAGAGTTTTGTGTCAATCTTAATCTAATCTGTACCATTAGCTGGTACCAATCCAAAAGCGCTGACACTTTCCATCTGTTTTTGCAGTGTATTTCGTGGAGTGTGAGGTTCTGATGCCACGCAACTGAAATCTATGTATCTTAATAAGAGGCTGATCCCAGCTGGTCCTGTCAGTTCACTGCTGAGTGGACAGGAAGATAATCCTGACGCCAGATGGCAGCAGAGATGAGGCTAAATCTCAGCAGCTCCCCATCACTGCAGAGGAATCAGCAGGAAGATGTCTTAAAAGGAAAAACACTGAAAAGATGGGAGGCAGAAGGCTGGAAAGGAGGCAAGCAGAAGGGCCTGGAAAGCTGTTGACCAGAGAACATAACATCCTAAAAGTCCTAAAATGAATGCCATGTTGACATGCAGCCATAAGTTCACATATGCAAATGTGAAAGCAATGTAAAGGGTGTCGGCTAACTTGAGAGCGAGAACAAGAGAGAGTGGGAGGGTGCTGCTGACAGAGGGACAAAGAGCCTGGGATTATTTCCAGCGAGAGCGACCTGGTCAGCAAACAGACAAAAGAGGCCGGCGCTCTGCTGGGCCGCAGCCAAAACAGAGAAACAATCCCATCATTCACTGCTGGGCTCCCCGCACTGCCTGTTCCTCATGACAAGAAGACTCGTCACCTTTTCCCCGCAACGCCGTTCCGACACTACAGAACCCACAATGCAACAGTGAAACTTGACTGCTTCATCACAGCAAGAAGGTTTTGGGTCTGCGTGGTGTTCCCATCTTCTCCCCATGGAGAACTCCGGCTTCCTCCAGCAGTCCAAAAACATGCAAAACAGGTGAAGAGGTGTCTGAAAAACTGTCTGTAATTCTGAACTGTGCCTTTGGCTCTGTGATGAACCGGAAACCGATCCAGAGTGTACCTCGCCTTTCACCCAATGTCAGTGCAGGCTCCGCCCCTAGTAAGGCCTCAACCTGAAAATTATTTTCAAATGCACCGACAAGTTTCTAATAATCGCCTGTTTACATTAATACGTCCACAAGAGAGCAGTGAAGAGGCGGGTTTAGCGATCACGATTCCACCATATCCCCAAATTTTCAGGGTTACAGTTAGTTACGCTGCCCCCAGTCTGTTTCTAGCGGTACTGCTCCGATTCTCATGACATGAACGGATCAAAGGCTCTGTTCAAAAGCGTCTTTAATGCTGAGTATAAATGGGCCTCGGCGTGGACCCGGGCTTTGAGCAGCCACAAGCGTCCTGATATGAATGAAATATCTGACACATAAGTTATGAAATGTTCCCTCGCTTACTTACTTGGTCTGTTAGGAACATTAGCTGAGGGTGGCTGCTGTCATCAAATATCACAAAACAGTTTTGGACTTTTTCCACTTGTGCGACTGCGACGTTAAGTCTTTGCATTCACAGTCATCCAAACATTGTAACTTTATGCAGGGTTTTCATGCAAAAATACCTAAAACACTGAGTTTTTTATTATAATTTTAACTATATCCTTAAAAGTTGGGGATATTACGGAATTGTCCGCCACCACCGCTGACTGCAGATTCTTATCGTTAACACAATAACTCAAACTTCGTCTCCAAACGTTTTCCGGCTGTAATTTTTCTGACTTTGAAGAAGAAGAAAAAAAGGATCTCGTGGTCACGCCTTAAGAACGACATAATAAGTCATTGCCTGGCCCTTTTTAAGCTGTGGCCATAAGATAAGTATCTTGCCATATAATAACTTGTTCCCACGCCCTTATTAAGTCGTAGCCTTCAAATAGGTTTTTTTTTCTTCAATGTCACCAGATTTAGTCCAAATTTGGAGCGTTTGAATCGACTCGAGGAGATCTATCTCGTATATATATCATATTTTAGGAGTTCCATCAGGGGGTTGCTTGTACAAGGCAGGGGCTTGGGGGCTTTTCCGGTGATACAACTTTGAGTATATTTTCTTGGTAGACCTGTACGTCAATGTCCCATCAGGAAAAATGGCGGATTTGTCAACTGACCAGCGAGGAGGTGTCGTAAACCTTCGGTACAAAAATCTAAGTCTCTCCGGCATTTACTGAACTTGAACTTATCAAAAGAACTGCGAGGAAAATTGAAAGAATTGAAAGGAATTTTTATCGATTTGCGGTATGAAGTAAAAGCAGAAATGAATGCATGGTCCCAAGAGATGAGAGAAGAATCCTCGCACTGAGGTTCAGTTTGATATGAAGCAACATTAGCGTTGAATGAGTGAATTTGCAGGATTTTAAAAGGGCGATCAACGACACATAATCAAATCAATACAAAGCTTGAGTCTTGCCTGTGTGTGAAACTAACCCTGCAGATGTTTTAACGAAGAACAATCCTCCATTTTTTCTTTAAAAAGGAGGAACATTATTCCCAACATCAAAACCAAAGCATTGATTTCCTCTCATAAAATGCCTTTAAGATAAATGCTTTCACACACCTGTGAAAGCGACAACAAATTCAAATTTGTCTAATAGTGATATCTAGATATAAGTTTGAATTTAAAAGTAATAAACATGACTTAAATCTCTAAAATCACGACCCTCCCTGAAGTGCTCGACGCCGCATATAAATCCGGGGATAGATATGTGGCTACAGGACGTCGTATCTTATGGATCTGTTTCAGGATTAATCTCCTGGTACCCTTCACATTTTGTGGCTTGTTCTTCTTAAACCTTTAACCCGTTTCAGTTCGCCCCGCTGGCCTTATGCTCTGATCTTGGCCCTGATTTGTCCCACATGAGACATCAACCTGTCTTCCGTCTGTGGTCGGACCAGAAGATTTGAGTGACAGGAGACCAAATATTGCCAGCAGCCCCAAAATTTGAAGTTAACTGTCCCAAAAAGTCTGCATCGTCTGAAAGCTGCAATCCTCCAGCGTCACTGAGACAGAGATTGTGGATTCTAACGTTTTATAACGTCAGCAACAAGAGCGGAAAACTAGACCCTCCTAGTCGTAGTGCTGCGTTAACACTGAATAAGAGGCAATCCTGTTTTTCGCACGTGTATCACCTGGGATTATTTGTGAATATACCGCCTTGACTTCCATACATGGAGGTTGCATCACTTTAAGACATTTTAAGACCTAATTAAAGCCATGGGAAATTAAAATTTAAGGCTGTACTACCAAAATATATGCCAGATATAAATGTGACGTGAATTATTGGAAATTTTGAATAAAAGCTAATTCTGAAATGACGCCGTGGCATTAAATTGAGGATAGTTGAAGTAATAATAATAATAATAATACATTTAATTTAAAATGCAATTTACATTTGGATCAAATCTCAAAGTGCTACAAGGTAAAAGCAGATAAAAGCATTAATATTAAATATAATAATAACTATATAAAACATGACCAAAAAGCAGCAATGTTAATTCAAAGTTATAGGTTCTGCTAAAAAGTTTTAAGTCTTTTTTTTAAATGTGTCAGTCGTCTGTGGAGCCCTCAGATGGTCAGGGAGAGCAATCCACAGACGAGGGGCAGCAGTACAGAAAGCCCGATCACCCATGGTGCTGAGCTTAGTCCAGTAGTATTAAGTAGCATTAAGCATTAAGTAGCATTAAACCAACATTAAATTATTAAATAAGACCTAATTGATCATATATAAAACCTTATACATGACACCAACAAATATTTTAGTCCTTTAAAGGCTTTAAAATCTATATTATGATATTTTAGACTTTTTAAGATCCTGACACAAACCCGTCTTTCCATTATGTCACTCTGTTATCAACCACAACCAAAGCAAACAAAACTAATGATTTGTGTTTGTTGTGAAGTGATGTTTGGAGAATCTCAACTCGGTAGTCTTTCACGTCTGGTGTTAACGCGATAACTCAAAAACTATTTCATAGATCATTTACAAATTTCAGTCCGACACAGACCTCAGTGTGAGGAAGAACTGGATAGATTTTGGGAAAGGTCAGTTTATATTACCACCAATAGGTGGACTTTTACATTGGTCCAAATTAGTTTGGCTCATATGAATCGAATTGAGGAGATCTAATTTGCATTTGTCATATTTTACTGAAATTGTTGTATTTCACTCACTACAGGTTTTTTTTGTGTGTAAAACAAAGTCTCTCATTCTGACTTAAGGAGATCTCTCTTGTTTTATTACTGAGCTCAGAAAATATATATTAAATGATTTATCTTCATTATTGAGTCACTATGGGATCTGATTTTAGAGCATATTGCTGACTTCATAGAATTACTTTGGTTAAGTCAATATGGACTGTTTGAAATTATTAAAGGGTCTAATTGTTTCAGGGATATAACCTTGTTGTCGGGAATGACAGCTTAGATTTCTATTGTTTGAAACTGAATGACGTCATTTGCCCATCGCAAAATCCCAGGTGCTCGCAGCTTTTGCATTTACATCAGTTGGAACGCAGCATAAAAGGTCTCATATTCTGTCATGGCTACCCAGGATCAGTTGGCTCTGGAGGTTTTCTCCGGCTGATTCGTAAGAAGAATCGAGGGAACATAAAATAGAAAATATTTCACCGCTTATCAAATAGGAAAAATTTGTTCCCATGACTACGATGTCTTGTTGATGCTTCCCTTCTGCTCTGACAGTGGAGGACGATGCAATATTGAATTTTTGAAAATGTTAAACTCTGTTTAAGGTGGTTGCTTGAACGAGCCAGTTTACTGGCTCGTACAGAGAGGAACGAAGGATGGCTCCTGCAGATTTGCGAACTGATGATATGGTGAGATGCTACATAGGAAACTTATGATAAAACAATAAACATGACACATTAACGGTGTCAAATGTGGATAAAGTGACCCGTGTTGTATATGACATGCAAACACTTTCTGGATTTGCATCCCTCCCGCTTGTTTTGCCAGTGTGATTGGATGAATGAGAGAGGGGAGAGGCAACTATCCGACACGTAACGGTGAAACCATGAAAATAAAAACATCCTGTTATAACAGCGCCTCTCTCCCTCACACACGCTGTAACAGACCTTCCAGATCAGCAGAGGCTGTAAACACAGCAGTAGAAACAGATAAAGTAATGTCTCTCCATGCTTTTACTCCACATTTAACTCTCAGTGAAGCAAAAAAGGATCGTCCTTCAGTGTTGTTACGGTCCATAGAAGCAGTGTAGCACTTCAAGAGCAAGATCCAAAAATGAAAATAACCCAAATCATCAATCTTCAGTAGTAGAATCGGATGGGTGAAGAGGTCAACTTGGCCAGCAGTTTGTAACAGAGGAGTTAAATTGTGCAGAAATTGCCCAGGAGATGTGTTATACTACAGTACAAATGGCAGGGCTCCAAATGTGTTCAAACTTTTACTGAAGGAGTTGCATAAGTAGCTGATTGTGCAGCTTGGGTGAGCAATCATGACCTGGATATCAATCATCCTTAGGACTGTCAGCGACAGCGGGAGAGGAGTTTTGCGCGCGGCTTCGTCGGTACAGCCTGAAGCCCTTTCTGCAGAGCAGGACGAACCAGTAGACCTGCGGCGCCAGGATGCAGGAGTTGCCCAGGTTGGCAGAGAGCGGCAGGTGGAAGGGCACGCTGTAGAGCGGGATGCCGTAGTGCTGGCCGTACATCCAGTACATGTAGGGGAAGAGGGCGATGCGGCACATGAAGAAGGTGAGCAGTACCATGGCGCCGTTGGACTTGTGCAGCCAGCAGTCCTGGAGGCTGAGCTGGTGGGCGAGACACAAAACAGAGAGGGGGAGAACGAGTCATTTAGTGTGATGAAATGGGTTTTTCAATAGCGGCGCACCTATTGCAATATTCTTGGCCGATCAACGATTTTTGTGAAGACTGACCGGCCGATACCGATTTTGGTCGATTCCAAAATCCATCGGTGCACCTACAGATGGACCGGCTGGCTGAACGATCAGTGCACCCTCAGTTTTCAAATTTCCAATCCTTAGTTCCTGTTTCACCAAACTAGATATGCCAGATTTAATTCAACTCTAGACAACTTTGAAGTTAGAATGTGTACCACTGAACGACGGCATGGAGTTTTGACCAACCCAGCCTTTGAGGGAACTAAGAGATGCAAAAATAATCTTGATGCTCCACTTTTTTGAGTCACCAGTCGTGGCTGCTCTACCTTTGATTAAGTTAGTTGGATCACTGGCGAAAGAGGAATTCTGCGCTTTACAAGAAAATTCTGAAGGAGAATGCTGAGTCATCAGTCTGTGACTAGTAGGTCAAGCACAACTGGGTCATGCTGGAGGACAATGATCCAAGCACCGGAGTAATACTATAGCTGCTCACTTTGAAAATGGCTGCTTTACCTGTTCAAACAATAATACAATGCAGACTGCAGTAAAATGGCCTGAAATGTTAATTTAGGAACAAATCCTTACTCTTGACATTTACGGATTAAATTGTGACTTGGGTCGTGATGCTTTGTGATTTTAAGCTTGTGTGTCCCCAGGGAAAAGGTTTGGGAACCCCTAGTCTAGACAATGGGAAATAACTTGTCAGAGTTTCTGCTAGAGCTGATCTTGTCCAAATGGGGGTGGTGTTTTTAAAACTACTGCATTTTTGCTTTTTTTTTAATCTCTACCAACACCAGATGTCAGCAAAGACCTGAAATCACATGGTCCACTGATTTCATAAGCAGTAAGACATGGCCTTCCAGATATATGCAGCCTCTGTGTGCACACAGCTCATGGGTATCAAAGTGTCAGAGTGTAGCATAGTGTGTACATTATGAGCCCACATGTACCGCGTGGTACTAATAATAAGGGCGCTGACTACCGCTGATCAGAGGCAGAGAGAGCGAGGAGCGCTGCAGCGTCTCAGACGAATGATTCTGACGGACTGATGATTTTGTCGTTGTTTTCTTTAAGCCGCGCAACCTTCATTATTGATGAGACGGTGTGGAACTACATCCCAAATAAAATGGAGATACTCCAGATAAGGAGATTTCTGATGACGCAAAGCACTGCATATCTCCTGAGTAGAACTTGCAGCATGAAAAGGATGAATCACTTACTGTAGCGATTCTAAATATGGCGTACAGACAAAGAGTATGTGTAAGTAAGATATGTTTTGAGTTAGATATGTCTGAGATAGAGCCCAGTCTGCTCTTTTTTTGAATGACCTTGGAGCAGACTGGGTCCAGGGTTTACCTCAAGGACCTTACGACATTACCCTTCGTTATTGAGAAGGGGTAGTTTTAATGTTATGGCTGATCAGTGTGTACACAGTACTAGAAAAAACACTAAAAGCTCTTTATGTGTCTCTTTATTGAAGAACCAATCGTATGAGAGTAGCTTCAATACCTATTTCTGAGAGTCCAAAGCTCGACACACTTCGGATAATTAAATGATGGCCTGCCTTCATATCTGAACTGCCTGACCAAAGAGATGGTGACCAATCTTATCATTTTAATTCATGACAGTCTTTAAACCTTTGCTTTAGTAGATTCTAGACAAAGGGAAAACATGCCGACCGTGAAAGACGTGTGACTTCTCACATACTTCTGGTGAATGAACACGAGTACACTGCTGCCTCACCTGGATAAGTATCTTCCCCAGGGAGACAAATGGCGTGCTGAGCTCCGTCAGAAACAAGCAGCCGATGAAGAAATCCCCCTGGTCCTTTCTGAGGAACTACGGAAAACACAACGGAGAATAAACAGAGTGAGAAAACAAACACTGGTATGGAAAAACAAACACAGCTGACAGTCAAGGACAATATCTGTCTCGTCGGAAATGCGCTCAGAGATGTTTAAAAAAAGACACGGAAAGATTTTATAAGGGTTTGTAACTGAAGGAGACGTCAGCCGGTTCATGTGATTCCGGGTGTAAAAACCTCTGATCATGAATGATTTCTAATTCATTTTGACACAAAAACCTGCACAAAACGATCACAAACCCAACCGAGGTACATGCACCGCACTCTGGTCCACATGTACGGATGGATGTACGGAACATATTTGTTTCCAAAATAAAATCTAAGTGGATTAAATCCAATAGGCAGTTGACAAAAATCCAATTGTTCAGGATTTGGCTCCAATAATCTCATCACTCTGTTCATACCGGACAACAAAACAAACTAACGTCTGGATTTTCTTCATAGGGGGAAAACGGTAAAAGTAGGCATTCCTTCCGGAGTTCAGGTTAGTTTTCAACTCTAGTTTTGATCAACAGTAATGCGAGACATGACACCAGGGTGGACCCACCCGTTTACTAGACCTTCATCGTAACAGAACCTTTTTTGAGGAATGTCAAAACTTTTTCATCGTTTCGGAAAGCTCCTTATCCAGCTTTCTGGATTTTAAAAAAAAGTAAGTCCATAAACACCGACTTTTACCTTGTTTTGTAGTTTCTAAAGCTGATTTTCAATTAATTCAACAATTCCCACATACATTTAACCTCTTCTGACAAAAAAATATTGGAGCAAATTCAAATAAAACACTATAGGAAAGTATTACGTTTGTATTGTAAAAACCAAATATGCAGTGTTACAATTTTGGATATTTGTTGTTGAATCAAACATAAAAAAAAAGTTTATTTTTAAATTTTTAAAAAGTTTATAAAAAGCCAACTGGAATACGTGTTACATTATGGAGTTCTTATTTTAAGGGCAGTATTTCAAAACTAATTTGTGAAATGTGTACAAATTTGTGGTTCCCTCCATCGCCTGCTACCCAAACCTGTTTTCCACCCAACCAAAGCGCCCAACCTGGAGGTGGTGAGCCCACAACGTGACGGCTCCATAAAGCCTCTTGGGGCTCAGCCCAATGGGAAAAGTATTAGTTCCATTAAGGTGCCTCCGTCTTCCTTTTCTGGTGCCTATTCATTGGGGTTCCTGATTTTTGCTCTTAGTATAACCCCTTCGTTGCGACCACTTTACCTTGGGAGACCAGAATAGGCGCTTAACCACAACACAGTTCACAGAATCACAGACCTCGGGGTAGACCCAGAACTTGCTTTAGGGACGATATATCTCAGCTGGCCCTGAATGCCTCAGAATCCTTCAAGATCAGCTATTAGCCTTCTCCATCAAGATAATCCGCATGTGTACCTAGTGGCAGAGCATTGTTAATTGTCCTTGTGTGGGTATTTTTTATTTTGAACGGCTTTTCATTTTTTCAGGGAATCAGCAAAATGTAATAAACGCCCCCATCTCGTAATGAAAGTGACAAAGTGATCCAGAATCAGCTGCCAGAGCCGTCCAAAAAATGGACAAGCAAAAACAGTGAGGGGTGAGGATGGGTGTAAAGGTAAACTTCGCTGCTAGAAGTGGGAAAGAAGGTTGAGCTTGTGTTTTTAAGAACCTGCATTCATGTGGCAGTTTTGGAATAAAAAGCTTTCTTCAACCACAACGTCCAGTCTGGGAAGAAGAGGAGATGATGTCCTGTACATAAGTAATGGATGAAGCTTTCAAATATTGACCAGCAGCATAGTGCTGCGGAGGTGGAGAGGCCATCCTAGAATAGGTGAGTCAGTCCAGATGGATTAAGAGACTCCAGACAAAAGACCTGCTCGCTCATAGCCCAGCTCGCCGTGTGCCCACGATGAATAAAGCATGAGCAGCCTCAGACGTGGCCTTGCCATCTGCCCATGAAAGAACGACCGAGACCACAGCAGAGAACTTAACACCACACCGAAAAATCTACCTGGATACTTCATCCAGACCCCACCTCCCATGAAGTGTGCGTCAGTGTGTGTGTGTGTTACCTTGATCTATGTCAGTTTGAGAGGCTGCATAAGGTGTCATCTAAACTCTTTTTACCTCTCACAAGAAGTGATGAGAAAAAGTTTTACACAACCTCCTGATTATTATTCTAGTTTGTTATGTATGTCATAGTTAACTCGTTTGCATTTTGTTAGCATGAAGGGATCATTTCAGGCTCTACCACAGTCTCTCAGTAAGGTTCAGGTTCAGATTTTGACTGAATCACTCAATCCCTTTTATTCCATTTTGAGAAATTCACATGTGGACCAGCTTTTCTGCGTGGGTTCCTTGTCTTGCAGCATGACCCCGTTGCACTTGAACTCACAGACTGATGACCTGGCATTCACCCTCAGAATATTCTAGTAAAGAGCAGAATTCATGTTTCCCTCAATTACAGTGAGTCACTCTGGTCCTGAAGCAGCAAAGAGTCTCAAAAACATCACACTGCCAACCCCACGTTTGATCATAGGTCTATGTTGTGGAACGGGACTCTGCCTTCAAACAACTTTTCCACTTTTGACTCATCAGTATATAGATAGTTCTCTTAAAAGCTCTGACGGTCCTCAAGGTGAGCTGTGGCAAACTTCAGATGAACCTTTATGTTCTTGTGGGTAGAGGGGCACCGAGAAATTGGCGCCGGGAGGCCTAGTTTGATGAAATCGGCCAAGCAGCCTCCCTATGTGCCGTTCACACAAATAAATGCTAACAAAGCATGTGCTACCGTGGATCCAAACATCTAACAAGTATAGCAGAAAACACAAAGCTTGCAATTTGTATAAGACAAAATAAGCTGTGGAGGAGCAACTAACGAAAAACGTTCGGCACAACAAACTTAATTAGACACTTGAAGATGAATCACCCCGAGGAACACAGCATGTTTCAAGGAGCTAACGTTGGCAGGGCGGCTAAAGCTAGCGAGAGTTCAGAGCCAGCAACGAGCCCTGAAGTACCTGAACATAGCCTACATATAACATTTAATGGACTGTACCAGGCTTACAAAGTTTTATTTTTACTTCGAAATGTCATATAATAGATGGAAGAAAATGGTGTACATAATGTCGACCAGCCTTACTCTCACTGTGATCCCTCAAAATAAGAGCACGTAAAATACATTACTCATTATGATTTTAAAAATCGGACGGTCAGACTTTATAAAAATAGGCGATCAGTGATCGGCATTACAAATGCAATTGGCGCACCTCTACGGGGGGATAGCAATGGTCTTCACGTTGCCACTCTCCCTATTTTAGAGACACTTCTTTGCATCTAGTGGATTCATGAAGTCTGATCTTCACTGAGCTGACAGAGGACTGCAGTTCCTTGGCTGTTTTATTTGGATGATTATTTGGATGTTCGGTGACCTGATCGAACCTTTGCAGGGCTCATGAGGGTTTTTTCTAACCCAAGGCAGCTGTACCTTGCGCCCTAATCAGGTTCTCAAAAGCCTGGCATCAGCAATTGAGGACAAGCGGAGAGTGACCAACTCCTTGCCTCCAGGAAAAAACAATCTGTTGGAAAGAACACTATTCATCCGAGAAAGACAGGAAAGACCTAAACATCCTTCTAAGAAGCCAGAGACAGAACAACTAAGCATTGCCCGTGACTGGAAGATATCGGCCAGCAACTGATCTTTCCATGTGAAATTGCTTTCACCAATCTCAGGCCAGATCTGGAATTTGGTCACCATCAATGAAGACCGCTTCCATCATAGAGCTCAGAGTTCCATTGGAGGACTCTGTTGAGGAAACCTATGAGCGGAAGAAGAAGTTCTATACACAACAATACACAACGGACTCCTTGAGCCTTAGAAATAACTTTGGAACTTTTCACATGCTAATAGTTTTTTTCATTTTCTTTTGAATTTCTTTTGATTTGGCCGAATACTTTTCACACTGACCCAGTAGTTATTAGAGAACCTTTTAGTTACTATAAATAGAAACTTCTATTTTAGGTATTTAATCAGGTTCTTTGACATTACATTTTCTTTTTCCGTTTGAGCGTTATATAAATATATATATATATATATATATACATATATATATGTTTATATACACATATACATACATATATATAGATATATATATAAACATTTATAAGGTTTTTACAGCTCACACTAGCGATTAACTGTAGATATGATTGAATAGAGAAATATTTTTCTAAAAGAAAGGCCTTCTAGGTTGTTTTCAGGTCTAAATATAAATTGAGATGTCTGATATGAGAAACTACCACACACTATTTTGATGTTCCACACACTCCTCTAGTTTGCCTGCAGCCACATGTGACAGTAGGTAAATTTGCTGTTACTATCTTACCTGCCCTAGGATGTATTTGAATACCATTCGCTATACATTAGCTTTTTTGCAAATTAGATGTACTTCTAGAGAACCCAGTCACAAAACAGCGTTCTTCTGGTACCGGTCCCATGACCATACAAATGGGCGGGCTTGTGTCGGGAAAGGCATCCGACATTAAACCTATGCAGACCGAGACCCTCCACTCTGGCGACCCCTAAATCTGAATAATAATACTAGCACTGGGAGCCTGGTAAAGCTGATGAGGGAGGGAGGAGAGGATGAAGATCTAGAGGGAGGGGTGGTGAGTTTAGAGAAAAAGAGAGGTCGGCTGCAGCTGGAGTCTGAATAATGTATTGTAATGTGATCCCATAGAACCACTGCAAACAGAAGGCTCAGTTTCCACCGCACCTGGCCTGCTACGCTCTGATACTACCTGGAAAGTGTCTATGATACAAGAGTCCGTCAACTCCAGGGGATCCAATGACCAAAAATAAGTGCCTGGTAAAATATTCCTTGTATACATTTAAAGGAATTTCCTTTACTGCTCATGCTGGGCTCAGATTTAACAATTCAACATGTTTCCGAGTTGCTGGTTAACTTCCCTCCCCTTCTAGCGCCCACTTCCTTTTCTTGCCCTCAAAGGGAAACAACAAACTGTATTCACTCTATAAGTTTCTGAGTTTGGATTTTGTTTTCCCTGCACCCTGAAATATGCATGGCTTTTTCATCTCAGCACCTTTCATGGTCTCTTCCTGTCCGTTCTTTTTGCGTCTGTCCATTTACAACACTTAGAATTCAAGGATGCAGAACAATAAAGAGTCATTCGTTGCAGTTGATCAAAGAGAGGAATCAATAATTAGCGGCTTAATGTTCTCTTTGCTTTCCTGCCATTTACTCGGTTGAAAGCGGCTCATTTATTATTCCTCTGCACTGGCGAACCAAGAATCACTCTCCACTGCATAAAAAGATCACACATCAATGACTTTTCCACGTTGCCTTTGTGTTTTTGCCACTGAACAAAACAATGGCAGTATAATGCTGCTACAGGCATTCCACAGCAGTGTTGGCATCCAGTGTGATGTTTTAGATGGCAGCAAGTTATAAACAGCAAAAGCATATGTCAGACACAGACCTCATCCTCTGCTCAGCTTTGAAAGCTCCTGTCAATTTTTCGTACTTCTATTTTGGGTACCCGCTGAGTGCTACTATTCATTCGCTCATTTTCTTGCACTTATCTGGGGTCCGAGTCACAGTCGGCAGCAGGCTATGGTGACGGCGTCGTAAGAAAAGCTTTAAAGCTTTATGGACTTGTGTCTCCCAAGCAACGCCCTCCAGCTCATCCTTGGAAATCCCGAGGCATTCCCAGGCCAAATTAGATATGTAGTCTCTCCAGTCAGTTCTGGGTGTACCCAAGGGTCTCCTCCCACTACGACGTGCCCGGAAAACCTCCAAACGGCGGTACATTAGAGGGATGCTGATCAGATGCCCAAACTACCTCAACTGGATCCTTTTGATGTGAATGAGCAACGGCTTTACTCTGAGCTAATCAGTATTTCTGAGCTTTGCACCATATCTCTAAGAAGAGCCGAGCCCTCCTATGAAGGAAGCTCATTTCAGCCGGTTGTTTCCTCATTCTTTCAGTCTCTACCCACAGTTCATGACCATAGGTGACGGTCGGAATGTAGATGTACCGGTAAAATTATGATCTTTGCCACAACGGACAAATATAACACCATCATTACTGCTGAAGCTGCACCGAACCTCCTGCCCATCTCATAGTTCACTTTCCCATCACTAGAAAAACAAGACACCGAGATACTTCAAGTCCCTGAGGCTGAAACTCACCCACAGCTTAACATTCAGCTGTAAAGTAACAAACTAACTACTGGTAACTGCCACAAGCTGCTTTTTAAATCTCCCTGCTGTGGGCTGAACAAAGAACACATCGTGAAAACATCACGCCTCCATTCCGACGGGTTGGCTTCATATACACAGAGGTCACTTCAGTGATGTCATGACTTCAACAATGACCTACCATTACACCCAAAATGGTGAGGGACAATAAAGATGCAACAGTCCAGCCTTGAGAAGGATGTGTAAAAGGTGCTAACCAGTGAACTTCATGGTTTGACTAAAACTTCATTTGTAAGTACTAGGACTTGGTTCTTTAATAAATGCAGGCTCATCAGCGTAACCCTGACACAAACAAAGACTTTAAAATTTGAAAAGCAGACGGAGAGGCCAGGTGAAAGGTCTGCTGTCCTTGAGAGAAGTGAGGCCTGATTAAACACGAGCACATGGAGGCTTTTCTCAGAGATAGTCAGCAAGTAGCAGACACAAAACATTAAGTGTGAAGATTGAAAAGATAAAATTGTCCCATGTCAACAGCCTATTCAACGGAGAGCTGGTGCACCGGTTTTCCGTCCCCCTGATCTGTGTAGACATAATGGAGGCGCCTGTCGGGGTCTGAGTTGTGTCTTATCTGAGTATCTTATCTTTTTTTTTAATGACTAAAAAAACACTTGAGGGTATAATTAAAAGAAGGTCATGGCCGTTCCACTCTATTCAACCCTCTCATGAAGAACAAAAAAAACCCTTAACGACAAAAGATGAACAGAACAGACAAAACAAAAACAAAAAAACACTCATTGGCGTAATCCATCCCAAATACTTTCCATACAATACACGGAGGATTGTGTTTGTGTGTGTGTTAACTTAATCACGAAAGAAAAAAAGGGGAAAAGGGATGTGACGTTTAATGATAGATTACGGGTCTGGCTCTCAACCGGAAGACTTAAAATCAGCTAGAAACAGTTAGCAGCTAACACATGGAAGATGGAATCAACCGAAAATGTCCTCAAATTTAAAAAACAGCGTGACGCCCGGGAGCTCCTTCCCTTCCCGCAGGCTGAAATCAACCAGCGAGAAATAGGCAAGTTAAAGGATTATATTTATTCATTAAAAACATTCAATGGCATCGTAGAGATTGATTGTGGCTCTGTTGCAAAGTCTCTGTATGAAAGATACTAATGAGAGAGGGAAGTTCAAATCTTGCCCTACTTCACACTTCAGCACATTTGACCTATTCTTGATCGCGAAGACGTGATTGTGGGGTTGTTGTGTTCAGAAATGTACTAAAATTGTAACTCCGGCTTCCGAGGGTTTCAAGCATGCTGGACCATGCAAAAAAAAAAAACACACGTCTGTTTGAGTACATATATATTCCTGGAGCTCACACTCAGGGGCCACAGCGTAATCTGATTTGGATAGGAGTGTCAGGTCAATTTAAAATTCCAATTTAAAGAATGGTAGAAACGGCAACTCACGATAAGGATTCATATTTGCTAGATTGTTGAATGATTTTCTAAGCTGTCCCGATGTACCTCAGTGAACTTCATCATTAGTGCAGATTTCCCTCTGGTAAAACTGCTTTTCTTCAGTCAATTCAATTCCACGTCTTCACGGCCGCTGTTTAAAAGGTTAGCACCCCAGCAGCCGCTTATTTCTCACAGCCATCAGGATTGTTTCTGTGGCTTTCGTGGCCTTTCTAGCTTCTAAACAGGAAGGAAGTTCCTGTGACTCCCTACTGACCTGATAATGATGCTTTCAGCCACCGCTGAGAGGAACTCCAATTCAGAAGAAAGAAAAAAAAAAGAATCAGACAGCAACCATGTTCAGTCTGAACAGTCAGTTCATTTTGAAGGTTCCGTGTTAAAGACAAGTCCATACAGGAAGTGAAGGCCTGTAACTGTGACAAAATATGAGCTAAAAAAAACCCCATCAAAACCTTTTGTCTAAGTTGATCTGGTTTTGTGTAGTAATGCAGAGGGGCGTTTACACACAGTAAGGTTGTTCTGGGATGTGGAGACTTAGCCTGTTTCTTTACGAGCACTGCATTTATTTATATATATATATATATATAATTACTGGAAATCATTTCTTTTATTGGAAGATAACATCTTCTCCCATCATGTCGAAGTCTGGCTTTCTTTAAACTAGACATGCAGACACTTAAAAAGGACTTCATAGGAAATCCATGACAGTGAGCGTTATGTCTCTTTCTTTCGTCGCCACTTAAATAATCATTACGAGATAATGCAGGTTAAAGCAATGGTTGATTTGTAGACACTACATTACAGCACACATTCATTAAGAAGTACTGGTAGTGGACAGAACTCAAAGAAGTCATGACTTGTAAGAAATGAGTTTCAACTTTCTTTGAGTTTTTTTTTTTACCGCACTAAAAATCAGCCGAATATTCCGCCGCCAAAAAAATAGTTATTTAAGGAGTCTCTGTTAATTAAAATCCAAGCCTAACTTCATATCTGAGGGAAAGTTACATTTTTAAGATTAAGAAAACTCAAAAATGCCCAAATATTAAGGAGTAGATGTGTACATAAAAATCGCAAGGAAGAACATTGATACATTTTTGGAGCCAGGCCCCAAAAAAACCCTCATCTTATACAAATCCAACTTAAAACCCAGAAAATGAAAAAGAAAAATCAAAAGCCACCACTTTCATACTTGACTGTTATATCCAGAAAGCTTGTTTGATTATAGTGGAAAGTATTCGACATCTACTCCAAAAATGACTTGTAACAATGGAAATAGAAAAACCAAGAGATCCCCCGATAGTAAAGACCTCCAGTTCGAGACTTGGTTGTCGTAGAAAGTTACATGGAAAAATATTAAACTTTAAAAAAAAAGAAAAAATGATGGTGCAGACATCAAAGACAGTTGTCAGTTGACAATAAACAGTTAAGTAATGTGGTGTACAATACAAACAGCACCAGTATTAGCCTTTCCCAGAGTTTCTACGGGTATCAACAAGTTCAATGTAAGACGTTTTGACAGACAGCCTTTTGAAGACCACAAGAATTTAAATAAATCACCCATTTCATTTCTAAGCTAGCACAGAAGCACTCTGGATGAATGTCCGCTAATTAATAGAAATATAAATATATATATATATATATATATATTTATTTAAATACAAAACAATAGTGTGTTAAAAATAGAGTGTAAGTAAAAAGTGATCCTTTTTAGGTATACAACAGCATAGCTGATGTAACAATAAATGAAAGTTAAAATGTCATTAAGTTCTTTTTGAGTATGAGCTCAAACATAATACCAAATATATTTTAGATTTCTTAAAGGCCTAAATTCAGGGGATAAAATTTTAGACTTTTTCAGAACCAGCATTAACGTTAAAAATATAAATTAAGCAGGTCTGATGATCTTGATTGGTTAGTTTCCCAAAGGTAACATAAAAATACGTTAATCACTCCGACCAGCATTCCAAAACCCAAAAATATTAACTTAATATTTTTTACACAGCAATAATTCCCATTTGTGAGAGTTGGATGAAGTTCATGATCCATGATGCCTGCATTGCTGTACTTTTTAATTACTCTTGATGACTGACGACAAGCCCTCATCAATGCCTCCTCAATCCCTCCCTCATTTATCTCTTCGCCCCTCGTCTCTCCTCCTCACCAGTGTGACGGGCAGCAGGACAGTGAGCAGGGCGATGTGATGCAGCACCAGCAGGAACTCTCTGCGGACGAAGGAGTTCACGGTCCTGAGCGAATGCTGCTGGTAGTCCTCGTGCCCTTTGACGCGGAAACGGTGGTAGTGACTGAGGTACATGGCGAAGAGGTCATAAGTCATGTAGGGCACGCCGTACCAGATGACAAAATAGGTGGCCAGCCAGTGCCTGAGGAGAGAAAAAGGAGAATAAATGTAAATTCTCAACATCCAGGCTCGACATTCTGTATTATCAAGAATGTCGTTCCAATTCATTCATCACGATTTTTCAAGTTTATATCAGCAAGGTGGTCAAATCGGAAAATTCTGAAAGTGGAGTCCGCGGACCCAAGGGGGCCTAAAAAAATTGCGCCGTATAATTAGAAATGCATAACACGGCGGCAGAATACTCAGCACCAAGAAAACAGAGAGTCATTGTACTCAACCCGGTGACGCAAAGGCTGTCTGTGCTCCCGTTAGCCAGTAGTCTCCTGCGTCATTGCATCATTCTCTGTGTGCTCTCACAAGTCTTCGCTATTGTAGGCATAATCTAATTGGTCTAAGTCTAAGTGGTATTAATATGATTCAGATTGAAATGTGCTTCTGTTAACCGTCACTATGTAGCACGACTTAAGGATTTAGGTTGAAAGGCTTCATACATAGGTCCAATGACATCTAAGAGTAAGTAGTCGTGAAGAGTTGGTTTAGGGTCTGGGAATAATAACCACAACAACTTTTTTGAATGTTTTCTCTTACATGGTTATGATAACTTCTGTTTTGTACTTTTTGCCCCTAGTTAAGGAGCAATGTTTGTAGAAAAGTATATAAGTTGTATTAATATTGTTCAAATGTATATATGCTGCTGTTTATCACTATGAAGCAAGTCCAAAGGATTAAGGTTTAAAACTTCAAAAACATATGCAACGCCTATAAATAGTAGCTAACCTATGCTAAATTGTTGTCGTTATGATTATGAAAGGGTCCTGGCCACAAAAAGTTCCCGGTCAAATGTATGAAACTAATTCACAATGAGCTGTGTAAGAAAAGTCTGAGTATAAGCTGCTTTTCTTTTTTTTTAAACCAAAAAAAGTGTCAGAATTTTGGAAATGTGATGGATTCTGACAAAGACTGTTGTTGTTGAGAGACGGAGGCACAAGCGCCAACAAAGTACCACAGCATATTTGCACTGGGAACTTCTAGATGAAATAAGAATCATGATTTTTTTTTTGCTATTATTAAGACCACTATTCTCTCCAATGCTGGATAGCCCGGTTGGTTGGATCACTGACTTTGGTGCAGGAGATGGTGTTCGAATCCCAGTCGAAAGAGGGCGTCGCAGAAATCCAGTTTGGACCAAGGTCCTTAGTGTTACCAGCTTACCCAGCCGCAATAAGTGTTGGTCAAAAGTCTGGGTAAATGTGAGGAAGGGAATCCGATGTAAGATCATATGCCAAATCAATATACGATCCGCTGGGGCGACCCCATAAAAAGGGAAAGAACTCTAAGTAGTTGCTTTCCTATTCTCCCCATAAAGTTCTTTGATACGTTTTTTCAATTTTATTGTAAGAGGTTCAGGGAGTTGGGAGAGATATTTTGGGCTTTGGCTTATAGTACCAGTATAGCGTATTAAGATTCCATGGCTCAAATGTGATTAGTGGTTTTCAATCGTGTTCCGGTTTTGAGCAACAGAACAAAGGCGTGTGCTAGCTTCTCTTCAACATTCTTTTAATGAAAATCCGATTTAATACGTCCCCCACTGCGACCTACTACACCGGAGTGTGTAGAGGTTAATTTTTATTATGCCCATAGCCCTTTTATACAGATATAATCATTAACTGTTTTTAGGCAGACATTCTGCCCCAGTATGTGACTTTACATGGCTTTTCACAGGCAGAGGAGGCGAGTCTTGCAGCAGAGCAGCATCAAAGTCTTGTGTAAAAGTTACATGGCCTATCGCTACGTTTTCAAATAATACGGCATGAACCACAATGTATCTCCCCTGTTACACGGGATGGTCCTCTGCAGCAGCATCCCTTACATATAAGACATCTCTGATTGATTTCAACTTCTTTGACTTAAGGCCCTTTTCATGCTCGTCATTCAAAACTAGCCGATGCAGACCGAGGCGTATGTCCGTACTCCTGCGTTCATTTCCTCCGTATTTATATATTATAGTTTATAAATACAGATAAAAACAGAACTGAAAATCAAGGACGCTTGAACTCAAGCAAGACACACCAAATATCTACAGACATGTCTAAGGAGACATTTCTTCTGATAAAAAACTCTCCGTCCACATTTGATGAGACTTTGAATGGCCTTAGACACCACTATTGAGTAAATCCCTGCCTACGCTGTGTCTGCTCTTTATTTACAAAGTTCATTATCAAAACGATGTGGTTATTTTTGCTGTTGCCAAACGTTTTAGGCTCCTCACTGACAGATCAATCGTTTGAAGAGCATGAATTCATTTTCATACGTAGATAAGAGTATAATGGAGCTTTTAGCAACTAACTACTAACAGCTGCTTTTGAAATCTCTCGGTTGTGGATCGCGTATGTGACATCTAGTCAAAAGCTCACGTCTCGATTCTGTCCTGTCGCGTTGTGTGCTTATTCCTTTTATAAACATGTCTATCTGGTTTTTACCTCTACTGCCGGCTAATGAGGTGAAACAACAATGACCTCCTACGACGCTTTGGCATTAATTATGTATCTATTTATCAATTATATTTCCATTGTAGAAGTTAATCAGTTTATACATAAATATATATATATATATGTATATAGTGTATCCGTAATAGGCAGACTCAGTTAACCTTCGTGCCTTGCTTCTCTAACATAACATGAAAAGGCTCAGAGGCAGGCTTATGTAAGTACAGTGTAATAAACAACTTGGATGTCTGCAGCACTCTAATGAGCACCGATTACGGTGATGGTTAATTATGTGGACAGAATGGAGTAAAGCTGCAGGGCAGAGCTGAGCTAGTGACCTCTGACCCCTGGCCGGCTTCCTTAGCTCGAAAGGTCAGTGAATAGAGATTAAGAAAATGAAGGCACAATAAACAGCTCAGGGTAGAATGAAAGCTTTGCGAGTCGATCCTATAGTTAGTATTTGTAATATTAATAGCAATGGAAAATAGAGACGAACAATTTTTGTCTGTAGAGACAGAAGACACTGCCCTTACCATATCAATATACAAACTTAGCGATTACCATACCTATCTGTATCTTACATCCTCCTGTATGCTGCAACTTTTAACTCAGACATCTGTTTGAGGCTTCAACATAGTCTAGAACAGTGATTCCCAGCTGGTGGGACATGTTTTCAGTAAGTCGCGGGCCTTTGCATGGGCAAAAAAAGAAAAAGTTAAGAAAGAAATCCTTAAAATAAAATGCTTTTATTTTGAAGAGAACTTTCTTATGCAGCAGAGTGCCGTCTATTGACACTCCTTAAAGCTAATTGACACCCGCCATTTCACAACAGAGAAAAAGACTAGCAAAGCTTGTTTTCATATGCTAACTGATCATGGCGTAACGCGATTCATTTTTTTCTTGATTGATGATAAAATCCTGACAAAATTAACATTATCGGATTTAGGTACTATGTTATAACCCTATCCCTTCACTTTACCTATGCATAATACTTTTATGCATAATTTACTTTATTTTCACAATGCATTCATATCAATCAATCAGTAACTCCTGTCCAGTGTTAAAAGACAGAATAATAAGGGGATGCTCTTTCCAAGCTAGTAAAGTTCTTTCCTGTCTCATCTATGGCCATGTTTGGGTAGTGAGCAAAAGAATAATGTTGTGGAAACAAGTGGCTGAGATTAGGGTGGGTGGGCTCAGCCTAAGAGATAAATTGCGGAGCTTTGTCATAGGGATGGACCTCAAAGTGGAGCCGATGCTTCTTTATGTCAGAAGCGGCCTGTTGAGTCTGGTTCAGGCATCTGATTGGGTTCCAGGCACATCCAACTGGGAGAAGACCCCAAGGTAGACACAGAAATCAGGTTCCAGCGGGGATGAGCTGGACAAAATTGCCGAGAAACGGGACATATGGAATGCCCTTTGTCTTTCTGCCAACCGTACTATTATATTTTATATTTGTTATTGGAGATTGGACTATTTTCCCTTGTATCATTAATTTAATTATTATTATTATTATTGTATTATTAATTACATTATTGAATTGGTTGTGTAATTATACATGTGTACATGTCCATGTCAATAAGATATTGCTAGTGTGCATATGTCTATTCCATATTTTCTGTTCCATTGTAATTTTTTCTACTGATAACGTCACTTTATAAATGTTGGAGCTGCTGCAGCACTTTAACTTCAACGTAGGGATAAATAAAGTTTGTTCTATTCTGTTCAAACACAATCCAACCCCAGATCAATGGAAGAAGATGCAATGTAATGTTGTGTTCTAATGTAATCTACACAGCAACATATAATTAATGGGATTAAATAAATGTACCGAAGTAAGTAGAACAATATGTTCTTCCGTAACGCTACCGCACCAAAGTAAATAAATACTCAAGCACAGAAAAAGTGCCTTAGGATTGTACTTAAGGGTCCTTCTTCCATCTATTCAGTATTCTACTCTTCCATCATGGATCATTCTCAACTTTTTATGGTCAAAATTTGTATTCTAACTGCAAGAAAGTATTCATTCATCATTCATCACTTTAATCACTTTTCTTAATTTATTATAATAAGTATTGGCCCTTAAAGACAAAATCTTGTTGATCCCTCATAGCTGAGCATTAGTGCAATATTTTAGAGTTCAGCATGTACGTTTTTTGTTTCATGCAATTAATACTAAATATGCAAATGTGAAACATAGGCTGCTAGAGCAGTCATATTTCTGCGTGTTTTGTAAGGGGTACTTCCAGTTCTGTTTCTTTGTTTTGCAGCTTTAGGCATAACTCCATTTGTTCAAATGACTCAGGGGAGCCAAATGTTAATTAGAGCTGATGTGGAATGAAAATCAAACAGTCGGATGGTCAGGCTGGTTTTAAACAAACCGACAGTTAAGTCACATTATCTAACTATTTGGCGATAACACGAGAGTCGATTCCTGCGGGTTGACTGTTCAAGCAAACATTAGATCATCATAGATGTATTAGCCAACGCTTTACTAGAAATTGCATCTTAAAGTTGAAATTGCATCTTAAAGTTATCAGTTGCAACATCGGAACCACTGACAGGGGACGTGAACAACATTGTTTATCTTGTTCCGATGGCAGCTGTCAGTAGGTGGGATGTGTTAGGCGTCAAATTAACATTATGTCTGAAGTGGATGTGTTGGAAAAATGGGTAAACAGGAGGATCTGAGTGAAATGGGCCAAATGGCAAGACAACTGGGTGGGAGAATCTTCAGAACCTCAGGTCTTGTTATGTGTTCATGGTCGGCTGTGGTTAAGACCAACTAAAGTGGAATAAGGACGGGCAAACAGTGACCCGGCAATAGTATAGGACCCAACCGTCATTGCTGTGTGGGGGAGTGATGGCTAGCCTGCATGGTCTGGTCCCACTGAAGAGCTACTGTAGCACAAGTTATAGAAAGGTTATAGCTGGTTGAATAGGCTGGGGAATGGTCATTGCTTATATGGAGAAAAGATGACACTGGAATGTAAGAAGGGCATATGGCAAGCCAGGGGAAGGAAGAAAATTATTTTTGGGCAAAATTCTGTTGGGATTTACAAAACATATTTATTACAAGAAGTCACGATTATGCAATTTTAACGGATGGCATTCAAATAATTGTGATAAATGGTTTAATTTATTTCTCTCTTTTTGTATAGTATAGGTCCGGTCAAATTTCAATAATACAAATACGCATGAGGAAAATCAACCTTTTATTGGTAATTACCAGGTATACGACACCAGGTATGTTTTACCTGGTAATTCCTATTGTTGGTCCAACTTGTTCCGCATTTCTTCAAACGCTGCTTTTTCAGCTCTAATAACTGTCGGTTAATGTGCTCCATCTGACTCTGTCTCATTTACATTGTCATCTGAAAGCTTCAGTAATCCCTAATTGCTTGGATGAACCTGCTGCTGCTGCGGCTGTAGGTCCAAGTTCAGCGAAGGGAGAGGGGTGGTGGGTTCAGAAATGTTTTTCTTAGCTTTGTGGTATTAGCAGATTTGACGGCTAAAAGTTTGCAGCAAATTTGGCAAATTACCTACTCCAACGCAGTAGGCCTTGCTTTTTCATTTTTGCTTCAAACCGAAATCTGTCCACGGGGGACGCTGCTATGTTTGGCATGGGCAATAAATAATGCCTGATGTCCACGTCAATAGATTTATATACTGGTGGAGAAGTTGATCGCCTTCAGTCGGTGGTGCTAAGGGCTAATTCTCTACAAGTAGAAGAAGCGCCTGCAGAAGATGTCATTTAACAAGCCACAGTCGATGAGCCAACAGTGGAAAAGTACAATTATGCAAAAGTGATCATGATTATCTAAAATAACAGCTATCAGACAATTATGAAATAATTGTGACGGGCCTGATTACAAGCGCAAAGTTCGCATGCAAAATTATGTAGTAAATTGGTTAGAGAGGAGGTTGTTCTGTAAGCTTTGATAGGGTTGAATCTGTTTATCCATGGTTCTAGTTTCTTTGAAGTTATGTTCCTGTATTCCCACATCTCTAATAACTTTGATATAGATCTGAATGCATGTGATGGTATTTAAAGCTTCAATAACATTACAGAAGCATGAAGAATTTTGTTGCATTCCACAATCCCAGTAATAACATTGTTGAGTTCATTATTGTAACTGACATAAAATAAACGCAGAAACTCGTTGATGAGTCATCCTTGTGCTAGCGTCAGAAATACGCACAGAAATATATGCTAACACATATAGCATCAGAATGGAGCTCTATGAATCTCCAATATGAATTTCTCTGCATTTGATCGCGGCAGCAGTTGTTGTTGTTGTTGCAAAACCCTGATAAAGTTACTGCAACTGGTGCAATGAAGGCTAAATGGAGTGACAGATTGTGATGGAGTATTAGAGTTTTCATGAGACTGACACAGGAGCATGTGTCTGATAAGCTCTGAGCCTTGTGCACGTCACAGGACAGCAGAACTGAGCAGCGTTGTAGAGGAATTAAGCCCTCAGGGTGAAGGGGAGGGACGCTTGAGATTAGCAGCCTGAAACTGGGCCTGGCTGGGTCTGGTCAGGATTAATACAGCTAGCATTTTCTTCGCGTCACTCCCAAACTACACAAGGAGGTTAATGCTAGGCTGATATTAGCTTGCTGCTAGATGGGTATAACATTGGCCAAGCCACTAGAAAAGTGTACTGAGCTAAGCTTCCAGTTAACTCAACATTTAACTAAGCCAACGTCATAAAGATGAAATACTTGATTTGAGCCAAGCTAACTCTTTACAACAACTTCATTCAATGTCAGTGTTCTCTCAGTGATCCAAAAATGTGGCTAAAGCAGACGGACGGAGCCAAACTACTCTGCCACAGTTTTATCCATCCAAAGATTGTGACATATGAAATAATCCTGTTAAACCTCAGATCACCAGACATTAAAGCTCACACTAGAGTTATGGACAGAAAAGTAAGTCCTGGCCTCAAATAACCCGTATTTGCCATTTTGGGTGCAGGTACGAAAGAGTAATGATCGAGTGGGAAATCAGTGGATTCTCACATATGTGACTGTATACCACTGTTTCATGATAGAGATGAATGCCATGAAGTCTAACCTGTCGTTAATGACGTTGCCCCGGCATGATGACACAATAATGACTCCCGCCGTGGTCGCCATGATAGCATGGATGGAGGACACCAGTCTGAGAAAGACAAAGACAAAAAGTACGGAGTGAGACATAGAGTGATTGAAACAAGACATTAATGGGCATTAATTCATCTCAGTATCTAAGACACAATTAGGATAATGCCTTCTGTTTTTAGCAAAGTCAGCCGTGGGTATATCAGCCAGGCAGTTCAACCCTGTCTCCACTGAATCAACAACTACTGAATGGAAGGCCATGAAGTTTTATGAAGACATTTACAATTCAGACGGTGAAGCAGAGTCCTTTCAAGGATTCATGGACTTGGCTTTGTGCATCACCTGGAAGAGGCCTCTGTGGTTTTGAGTGGATTTTATAGATAATTGTGGGGTCATTGTAATTTATGCATTTATGTTCTTTCCAGGATTGACTGTAATATCAGTAATGAGGTCATAAATTTAACTCCGTTGAAGCCAATTCATTGGTTTCTTCCAAATCGCCCTTGGTCTGGACCCTCCCCTAAGCCGATTTTGCATATGAAGACCCTACCAAAGCATAGTTGCCAAAACCGGGAACATACAACTGGGCGGAAACGCCAGGTGGACCCAAAATTTGCTGGAGGGATCAAAAATCTAGCAATGTCCTGGGATCCCCAGAGATGTGTTGGAAAGAATTGTTAGGGAGATGGATATTTGGAATACCCTGCTTGGACTGCAGCCACTGCAAACTGACGCCTGGTAGGGGGAGGAAAATGGATAGATGAATGGAATTAATTACCTGCCATTAAGTTTTGCGGTTTATTGATCTAATTTTAGATGAATAAAGGAAACTGTCAAAAAATACTCCGTCTTGTGTTGATAAATATTGTTGTAGCAAAGACTCAAAATGTATTAAACTAATGCCTTGCCCATGTCCCAGCACTCTTTCATGTAAATAGAACTGTAGGTTTTAGGGAAAAGGTTGAAAAATTCCAAATCTTGCAAGACTTTAGTCTTCGTTGTCCAAAACATGAATTTCCTCTCAACAACACTGTACATGTTAGAACACACATGTTACACTCAAGCACAAAATGACAATGGAACAGTAAACAATGATGACAGAAATTGACAGACAAGTAGTTCACACTCAGGCCTGTTCAGAGAGGCCGACTGTTCAAGGTGGTAATGACCGCAGGGATCAGGCTTTTCCCAAAGCAAGACCTTCTGCACCTCAGCGCCCTGAACTGTGTCTCAGAGAGCATAAGTGTTAATATTAAAGAAGTTGCAGGAAAAAGAAAAAAAAAAGTTGTCATTACAGAATTTCAATGAATATAGAACTTCCATAAATTTCCACATAACAACTAATTAAGTAACTAACTAACATACAGTGACAGAGATAGACATCCATCTTGGTGGATGTTATTTGTAGTTTAGCTCTGATTTAAAGTCCATTGTAGGAAAGGATGCTGAAAGAACAACACCAACGATGTGCCATGGTTTTCAAAAGTTGACGTATTCTGCAGTAGTACGAAACATCATAAACTACTATCGTTTTAAAGTTTAAAAAATGTTCCCTTGTTTTTATTAAAAAAAAGAGCAAAGACCCGTGCTTCACGGTCAAGTGACGCATTTTTCATGTTAGGAAGCAAATATTTTTTTCTTCTCATCAGTTAACATTAAGGACCCCTGACTACCTTTAAATTATGAGCATAACTGTCTATATTTATGTTTCATGTGGTTGTATTTACATGGTTCTGATCGGTGCTGTGCTCAGTAATTGGGAGGTATTAAACTCTGAATGTTTTACATCCTACAGAAGAAAACATCAACAAAAAGCTGGAGTTTTCTGTAAACAGCCACTCATAATGAATGTCTTCTGAACAATATATTTACTGCATTGACTAATTGTTATGTTAGAACTCAGCGTCTCATTAATAAACACTTTTTTTTATCTTTAACTTACAACATTTAATAATTTATTTGTATATAATTCTTTATGTTTGATTATGGTCGCGCCGTCAAACCTTACCACGTTAGCATGTATATGGCAATTCCCACTATATATTAGCATTATGCTAACAGACCAAGCGCTAATTATTTTCCCACATTGTTGTGAGGAAGTAAACATTCAGACTGCAGCTGAACGCCTATATCTCTCATCTGAAGAACCGGTTATCCGCCAAAGTGAATGCTAACGTTCAGGGAGAACAGATCAAAAGCACAAAGTTAAACTGCAGCCTCTGGCTGTTCCCATTGGTCCGCAGGTCTGTTTGCTAATGTGGAAGGGAAACAATGCAGCCGTGGGCCTGTAGTCATTTCAAAATAAAAGCGTATCTTAAAAAAGACGATATATTTAGGTATTTTCACTTTCCATCAATCGGATTGGATCGTTGTTCGACAAACCGATGTACCGACATGGATCGGTGAATCGTTACACCCCTAAACAGGCAACATTAGAATACCAACTTTGCTAGCATATCTTAAGTCTACCACAACTAGGCACAATCATTTGAAAACAAAGCCCAGAGAAAGAGAAGATCCATCCAAAGATCGACACTCAATGGCAAGGTTTGTTTGCTGATGAACAAAAAAAAGGACCTCATCCCAAAGATGATAGCTAATGACATGCTTCACATCGGTTTTAATGAAGACAACTGCAAATTGATTTGGTGAGTGTTTGAAAATTGTCGGTGTCCAAAGATTCGTGGAGATTGATTATAACTGAATCTTACGTGACAGCCACCTATCATTACGGACTCAACTGGCGGATTGAAATCTTATTCTACAGCTTAAAGCAATGCCAAAGATTTAAATGGCTGGAATCATAGGAAAAGTGCTTTCCTACGCTACCGAAAACTGGGGAGTAAACAGAAAAGTCACAGTTTGTGGGGGTGGGCAAATGGTCAAATTCAAGTCCAACACTTGAGACGATGGAATAATATTTAAGCCTGAAAAGCCCATTCATAACACAGCTATTTTTTAGCTGAATAAGGAACAAAGAAGCTGATTCATCTTGTTGAAGTTTCTAACACGAGTCCCTTCAGGTGAACTTCTACAAGTTCAGTGTGCCATCATGGAATTAGCAGTGCTTGCCTCGCCTTCCCACGTCTATAAACAGACTTGTGACATAAGAGAACTTGCTTCATCTCTCTTTGACGTATAACTGTGTGATGTTGTTGTTCAATATAGAAAAAGTGTTTCACATTTTTCTTCTTAATGGATTCGGCAGTCTTCGGTTTTGTCCATTTTAAGCAGGACGTTGGATTATATCACCAATTTGTTCAAACTATGAATGGCCGGTTTGGCTGTGACAAGCTCTCCTCCTGGCTGTCCTCCAACTTGGCAGCACTGACACTAAGCAGCTTTGAAATCAGGAAACATGTAATTCATTCCCCAAACAGTCTCTGCAGCCGTAAGAAACAGATGCCCCATTCAAACACCACCGTGTTTAAATGTGCAACTTCTCTCAGCACCTTGTAAACTAGTTTACATCTTCAGCTATGAGTGGAGAAAAACTCCATTACTCAGCCTTTACTGGTTACAGATGGGAGATTATTACTATTATTATCATTATTGTTGTTATTATTTTGAATCAGTAGATTTACAGGTCCTGTTTAAGACTGTACTTAACAGGACTACTGATTGTTTTTAAAAAATTATTCATGTGCGCATATATACCCCTGGAACTACACTTTTCCATTTGCTGATATTACAGCAGGTTTTGAGGGTCTCTGGACTAGGGCTAAAACGATTCCTCGAATAATTCGAGTAAATCAATGAATAAAAATCAAATAATTTGCCTCGAGGCTTCGCTTAAATCAGCAAATCTGGACAACTATTCAGCGCACCCCGCTGGCACCTAACCATTACGCCACGTACGCGCTCTCTCACACCTCAAACGATGAATGCCTGTCTGATAGATACGGAAACAGATACTCACAGTGGCGCGAAAATCAACGGGGAAGTCGCCTGGATGCTGCTGCACTAACCGCCGGTAGACTGGGCATTACGTTGCAGTCCGTGTTCTGCTAGCTACTCATTGCAAACTGGACCAACTCTCTCACAAAATTTAAGTTATTATTATTATTAAAAGTCATCTCATCTCCCACGTAAACGAGTTTGATAACCTATCTTTGAGTGCGAACAGATGCTCACTCTGCCTCAAATATTGGGAAGGTTAAAAAGTTGGACAAAGACTGACTTACTGTGATAGTGACTCTGGTGGTTGGTGAATGTGTGTTTTAACTTTCATTCTTTAGATTCTGCGCTGCCATAAACTGAGACATTAGGTCGGTTTACATGGCCCCCTTATTCCGAATAAAATCAGAAGCAATGCTCCACGTAAACACCCCTTTTACTAATGAGGAGGCCCTTTCCAATTGAGATCCAGACCACAGCAGAGTGTTTGTTTTTAATAAAAACTCTCTCAAAAAAAGAATTGGAACGTAAGAAATACTGAACTCTAATACTGATTCTAAAGATAAATACAACAACAAAAAATCTCATTTGTTGTTATAGCTGTTGACAGATATTATTGCAATTCAAGCAAAAAACATTTTGCTTTTTAAAAAAAAGGGGAACAATTGGTTGTTCGTTCAAAAGACCTGTTGTATTTTCTGTTTAGAACACTGCAAAAGTGATTTATTTAAAAAAACAAAAATTGCAGAGTAGGCAATATTTCTTATTCGGTTACTCGATTAATCGTCAGCATAATCGATAGAATACTCTATTACTGAAACTATCATTTACTGCAGCCCTAGTCTACACTAAGTGAGAGTCAAACGTTTGAAATTATTTACAGATTTAGAATGATTCTGGGAACACAGTGGTGATAGTCAGCTGGTCTCTTCACCCAGCTTGTTGATAAGTTATCTCAAAAAACCGAAGGTCAGGACACTGAGAAATATGGCTGGATGATACCGGATTCTACTTCAACGTAGGTCTGGGTGACGTGACTTCAAATGAACATCATGAACATTTACTTTAATTAATTGATTTTGAATAATTCATTTCATGTTATTTTTCTGCCCCAAAGAGGGACACGACCTTGTGTTCAGGATTATCCTCACCTAACTCTTGTGACGTGAAGAACTGTTTTGTTAGGAAAGGAAAAAACTATAAGTTCCTTGGCGGAAATAAATTACAAAAAAAAATTCCTTGTCAACATGAATCATCTTTATTTGTCGTAAGTCATCAACATCAGGGATCAAGCAGGGGTTGCGTGACTGATATGCCAGCTCTTTTAGATTGGCTTTTTATGCATCCAGTGAGACCAACTCTCTGAGATCCAGCTCATTTTGCAGCCCATTCCTGACTGAGGGAGCAAATGACCTTTTTCTGAAGTCAGTACGGACCTTAGGGATGGACAACAGGAATAAGTCATGGGATCGAAGCCAATTTGCTCTACAATTTGGAAGGATGTGGGTCAGGAGAAAGGGTGCAAGCAGACCAATAACAGCCTCATAAATACTAGGACGATGGTTACATCTAAGGGTGACCGAGGTAGACCATCCAACTCGGGCATACAACAGTCAACTCTTCAGGTTGGCTGAGAGCAGTCAACAGGAGTTTATTTATAGATTATTGTTGGGTCTAGAGTTGGTATCGGCTCAATTTGGGTTATCTTTTCCCATCTTTTCCGGCATCCCAATGTATGTGGAGGACCTAGCATTAGTAGCCCCTTGGCGAGACACTGCAGTGGACTTCAGATGTTTGGGAATTGGGCACAAACACTCTCAGTAGAAACTTTCTCCGCCTCAAAAACAGCTTTTCCATCTGAACGACACACCAAAAGACCAGAGCCAAGAGAAAATCCTTGTGGATTCACTCAGTTTCTGAACATAGTGTCACAAAGTCTACAACTGTAGGGTCTGTCTGATTAGACAGACCCAGCCAAACTCAGGTGCCTGGTAGGGACTGAGATCAAGATTGAATGAATTCCCCAGAGGCTTTTAGTCCTGAAGTAAAGAATGACTACTTTTACAAGGCCAATACAGATTAATGTATTCCTATAATGGGTTTCTGAGAAACAAAGAGTCTATTGTATGCTTTCCTACTTGAACCTGCTGCCACCTCGCACCAATCTCCATGGGAAGGCAGCCATGACACTGCCATCGGCAAGGCAACAAAGGCCACATGACCAGCGACTGTAAAACTACAAGTCTGAGCTGGAAAAGACTCTCTCTCTTCTGCCCTTACAAACTCTATGACAAATTTCTACCCACTTGTCTCCCTGACTTTTAGGCCAGTATAGTCACATACTCTATCATGAGACCCAGATTTTACACAGGCCATTCATTGTGTGTCCGCCAATAACCCCCTCGCACTCTGCTGATGAAAGGTTGATGTTGACGGGTTGAGGAGCGTGTGCAGGGGAAAAGGGGAAGAATGCCTCGCTGCCTTGTTCGGCAATGTTGTCTTTTCTTTTCCTGCTGCGTCAGGCCAGTGAACAACCTCGGCTTCCCTTTCATGACAATCAAGTCTTCCTACAGAATTTTTAGTTTTACACGCACCATTCGCACTTTCATGTACTGTCACACACACTCAGGCTTGGTGGGGGGGGTTTCTGTTCCTCCAGTAAATGGGCTATATTATCTAAGGGTCCATTGGCAATGCAGGAGAGCAAAAGAAAAAACTGACAGCGGAAGCAAAAAAAAAGCAGCGAGGGTAAAGTGCAGTTCAAGGAGAACATTCTCCCTCCATATCGCTGGTATGCCAGAAAAATGCCGTACATCATATCATTTGTGATAACCCTAACCTTAAACCAAGTTTTCATCAAGTTGTTTTTGCATAATCTTGACAAAAAAATAAAAAGACATAGATTTAAAAAAAAAAAACAACCTTGAATGAGGTAAAACTAAACAAGTCATTATAGAGACATTCATTTTTTCTAATTCAATTGAAAGGATTGAAGGACTTACAGTACCAAGACATTTCTCTCAGATGAATTCTACCCCTAAGAATCGCTCTATCCAACTCTGTGGTAATACTTTAGATTGCGATGTCATACTCTACAAAGTGTCAGGTGAACCGTATATGTTGTCAAACCCCTCAAGGTGAATATATTGGGCACACATCAAATACATTTGCTTTGACATACAAAGAAACAGCTAGCACCTAATCTACTATGCTCTTGAAGCGACATATATTCGGTTGTTTACGCTCGGGCCCTTCGAGGCCCTCTGCATCAGTAAACTGTGTGGAGGAAGCAGCACATAGTAGAGGGCATACCCATGCAGGAGTAAGGACATTAATAGCTCTGCTGCTGTATGAAATTTTAAAGGTATATGGTAACTGTAGCCACAACACTCTTAGGCTTAGCGTGTGCCGGGCGATGCTGAGCTTTCTAATCTCTTGTGAAGTCAAGTGTTTTTCTTCAGTGTGGGTTAAGGTTGCATCTGGCACTACAAGATCCCTTTGGTTGATTTTAGATTTGGATTCAACTCCCTGATTGTTTCCCTGTTTCTGAGAGATCGCCTGTCTATAAAGAGATGTGACTTTTTAGTCAATCTTGATGGTGATCATCGCCCACTTCACTTCATCACCCATTTCTGTCTTGCCTGGAAACGTAAAAGGAAGTTCTTCTGGTGTGACAGACAGATCTGAAACTTATGACTGTCCTTTTCTGGATGAAACCAGAGTGCAAAGTGCAGCTTAGGCTTTAGAAGATCTGAAATGAGCAACTCAGCACCAATGGGTGTTTTTCCTTATTCTATCTGATTCGCAACTGCCTCTTTTTTACGGACGCGAGATTTAAGCAAAATCGTAAATGAGGGAATAACTGCAATTAAAAAACAAGTTCAAAAACAAAACACACAAGCAAGTTTAGAAAACATCGCTATGAATTTGACAGCACATGCGCAGCATTTGGAAAACGCGCTGCAAATATAGCAACACAAAACAAACTACGAAAAGCCACAACACAACAGAAGTGTTTACAAAAGACGCTTAAAAGTAATTAAAAAAACACAGATGTGCTTTTTTAATACTTCGTTTCAACTTTCATTTTTCATTTTCATTCATTCATGAATGAAATCTTTCTTCTTAATGTGTTGTGTTGTGGTTTCTGTAACGTGTTTCCAAATGCAGCCCATGTGTTGTCGCATTGATGAAGATATATTCCTAATTTCTTGCGTTTTGTGTACAGTTTTTGCATGTGTACCCTTTAGTTGCAGCGTTTTTGCCCCCGTCGGCCACCGTACATCCCCCATATCTCCATTCATTTCATAATTCTGTTTTAGTGACGTAAAATCATTTGCAAATTTCTTTACTGCCTCCCGTCAACTGTCTGTGAGCCAGGGAGAAATGTCTCTTCTCACTTAATTTGTTGAATGGCAATCTAATGAAATAATCCTGACTTCACTCCATTATAACATTACCGCACAAAGGTTACCATTATACTCCATTTGTGTTTGACCTTGACGGTAACAAGTGAAGTAGTTGAATGCAGTCAGTTATTATGAAAAAAAAAAGCGATTATGGTGTGAATCTGTCTGGAGTATAAAGGATAGAGAACCTCTTGGGGGACATAATGTGAAGATAAGTGTTAAATTTTACCCAAGGAAGGCAACAGGGATTACAATGGAAGAATACAGTCAAAGTGTCCAGTAGTCAAAGTAAGATGTATAAGACATGCTATGAAGGTGAATCGAGCAAATTGCCCGACCTTTTGACTTAATATTAAGCTGACACATTATTGGGTTCAGCATGTGACATGGACGTCATAATTTACTGACAAAAATCTACCAAATATTGATAGGTTTAACTTTATTCAACATGGCATATAAAGGTTTAGGTTTCATACCGACGTGAACCCGGAACACGGAGGGTTAACCCGACACTGAGGACTAAAATATAGAGATTTGGTCAATGGAGTTGAGTAAACGTTACGTCAACACCCACAAAGTTATTGACTGATATTGATTACATTTTGTAACAGGGTGGGCTTGGTGATAAGAAAGAGTTTCATGATTTTGGGGCAGATCTGCACGTGCATCTTTGTTTTGGTGTGTTTTTTGTATCCTTTAACACTGCAAAATTGAGCTTATTTTTACATTTCTGTGAATCCCTCAGGTGAAGATAACTAGTATTTACAAGCATCTATGAATTAATGAACGAAACAAAATGATTTGGTAGAGGTCACTTTGAAATGAAGTAAGCCCAGATGCTCTCACAAATATATGATGTCATTATTTTATCAAACGTGCTGCTTTGCATGCAACCCCAACGCCCAGCAACTGGATAACCCTTCTTAGCCTGCTGCACCGCATCAGAGAAAATGCGAATAAACCGAAACATTAAAATGTAAATATTTTAATGATTTTGATTTTTCATGGCTAATCTTTCAAATTGCATTTAACACATTTTGTATGGATACAGTGATTCTTATTTTATGTGACGAGATGATAATCAGCAGGACGGTTGTTTTTCAGAGTCACTAACTATGTGCCTCATTATGAGCATTTATCAGGAGCTTTGGTTGTGAAACTACTTCCGTCCTGATTGCTCCGGTTTTAATGACGGTGCTGTATGACGGAGGTATTCATTCTGTGAGTGGTCCCTCGGGTCTTCCAGCTCCATGTGAGTGTTAGCTAAGAGTGTTCCTTTTAAATGGCAAATATTGCATGCTCTCACTTCTGAGCAAAATGATTGGTGTTGTAGTAAAACAGTAATTAAGTGGACAGTAAATGGACAGCTTTGTAAATGTCTGCTACCTAACTTCTGTCAGGAATCACACTGATTGGTTCAGACACTAACAGCAAGACATGTTGTGTTTTACATCAGTCATAACAGTTACTCTGTAGGTCCCCCTTTTGCAACCAAAGCAGTTCAGACCCCTCGATGCACGGACTCCACCAGACCTTTGACTTTGTGCTATTGGGTCTAGCTCCCAGACGAAACAGGAAATCCTCTAAGTTCTGCGAGATGTAAGTTGGGGCCTCCAAGTCCTGGATGGGACTTGTTTGTCCATCGTATCACATACTTGATGCAAGATTAGATCAAGGAGTTTTGAGGCCAAGTCAAATCCTTGGTGTCAGTTGCAGTTTGAAAGGGAATTTCGAAAATGCAGCTTCAATGAAGGGCAATACTTGGTCTGCAAGATTGCAGGACCCCATGTTTCCCAGCAGAACTTGATTTAAGAGTCACACGGCCTCCTCTGCTTGCATTAATCTTATAGTGCATCTTGTTTCTGTCTAACTCTAGCCAACGCACATTCACATGACCAACCACATGATGTAGATGAAAATGTGATTCATCAGACCAAATCGCCTTCTCCCATCACTCAAGAGTCCAGTTCTGATTCTCAGTTCCCCACGGTTGGTGCTCTCAGCAGTGCACAAGAGTCAACTTGAGCACTCTGACCAACCTTAGGTGATGTAGGCCCATACAAGGAAAAGCATTGGTTCTATAGCTTTATAACATTTTAGTCATTTATGCTGCAACTGTTACTTCAGTGGGAACGACCAACACGAGTTAACCTTCACTCCCTATGACCATCAATTACCTCATGACCATTTTGCTGGTTAACCAGTTGTCCCTTCTTGACCACCTTTGGTTGGTACTAGCTATTGCAGACATGAACAACCAGTAAGTCCTGCAGTTTTGGAGATGTCTCAACTCAATTGTCTTGCCCTCGCAGTTTGGCCTTTGTCAAAATTCATCAGGACTTTGGTTTGCTCATTTTTTCTGAGCTACTAAATGTTATTCTGACTTCACCAGTCCATGTTTACAATGTTACGGCTGATTAGTGTGTATCTACATCTACATGTATATTACTATGAGTTACTACAATGTAAAAACCTTTATATTGTACGGAAAATACTTGCAGCTGCGGTTGACAGAATTTTACTGAAAAAAATTTGGTAACCATGAACAGGACAATACGTAACGTTACTAATGTTTAATGTCTAACTAATGTCGGTCTGTTTATTGTTTACAAAGACGTTAGAAAAATTACCATTAGTTATAAAAATTCAAACGGAATACTCTTGCTCAATGATTAAAGGTTGTTTTTTTTACTGTAAATTTGAATGTACATTGCAGCATAACATGTAATTTAGATGGAATTAATATTTTTACAGTAATGACTTGTTGGAGAGTACAGTATTTTTCCATTAATGATACTATATATATACAGTTACTGTTCAGTGTACATAAATAAAACTTTCTTAAGAGAGCTACTTTCATATGGAAGCTTAAAGTTACAATTAACTGATGTAATTGCTGATGTGGTGACCTAGTACAAGGATGGTGGGGCGTATAAACCCGATCATCCACCAAGGATGGTCACAGTTAAGTGAGGAGAATAATATTCTCATGCATGGTTGGACATTATACTGAAGCCAAAATGTACATATTAATTGATGTTTTCTGAACGTTACATCATAGGGAGTGAAATAGCACGAACAAAGTGAATCTCTTGAACCATTCTACAAAAATAAAAAAAAAACTTGCATGATCCAAGCTTACAAGGCAGAGTAGACGGAGTGGAACTCAGGGTGGTTTGGTATTGAGGCCTGAGGCGTGGACGCTTGTAGGAACATTTCCATTAGATGAGCATTAGTAAATTAGTAGACGTGTTATTCAAGAGTAGTGTTTTCCAGTGCATAGCTAACTCAGCAGTCGGCCTGGACCAGAGCTCAGAGGATTAGCCGGAGTGACAGCGCATAAATGAGCACTGAACTGAATTTTGCACACGTGGGCAAGTCACACTGACCCTCCACGCGGCCAGGAACTATATTAATTATTACTACGTTGCAACTCAATAGCCATGAATGAAGGGGTTACTGTAGAGGCGGATGTGGTGGAGAGCAGAAATATATATAGGAACATAAGGATAAAGCTCAGGTTCTGGTTTGTTCACTAAAAACAGAACAATCAGAAAAAAAACGCTATCCAGCGATGCAAATCATAATCTTAAACAATCTAAAACAATCAATGAATTGATATTACATTGTAATACCGGCTAGATAACACTTGGAAACATTCATCAGTAGTTTAAGAGCTATCATGAAAAGAACGATTTTGGTGGAATGGAATTTATATCAGGAATCCATCAAGATATAACTTTTTTACCTTTTACAGATAAACTAGTGACTCAAAGCTGTCGTTTCAGCTTGATATTGGTGGCAAGGCCGTGTCTCTAGATACAGATCCTTTGACACCCTTCAAAAAATAGAGGAAAATTAGATTTAATAAATGTCTTTATTGTCTATACCCATGATATTTTATTCCAATTATTCGCAAAAATCTAACCTGAAATTTAAGTTTGATAATTAAAGGAAAGTTCACATTCTTAACACAAAACTTTTTTTTTTCTCTAAAACATGTGTGCCACATTATCTGCACCCAAAAATCCTGTGATTAAAGGTAACTGACGGATATTTCCCGTCCTATTCCACGTTTTTGGTTCACCTCTTTAAGTAGGAACTCCGAAGTGGTGAATAACGTCTTCCTGTTTTACTAGAGTATAAATAAGAGGCGACACAGGCCTTATACTCTTTGGCGTTAATCAAAATGGGAAAGACTAAAACACAGCATGGATGTGCAAAAAAAAAAAGTTGTAGAGCTGCACAAATCTGGCAATGGAGCAAAGAAAAACTCTGAGGAGTTGAAAATGTCAGTTTTAATAGATCAATTATTAATAAGTTTAAAGAGACTGGAGATGTTAAACAACAGCCTAGAAGAGGTTGTGTCTGCAAACTGACCTCAGACACTTTGAGGAGGATGGTTTGACTGGATAGAACCTCTCCAAATATATCAGCTAGAGAGTTGCAGAGGTCAGTTGAATCTTGGGGTCAGAAGGTCCCCTAACCACCATCAGATGGCAACTCCACCAACACAAGCTGTTCCAGAGGGTAGCATGAAAAAAAGCCTTTTCTGTCATCCATACACAAGCGCCTACAGTTTTCCACAACAGGCACTTTCAATGGGACGAGGTCATAGGTCAAATGAAACCAAAGCAGAGCTTTTTTGCAACAAAAATCTAAGACGTGGTGTGACGTAACAAGGTCTGGTGGAGGATCTCTGATGCTGTGGAGATATTTTTCATCCAAAAGGCCGTTGACATCCTTTCAAAAGATAAAATCGTCTCCCTGGAAAATTAAAGTGGGCCGTGGTTGGACCTTCCAGCAGGACTATGATCTGAATCACACCTCAAAATCAACCCAAGAATGGTTCAGACATTACAAAATACAGTTTCTTCCATCGCCATCCCACCCGACCTGACCTAAACTCCATTGAACATTTGTGGGATGTACTGAACGGGGGTCTGCGAGTATGTGAAGTAAATTAGATCAGACGTAATAAATAAATAGGTCAAATAAAACACTTGTGAAATACCCAGGATCGCCGACTAAGTCTCATATTAAAGGCGAATGACAGAAACAGTTATTTATATATATGTTATCACGCCTCACTGAGGCCAATTTGGAGCCCATTAAATGCACATGCCACACACGCACACCAAGCATGAGCCACCATGGCTACAAACATAAAACACACGGAGAAAGGTAGCTCCCAATTTGTAACACCAGTAAGGAGACATTAGGCTGTGGAGGAACAACCCCGAAAACGTTCCGTGGAAGATAGCAAGTTTCAAGACGCTAATGTTGGCCCACTGTGTGTATGAATGTATGTATGTATGTATGTATCTATGTATGCATGCATGCGCGTGTGTGTGTGTATGTATGCATGTATGTATGTATGTATGCATGCATGTATGTATGTATGCATGCGCGTGTGTGTATGTATGTATGTATGTATGTATGTATGTATGTATGTATGTATGCGCGTGTGTGTGTGTATGTATGTATGTTTGTATGTATGTATGTATGTATGTATGTATGTATGTGTATGTATGTATGTATGTATGTATGTATGTATGTATGTATGTGTGTGTATGTATGCGCGTGTGTGTGTGTATGTATGTATGTATGTATGTATGTATGTATGTATGTATGCGCGTGTGTGTGTGTATGTACGTATGTATGTATGTATGTATGCATGCGCGTGTGTGTGTGTATGTATGCATGTATGTATGTATGCATGCATGTATGTATGTATGCATGCGCGTGTGTGTGTGTATGTATGTATGTATGTATGTATGTATGTATGTATGTATGTATGTATGTATGTATGTATGTATGTATGTATGCGCGTGTGTGTGTGTATGTATGTATGTATGTATGTATGTGTGTGAATGTATGTATGTATGTATGTATGTATGTATGTATGTATGTATGTATGCATGCATGCGCGTGTGTGTATGTATGTATGTATGTATGTATGTATGTATGTATGTATGTATGTATGTATGTATGCGCGTGTGTGTGTGTATGTATGTATGTATGTATGTATGTATGTATGTATGTATGTATGTATGCATGCGCGTGTATGTATGTATGTATGTATGTATGTATGTATGTATGCATGCGCGTGTGTGTATGTATGTATGTATGCAGCCAATCATGATTAAACATCATTTTAAGGACAAAATAAGCTGCTAATGTTTGGCAAAGCAAACTTTATCAGAGATCTGTTATTGGTGATCGGCCGAGAAAATCGCAATCGGTGCACCTCCAGTATTCTTACATGCTAAAAATGTTTAATTTTAACAACTTTTCACTCAAATGATGTTCATTGTCGCAGTTAAAGTATAGAGTTGATCTCATCTTTGTTACAATGCAACCCAGCAAGATTTCATTCAGCTCCATCCAACCAAAAAATGAAGGTGAGGAAAGACAGGAGGTCCCTCTGAATAAGGAAGTTAACAGCCAGACTGCTTTTCTAGCTAACATGCTGTTAGTAAAGTACTGTAACCATAGTTCTCTGAGTGAAGATACCATCTCCATACCCCACCATATACCCACTTACTGGGTTGTAGGTGGAAATACGTAATAAGTTGATGAATGTGAGGATGGATTATGACTTTTATCTTTTATCTTTAAGATTTTTAAGATTAATACGCATTTAATATTAGCAATCAGCAATAAGATAAGAGTCACTTGATAATTTCAGTGTTGACCCACTTCCTCTCTGATCCCACATGGTGGTTGTCAGGGCTAGAAACAGGTGTATGCAGATTCTACAGGAAAAAACAATTTTAAGGTAAGAAAGCACATTTTTTTCTTGATGCATTGTTGGCCCCTCATTTCAAACCGCTATGCAAATACACCTAGCTTAACAATGGCTGACAAGTCGATGGCAAGTCAATCAGTTCAGTCTTAAAGCCAGATGCTACAGTGTCACACTGAGCAGATACTGCGAATCACTCCAAAAGCTGAGAGACCAGGGAGGTTTTTCAAATAACAGGCGCAATATATTCTGAGTTAGTGACTTAGCTCGAGCTTGACCATGCCTGAGATGAGAATCTCGGGATATCCGATTCATAAAAGCTAATATGAATTGGTTCAATCAATTAAGAGTTGCTTAACACGGAGTTGAACGCGTACACGCGGACTATGATTGCCAAGGAAACCAGTGTGGCGCTATCGTCGCCGTTCTGATTAACCAGGAAGTTTTAATGCACGTATGAATGTACATATGCTAGTTTTACCCAACATTTTCTGAATATTGTGTTAGACTTTGCCTGATGAAGGTCTGATGAATGCCTAGCACCCAAACATTGCAAGCGATAAATATTATTTTGCTAAGTTTATATTAAGTCAGTCAGTTTGCGGGAATTCCTTTATTTTGCAAATAGCGGACTATTTGACTAAGGCAGCTCATCTGTATTATGGACTGACTCAATGAGGTAAACATATGACGGATTAGCCATTGGACGCCAGAGTGTAATTGAAGACGAGGCAGTAGGAAATATTCGCCGATACATCATTGAAGCAAGCTTTCGATGAAAGAAGACCAGAGGAGAGAAAGCAAAGATGTAAGAAAGAGTATCTTAGGAATGGCAAGCGAAGGAAAAAGAAGAGAAAGCCCATCAAGAGAATGCTGAACGCAATGCTGAGGATTCTGAGACCTGAAAACTTTTCTGTATGTATGTCTGTATGGAGCCATTTTGCAACCATCAAAACCAAAGGAGTTGTGGATTAATGTGCCCTATCCAATCTCTGGGCCCACCGAACATCAACTGACGAGTTCTGTGATATTCTTGCAGAGGTTTGAATTAGTTCCATTTGCAGTTAACAATTCTGGGTACTTTGTACAAAGGTTGGAAAACTGTAGCTCAAACATTCAGTCAGTTACAGTTGCCGTAAAAAAAAACGTGTTACAATTTTATGTAGACTCCCCTAATTCTAAGGTTGAAGACAGAATTCAGAGAAGAGTGTCAGAATTAAAAAAAAATCATGTTGCTCTAATCATTGTTCATGCAAAAATGTAAATAAGTAAAAAATAAAGAAAATTACTTTACTAGCACCATTTTGCAACGAGAGAAAATGAAGAGCCGATGATGATAAGGGCCCCATAATTGTTATTTATTTCAGGCTTTCAAATTACAGTATCTGAGAATAAACATCAAAATAAGTCAGAATTTTGATGTTAAAGTAAGACTTTGAGGAAAACCAATAAGTCGGATTTACAATATTTAAGTCAAAATCTTGAAAATAAAGTCAGAAATATATGTTTAAAGACAGAAATCAAAGAGTTGAGTCAGAATTTTGAGAGTAAAGCCAAAGTTCTAATATTAATGTCAGGATTTTGAGAATAGAGAGATAAGTGCAAGATTCTTCTTATTTCGGCTCTTCCCTTTAGTGGTCACCATAGGCGGATCATCTTGTCTGACATATTGATCAGAATTCTGAAAATAAAGTCAGAATTCTTGGAATAAAGTTAGAAGATTAAAGTCAGAAATGTCAGAGTACAATCAGAATTCTGAGATTTCAATCAGAACTAGAATTAGAATCCTTATAAGACAATGTATTCCCCTAATCGTCTTCCATACAGAGAGAGTAAATATCAAAGAGAAGAATAAATATAAATAAAGAGCCAGATTGAAACAATTGTTCAGTATTGTAGGATTACGGTAGTAATACTACGAACAGAATCATAATTCTGACTTTAACATCAGAAGTCAGAATTGTGAGAACAAAGCCAGAAGATTAAAGCCAGAATTTATAAAATAACGCCAGAATTCTGAGATGAAGTCGACATTTTTATAATATTTGGTCAGAATAATGAGAATAAACCCAAACGATTCAGGTCAGAATTCCTAGATCAATGTCAGAATTTTGAAAATAAAATCCGAAATCTAAGATGTAAATCGAAATTTGGAGAATCAAGTCAGGGTTCTAAAATTATAGGCAGAATTTTGAGTATCAAATGAAGATTTCGAGAAATAAAGTTAGAAGACTGACGTCAGAATTTTCAGTACAAAAATCATGATTCGGGGAAATAAACCCAGAAGACTCAATTCGGAATTCAATGATCGAAATATAAAGTCAGAAATGTGGGATAAAGGTCAGATCCTTTAATCACAAAGTTAAGACTTCATTAAAAGACACATTTCTCGTGTCCCTTATCCTCTAGCTGCTAAATGCTGATAATCCAGAATTATCATCACAACACATCAACATAACGAGTCAAACTGTTAAAGTCTGAACGCTGGCTGATATTTCCCCCCCTTTTTTTTTTTTTGTCGCATTAACGCCTCAAAGCCAACAGAACCGTTGTCTTTCTCTCACCTCTCGCTGACCAGAACCACGTCTGCATCGCTCCACTTTCGGAACACACACGGCAGGATCCTCCTGAAGGCGAAGAAGACACCGGGGAAAACTACCGCTCCACACGCTAAAACCTCCAACATCCTGGCCGTATCTCCCGCTAAACCCGACCGGACACCTTCTCTCTCCCTCCCGACCGTTTCAGGCCTTCACACGCGGTGGAGAGTCATTTTCTATTCGGGGTTTTTCACCGAGAACCGCGTCCACCATCCACACACAGTCTCACACATACACACCGTTGAGAGTCAGCAGCAGCACCACTGTGGAAATCCAGGAAACACACGGGACTCTAATGTCACGCCTTCAAAATAAGACTCCTTCCCGGATAAAATGATGCGTTTAAGCAGGTCGAATGCTTAAACCAGTGCGCTATTTATTTTATTTTGAAGGCGCCTCTTTACACAACTTGTATAATAGGAAATAATTGGTGTCACGTCAACTTATTCAGCATCTAAATGGTTTAGGAAGGAAACAATATCCACATACATTATTGTGACGAGCTCTTTAATGAAAATGTACATTTATATCTTGGACTAGACAACATGTCTGAGCAATTGTCGTGTCATTGCGGAGGGCGAATGTTTTTTTTTTAATGTGTCACCACTGCCCTGGAAAAGAAAAGAAAAGACAGAGAATAAAAGTCAAATAAGAGGAGAGGAAAATAAAAGACAACGTATTTGTCTTTACTCAAGAATATATATGACAATAGTATCTATCAGTCTAAATGGCTTTTCAAATTCAAGAATATTCTTAATGAATGTGGCTTATCCTATCCGTGGTATGGGAATGAAAGTTTAACCCCTATATAAATGTTCGAGTTGCTGTATCGCCAGAATTTCCCTGTGGGAATGAAACAAGTTTGTTGTATTCTATTCTATTGTAATTACACAGTAACCCTTTATTTGCCACTCCTAAATAGATCAAAGGGCATTTTTCTTTTGTGAGGTATCTGACTATGTTGACACCAGCTGAAAGAAGCTGTATGTCTAAATTGTGATGTGGAAGCCATCGTTTGCCTTTCTGAGTGTAGATATGATTGTGATAATGGTGATAAAGAAGTGCTTGTTTTTTCTTTTTTTCACTGAAAATAGAGAAGATGTGATCAGGAGTTTTTGCAGAGAAAGTCATAGTTTAGATACATTTCAAAAAGTTGATGTGTTGAGGAATTCAAAGGAGGTTTTCCATGGAAGTGCAACCGGGAGGAGAACCCGAGGTGGACCCAGAACTTGCTGGTGCGACTACATATCTCATCTGGCCTGGGAACACCTCAGGATCACCCAGAATGAGCTGGAGAGTATTGCTGGGGAGAAGATCGTCTAGAATGAATGGAATGACCTGTACGCTGGCTGCTGCCTGTTTTCAGTTGTTACTTTTGGAGACGGATCCAAAGAGAAATAAAATGAGATGACAAAATCTCTTGAATAGCCATAAAATACCAACCGCTGAAAGATAACTTTGATTCTCTGATTACCATATCAGCTGTAAGGGGGTGGGATATATCCGGCAGCCAGGGAACATTTTGTCCTCGAAGTTGATGAGTTGGAAGCAGTTAAAAATTGACAAGCGAAAGCATCTGCGTGACTCTAACATGGGCCAAAATGGCATTGCTAGCACAATAGGTGAGCGCATGTCCAAAGCCGGTGGTTCTGTTGAGTGTTACAAGTCTTCAGTGTTTAAGATCTAACAAATTCATCGAGGAGAGGACAATATTATACTTAATATAGCAGAGTCATGGATGCCGGTTTATGACAGCAGAAGGGGGACCTACATATTATTAGGCGGTTTTAATGTTACGGCCGATCGGTGTTTACTACCATGTAATATTAATATTGTAATATTATTTGAATTGACATGACACAAAGCAGGATCTTGTTTGTTTATGATCAGAAGATGACAAATAGACACAAGTAATCTCTTATTAAATCCACCAATGAGAGTTGGAGGAGGTCATGTGATCACTCCTGTGCACAAATATGGGAGCTAACCAAATCCACCAATGAGAGTTGGAGGAGGTCATGTGATCACTCCTGTGCACAAATATGGGAGCTAACCAATATTAAGAATGTGGTTCTCATCAGTGTATCAAAAAATACAATAAAAGCCAAAAGCACCTGCTTAAAACTCATTCATCCAGGATAAATATTCCATGCTATGTGCTTACACAAACTAATAACTCTCAGGTGGATTGCACTTAATAATACCATTAAAATAGAAATAATATGGAGGCTAATGTTTCTTGAATAAAAAAAGATTTCCTATCCAGCATTTAGCAAATTAGTTATCAGCGTGTACATCGGGAAAAGAGTGAAATTCTCTTTTTATCCTCTTTGTGAATATTTTGGTCACCTCTTAGTGGAGAAAAAGTACCAATATGATGCTTTAATGATTATTTTTTTTAGATTAAAAGTAATATTTAATTTGCAGTTAAATAAAAACGCATCGTTGATATATATATAATCACTTAGTACATTACTTATAACAGGCAATCTTTTTTTTTTTACATCCAGCTTATAAGGAGACTGATATTTACTTTCATTTTGCCAAAATAAAACAGAAAAACTTATGTAATGTTGACCGGGTGGTCTGTAACTTTGTTGTTTCATGCCCTGCAAGTTGTATAGAGGATAAACAGTGCTAAAAAGGTAAGGAATATTGCACACTAGTGGACTCTAATGTAGGAATAGGGTATGCAATCCAAGCTGAGGCTATCAGCCATCAGATGGTGCTATCAGCTGCCAAGTCATCGCTCTCTTCCATGTCAGTCGACCCGACGTCTCTGGACTGGTTTTGATGGTGTCTGACGGCCACTTGATGACAAGTGTCAACATTCACCATGAAACATATGAGCCTCCTTTTTGAAGCTAGGACAGGAAACCGGCTCTCTAACAAACACTGTTGAAAAAAAAAAGGGAAAAAAAGTAAGAAATGTCAAAATTCAACAGTAAAAGGCTGAAAAAAAACAATAGTAGTAAAATACTAGTGGATACTCTTATTCCAAATACATTAAATTAATGCACACTTATACGTTACTCCATGTCCTTCAATAGGCCTATATTATATTATTTAAATTATATTATACTATTTTGTATTATATTATATCATATTATTTTAATAATATAATAACTATAACTTTAATTAACATTGCTGCTTTTTGGTCAGGTTTTTATATAGTTATTTTATTTTTTATTGATGCTTTTATCTGCTTTTACTTTGTATTATTATTATATTATATTATATTATATTATATTATATTATATTATATATTATATATTATATATTATACTATATTATATTATATTATATTATATTATATTATATTATATTATATTATATTATATATTATATTATATATTATATTATATATTATTTTATATCTTATTTTATTTCACATTATATTCCGTTATATTTTAAGATGAACTTCTAAATTATTGACACATATTAAAGTGTTAATTTGACTCTTTACAGTAACTCTGTGTGATAATATTAATATGGAAATTTCATATGTAATTAAAATACTTGAATTCAATGTATGGGGCTTTTTTATTACTTTTTTGTTGTTGTTGTTGTTGTTGTTGTCATAGCTGTTACCAGACGCCTGGGTTACACTAATACACACTTTTAAAATGTATGGATAGATTAGAGTTTTCAAATAATGTATATATTAGATGTATGTTTGCATTTCTATTCAACTTAACATAATACAATTATTTGAGGTTGCATGACCCGTGTTTTTCACACCAACTTTCAGAAACACGTACGGACTGATAGAAAAGCTCTATGAGTCCGTAAATTTAATCCAGACCGTTGGGTATTCATTTACTGAATTGCATCATTTACTATAATTATGAAACCTTTAAAGCACGCTTTTCAAAATGAAACAAAGATGTTGTTTGAAAATGTTCTCTATATTGAGAAATATAAACAATTGCATTTTTGACAGTTAAAACAAGGTATTTTCATTGTATTATTGAAATATACTGAATTGTGGGGGCTGGAGCCGGTCTAATAAGGGGTTACAACTATTGAAAAAAAAAAAGTACATGCGTTCCTGTTTGTAAATGAGACACGTGAGTTTCAAATGAAAGTAAAAAGTACATTTTTTGGGACTACACAATTGTGTTCAGAAAATTCTATAAACTATTTTAAGTACATACGACATATTTGGGTTTCAGTGAATGATATCTGTATTGTTATTATTATTATTTTATGCGTGATGTAGCAATTAAGATGTTTCCGTGACATTTGCTTTAAAAGCATTTGGCGAGAATGACTTTTCCAATCTTCTTCCCGTTTGTCTATCTTACTTCAGTGGGAGCAGTTGGCATAACTACGTTAAGCGAACGTAATGTCTAATTTCTTGGAGTGCCTCCCTCCATCTCCATCCAACCATAAATCTTTCACAACAGCTTGTCCTTTCCAAGGTCATACAGGGCTGGGGCCTTTCCCAGTTGATGTTGGTTGAGAGGTGTGGCACATCTTGCCAAGTCACAGTGCCTTCTTGTAATAAGACCAACAACTAGGCACAAAGCACGAAGATACTTATGTCACTTGTTTGCTAACTATTTTGAAACCTCCTTGCTCTTAAAGGCATATCCCTCATTTATGGGCTCCATAAGCAGCACTTTTCCTCTTTTCATGCGCTTCCTCTTAGTTCGACCTTTGTCTCTTTCTGTCGTACTCCTTCACTGTCCATTTGTCCGATCGCTGTTTGGAAAAGCACTCTCCATGTTTGGACAGAACATTCTGTTTTTATGTAAATGAGTGTGGTGACAGGAAGAGCTCATACTGGTGGTGAGAGAGTGAAGCTACCTCCAGATGCTTTTCTCCTTGCTTAGCCTTGTTTATTTTAACAGTGCAGTCCTGTTTATTAGTCTAATCGGTAGTAATCTGAGTCTAGGGTTAATTTCTGACTCAAATTGTTCATGTGTAAACTGTAATTAATAGAATTTGTTCACTGGAAACACACACTTAAAATAAGTGTTATTGAGAAACAGTTCTGTAGTTGATTTAGTCTTTAAACAAAGGGCGAATAGAATTAGGTTAAACTTTGAAATGAGTTTTTTTGAAAAAGATTTGAACAATTTCCACAGCACTATAAAAAGAATATTATTGATGAACTTAAAGAAATGACATCGATCTCTGACCTAAATTAAATTAAAGTATTTTTGATTCCAACTTTTTTATTTTCTGATGTAAATACTTAATTTAATTGAGTGTTACCAGTGGAAGTAATGTCTTTGAGTTCATCAAACAACTCTCTTTTTAAAGTATGGTTTCCGCTCTTTACACTATTTCCCCTCTTTATTTTATAGTGTCATTACTCTCTTTACCTTCCTTATTTATCTGCATACATTCCTCAGACCACATACGGGAATCCAGGTCAAAGGTCAGCTTCCTTCAGATCTCTGTGCATCCTGTGCCCATTGAAAGAAAAAGAAAAAAAGCACAAAGCTTTATTACAAAGAAGGTTGTGTTTCTACAGACGTCCCCCCTAGTGTCAGTAGAGAAACGTCCGTCAGTAAATCTCTAACCACACGGTTCTAAACTGCCCTCGCATAGAGTTTGAGCTATTAACTATTAAACCAATCACAAACTATTTTGATGATCGATTAACTGTTTGGAGTCATTTATAAGATGACTCTTTCCATAATCTCTGACTCCAAGTTCTTAAATGTGAATATTTTCTGATTTCTTCTGTCCTCTATGAAGGTAAACTAAATATCTCTGAGTTGTGGACTGTTGATTAAGACAAAATCAAACATTTGAGGACGTTATAATTTGGGTTGTGGGAAATTGTGATCAAGGCAAGGCAACGTTATTTATACAGCACATTTAAGCAACAGGGCAATTCAAAGGGCTGTTAATAAACAATCGAGAACATTGCGACGAAGTGCAAAAGAACATTGAGACGTTTTTAAAAACCGTTATAAAACATTCAGAAAGATGGAAAAAATTAAAAAGGAAGCCAGAATTGTTTTTTTTAAATAAATAAATAAAAGCTAGTTTAGAAAAAAAATCAACCATTTTTAAATCCTTTTGATGTCAGGCATAATTCAGTGTTTTCCTAATTGTATGTCCAGTATTGTACAGGAGAGACAAAAATCGGAATAGTTTTAAATAAATGTAGAAATGTAATAAAAGCCGGCAGCGAATATGAAAGTTTCGAGCTTTGTTTTAAAAAAAACTGAGAGTTGGAGCAGTCCTAGAGTTTTCTGGGAGCTTGTTCCAAATATTTTAAGCCTATAAACTGATCGCTGCTTCTCCATGTTTGGTTCTGACTCTGGGGACACTGAGCAGACCTGATCCACAGTTCACAAGCAGAACTATCAGAGATGTATTTTGGTCCTAAACCATTTAGTGTTTTGTAAACCGGCAGGAGAATTTTGAAATCTATTCTCTAAGAGACAGGAAGCCAATGTACAGACCTCAGAACTGGACTGATATGATCCACTTTCCTGGTCTTAGTGAGGATTCCACTAGCAGCGTTGTGAATTAGCTGCAGTCGTCTGATCCATTTTCTAGGATGGCCAGTAAAGACGTAATCAAGTCAAGTCGCCTGAAGATGATTGCATGAACTTGTTTTTCCAAATCCTGCTGAGTCATCAGTCCTTTAGTTTTTGCTATATTCTTCAGGTAATCGTATGCGGTCTTTATAACGGTCTGCGGTCGGTTCTGTTAAAACCCGGTTCAGAGTCCATGTTTACACCAAGATTTCTGGCTTGGTCCGTGCTTTTCAACATCACAGGTTGAAGGTGAGCCATAACTTTAGTAGTTCATCTTTAGGTCCAAAAACTAGTCCCCCGGTGATAGAGTTATAGAAATCTGTGTGTCGTCTGCATAGTTATGGTAAATTATTTCTTTGTAGATTTGAAATCACCTATAGACACAAAGAAGTCTGTGTCTTTTAGGTAGGATTTGAACCAGCTGAGTACTGTGCCAGGAATACCCACCCAGTTTCCAATTTTCCAGTGTCGAGGCTACAGGTGGTACTTTCTATGTGTTTTATAATGTCCTCCAGGTATGTCTGGTTTATTGGACAAAATTGTGTCATATTCGTGGAACACGCATCCATTTTCTGAAAATGTTTCCACCAAGATGAATCAATAATGAAATGAATTGTTAGTTGTTAGCTTAAAGCATTTTTACACAGTAGGACACAAAACCCAACTATTACGTGAAGCCATGTTTTATAAGGTCGATAGGAAATCTGGAGGCGCGGATTCTAAACTGCGCGCACGAATTTGCAGACGGATTTGTACCCTCCGTCTTGAAACCCCTTGTTTCAGTTTCTTTTTCAACTGACACAAGGGGTCAGGGGTCAGTGGGACAGTGTTTCCACCTGTGTATGTTTGAGTGGTTTGTGGGTTGGTTGGTTGTCTGGTTGTCTGGTTGGCTACTTTGACTGGTTGGTTGATATCATATATGTATAATATGTAGGTATGAAAGTGGTTGATGGTTGATATGTTTGTATGTTAGTCATTCAGTCAGTCGGTTGTTTGGTGGTTGTTTTGTTGTCAGTCAATTGATTGGCTGGAGTTAATCGAAGATTGCTTGTATAATGTAGGGGATTTGAGGATTTTCGGGTATATAACCTTGCGGTCAGGGGCGTTCCTTATATTTTTGTTGACCCTGTAATAAATTGACAACTTGTCCAGGGTGTACCTCACCTTTCTTCTATAGTGGCTGGGATTGGTTCCAACCAACCAGTCAGTCAACAAAAGACCCGACCGACCAATCAGCCAACCAACAGACTGACCAACACAGATAAAAACGTAACCTCCTTGGTTGAAGGTCACTACAACACCCTTTCAACCCTCATGATCCCATTCATAAGGAATTGTTAGATTGTACATTAATTTAAACCTCCTGTCTCCTAGCTTTTGCATTATCTTGATGACGAACCAACCAATCAACCAGCCAATGAACCAACCAGCCAACCAGCCAGCCAACCAACTAAACAACCAGCAAACCAGCCAACTAATGAACCAACTTAACAATGTCATAATAATTTGAGGAAGTCCCAGAAACGTTCAGGAACACTTATTCCTGCAAAAATTCACCCTTCCTCATGATTGCAAAAAAAAAATGTTTTGGAAACACTGATGTACCGAAATAAACAACCTTTTTTTTTTACGTCATTCACTTGTTTCCCCATGATTGTGTAAACTGTGCCATCATAAATTACAACTACTCATACTTTCAGGTTTGATAGTGGCATGACTGATATCGAAAAAACAACCTGTAACGGCTGTTTCATTTACAGAGAATTAAAGTTAGGACTTTAAGACCTGATTAACATCAGTCTTAAAGTCAGTATTAAAGTAGCTAAGTGGGTAGAGCCATCGTACCGTCAACTGGCAGATCAGGGTTCAAGTTCAGCTTCTGACCCAACATGACGTGAGTCCTTGAGTACTTCACAGAGGCTGCCCACTGTTCCCTCAAGGTTCGGTCAATGCAGAGATACATTTAATGGCATTGTACTGCATGTATGTTCTGTGTAACATCTAATAAGGGAAGATTATTTCACATCAAAGTAGTATTTGTTGCTCATAAAGTTTAGAGTGCAGGAACTTTCCATGACTCGTAGATATCAATAATTATAAGGACTATAGATAAGCTGTCATCAACCTGACAAGTATCTGTTCACAGTGGAGTTTGCAACCTTAAAATCCACGATTTCCTTATTACCACTGATAACAGAGTTAAGTTTCATATTACCAGAAATGTAATTAGTAGCAGTCAGTTGATCAAGGGTCACTGTGTTTCTGGTAATGACGCTCTCGAAGAGTTCCATGGATGTTTAAAGTTCATCAAATTCAGCTACCACTCCAATGTGACTGGAACGAGGAACACAACCTGTTGGATCTCCACAAGCCGAGAAACAAGATACAGAGAGCGAAAACGCAAGGAAACAGTTTAAAAAGCAAAATGTCATAAAAACAGTTTCTCTGTATATGATATTCCAATTGATTATTTTACGCTTACCTTGTAAATTACCGTTAATCGTATTTGCTACTAAAAAAGCAGTTGCCCTAACACAAAACCAACCAACCAGTCAATAAAATAGTCAACCACCTAGCCAATCAGTCAACCAACTCATGAATCGGATTATCAACCTCACAACCAACTGAAGAGCAAATCACCTGAACATCCTAACAATTAATCAACCAACAAATTCAAGTTATCAATCAAACAACCAACCAATCCAACAGCAAACCCACCAACCAACTAACGAATGAAACAACCGAGCAATCGATCAACCTACAAACCATCCAACCACTGCCAAAACGAACCAACGAACCAACGAACCAATCAACTAATCAACTAATCAACCAATCAACCGATAAACGAAGGAAGCAGCCATCTAACTTTTTCAAATCTGCCAGCCAACCAATCAATAAACCAGACTAGTTAACCAAATTTTAAACCCAATTAGTTGTTTGTTTTTTTAAATTAGTTCAGTGCTGCACTGAGACTGTGGCACAGACATATAAAATCGCTTACTTCAAACTCATTGGCCTTCATAGTTTGTATCATTATCATATGAGAAATAGAAGCGTCTTGAATGGAACATCTTGAAACAAATTATTTATCAGGGCTCTTATTCTTTCTTCTGCCAGTAAAGATAATGGAGTTGATCATAAACTGATAACTTACGTTCCTGCTGGTTTATCACAACCTTATAAACAGGCTTGTAAATAGAATAACTAGGAAGCACCTGATAAAGTACATCTATGTAAGATTCATAAAGAAAAAAGTAAATACAGAAAGAACTCTGAAGTTCTCTCTGAATGGTTGGCATGACGTCCTGGGTCACCCTGTGCTTTTGGCCCAGCACCACGCCAAACCATCTGGATTGGCATTCAACAGAGAACACCAGAACTGGTTCTATATTGGCTCCTCGTTGCGACTGATGAGATAATGGCAGAAGCAAAACGCTTATATCAGTACAGCTCATCCACATGTTTGTGTAAGCTATTCTAAAGTCTGGGAGTGACCTTGATTTTGCCGCAGAAGACCTGGCCGAACCAAACGCAGCCGCACTCGCCTGTGTCAACTACTGGAAGGACATGATATAGATGACGGCTGGACACGAGGAAGAAGACCTTAAACTCCTGCACCATCTTCACTTCTACACATTACATCCTCATCATTCCACCTGCCTCCCTCTCATTCACACACATGTATTCTGTCTTGCTGCGCCTGACGTTCATTCCTCTTCTCTCCAGCGCATACCTCCACCTTTTCAGGTTTTCCTCCACCTTTCCCTGCTCTCGCTACAGATCACTTCACTGCTGTCACACTGCTTTCGTACATGTCCTGTACCACTCTAACACACTACCCCGGTACTCGAGGTACTGCCGAGTGTCGAGGTACTGGCTCGGCACTCCGTCGAACTTCCTCTAAATCCTCTAAGACTTATAAACAACTCCTTCTAACCTTCTCTATACTTTTCCATCAGCACTCTCAAAGCGAACATTAGTTCTGTACTGCCCTTTCTTGGTGTGAAACCACACTGCTGCTCACTAATTGACAATACCTCCACCAGTATTTCATCAGGACCAACAGCCCTTCCATTCTGCATTCTCTTCAAAGCCGCTTTCATTCACCCTCCATCTTGCCCTAAAAATCTCCTCACTTGTTAAAAAAAATCTCCTTTTCTGTCCTTAATCACTTGTATAGGAGTATGTAAATGTTTATTGAATGGTAACAAATTCTGTGCTGCTGTCTTGGCCAGGTCACTTTTGGGAAATAAATGTTTAATCTGAATGAGGATTTTATCAGGTAAAATAGAGGATATTAAATAATAATAATTATAATAATTATGTTTGCTTTATTTATCACATGTTAGACAGTACAAACAATATTCATGACATTTATCTCTGAATGTAACCCAACAATGAAGCATGCTGCGTCGGGGGAGGGACTCTCTCCTGGTGGAGGGACAACGTTTCTACCCACTGAGCCAAAGCCAGCCTTAAATCTCCATATTTACCTCCGAGAAACTCCAAATTTTGACAGACTTTCTTTTTTTTTAAGTTTCGATTATTCCATATCCCAGAAAAGCAAACCTGCTGATTTTGAACTTTGTCCCCCACATTGCCATGTCTGCTCGCCTGTATCTACCACAAGGAGATTATACACTTCTTGACCAATGTCTAGGCAAGGACTGAGCCATATAAACCAAATATAGCCCTCTGTTAGTTATTAATAAGCATATTCAATCAGTACGTGCATTGTCTTCGTGGTAGTCAGTGGTGATGTATTATAGCATACAATAAAGGTGGGAGGGCTAGATGGGTTGGTGTAATAAAGGTGTCATAAAAGCAAGAGTCAGACAATATCCGCAGGTCTTACTGGAAAAGTTGAAATTCATCTCAGACAGCCTGCAGGTAAGTCGCACAGCTGCCCACTCTACAGACGTCTTCATTATTTACAATAACATCTTTTAAGTTAAATCTAAGTGCCATGAATCACTGGCATCATAACAGGTGATCAGATGTAAGCGTGACACTGTATTTGTTATATATAAACAGGTGTATCTTGTTGTTCTTTTTTTTTTGTATTTAAACTTTATTAATCGAGAATAGAAAACTCGTACAAAGAGAAACTAAACTCAACAAAATCAGTTCGTAAAATAGTTTTTTGGAAATAACTTTAAGACTGATGTACCGTTGAGGCAATTTGTGCTTGAAAAACAGTTTTTCGCCTTGAATATATTATAAAGTAAAATAATTATAAGTTAATTAAATATAAGAAAGATCAAATAAACAGCATACATTTTATAATGTAATATAATATAACATAATATAATAAAATATAATATAGTAAAATGTGAAAATATGAAAATAAGAAAGTACGAAAACTTAAAATACAATAATAATAATATATAAAATTCATAAAGGACAAATGTTAAATATTACAATGTTAAAAAAATTATATTAAAATGATACTAGAATATTATAATCCTGATCAACTTTGATAGTTTAGATTTTTTAAGCAATGATTTCCTGACTATTTAAAAAAAAAGTTATATCGTCAAAAAATTTCGGTGGAGATTGTACAGTGTACCTGGCTCAGGAAATACCTCTGTATGAATTCTGTATGTTTGTGTTTTTCTTTTCTGCAGCTCATAAACCAAAGAGCACATTTGAAGACATCGAATTCCTGTTTCGGAGGCACATCATCCGGGACAATGCACCTGAACCTTTTTGCAGTGACACTTTGCCTTATTGGCATCGGTAAAAACACATTTTTTTAACTCATTAAACCGCCAAAAATAATATTTTATAAGACTTTCAGATGAAGTTTTGATTCTAAAATAATAGTTTGAAATAGATATATCCAGTCATGTAATTACTTAGAAATGATTGATTTGAAGTCCATTATAACAATTTTTTTTTTTTTTAATCATTTAAAGTTCAAACGGTTTATGGTTTAATGAATCAAAAGGGGGGTTGGCTTGTAGGAGATGAGCATTCCAGCCAGTCAAAATGATTTTTCAAATCCAAAAGTAATTGTTAACAAATCTTATGAATAATAATACAATTATAATAAAGAGTAAATTTCATCTTAATTAGAAGCAGATGCCATAAAATTGGTCAATTTAAGGAGCATCAGAAGGATTATTGCAATCTTTAATTATGAGTAGATTCATTGTAGGTAAATATATTCTTTTTCACATTAATTCACTCATTATCTACCGCTTATCCTGTTCAGGGTCACACTGCTCCCCACCAGCCACAGGAACCACTGCTCTCCCACCAGCCACAAGACCCACTGCTCCCCCGCCAGTCCCAGAAACAACTGCTCCCCTACCAGTCCCAGAAACCACTGCTCCCCTACCAGTCCCAGAAACCACTGCTCCCCCACCAGTCCCAGAAACCACTGCTCCCCCACCAGTCCCAGAAACCACTGCTCTCCCACCAGTCACAGGAACCACTGCTCTCCCACCAGTCACAGGAACCACTGCTCTCCCACCAGTCACAGGAACCACTGCTCTCCCACCAGTCACAGGAACCACTGCTCTCCCACCAGTCACAGGAACCACTGCTCTCCCACCAGTCACAGGAACCACTGCTCTCCCACCAGTCACAGGAACCACTGCTCTCCCACCAGTCACAGGAACCACTGCTCTCCCACCAGTCACAGGAACCACTGCTCTCCCACCAGTCACAGGAACCACTGCTCTCCCACCAGTCACAGGAACCACTGCTCTCCCACCAGTCACAGGAACCACTATTCCCCCACCAGTCCCAGAAACCACTGCACCCCCCCCCAGCACCACTGAGCCTGTAGGAGAAAAAGATGAAGGACTTTCACCTGGCGCTATAGCTGGTATTACCATTGGATCTCTGGCCGGAGTGGGTGCTGTTGGTGAGTTCAATACAACCACACCCTTTACTTACACGTCACCCAGTTATCCACAGGTTTGATATGTCAGCCAGAGATGCTCAGTAGATGGTGTGGTAGCAGGAGTAGTGAGAATACAAATTTGTTCTGCTGCTGGGGAAGCCCATCCTTGCTCAGAAACGGAAAAAATTAACAAAGAATAGACAAATAGTTACATATTTACTATTCAAAATTAAATTTGACTGTCTTAAGTGAGATAATTGGATTTAAAAAGAGAGGTTGTGAGACAGTAAAACAAAATTGAAAAAAAAATATTAGACTTTCTGTTACTTTTTCATGGATTTTAATCAACGAACCAAAACTATGATTTTCATTTTTCGTCATTACAATAAAACATAATCATAGGTTTCCTAATAAATTAGCCAGGCCTATGCTGTAGTATATATATATAAATGTGCATTTTAAAAGCAATTCTGCTGATTGAACCCCTTAAATTAAATGAGACCCATTAACAATGTGAAATGTTTCATGTTGACTCAACTTAACTATTTCTACGAAATTAGCAATTTTTTCAAAGATAAGATCCCATATGAATACAATGAACTATTTTGTACGTAATCAGACATATGATTTGAAAGTAACGGCCACAAATTGCGTTTTTCATGAGAAAGCGCCCATTAGTGAGGAAATTATAAACTATAAGAGCAAAATATGAGCAAAACTGTTTAGATCTCCTCCAGCCGATTAATATGAATTCAATTTTAACTGAATCAGCCAATGTTCGAGGAATTATGTCCCCAAAATTAAGATTCCCCATATCAATCCACTTCTTCCTCACACAAATTTCTAATAGCACATAAATGAAAAAAACAACAACCATGCAATAGTTTTTGTGTTATCGCGTTAACAAGAAGAATCTAAAAATCTAGAATCTAGAAATTATTATTACAAAGTAAATATGCTCAAGTTTCATATGATGAAAATGCATCTCCCTCTTTCAGGCGGTGGCGTGTTCGGTTTACTGAAGTACACTGGGAGGATCTGAGAGCAGAACAGGGATGGATTGGTAGCGCCGATATTTCTCATCCTGAGGAAAAGTACGACTGTGTTGTCAGATTGGCTCGAATAAGAATTTTTACAAAATGTATTTGATGATGATGTTTGGAGCCAAGAGGAAGACACACAGGTAAAATTTTACTACAGTTTTGATTGGCTTTAGGAGAGGAAATAATCCTTAATTGATCAAAAAACTTTTAAGTGTATAGAAAAGTTTTTGTTTTTTTACAAGATTTGTATTTTAGTTTTTAATATAATGGAAATTCAAACTAAATGTGATTTTAAAATAATTTAATTTCTTTCACATCTGGTCTTATGGACAAAAAAAGCAATTTTGTAATTAAGAGAGTTATTAACGATATAAATTAAATGTATTATTATTATTATTATTATAAGTCTATGTGTGGGCATGTGCGTGAGTTTTTGTGTTTGTATGTGTGTAGCATCTTGCAGAACTCCCCTCACTAGCCATATTTTATTTTTAATAATGTTAATTAATTAAGATTCTGTTCCAGAATCTCAGCTTTATGTTCCATTACTGTTTCTTATTTGAAATCCCTCTGTATGTTTATTGCTAAATGTTTTCCTCCATTTGTGTCCACGGCGCTCCCTGACGTGTAATAACACTTTTATAATATATTAATAACTCAGAATGTCTAGAGTCCAGGTGTTGATGGTGAACAATAAAAAGTCTTCATTGTAAACGGGAGTGTGGTTTTTCTATCACTTTATGAGTGTAATGAGTTTCGGAATAATAACCATAAAGTCACAAGAAGATGAACACAAGATAACAGCTTAGAAATTGGTGAGAGCAGCAGGTGATTCTGAAACTCAAGGTAAGTTTTCAAATACATCTTGCACATAAAGGTTCCTTAGCAAACATAGTGTGAACAAAAACTATGTAACGCTCATTTAATTAAAAGTAAGTTAAATGAAAACTAAAATTTAAAAAAAAGGTGATTACATTTCTTTGATTGTATCAGAGGTTACACTCATAACTTTCAAACCAGCACTATAAAGGAACCTATCGGTGGGTGGGTTATATTAGACAGCAGATTAACATTTTGTCCTGAAGCCGATGTGTCGGGAGCAGGAAAAATGCACAATCATGAGCACTTGAGTGTCTATGACAGCGGTCAAATTGAGATTTTCCGGATGTCCGGGCCATCTCCCGAACTGTGTGTGTTCCTGGTCTGCCGTGGGTGGTACCTACCAAAACGGGTGTAAAGAAAAACAACCATTGACTGGCGCCATGGTTCTGGGTGTCCAAAGCTCATTAATGAATATCGGAATGAAGGCTTAAGCTACTGTAGGACAAAGCGTGGTTGTCAACCCCGAGATGAAGGAAACTTTAGGTTTTCCCTTCCAGAAATCATGGGGAGTTAAACTCTATGAACCTAACCCGCTAGCTGGCAGGTTTTCTTCCACAAACTCAGGAAGAAAACCTGGAAGAAACTCTTCCTCCTTCTAAGCCCGAAGTCTGAGCTGTCAAAGAACATGTTTCTCATATTCCAACATCTCTGGAGCTTCTTCTACAACTTTAGCGACATATACTTATATCAATTCAATTCAATTCACACGCGCGCTGGATCAGGGACGTTGGGAACAAATGTGGCGTCCTGAGGGGACCCACTCAAACGCAGGCAACAGAATGTGTGAAGGGTCCGGCAAAAGCCTACGAGCTGATCTGACAGTCCGGTTGCGGGTATGCACCATAACCAAATTCCACTCAGGGCAACCATTTGGCTAGCGGCCCCTGAGGAGTAGTAGAATGTTTTTAAAATGTTCTTGCCGACCCTGAATGACACCAGCTTCCTGAGCAGATGCTGTCCCTTCAGACATTTCCTGAGGATCTCCTTTGTGTTAGAAGAAAACCTCAGAAGGTTATTAAAGATATTGCCCAGGTATTTGTACTCCTCGACAATCTCCACTGGCTTCCCAAGGATAGTGATGGCGACTGCCTCTGTTTGCTGGAGAAGGTCACCATAATCTCTTTGGTTTTATTGACATTTAGTTCAAGACAGGAGCTGTCACACCACCTCACAAACTCACATGTGGCAGTTTGGCTGGGTGGACGTGCAGTCATCGGTGTAACGGATGAAGAGAAGGAGAGGGAGAAGACACACCCCGGCAGGGAGCCAGGTGAGGCGAGGGTAAGGTGTTGTTCACCGACTCTCTCTGTGACCTGTCGGTAAGTCAAGCTAAGATGTGTGACTGCATGGTGTGAAATGGGAAGGAGGGCTCTGCATACAGGACGCTGGCTGTGGAGTTGGGGCTTGCATCATCAACCCCTCTGCCAGCCTGGTATGCAAACTGAAGCGGACCCATCAGCAAGTCAGTTAGGTTTGGTGACGTGAACTTTTAACGACCCTCTCCATAGCCTTCATCACCACAGAGGTGAGAAACACTGGCCTTGAGTCGTTTCAAACCTTTGTTGTGCCCTTCTTTAGAACAGGAATCAACGTGGAGTGTTTCCACATCTGGGGGACTGTGCTGCAGATCATAGAGCTGTGGAACAGGTACAGGAACCCACTCCCTAGCTGCTCAGCACAGCGCCTTAGATATTGTCTGGTCCAGGCGTGGCGTTCCCTTAAGTCCTTTTGAGGGCTTTCGCCGCCTCCTCTGTGCACCAGCTGTGAGTGTGGTAAGTGAAGGCTGACTCTATCTGGGTGCTGCTGTCCTTTTCAAACCCGGCGAGAAAAGAATTGAAGTCATTGGGGAGTGATGTCATGCTTCTGCCTTCTGGCGGTGAAGAACGTTCTCTTTTCCTTGTTCAGAATTGCTTTCGGTTTTTTCGACACCCAAGGGCTGAACAGTAAACAAAATGGTGGAAATCCTTTAAGCGATTTGTCAACTGATCGGTGGTTAAAGTCACCCACGATGTATTTAGGGGCGTTTAGGGATATTAGTCAATTATTCAACACACGCACGCTGCCGAAGCCACAACACATTAAGATAAACGATCTGCAGAAACAACAAGACAACGGAAGTGTTTACGAAGGACCCTTAAATGTGATACATCCCATTTTTGATGCTTCATTTCCCGGATAAAACGGATAAAATACAAAAACATTTTATGATATTTTTGTCTGCCGTGTTAGCTTCGCATAACTTCTTAGTCACGCGGTCCCGTGACTTCGATAAAAATGTAATCAACATCGTGAAAACTACAAATAAACTTAATAATAGGTTATTAAAAAAAAATCATAAAATGTTTTGGTATGTCGTTTTTCTTAATGGGTTGTGTTTACTTTTGCAGGACTCCTGTGTTTTTAAACTGATGAAGATGCTTCCTTTATTTGCTTTCGTTTTATTCAGTTCTTAAGCTGCGATACTTATGATTCTGTGGCTGAGGAGGCTTTTGCTTTGGGTTAGGTATAAACCAGGATAATAAAATTGTTGCGGGAATTCCCCTGAGAAGATCGATAAGACACAGGGAGAAAGCCAGCAGCTGGATGTCGGTGTTATACAGCTTCTGACCAATAACAACCGTTGTGCACCATCACAGGGTTAAAATAAAGGCAGACACCGCCACCCTTTTCTTTTCCTAGGGGACCCGAAGACATCTAGGTGCAGGGTGTCATTGTTATTCCCGCGTTTCCGAGGGAAGCAAGAACGGAAGCAGTCAGATATTCACACATATAGTTAACATTAGCTTGCAGTTCATGAGTGTTGCGGCGCAGTGAGCGCACGTTAGCTAAGATAACTGAGGGAAGTGGGCAATACTTGCTTTTTTCCCCCCCACTTGAGTCTAGTTCTGGTTCCACCCCTTTTATATTTCCCCTTCTTGTTACCTCCTTTTTGCTGTGCAACGAATGCGTTTGGCCAGAGGGGTGTCTATGTCGTTCTTCTCCTCCAGGAGCTCCTCTGTGACAGTCAGGTCCAATAGCTTCCCGGACCTCTTCAAAGAGGCGAGGCGGGACAACGTCTGCGGGACAGCCGGCAGGTTTAAGTTTTGCAGTAATTTCCGTTAAACAAGGAAGAGACACCGACTCAAACTGATCAAAGACAGCGGAGCAGGTGACGGAGACAGTCGGGTCAAATGAAGGCAGGGAGACGGTATTCCTCACTGGGGCAATCATGTCAACAAAAAAGTAAAGAAAGTTTTCACAAGCCTCAGTGGACGCCTCTTCCATCTTTTCATAAAACACCTGCAGCTTATCCTTCTTCCACTCACACAGTATTTGGCAGATGCTTATGTCATGTTGGAATGTTCTTTCTGATCGGTCCTATAATCATAACGTACGCAGACCGAGAAGTATTGAATGTCCAGTGAGTCGAATTTTCATTCACATACATGCAAACAGGCAAATACATTATTTCTCAGGGGGGCAGCCAGCTGTGTCTCAGTCATATTTCATTCTTACCAATTACAGTTGATGCCCGCCCAACATTTGATGAGTTGTTTGGTTATCTGAAGTTGTTGAATCCCTCTAATAACCAATCTTTGAGGATGTCCTCAGCTTCAAAATATGAAAACAAGTAACCTGCACCTGTATGCTGGTTCTGTTATAATATTGAGGAGTGGTTAGTTCTTGTTAACCTGGGTCATAAAGACTTCCTCTAGACTAGAGTCGAATGACTCGTCTGCTGGTTTACCTTTGAGGGTGGATTTTGTCTCTGTGGGTTCGCTGGAGATCAGTCCAGGACCGTTTAGAACAGAAAAATAAGGGGAAGAAGACGCAACACATTGTTGGAATTCTTGGTGTTACTAGCATGAAGGATACAAGTTGACATTCACCTGAGTGAACTGAGGATAATGAAGTGAACGGTGTGAACGCTGCATGAGGTACCTATCTAAATGATAGGGGAATAAAATCAAGGGCGTGTCCTAAATGATATCAACAGAAGGTATAGGACCCAAAAGCAGAACTCCGGTTAAAACAAAAGGGCATATGTGAAAAATCAGTCTTTACTCAGACTGGGGTCAGTACACAAGCGATAAATAAAACAGGTAAAAAGTCCAATATTTAGATCTCAAAGGCGAGACCTAAAACCAAGGTAAGGTCAGATCTGCCAACAATCCAAATAAGCCTTATCAATGTTTCAATGTGACGCAACAAAAGGCCTGATGGGAGGGCTGTTCTTTTCTGCCTCTATGACGGCACCGGAGGTAATGACAGAGGTTAACCAGGAATATGTGGCCTCTTTAACACACCCTTATTCCGCCCTGTTATTCCGCAGTGGAGAGGGCTTGAGTTGAACTGCCCCTGCGATGGCAATTGAAGGTAGTAACAGAGTTGGAAAGACAGGTCAGTCAGGTTCTGCAGACCACGATTCACCGATTCATCATCCGTAACCGCCTATCCTGTTCAGGGTCACGGGGGCTGGGGCTTATCCCAGCTGCCAATGGGCAACGGGCACCACCTGGACGAGTCGCCCGTTCACCAGCGGGCCGATACATGGACAGACAACCATTCACGCTCACTGTCACCCCTAAGGGCAATTCAGAGTCACCAGCTAAAAGTCTTGGAACCAGCTAGTAGCGGTTAGCGGCTAACTCAAAAAAGAAGAGGAGCCAAAATATCATCAAATGTTCGCTTTTTTTTCCAATTGAAACTATTTCTTCAAAAGGCGCTGCTTGATGCATATGTAGGATCAGACGCCGGAGTCATGCCATAAAACGTTACATTTCTTTGACTTGATGAAAACTAGCTCGCTATGTAAAAAGTGACACTAGCACAGCGTTTTTTTTCTGCCGCTCTTTTGTTCAGAGTCAACGATAAAATGTCTCTCGGTCAAAGGCCTTCATTCTGGCGCTATTTCGAGATCTCTCCGTAAAAACGCTTGTATAAGTTAAACCATGTAAGCCAACAGAAAGCACCGCCGATACACAGGGGAGATATCGATCACAGTCGAGAAGAATCAGAGCGGGGAGACAATCGTGGTGGTGGTGGGCGAACACACGAGGAGGAGGAACTCTGCCATGGGAATGTGACAAACTGGAGCAGGAAATAGATGCGTGACGTGAGATAGAACACTGAGTGTACTTATGAGGGAGGAGTGTCACGGTGGGCTTGTTGGTTTAGGGAGTGTCAACTATAGTTGTCGTGTCGTGTGTGCGCACTGGTATTTATGTGTTGGCCACGTCAAAGACAATCCTGAGAGGAAGGGAGCGTTGCAACATTTACGATCATATTTATATGATCCTTTTGCACTTGATGCCCTGTGTGTTCTGATGACCATCTATCTATCTATCTATCTATCTGTCTCTCTGTCTCTCTGTCTCTCTGTACATCCATCTGTTCATCCATCTATCCATACATCAATCTATTTTTCTAAATATCTGTGTCACAGGTGCCATGTAAATCAATTTTATTTAGAAAAAACCCGCCACTGGTTTTAATGATATGGCTGTGTCTCTGTAGTCTGTTTTCGACTGCTGCGATGGCCAAACTCCTGTTATATCACAATGGCACTGGGTGGACTTTGACCCTCGTGCTGCCTTTAGGGTTTTATTGTACGGTCATTAGCTATGGAAGTGTCAACACGGGGAACGACGGAGCGCCACGCCGCCTCCATGCGGGCTGAAAACTGTTAATACCTTGAGCTGTGTCATGAGTCCATATGGCATGCATGGGAGCCGGAGGGACTGCGTGCATGTATGCATGTGTGAGTGTGTTTGTGTGTGTGTGTGTGTGTGTGTCTGTATGAACATGTTGGGGGAGGGCAGTGTCCCATTGTCTGTGTGTATTATATACTGAAAGACATTTAACATAACTAACATGGTTATTCATTTGACTGGAAAGGAATTCATACGACCGAGATAACGGTTGAACCCAATCCTTATTCTATGATTTAACTGTGTTTGACTTTCAAAAGGATTACACAAGAACTAGAAAATAGATTACAGGCTTCATGTCACAGAACAACTCATTACATTTTTGGAGTGGATTTGGATACTTGTGCAGAGATAATAGTTCATAAACTTTCTTCCACCTTACACTAGGCTTTTACCCCGGAGGCCTGGTATATTATAATTGTACATTGTGTTGTTTTTATCTTTAAATTATGACGTGTGCTGCTGCCTTCTTGGTATCCCTTGCAGAAGAGAGGACTGATCTCAATAGGATATTTCTTCGTTGAATAAAGGTTAAATAAAAGATGAAATTAAAATTAAATAAATGCATTAAATTACTTGCGCACATATGAGTTTTAGGGTGAGCATGCAATGTTAATACGACATAAATACGGCCGCAGATACGGCAAAATTGTACATAGCGGCCAACTTCGCTTCCGCTTTTCCCTTCAAAATAAAAGCACTCTCCATACACCGGAAACAGAAAATTACGTCGAGCGTTTTCTTGTGCCATAAACATAAAAATAAGTAAAAGTCGAACACTTACGTCAATAACAGCAAAACAAAACAAACGCATCCCATAGTTTCCTTCAATTTTACATCAGATGTCACCAGTGCATGCAAAGTGATGAACAGCTGTCAGAAACCAGGATGGGATGCAAACATGGACCCGTATCCTGGTTTCTTTCTACGGTCCACAGTGTGTTCTGACACCTTTCCATCAGAACCAGCATGACCTTTATCAGCATGAGTTTAGGCTATTTTATCTCTTCAGCGGTTGCAGACAAAAGGGGCGAGCCTTCGCTCCCCAGGCTTATATAAGACTTTCCAAATTCAGATGTCTTCTTCAGGATGGTGTCAGAGGAGAAGGTTAGTGGGACTCATTTACTGGGCGCAATAAAGTTTGTACAAACGTTCGTGGCAATCCCTCCAATAGGATCAACAAAGTATTTATCGTGCATCAAAGTTAAGACTTTTTAATATACTAGTAAATTAACTAGGCCTACACTGTCCCCCCCCCCCCCCCCCCTGACGGCAAACGACAAGTTTGATCATCTCATCAAACACTCCATCGTGACTCAGCTGAACTATTTCTATGAAGTCGGCACTATGCTGTAAGATAAGATCCAAAGGTGACTCAATAAATAGAGTGATATAGTTTTCCTGAGTTCAGTAATAAAACAAGACAGATTACCCTGTACACAACTGAACTTCTAGTTACAGTTACAGATAAAAGAAACTGTCTTTTCCTTTAAAATTGTCCCTCTTATGAGGAAAATATGAGAAATTGCGGTGAAATAATGAATAAAAAATATATAGATCTCGTTGTGTAGATCCATGTGTGCTGAATTGGACATAATCGGATATATGGTTGGGAAGTAACGGTTAAAAAAAGTGTTATTTTGCAGAAATTTGAGTAAAATAGGAACTAAACCAGTAAAATATACAAATGCAAGATGCATCTCTTCAAGTCGACGCATGTGCATAAAATGTTGACGAAATTGAACCAATGGTTGGCAAATTGAGGCCTGAGAACTTTTTGAAATAAAGTGCCCCCAAGTGGCTGTAATATGCAAATGACCTTTCCCATTATCAGTCCAGTTCTTCCTCACACTTTCTCTGCAACTCCATAATAACTTTTTTCGGGGATATAATAATCAAAATTATGATGAATTGAAGTCTATAAAAAAAAATTCACATCAATAAATAAATAAGTCATTCAAACGTAACCCTAGCTAACTTTGTTATAAGTTGATGAATACTAGCCCCATTACCCACAATTCTCGGGTATGAGGCTTAGGTGACGCTGATCCCGCTTCGACAGCGTATCGAAACCATCCGTGGTTGTGGGAGAGAGACAGTAAGTGTTACAGCGTCAACAACACTCAACCCTGCTCCGACAACTTCATCACTTCTTCTCTGCCCTTGAAACCCAATCACAAACACACGCACACACACACACACACACATGCAAACACACACACGCATGCGCACACACCATTAGGGAGTGCTAACAGGATAAATGTCTCAGGGATAGTTTACACTGAGAGAAGAGATAGGAAAGAAGGGAGGGGTGTCCACCTTCAGTTCGGTTCCCAGATAAAGCAGATGATTTGAGGAGATGTGGAACCAGTATGGCCAGTTTTCAGGGATCAGGTTGCTGCAGTTCTTGTCTGACATCAGATCTCATCCCTTTAAGAAAATATTTCTAGACAAACAAAATGTGTACAAAAAAATATATATACATATATACTGTATATACATACACACATATATACATAAATGTATATATATATATACACATTTATATATATACTGTATATACATACATACATATATACATAAATGTATATATATATATATATGTTTATATATATTTATTCATGTGACATAATAACCCATTTCACAAGTTTTCCCCATGGATCTGCACACAAACACACTCCCTTTGTGTCCTCTCACTCCAACACAGGGCGCCGCTCTGTGCTGCTCCCCCCAGTGGGTGAAACCAGAGGCTCTGCCAGATGGCTCTGGTTTATGTGGGTCAAAGGTGTTTTCGACATAAACACAATCTGACCATAATCTGCTCCTTTAGCCTGGAAGTTCAGCAGCAGGCTCAGGCTCAAACACAGTGATCGCTCCGCTTGTTCGGAAATGCACATTAACTGCTTGAATGCAACACTGCTAATTAATAAAGGGATATGAGGCTTTTTTTTTTCTTTTTTACCTTTGATGTAATGCTGGTAATGCGTGAACAACTAGTTATGCCATGTGTAAGGTTATTTGGGTTTCCCTTCCCTTAATCAATAATTTTTTACTATCTATTTTTGTATAGATTGAGCATATTATGGAATACTCTGCCGACGCAGTTCCTTCATGTTAACGTAAAAAAGATCTAAGATCAAAATTTGATCGCCACATAGAATTTGGTGGGAATAAGAACTGGACACATTTTAAGGAAAGGTCAGTTGCATATTTCTGCCACTAGAGGGAGCGTTATTTCCAAAATCACAGATTTCAGGCGATTATTACTCAACATATGGTCCAATTTAAAACAAATTTGGTGCATTTGGATCGAATCGAAGACATTCATCTTGTGTACCTCATATTTTATTCTAATAGGTCAGATATGACTCAATACGGTGAAATGTTTTACTAAAACACAGTTTTTCCCACATTACTTCTTATAACCTTTGGTGTGATTTAGCTCATATGAATTTTCAGAGGGAAATCTGTCATGCTTTATTATTACTGAGCTCAGAAAAAAAATAGTTAACTGTATTTATATTCATCATCGAGTCACTATGGGATCTGATCTTAGAAACGATGGCTGTCTTCGTAGAAATAGTTAGTTTGAGTCAATATGGAGTGTTTTGAGGGATTTACATTTAATTTGGAGTAGTTCAATTTGGGGATTTGCTTATAAAACGCAGGGGATTTGGGGCTTTTTTGGGATAAAACCTCTCTGTCGGGCATGACTTAGCAGATCTACTTTATTCCATTACCCAATGCCAAGTTACTTGACTCCTAATAATATCTATGAATCTAATAACTAGAATTTGCTCCAAAGCCCGTTTTGCAAAGAAATATTTCAGACCAAGTCCTCGTGTTACAATTGGTGCAACACAATCCCACAAATTATATCAATGCATTCTGGCACTGTCCCTTCTTACAGTAAATATTAATATGAAGTTCTGAGATCTGAGGTTCCTGGCAAAAGTATATCTCTGGCTGAATTATTGGATAAGGTTGGGGTGGTACCAGCTTAACTCAGTCTCTGCTGCTCATGATGAAGATATGGCAGCAGACCCACTCTGTTTGGACAGGAGGCTGGTTTTACTTAACTGGAAATCCTAAATTCTGCTGTGTCTGCACATTTGATCAACAGTGTTCTATAGTTTCTCATGTGAGAAAGATAAAATTGTCAAATCCGTCTAATCAAAAGAAAAAAGTCTGGAACCCTTTTCTTCCACGTGAGTCTCCACATGTGGAAGAAAAGGCTTCCTGACTTTTTCCCCTGACAGTTTCAGATGTTCTTCTTCTCTGTAATCACAGGGTGGATACTAGTCTGAAACATTTTGTTCTTAAAGTCTGAATTTATGGACTCATCAGGCCGGCTTACAGCTGCCATGCGTTTCTTATTTATGGCTGAAAACTAATTTTGCGCATTAGGGGGTGTGTACCAGGGGGGGTGGGGGGGGGGGGGGGGGGGGGGGATGTTCACTGTTTTTCAAGCAACTGTTAGTCCATGAAGGGCTGTAAAATGAGTTTTTGCTCATTTCCTTTACGGAATCTTCGGAGTAGTGTCACGCTGCACCTCAACATCAATTCAAAATCATTCTTTTTATGTTAGAGAATTCATATTACTGCATTTTGTAAAGATCCCAGAAAGAACAAGCATGAAACACTCGGGGTTGTCCCTGCCTCGGGCGCATTTCACCAAAGAAAGACAGAAGTTACTGCAGGTATAGTTGACCCTGATAATTGCCGTTCTTGTCAGCTGCATCTGAGAGAAGTTCGTTTTCAAAACTGAACACTTTTCATTCTGCAGCCATGTTATATCGCTTTATGGAGCTGCGACTTTTCATTAAATCAACATCACATTATGTGGCTTTAAGTAGTTATTAAAGTTTGATAGATTCCTCATTTACAGCTTCAAGACAATAAACTGAATTCTGCAACTTCATCTATAGTTTTTTTTCAGGCTAAAGTTGATGTCTTCTTCTTCTTCTTCTTCTTCTTCTTCTTCTCTCAGCTGTTCTCTTTCGGGGTTGCCACAGTGGATCATGTTTCCAAAAAACAAATCCCATGTAGTGCCAGTGTGAAATATTCAAAGTCCACCACCGCAGCTGCATTTCATTCCAGACGGATAGTTAGAATTTAATAAAGCTGAAAAAGGCCAAACAAGCCCCAAAAATACCAAAGGCTACCTCTCCAGCATTATGCCACGTTTGTAGATAACAATGAGGAAACACGCACGTTAAAAGATCCTGGAAAGCAAATATTAAAAGAAATACAGATTTAAGAAAACAACAACTAATCACCAGACCGAGGTTATGGAATGATTCATACTTTTTGACAAATGTATTACATGTGATGTGATTTTTCTTAGTGTTAAAACAAACTTTTACAGGATTATTTGAACAGTGTAAAAAAAAAGAAGAAGAAAAAGAAGAAAAAACACAACAAAAACAGAGTATAACTACTGTGTTCTGTTCCTCATTTTAAATAAAGAATAGATCAGAAATAAAGAGGCGTGTAGTGAACATCCCGTTTCAATCATTAATCCACTCTGAACTGACTTGGATGCAGAGTCAGCTGCGTCATTTCTGACTGGATCGCCGTTTTCCCACGCTGCTTTTGCTACGTCTGACTTTCCCACAGTACCTTCACCGGTGCTGTCCATAAATACTGTACAAAACATGCTTCTTCAACTCATTAGTGGAATCAAGAGGAAACCATAAGGCTTTGACTTTGAGTAACTGGAATATTGTTAAATAGTTGTATCTTTTACTTACAGAAATGTGAACTATAAAAGCTATAATAACTTTCGGCTGGTGTTTGAGGCGTTCTGGGGTCTGTGTCATGACCCCACATAATAAAGTTCTTCAGATTAACACAGGGTGCAGATTCAGGTCCGGACACAGCAGTAAAATGTATTTTAGTAAAAAATAAGAGAACTGTGTTTTTCAAAGTCAAAATACACATCTTTCAAGGCAGCTCTCTTATCCCGTGCTCCTGAACGCAACATTCTCATGTCAGTCTGTTCCTCAGTATTCGACTGCTTGACCCTGACATTGAATATAGAATCACGATCGAATCATTGTTGGAAATGAAAGAAACACAATTTTTCTCTAATAGTGTTTTTTTTTCTTCAGGATCTATGTAAGCAACTTTGAAGAAACTTCAAATTTCACATCTGATGAATCGGGAAAGCGTTAAAATCAGGTTTTATCACATGCCGGACGAGATTCTCCACAGATACTATCTCATTTAGAATCTTGAACATGCACACGCTACCAGGATCCAAATGATGGGGCTTCACACCCTCCGGGAAGCAGCATCCCGTCCTCTGGCTCAAATGACAACTAAGTTCTCCGAGCCCCACTCAGGGTTCAGAAGCCTGATTTAGTCCAACTACAATGAAATGAAGCAACGGTATCATTCAGGGTAACAGAAGGCAGAAATGTCCTGGAGTGTTTGACCCGACTTTTCCTTTGCTAACTCCAGGAAAATGATACAGGTGGGCAAATGCACAGTGAAATCTTCAAACAGCTCAACAGTTTTATTTCAGGATGGTGTCCTCATTAAGCTTCCGGTGCTTCTCCCAGATCCTCATGTGATCTAGGCGAAGCAAATGAGGGAACTTCTGGATCCCCTTATTTCGCTTCGAAAAACAGGAAAAAAAAGCTGAAGGAACTAGTGTGGATGAGGAAATAGTAGGGAAGAGTTCTGGAGGTGAGAGGCTCGGTTTGATGTCTGCCTGGAGTTGGGTGATTGCTAACATTAGCCGCTTGGGCTAAAAGTGTTTGCTGTTGCCTGGCAACACTGTTTGTTGCTGCAGGATCTCTCTTGGGCACACCCTCCAGTCCCCCCCCAGTCAAAAAACACAAATAAAGGTAAAATGTGAATGGTTCTTCCTTTCCCAGTGATGAACTGGAAATTGTCCAAGCTGGTCAAGAAATCTTCAGTGAACCCTTTGAATTTAAGCCTTGAATCCATCATGAACGTCTGCTAGAGCTTAAGAGTATTGTAGGCCTTTTTCCTTGAAGCTGTAATTGCCTCTTTCTCACTCATTGCACCAAACCCACACGTCTCCAACTAAATCAATCAAAACAACTTCAGTTATCCTGCTAACAAACGGATAAACCAGTGCCTGGCAAAAACACAACGTTCTTGTTGGAGGTAAAACCTAATCCTGAGTGTCCCTGACGATTAAGTCTGAAGTTCAGCTTAACTTATCGACAACGGAAGTCCCATTTTTTCAGTCCAACCCAGCAGCTGGGCTTTGAATACTGAAATGCACATTTCAGTATTAATGCAATTCACATCACACCTTCTCCCTCAAACACACATTGAGAGGAAGGTGTTCCAAATGTCTTCAGTGCTCCACCTTCACAGTCTGTAATGGCAGAACTCTCTCCACTAGGGGGAGCCCTCCTCGCAGCAGGAAGTGTCTGACTCCTTCTTGAGACCCGGTTCTGTGTAGGCGCTCCTCCTAGAGCCTGCAGGTCTGGTATTTGCTGTGCGGCGAGGAGGCGAGCTCGTAGAAGAGGACGTAGGCATTGCTGCTGCGCACTTGACCGGAGGACACCGGGCTCACCCTGAACACAACACAAAGTACACACTCAGTCTCTCGGGCGGAATTTTGGATTTCTTGTCTCAAAAAAGAGAAGAAATATTACAGCAGACTCAACACCCAGAATTAAACAGGAAGCTGACACAGCTTTATAAAAACTGACTTAAAAGTATTCTTTTCAACCAGAGAAAGAAGAATATACATGCAGTACATATTTTATGTACAGATATACTCTTATACAGTATATACTTGGTGTATAATTAAAAAACACACAGAATAAGTCTTGTTAAGTCAATTATATTGGACTATATTATATATGTTGTTTGTTGGTTGTTCCTTGATCAGGCAATTTTCTCCTCTGGCTTTATGGGATGGGCCATTTGTAAGGAACTACTCCTACAACGTTATCCTGTGTACAACTACTGTGTGTAGAACAAGTGATGATGAAGAGTAAACATTAGATGACACGCCGTGTTGTCAGGGTAACCCAGTGCTATATGTTTTCTGCTCTGCCGACTGGAAGACTCTCTGAGAAGCTAAAAACAGTTATTCCCAAGAATATAACATTGTTTTGGTTTCTCCTGAGCCAATTTAGATGTTGAACAACTTGATATGTTGATATGGCAAATGACCAAGAAGTTTTTAGAACTCAGGTCTCACTAATTTGCTACTCAAATATTCTCCCCGGGTTGTCTGGTCTTCAGTCCGATGAGGTCATGTCATTTTGACATGAGGTGTATACAGGATAATCTGCCCGCACCATTATCTCCAAGTCAGATAAGACCACAATAGAGGAAACATGATGATACCTTGAATCATTGTAGCTGTGCCACTCCCCCAGCATCGGGTGCCTGCAGTAGGCCGTGTAATGGCCTCCCAGAACGCCTCCCAGGTGGTTGGACACCGCGTACAGGTTATACACAGCTGGCTCTGCGGGGAGACGAACACCGTCAGTCAATACCAGAGCAGCCTCGCTCATCAAATGCAGCTGACCTTGGAAGAAGCATGAACTGTCCCCACTTGCTCCTCCTCTTCCTTGATTATTAACACTTACCGCTGCTCTCAGAGGCGAACTCCCGCAGGTCAAGCTCTTTGAGAGGGAAGTTGACGTAAGTAGAGAGTTTGCTGGCGAGGAGTTTAGAGTCGGAGAAACGCTTCAGGTCTGAACGGGAGGCAGAGTCAAGGAGCCGGTACTGGTTCAAAATGATGGGTTACTTCCTCTCTAATGACTAATATAGTAGGTTTTATTCCACGGCATCTATTTTGACAGTTCTATTGTATCGGCTGCCAGGCAGCCGTCATCCAGATGCATCGGCACAAAACAAATGGTGCAAAGACGCGAGGAAAGGATACGCAGAACGAGGACCTGAGGGAACTTCTGAATGCTGAAACGTTTGGTGCATTTCCTCCTGGCACTGCATCTGTTGCACGTCTGCAAAGAAAGAGGCAGACAAAGCGAAGAGGGGGTGAGACACTGCAGAGGAATAATCCGTGCATCATAATTACAACGACGTCTGCTGTTCAGTCAAGTCAATCGGAAGGATTGTTATTTCAACCTGTAGGTGAAAACACTGAGATAGATCAGGCTGCTAATTAATGTCTGCTCTCTACGGCTGTCACCTTAATATTGTCGTCTGAAAGCTTCATTAATCTCCTGTTGCTTGGATGAACCCACTGTCTGTCCACATTTGGCGAACTAAGAGGGGTGGTGATATATATATAGCAGATTTGACCGCTCCCGGTTTGTTCACAGGCTCTCCTTTTTCATTTGGCGTCAAACTTAAATGTGTCCACAGGGGGCGCTGTTGTGTTTGACTTGGGCTCTAAATGATCCACTCTTCAGGTTTATAGATGTAGATACTCCAGGAAAAGTTGATTGCCTCCTGATTGTGGCGCTAAATGCTAATTCTCTAGTAGTAAAAAGGTGCAGTAAAAGAGAGCGCTTGTCAATCATTGGAATCAACTGGAAAAAGGGTCATTCAGTATTTTTTTTAAAACAGGAAGGCGAATTTAACGATTACAATTATTTGAGATAATGGCGATCAGATGATTACGCAATAATTGTGAGAGGACAATACAGATTATAAAAAAGAGCATGTGAACACCAGGGCAACAAAGGAGTTTTTTGTTGTGTGTGACTTTAAGGAAGCACAAAGTATTGTAAACAGTTATCGTTAGTATAATTACTATTTAGGTTAATCACAATTCTTTTCATAATTCCTAAAATCACTTCCATTATTCAGGATAAATGCGGCTGGTTGAAAAAGAAATGTCGTTTTTCCGCCACTATTCATATGTCTTTTTCAAACATTCGATGTTTGTGTAGAATTAATCCTTGACCACCCCGGACTGTTGATGTGGATGCCTTTTGGTTTCAAGCCAAACAAAAAAACATGACATCTAAGGGGACGTGTTTTATCAAATTTCCATCATAAAGGTTATTTAACTAACTTTGAACATCACTCAGTTAACTGAATTGGGCAAGACGGCAAGGAGATTGCCTCTTCCTGAAGATCTCATAGGAGAGTCTATCATAAGATAAGATAAGATAAGATGAGATAAGATAGCTTAAAGTATAGTATAAGTATAAATATGACAGTGCCGATAAATGATCCTTCTACTTCACTAGGTGTGTTTTGTGTTATTACACTGTAATTACACTTCAGGTGTGAGGCTTCTTACCGGTCTCTCTTCTCCGTCCAACACGTCCTCTTTTGTGAAGAGTCTCAAACAATCCTTGAGAGACACTTCTCCTGCGGTCTTCTGTTGGGAAACAGTCACATGAGAATTCCTGGACATCTGCCATTTTAGATCAAGCATCTCTCTCTTTTTTATTCTGAACCACATAGCTATTACCGAATAAATTAAAGGGGTTAAAAACACGCCAGGCTGAGGGCGCCATAAAGGATTGGTCCTGTTCTGTTACCGAAGATAAACACATGATTCCACAGGAGGAAGATTCCACAGTAAGGAATTACGTGGTGTCACTCAATTTGACATGAGGATTCTCCAAATAAAGGGAGGCCATCATTTCCAAACTTTTCTAGTTTATTTTTAAGTGCAGCCAAAATCATTTAAAAAGCATGGATCAGAGTTGAGTGTGTGTGTGCATGTGTGTGTGTGTTCTAACCTGTGCAACAGGTATGGATAAATCCCAGAATGGATCAAACACGGTGGAGCAGAAGCCGCAGACAGTGCAGGTCACAGAACTCTTCAACTGTCCGACAAACAAGTCTAAAGGCAGAAACAAGAGGTGAAAAAGAATTTAATATGCGTCTTAGTACAAAGACTCGAAGGTTTAAAGAGATTACAGGGTAAAATACGCACCAACTACTTTGCTGTCCTCTCTCTGTAAGTACATATTCCACATCCGCTTGCCCTTTTCTTCCTCCCTGTGAATAAAAACAAACAGAGGAGCTCCAGTCAAACCAAACGGTTAGCATAGAAAATATATTTGAAAAGTTATTTTTCTGCAGAATACCTAGAAATATACCCATAAGTATGACATCATGCATTAATTACATAGTAATTATGAATAATTACACCTTTGCAGCAACTCAATCCAGCGTGCAGTAGTGGTGAGGAGTCAGTGCCAGCAGGTAATATGTGACTTATTGCCAGTGTAAGTGATAGGTGATGGGGTGTTTGTGTGTGTGTGCGTGGGGGGGGGGCTGTACTTACGACAGGTGGTCAAAGTCCTCCACAGACACTGTAGGGCGCACCGTCACCCGGTTCACCTCGTTATGGAGACCGTCCAGTAAGAAGCGCAGAAACTCCTGAGCATCCTGTTGACTGCAGAGAGAGAACTTTATTTAGTTTTTTACTGTTTACTGGAAACGTCTGTAATTTATGAATCTAATAGAATGAGAACTTGTACAGGCAGGAGGAGGGAAGACTCACTTGCAGCCATAAAATTTGGGAGCGTATCTCTGGATCTGGCTCCTGAAATCAGAGGGACTGATGGCCTCTTTGTTTACGGAAGTCCACAGGCTCTGAGTCAGCTTTGCAAACTCTGAGGAGGTAGCAGGTGAAACAAATGATGAGACCGTCATTCAAAACAACAACAAAAAAAAAAGAATGAAAGAAAATCTGGCCTTTGTAAATTTTGCTTTTTCTCTGAAGGATTCTAACATTGAAACTTTCAAAGATATAACCTGCTCTGCTCTGCTTCTGATTGGTTGAGTGGTCACAGCGTGGCTGTAGTAGGAATTGTGACAACATAATCCCCGATCCATACTGTATTCAGTATGGATCCCAGTATTCTACCCGTCCCCCTTCACCGGGGCCAACTATTCCAAACTATTTAAGGAAAACCCCTTGAAAAAAGTTTTGATTTATGGTGCTAACAAACACACAACCTCCTCCAACTCTCGCTGGTGAAGGTAGTTATGACTGAGTAGAACCTGCATGTTGTAGTATCTAATACACTTTACATGCTGTAAATGAAGCAGACCCGGTCCGGGTGATTGAAAGAGGAAGAGTCATTCAGAGCACTTGAAATGTCCCACATTATGAGATTATGTTTTTGTATATTGTTTCAACAACTGACCCTTTAATTGACGCTTTTAAAACAGACTGTTTGGTCCCTGCGATGTGAAAGACTCCAGAGGGCTTTTCCTCTTCACTCCTCACATGAGCCTCGGGGAACTTTGACCGGAGAGACAATTTAAGCTTAAATCATCTAGATGGAGGTTTTAAAAGCAGCTTGCCTTTCACCTCTTCACCTTGTAGCTGTTGTTGGTTAATGGGACACGGTAGATATGGTTTTTGACTTTATTAGAAATGGCTTCTCATTTGTCTGGATGTTTTTCTGTGTAAGCAGTGGCTTTTGCCTCGAGGTAAGTAGTTAGCTACGTAGGTGGCTAGCAAGTCAGGTGGCTGGTGAGTAAACAGGTTGGTGGTGGGTTGATGATTGGGTAGGTAGGTGGATATGTAGGCTGGTAGTTTCGCGGGTAGGTAACTAGGTAGGTTGGTAGAAAGGTAGGTTGGTTGGGTATATAGGCGACTAGGTAGCTAAGTTGCAAGGTACCGATGGAAAAAAAGAGGAGAAGAAAAATAAATGGCGTGTCAATTGTGGGACATTTGAGGACCAGGGTTAGTTAAGTGAAAAAAACAAACACTGATTGATCAGGCAAAACATTAAAACCACCTGTCTGATAGTGTGCAGCTAAGCAAAGCATGGTGGGTTTGGAAACGTTTCTATCAGAACTATTATTAACTTCACTCCAGTGTGGTCTGTTTAGCCTTTGCTGAGCCTCAGAACTCCATAACACCGTCATTGGGTCATCTACTGCCGTTTGTTAGACAGATTTGGTGGGTTCTAATCACTGCTGACCGGGAACAACCAACAACACCTGCAGTTCAGGAGAGGTTCTGACCCGGTTGTCTCTTCATAACAATCTGGCACTAAACAAATTCTTTCAGAACCTTACTCTTGGACATTTTTCCTGCTTCCAGCAGGACAAAATGTTAAGTTGTTGCATAATATATCCCCCCCCCCACTGACAAGTCCCATTATCACTCAATAATGAATATTAATCTGAATTCTCCTGTCTGGTTATAATGTTATGGCTGATCGGTGCACAGTAATTTACTGACAGAGGTCTGACCATTATCTTGCAAATTTGCAAAAATACAGAAACGCACGGTTTATTTAAACTAGGCCTACACCACGGTCTACAGTCTTTGGAGCAGTTTAACCGTAACTGTTATTTCGGAACCGGACAGAACTCGTGGGAGAATCGTGGTGTACGGCTTCTGTTGTGTAAAAACAAGCAAACATCCTCAGCTGCATCAGGCTGGATTTTTTTATGGAGTCATCTTGTGATGGTGAGGTAGTACTATTTACTCAAAGTGACTCACATGATGTCACCTGACCCACTTCCTCGTGTGGAACAAGAGCTCTGAAACAGCATCTAAGGGGTCTAGTTGTTTTTAATCTCGCCTCCAAAAACAACTAGACCTAGAATAACAAGGCATACTAAAGCATTTTTGTTCTATTTCGAGATATTTGTACAAATCGGGATGAAAGAATGTCCTCAGAATGAGATACACGTGTTATTTGGATATGCAAACATGTGCTGAAACACTCAAAACACCCTAGAGAAACACAAAAGTAATTTCATGCATTGACACATTTCTTTTTCTACTTTTATGTGACAAGCTGGCTGCTGTTTGTAGTCAAACTGGTTGGTTCTGGCATTTGTTTCAGAAACCGTTATCTTAGATTAGCATGGTGTTATCGGAACATGCTCGTAGGTTCCAAAGATAGAATGGCTCTCCTGAATTCAAAATAACCTTGCTGGAAATGGAAACACTGCTCTTATTGGGCCGGTATAACGTTGACATTGAAGATAAGTTTATATCTTTACTGTGCCAAACGAAAACATATGATTCCGACTTTGAATATTCACAGGTGAAAGGTAGCACAAACAACTTTCCGGTGTACGTGGACTCACCTCCATTACACCCTTTAACTGGATTTGGGCCTTGTCAGCAAACTGGACCATAAACCCTCCAGTCTCTCATTAGAGAAATATGACCTATATTAGAATTCTGCTCCCACAATGCAACACTTTATCTTCAATTTGATGGATTTGCTATCTTCAGATCTTTAACCCGAGACGATCCAATGATGGATCCTTTCCCATCTAAGATTGGGTGAGACTTCAAAGGTTTTTGGGCCCTCATTTCTCAACGGTTGGTCCGATTTAGTCCAAATTCGGTGCAGATGAATCGACTCGAAGAGATCTATCTTGAGCACGTTTTACTCTTCTATTTCACATTTTACAAAACAGAGGGAATGTTTGTGATTTCTAATGTTTTCATTTCATTTGAAGAGCTCAATCAGGGGGATTGCTTGTACAACACAGGGGATTGGGGGTTTCTCGAGGACATACCCTTGCTGTTTGGGGATGACACTTTTCTGTGAAGGCTGTTGAATTTTGCGCAGCAGTTTTTGGTTCTCAGGAGCGAGCGCCGCCCACTCCTCTGTGACATTGATGACATCACAGCATCCTGGTCGATCCAGCCCACATTGACTCATTGATTGTTCTTCAGCCCATGGGGGGATAAAACCGTCATCGGACTCCTTTTTCTTTGTTGAATAACCTACGGTGGTGCTGGACTGTGTTTTCTCAGATGTCCAGCTGTGTTTTTGTTCCTTATTGCTTTGTTTGCTGTATATAAGATTATCGTGGTTTATTAAGTTAGCAGGTTTTTTTTTTGTTCCTGCTCAATTTATGATTTAGGTATCACCCTCAGGCCTGTTCACTGACGGGTGTTTGTTCCCTTCCCTTTGTCTTTTTATTCTGTTCTTTTGTGTCAGTCTTCAGCTGCAGTTAATGACACTGTTTAATTTTACAATCTTGCTTGTCATTGCTGCTAAATCAGCCAAAACCTGACTATGAAACAGAAAGAAAAAAGGGATTTATTTGTAGATTAAATGAGGAAAAGTAATTGCACACAGTGATTTCGCATGTAGCACTAAACATCTGGTTATTATACTTGCCCTGTTTGATTACTGAATGACAATTTGAAACACCAAGAAAGACTGGAAAATCACCTTTTTCTTAAAATAAATAAAGTAATTCACATGCTTTTTCTGTCTTTACTGTTGAGTAGCTCCTGTATGTGTGAAGTCTTTTCAGGAGCTACTTTGAGTGGTGCTTGTGTGTCAATCCATAGAAAAAACCCAAAATAAACACCACAGACATAGAAAACAATCATGAGATCAGGCTCCTCAAATAATGTTCCCCTTGTGACACCACTCCTGACTTCTATTTGAGGTGGATTTTCCCGTCTATTTTTTGGGGCATATTCTGTCGTCCCCGACAACAAGGGTCTGTCCCCAAAAAGGCCCAAAACCCTGCATTGTACAAGCAACTGCTCACATTAAATGAGAAGTTATGTACGAGAACCAGATTCCCCCAGTGAGGCAATATATGAATTATTAGAGTAAAACCTATTTACAAGATAGACATCTTTGAAACGATTCCTTTGCACCAAGTTTGGACTAAATCGGACCGAAGGTTGAGAAATTATGGCCCGAAAACATTTGGTGATAAACCGCTGATAAAACGGATCTTGGTTAGGTTTGACTGAAAGTGTTAAAGTCATCCGTCCTTTAGTTTCAAGTTTGCTCAGAGCGAGGTGATTGGAATTTGAAACCCTCGTGACGACAAAGTGACAATAAGTGACCAAATTATGAGCCATAAAGCGACTCACTGTCGACGAGACGCTGATCGGGTTTACATTGTTTTGAAGCAGGGTCCTACCTTCCATGAGAGCAGCGTTTGTCCTGCTGCTGTTGTTGTTGTTGTTGTTGAGGTCCGTGCGGTGGACGTTCCTCAAGCAGTAATCCCGCAGCTCCAGAGTGTTGCTCAGACACTGCAGGATGGAGTTCATGAAACACTAAAAAATAAAAAACAGGAGAGTTCAGTGAAGACCCAGACTGAGTAGAATGTTAAATATTTGACCACATAAAGAGGTAAAAGCTCTTACTGTGTTGCCAAGGTTCCTCAGTCCCACCAGGCCTTGAGGACTCTTGTTCTATTCAAAGATGAATGAAGCCGATTTTAGTGATAACATAAGAATGTATTGTATGAGAAAGACCCAGCAGAAACATCAAGAAGGCAAAAGCGTAGCGGATAACAGCATAATGAATGCAATCACGTACATTGTGAATATGTCAGCATGTGACTCCTCAAACTATTTGTGGCTTAAACTGAAAAGAATACCAACAATTTCTGCAAAAATAATGATGCAAACAGGCCGAGGTGGGCCCTCAATAGAGATGAATCATTCAGAAACACTCAAATCATTACATGGTTTGAGCAAATTGGTGTCATTAATGAGGTCAAGATGTGCTACAAGTTTGTTTCGGTTTGATCTGCTGCCATCCGGAAAGAGGAGTCACCCCAGAATATAAAAAAGAAAAGAAAAAAGAACAATAGCCAGAATGTGCAACAGTTTCTTCACAAAAAGGCTGTTAAACACAAATGAGTCCGCAATTGGAAGTTTATTTTTAGCATTCCATTGGGTTTGTTTGTTTCTAAAACGGTTCGTATGTGTTCCAGATTTATATTATCTTTTGATTTTCTTTTTGGACCATCCTCCAAAGAAATTCCATTTCGTTCTATTGTGAGTATTTTTGGGGCGGTGGCGTTCAGAGCGAAACGGTTCAAAAGTACTTTTCAACGTAAGTTAGCATGAAGAATTAGGTGGCAGAAGCTCCTATGCGCCATAAGTGATTAGACTTCATCCGGTCATCCGTGCACTACTGGACTAGCCGTTGGGAGAAATCGAGGATTTTTCATCAATGACAGGTAACAAGTAGCCTGGAGGGAAACAAACCACCAATCATCCAACTTAAATGAAGATTGATCTAGCACCAAGGCCACAGCCTCTCTATGTGAAAAACATCATCATCATCATCATCATCATATCAGAGGCAAATGAGGGCGGGTCATGTTTTTGATGATCTTGGATAAATAATATCTTCCAGATAAGCCTCAATATTAGTATATTATTGTATATAATCGCACTGTGCTAAAGATTTAGTTTGCCTTAAGTTAGAACACAGCATGGACTCGATGAATGTTATCAATTCTTTTTACGCATTTACCGTATAACAAATATTTTGGTCACAAGGAGCAACGGTTGACGTCAGGAAAAAGGGAAATGTGGATTTAACATGATTTTGGAGCCAAATTGATCATTTAATAAACAGAGGTTCGAGTTATTATCTTGTGTGTATTAGCATGAAAGCATGCTGAGATGCCTCGACGTTAAAGACTGAGACATGTAAGATGAATTGGAGTACTTGCTACTGATCTTTATTGTTCTCTTCCTCCTCATCAGTGAAGTTTTTTGTACATTCCCTTTAAAGATCAGCTCACAGATGGCCTCAGTGTGAAGAGAGTATTGTATGATATCAGCACTGTGACATTTCTCTGGTGTGAATAAGCCTCAATGGAGCGTGTGGCATTTCTTCAACGCACGCCATCTGATAGTCACATTGTTGGCAGCACCCCGCTCCAGATATCAGCTACAGTTCCACATGCATTGATGAAATAGCACAGCATGTACTGACTTCTCCTCTACACTCTGGCATGTGATTCACAACGAGGAGAGGAGCTCTGTCGAGAATCTGCAACGTAGCGTCGACTTTGAGGGATTCACCTCGCTGCACGAGTCAAGGGTCAACTAGTTTAGCTTTGGACATTTCTGGTGTGGGGTTAATCATCTGTAGCTCAGGGTGATGATGCAGGATTCTGAAATCCAACATGCATCTGCTGATGGTGGAGGCTCTTTTAGACCAGGACTATTGGATGGATACGTGTATGATCAAATCCCAAAGCAATTACAAGCAGCCTGATTTTAATTATAGTATGGAATTAAAATTTAGACCGACTCAGCCCGGCATCAAACATGCATGGGCTGCTACTGTGGTGGGTTTTTCAGCGGACAAAGTGTAAGTTGCCCCTAAAACCCTTTAATTGATGGCAGATCTAAATATCTAGGTTGGCTAAATATAGTGAAATGTGTAATTGTACAGCTTCAAACTGAAATATACGCTGCTGGATGTTTTCTACACTAAGAGGTGGGATGTTGCTGTCTGCCTGACCCCCCTCTTATCCTACATCATCTATAGCTACCTTTAAATCAGCAGATGAAGTGACTCAATTCTGATATTTCAGTGCTTTCTGAATGTAACTGGGCCTACGCTTTCGTCCCCAACAGCAAGGGTTTGTCCCCAAGAGGCCCCAAATTCTCTGCGTTGGAGAAGTAATTACACAGATTGAACTTCTCAAATCAAATGTGAGGTCCAAAAACAACTCCAATGTCCGAAGAACGTGGGTTTTTTTAGCAAAAAAAGCTCCCCCAAGCAGGTTAAATACAAATTATTAGTCTTAAATATGACAAGATTAATCTCCTTGAGTTGATCCGTATGCATAAATTTGGACAAAATCGGGCCAACAATTGAGAAATTATGGCTTGAAAACGTTTTGGAGATATGCTCCCTCCCAGTTGCAGAAATATGGAATGGACCTTTCCCAAAATCAATCCAGCGCTTCCTCTCACTAAGGTCAATGGTGGGTATACAATTTAAAAATGATCCATGGAAGAGTTTTTGAGTTATTGCATTGACACAAAGGATCTGCAACGATAACGATTCCATGATGTCCAACTTTTCGGGTTTATGGTTAATTCACGTGGCTTTGTCTGCACAACAATGTGAAGAGAAAAAAAATCGTTCTTCAAACTCTTACACGAGACCTGTGTAGTCATATTTAAAACTTATACCTTAACAGATTTATAACTAAAAACTGTCACATGGAGTCAATAAACCAGGACACCATAAACCTTATCGCGTCCTACGCTGCTGAAGTCCGAGTACAACCAACGTACATTAAAGTATGTTTACATTAGGCACTGTCACATTCACGGACATTTACTGTCTGCACTTTGTAAATACGGGTTCAATACCGGTTAATTTTTATTCTTCTACATCATTGCATCTTTTGCGTTTCTTTGCACCATCTTCACCGAACTCCCCATTGCTTGACATTTATGTTGACCAAATTATATGTTGTTATTATTCTTATGTTTGGAAGCACCTTGTGAACATGGAAAAACCAGAGTCAAATTCTTTGAGCACATACTTGGCCAATAAAGTTGATTCTGATTCTCACATATTTTGGACTTTTCAAGGGCCTGAAATTCAAATTATACATTTTTTTTAGAAGTTTAAAGACTTCTTTTAAACCAGAAGAAAACCTTAAAAATGTAAAACTATAATTTTTACATAGCGGGGGTTCCGGTTGAGTATTCATACTTGAATAAGCAGATGTTAGAACAAAGTAGAAAAAACTTGACTTCTAATTTTCATTGGCTTAAAAACCGTCACACTCGGACACCGGGTTTGATAATGATGTAATACAAATGGCAGCATCAGAGCATTAACAAGTGACTTATTGACCTGCAGCTCGTCCTGAACGAGGGAACATAGTAACAGAGTAACATGATGACTCAAGTCAGCTCCGTCACACATCATCACCTCTGCTGGCGGCTGGCGTGCTGCGAGTGGAAAGAACAGCCTCGAGGCAGACACACACTGACGGAAGCACCATGAGGGCACAAATATGGAGACACACTGGCAGAGATGTCAGCTACCTGCATTCCATGAGAATACAGAGTCTCCAAACACAGAGCTATGATGGCATGTGGAGTTCAGAGCGAATGACAAAGACTGAATAGTCATCAGAATCTGCTCATGTGTGGGTATTCAGGTCTCGTGACGGTCCGCATTTTCTAAAATATAGCTGAGAATCTGAGCAACCAATGAAGTCATACTGGCTGAAATCTCATGCATTTCTTCTCTTAGTGTTTCTCTTCTCTGCAGTCATTGATGCCGACCATATGGCCTGCTTCACAATCCTCTGCACTCCCGTGAATACGGCTCAGCGGGGCTCGGAACGCTCTGCAGGCGCCTTGTAATTTAAAAGAGCAATCCAAAAATCAAGGAGGTGCTGCGTTCAGGTAATCTGTACACGATCTGAACAAGTAACGCCCAACGCTGCTTGGCAGGACTTCAGACCGGAGGTGGGAGCTATGCATTCCTGGTCAAGGTCATATAACTTCTGAGGACGAACACAGAGTGCCAGCTGTGCCACTCCCTTCAAGACAGGTTTAAACATAAATCCCTGCGGCATCGACAAACTGCACCAAGTGGACAAAATTAATACTTAACATTTCAAAAAGTACTCAAGAGCAAAGCTATGGAGTTAATTTTTAAATCTGAGCTATATTTATATAGTCTAAAAGGCACGGAAATGTTCGTTTTGAGACCGGAGATGACAAAGGTTAGCGTGCGTAACATTTTCAGCAGATAAAATGCCAGGACACTGATGTGCTTAGGAAATTAATCACATCAGTGGTTCTTGTTTGAGGTGATTGGAATGAAACACAAGGTGCAACTGAAGCAGATGTATGCATGTAGTTTTACATGAGTATCGCACAAAGTGGGGATTCAAAATAGTAGAAATGCAACCAATTTGTCCACAGTCCACAAGAATAAGAGATCTAGTGAAAGTTAAATGAGACAGACGGATCTCCTTTCACACTTGGACCAAAGTTACTGCTCATTCCCCTCTGTTACCCTCACCTTTCACACATGCTCAGTCTCAATTACCTGCTTCACGGTCTGGGGATCAATTGATATCTACCACCAACACCAGTATCCAGTAACCATGTATGCAACTTCTTCTGAACATCCACAGATGAGCCGGAATAAATGTTTCAGAATAGAAGTTGTGTAGATGTTTTCATCGATCTACAACTATGTTCATCAATCCACCAATTGCTAATCTGCACATTTAGAGAGGTCAGTAATTCCCATGAGCTCTGGGTAGTGACTGAAAGAATGAGGTCAAGGATACAAGCAGCGGAAACAGGTTTCCTTCTTAGGGTGGCTGGGCTCATCCTTGCAGATAAATTATGGATGTATCTCATCCAGCATGGGAACGCCTCAGCATCTCCAAATATGAGCTGGAGAGTGCTGCTGGGGAGAGGGAAGTCTCCAAATCGCTTCTTAGCCTGATCCACCAAGACCCCACCCAGGATACACGGAAGAAAATGGATGGATTTTTTGATGGACCTTTAAAGTATGGACTATTTTATTTATATTTGTTTTTGGAGAATGAACTCTGCATTTAATACCTTTATTTAAATGTATATATGTATGAATGTATGTATGAATGTATGTATGTATGAATGTATGTATGTATGTATGTATCCATCTATCAATCTATCTATCCAGCAATATATAACGACGTGATTACTTATTATATGTATAATGCATAAGATCTCTCTTCACGGTTTGGAAGGGATTCAGAGAGGAAGAACAATATGTTCTGGGTCAAGGTCATATAACATGAGGAAGAACACATTGTGCCCGCGATGCCAGCATACCCGATGTAAGGACACGGCGCCTTTCTCGGGCTTACGTAATGATAAAAGCGAGCATCTCTAGGCAAAAGACCAAACAAGCATCATAAGCTACAGCTCTGGGAATTATGTTGGGCTTTTGTTAACAACCATTAACTGATTAAATGAGAAAGCAATGAGCAGCCCCAGGGGATCAGGATCTATGAAAGCCTGTGATGAATCTCATGTCAGTCCATCAAATAACCGTGAAGCGTTATTAACTACCTTTACAAGCCACTAAGTTTCACAGAGAACAGAGATTAGATATACCGTGTGTTCAGTGCAAACATAGTATGAGTTCAATGAGTTGATCTGATTAACTTATCCAAACCGCCGTAAACACATCAAGCCCACATGTGTGCAGGCTCTGGACTGGGATTCAACACACGATAAGGTGACAGTTTCAGCTCAGTCCTTATCAGAAATGCCCTTTCCTGTTATGCAAGTAAAAGTCACACAGGAATTGTTACTGTAACGCCGACAGCTGTGTTGCGCTCACAGCCCAGCAGCTTAAAGTCTGATTGCTTAAAGGTCAGACCTCCACAGAGCGCTCTGTGGTTTTCCCATATGGTGTAAAGCACGAAGGAAATATTCAGAGGTTTGTTTATAAAGGCTTTTCTGGACCTTTGTAAGCATTCCTTCACAAAGTTGTGACATTAAACGGACAGACTTGTTAATTCGTGGTGTCTACTTTCTCTTTGATGTCACCTTTTCCCTGCAAAATCTTCAACCTTATTACTAATAATGTTTGAATGGAATAATTAATAGTAATTTTTGTCACTCAGCTATGATTAATAATTTCAGTTCAGGGCTTTTGGATTCACACTCATACATGGACAGATCCAAGAGAGTCTCATTTAATGAATATTTTATTATTTTTGCACTTTTAATGCACATTTTAATGACTTCTAGTCCTACAGATTAAATATAAGTTATTTTTCTATTTTTTTTTGGTTTGCCAGTAATGAAGATGATGACGAAATGATGAGACATTTCGCGTAATAAAAATGATATATCTTGTTACATTTTCATAAACATTTTATTTGCAATACTAATATGAAGTTTTGCATGATAAATTATGAACTATGATGAATAATTTGCCTTTGGGGTTTTTGGATTTCTACTTTTATACTTAAATACACGGAGATACACATGGGAAAAACTGAGATACTGTCATTTAATGAATTACTGTACTTCAGTACAATTTTGAGGTACTTAGGCCCCGGTATTCATTTTAAAGCATTTATCATTCTATGCAGATTCAGACAGAAACATATATATAAGGTATATATATTAATACTTAACAGCACCTTTATGCATCATGCATTAAAGGTTTAGCTGGAACTAAGTAATTACGATTAGTCAAATCTTTGTCAGCTGACCTCATAATCAATGACAAGATTTTTATAATCCAGCAATGAGGTAATGAGACATAATGAACACTATTAGTGCTGTACTTCCCAGACTATTACTCTGCTTGAGTCCCTTTTCTTAGTAACAGGTATTTATACTAAATACAGAATAACAGTCACAGAATATATATAATTTTTTAACATTAATAACTTATAGTCACACTTAAGTCGTTTTATTTAAATATACTAGAAAACATCATTTTTTCCTAGTAATTTATTAATGGGACAGTGTTGCATTATGAGTACTTTAAATACTGTAGTATTTTTAATGTTTGTTGCTTTTAATAAAAACAATCATGCATTACTGTCACTTTTACCAGACTACGTCTCCTCTGAGGAACTTCTACTCATGTAAAAGGTCTGAATACTTTTTCAAGCTCTGACGGAAGCAAATACAATTTTCTATTAAATGGATTTATTAGTAGAATGAGTAACAAAGTGGGTTAAGGGTAGGTGGGACAGAGGTAGAGGATGTACGCTGACCTTCTTGGCCTCGTTGATGATCAGTCCCATAAACGTGGACACCAGCTTGGACCGGGAGATAGACGAACTCTTCCGGTGAAGGTCGGGTTTGTCCAGCTGTAGAGCAGACGGTTCCTCCGGTATGGTCACCGTGTAGGAGTGTCGCATAGACGGCATGGTTGTCCTGTTGAATGGAAGCTTCATCCAGTGAATGTTGACACGCTGGGATTCACAGACGGGCTCTTGTTCTGTCTGTCTGCGTGTGCTCGCTGCTGTCTCTGCAGGCTGTCTCTGTCTGTCTCACTGCTCTGCACCTGAGTTTTACTGCGTGCGCTGAACGCACCCTCCCACTCTGTCTGTAGACTCTGATGCTGTGTTCACTTGCTACAGGAAATATCGAAACTCAGACAACGTCAGCTGCACTAAGACCAACGGAGAATAACTTTATTGATAACCGTTGGAAATTCATTGAAGTTATAAATATAAAAAATAGTTATAGTCTCAAAATTAATGAAGTAGCCATTATAACAGCTAAATCTGGTTTACTGAAAAGTACAGTTGAACAGTACTGATTATTTAGACAGCCAATTTCATTGAAAAAACATATTTGTAAAATCCGTTTTATTTATTAGATTGAAATGAATGCAGTAACGTGTATATGTTTTCAGTGTTAAACAGGGTAAAAGTGTCTGTCTACCTTGCCACCTTGCCTCCTCATTAGCTAGCTTGCTACATCCCTACCAACCTAAATACCTCAAACCTCACTAGCCGTCGAGATACCTGCCTACCTTACCAACCGACTTAGCCAGCGAGTTTGCTAGATACCTACCTATCTAGCTATCTACCTCCTTCCTACCCTAACATCCTAAACACCTAGCTAGCTACCTACCTACACAGCATACCAAGCAACGTATCTACCTAGTCACCTTTCTGCCCAACCTACCAACCCAACTAGCTGGTTACCTACCTGCTCAACCTTTTTAGATATATAGCCACCTAAGTACCTAGCTATCTACATTGGAACTTAGCTACCTAGTCACCTATTTACCCAACCTACCTAGCCACCAAGCTAGTCACCTACCATGTAGGTCCTACCAACTACATAACGATCAAGGTAGCTACCTACCTTGTCGCTTACCTAGCTACCTAGCCACCTGCCTAGTAGGTGGGTAGCATCTACACAACCTAACTAGTTTCCCAGTCTTCTAGGTACCTTTCTACCAACCTTTCAAGCTAACTAGTTGTCTACACACCTAACTGTCAGCTTAAACACCCACTTACCTACTCAATCACCTGGCTAGCTAGCCGTCTACCTATCTAGCTGTTGATCTTTCTAGCTACTTACTTACTTCAAGGCAAACGAATCAGCTAACAAGGAAGAAGATCAAGGCTCATCTTCATTTGTCTCAAGCATGGAGGTTTAAGTGTAATGTTACGGGGGTGCTACTGATAATAGTTAAATCTGCAGTGGGCCAAAACTTCCACCTCAGTGATATCACAGATCGATCTCCAGTTATTCTAAACATTTTGATGCTCTTGTTGCTCCTAAAAGGTGAAAAATTAGCAATTAAGTTCGGGAAGGTGAATACTTTTTCACACTGTTGATTTAGTTATCACTTAACTTTTGACTTATTAATTAAAATTTGCGTGTGAATTTTGTATCTGATGGTTAGGCAGGTTACATTTAATTCATATTATATATTGATCCATGTATTCATATTAATTTAAAGATGTGGAACAGTTAAATATGAGATTTAAAAAAAATAGAGGAATAAAACCACTATTGACTTAACGAGCCTCATGGTTCTGTGTCACAAGTAGAGTTTGATAATGTAGAATTAGCTTAATAAGCCATTCAAATGAGGGCACATACGATCGATATCTAAGATATGGGTATTTTTCTATAATATTAATATTTAATTTGCAGAGAATAACTTATTCTCTCATTTATTCTTCCATACAGAATCTCGGTACATGACCAAACCTTGATGTTGATCTTTGTACTCTGGTTCTGACTTTACAAAGAAATTAGCCTGATAAGAAATTTAACTACTGCATTGTAAACCTTCAACACTTTAAATTCACTTTAATCCTTGAGATATAACTGAGAGGACATTGACATCGATACGCTCATTGCTATCATGTACAATACCACACACATCTCATGAATCAGGAAACATACTTTCATGAGCAGAGGGCCACCAGTAATATTCAATGTTACTCTTTGCAAATCATGAATATTAACATCAAATGACGCTTAAATCTAACCGAGATATACTGATTTAACATTTGAACATGAACTCAGTCACAACTGATGGGCTCACCATGGAAACAATGAACACAAGTACGGTGCGTCACTGAGGGAACACCTCCAACAGTCATTACATTTAAGTTTTTTATAAGCCTAATAATTAACCACCCAAACGTTCAGAACACAAAAAAATGACTCTTACCCAACCAGTACGGACTTTCAATGCGTTTACATTCCCTGTCTACAATATCAGTAGCTTGATTAAGAGCCCATAGTCATTTAATAAATGCATTTAAACTCAGTTTAGCATCAGGCCTCAATGCACACGCCTATACATGCTAACATTAGCAAAGGGGTAGTTTGCATGCTAAGTATCAATAGCATGAAGGCCAACTGCCTCATCGAATACAAGCTTTAATTAGCAGTGGAGCTAACAACATAAATGCTGTAGTCTATCATTACCAAAAGGTTTAACTGCCTCACTGCAAATAAGCTATCATTTGCGGAGGGGGTTTAACTTGCTCACTAGTTTTAAGCTATCGTTAGCAGCAGAGCTAACTGCGTCACTGCATACAAGTTATCACTAGCAGAGGGGCTAACTTTCCTCACTGCCTATAAGCTATTATTAGCAGCAGAGCTAACTGCCTCACTGCATATAAGCTATCACTAGCAGAGGGGCTAACTGCATCAATGCATATAAGCTTTCATTAGTAACGGGGCTATCTGCCTTGCTCCATTCAAGCTATGATTTACCCCCTCCCCCCTATTATACCTGCATTAGCAGTGCAATTTCCCCGTTGTGGGACTAATAAAGGTTTATCTTATCTTATCTTATATAATTATAATTGGAACAGATAATTATATAATGTAGCATAATGTTTAATACTATAATACATTTGTTGTAGAAAGTGCTTAATATTATTTATTGATGCAAAAACCAATAAATAATGGCCAGATATTGGCCAGATATTTTGGTCTGAATCCAGCCAATAATAAACTGGCGGACTTTTGGCTGCATTTCACTTCATTGTATTTCAAATAGTCACTGTCTCCACAGGCTAAATCATTACCCTCCATGAGCTCCTCATCAACTATAGCCTGATCTACTATAAATTTTACATTTAAACCAAAAGGGATCCAAACATTTTTTAGAATGAGTGATGATTTTAATATTTTACTACACAAAATATTGAAATTGCACACAATTACATTCATCTGAATGTGTGGCCTTGCAGATTGAGTGCTGCACACATGTGACAAGATCAATTGTTAATAATCACTTCAGATAACAGGTTATGTAACAAGACAGAAGAACGTACACGCAATAAACTGTTTACATTTCAGACATACCGTTCTTGGGTTGTTACTGTTATCATGGAGAGAAAAAAATCAATGTGACAGAACTATCCTAAATATTCAATCTAATTACCACTTGAACACACAACCTCTTTTGTAACAAAGCCAATCCCCTCATTCATACAAACTTCCACTCTGCTCCTCCACCCATGGGCGAGCCTCACATCCGACGTGCGTGCACGTCAATGAGGGAATACTTTGAGGAGTGCTCATGCATGAGCAAACCCCAGAGAATCCTCTTCTACTACATAAACCTCATTGTTACCTTAAATGTCACCTGAATTACTCACTTTGATATCTTCACAGGTAGCAATCAATCAGGCACAAATGCTGGCACCATGACAAAATAGAAACAGTCAAAAAAAAGCACTGAATGCATATGACCTTTGACCTCCCAGGCAGGGCTGCATTAGGAAGACTTGATTCTACGAGGCATGTTACTACATGGACTATACTAAATGTAACATGCCTGGTCCTCCAGAGTGAAGTTTCCACTCTGTCAATCACACGTGCAGTCACACTGACATAATGATGATTGGTTATCTAGGTCACATGATCTCCAGTCTGGGCAATATATTCAGCTTCTACCATCACATAATTACTTAAGCTCGCTTTTCGCACCTAAAAGTAACTTGCACACTGACCAACTTGCAGAATGAAATTAATTGCCACATTTTGGTACTTAAAAAAGCTTTGCCTGATGAAGGGTAAGTATCGAAACATTTATTCATCCATTCTCTGTAATGGATTATGCTGTTTGGGGTCATGGCGGCTGGAGCCTTTCCCAGCTGCCGTATTTTTTTCTTCTTTGGACTGTGGAAGGAAGCTTGAGTACCTGGACAGAACCCATGCCTACAGAAAGGTGCGGGCAGAGGTGAATTCAGACCCAGTACCTTCTGGCTGTGACGTAGCTACCTCTGCTGAACTCCTGTCCTCCACCTCCGACATTAACCCGCAGTCCATCACAAGTGGGTCTATCTGTCACAGGTAAATATACTCAGTTTGGGTCTGGACACCTGAAGCAATCGGAGGGGGAAACATTTCCTTATGAAGTGTTAAGTTAAAATTATTTTGTTCAGAAATTGACGTTCATTAATGCTTTGGCTCGCCTAGCTAACGCTACCTTATGCGTAATGTGTGTGTGGTACGCAGGAATACTAAAACAAATCTTCCCTGTATCTCAGCATAAAAAGAGATGTTTAATATCAGCGTACATGACAGTTCTCAGAAAACGTTTTCCTTTAGAGTCCGACCAGATGACGTTGGATTTTCACAAGTTCAGGGCAGCAGCAGTTCTAGGAAGATTGCGGAACAGAAGTGTTGTAAACAAAAGTGTCGTAAGCAAGTGACGTATACAGACCTGTCCTAATAGAACCTAAAGAGAACTTACGCCCCTAGGTTCCCGCTTCCTCAACGTCACACGAGTGGGCACTTCAAAAAAAACCTTAGAGCGTAGTGCCAAAATTGATAGGTGTTTAGTGACCTTGAAGGTCAAAGGTCAAGACGGAGTGCAATTAATCGTTAAATTGTTGCTGCGCTGCTTTTTATGTTGTTCGTTTATTGAAATTAATACGTTGTTTTGACAAGCAGAAGCGACAAGAAGCGACATTTCTCAGGACACTGTCACACATGTGCTAAAGAAACCGACACATCTAGAAAGTTCTGTAACCGACTCACTGAGCGAAACAAGGTCAAAACTTGATCAAGGTTTGCAACACCAATACATCACATTTAAAGGCCGTGCAAATAACCAGCGGCCTGGTTGTTCTTCATACGACACTATGTGTCGGAACGGCTTGGAAAAGAACTCTGACCGCATTGCCAAACAGATCCTAGCAGCGTTTCTGCAACAACGAACCCGCCACTGAATGCAGCTTGTAAATCATCAATATTGAAACTTTTTAATCTAAAACTGTTGACTTCCTTCATCCATTCATACGGTAGAATCTAATCAGAAAGAAGTCTTATTCTTATGGCTAACTGGGTCAACCTGTCCTCTGCGGGCTTTCTGTGCGGAGACAGTAATGGGTTTCATATTCTGCTGTAATCTCAAATTGGTTAGACAATTTCTCATCAAATACAAGTGTAATAATAAGAACATGGTTAATCTAGGTTTTTTTTATAAAATGATATCTAATGAGATACATTTCAATTAACTCCTGGATATTTTAATCTTGATTGAATACTTTTGGAATGTTGTATTTCTGTAGATCCCCTCATTAGTTTTCTACAACTGTTCATCCCGGCTGACATTAGGCAAGAGGCCAGGTACGCCCTGGACGGGTCACCAGTTCATCACTGGGGATCAGTACTTGTTATTGGACTGTGGGAGGACACCACAGAACCCATGCTAATTCCTCACAGGAGGGATCCAGTTATCTGGACTGGAAACCTTTCTGCGAGGCTTAACAACGCACCATCATGCTCTTCACCTTCCACTCTTTAGTCTTCACATCTTTGCTATTGGGCTTAGGGGCAGGTTTCGAGTTCCTGGGAGTCCACGTTTAATTGGACCTGATACATCTCACATGGTCAAGAAGGTTTAACAGCACCTGTCGTTTCCTGAGGACCAAAGTTGTAACAAGCTCCCTGGTAAATGATGGAGCGTCCTGTCGTACTGTTGAGCTTCCTGCTCCTCTGGTTGCACCACGGCAGACAGGAAAGACCCGGATCTTAAATTAGAACCGCTCAGAGAATGATCACCTCCCCTCAAACTGTCTCCGCGAACCAGTGAAGAACTTCATGACATCATTAGACCCCGCACACCATGGATGCTGTTCACCCAACATTCCATCTATTACTGTTGGTGGAAAGCGGCTTGTTTTGATGAAGTTACAACTCTGTGATCAGTGAATTCTTTAGTTGAAGGTGGTCACACAATTTAAGCTGCTTTGTGATGATGTCATGATGATTTTTAGGACATTGCATGTTACTGGCTAGTGTAAGCTGCACAGTCATGGTTAAAGTTGGATGTTAGGGTTGGAAGAATGTCTGGGTCAGAGCTGGTCAGAGCTTTTTTTGTGCTGTAGAATAATCAGCCATAACATTATAACCACACATGAATGAAGTCAGAGATAGATTTATTATGTCGTTACAATGGAACGTGTTAGTGGGTGGGGATATATCGTGCAGCAAGTCCTCATAGTTGATGTGCTGGATGGACGACGCCCGAGACTCATTGACGCATGCCAGGAGCAGAGGCTAGCCCCTGTTATCTAATCCCACAGAGGAGCTACTGTTGTGCAAACTGTTGAAAAAGTCCATGCCATTTCTGATAAAGCGGTGTGAGAACACACTGTGCATCACAGAGTTGTTTTGTAGACAAAATATAAACATGACGCAGGTTTTTTTAATGTTACGGCTGAAGGATTGTGTAAATAAGGAAAAAAGAAAAAGGCACTGTTCCATTTAAATATAAAGGGATATAACAATGCAAAATATCTGCCTCATTTGTAATATTTGCATGGTGATGCAAACCTTAACCTGGTGAGAGTTAATTTATTCATGATTCTTAGAAAAGGAATCACCAGCATTGGTTCGGGTTTGTGGTTCCATTTACTCATTTCCTCTCTGCTGTTTATGGAATCTTGTCATCCTGTGATCTGTAATCAGACCTGTTGGCAAACTGTGCCACAGCTTCACCCTTGCTTTGAGTGAAAACCTCAAAGGTCGTCATCTGACTTCAACTTTTCTTGGAATCCTGTTTACGTGCATTAAAGTTGCACAACATTTCCAAAAACAAAATTAAAAATTCAAGTAATTGTTTGTCCAAGTCTCTGAGCGTAAATCGCTCTCTTTCATCTCCCTTTCCATTTTCCATTCAGTTATTATGAAGTGTCACTGATGGCTGATTGATGACAATGCCTCAGAGGCACGGCACAGTCACCGCGTGTTTCAACCTGGAAAGAATTTCCTTAGATTGATGACCTGCCTCCTTACCTGCTGTCAGCCGAAACCCGGGACACATTTCAAGGTTCAGATCTTGCATTTTTAATTCTGCAGTAAACTTTTACTAACATGGACAGTTTCCATTAAGTGAATATTGCAACTGTGGAAGGTTCCACAGTTGACAAGCTGGGCTCCAAAAAAACATTCCTATGCAGAATTTAAGGCATGCATGTATGAAAATTGTTCCGTCACCCTCTCCTCTCATTGTGGACTATGACCAGGCCGTTTGTATGACACTCTGAAACCTGTGAAAGAAACTGATCATTGGACTCACCCTTAGCTGTGGTTTTATTGTACAGGAAAGCTGGCTGGCTGCTGGCAGTGAGAAGAGAGCATTGCGTATTGGCAAACTTCCTGGGCAACTTGAATTTCTCTTTTAGTTTGATGCATATCACTGGTTATCTGAACATGGGGAACCGGTTTTTGGATATAAAAGTGGAACAAGTTGCGTAAACTAGCAAAGGTGCTGGTCTGATTTGTAATATCTAGGAACATTTTAATTGGCTTGGTAGGTAAATGCCCCCTGAAGTTAAGATCTAGTTGCACACCCTCTAGCAGCAACAACAGCAACCAAATCCTTCTGATAACTGGAGATCAGTCATTGACATCACTGTCGTCGACTTCTGCCCCACTCCTCTTTACAGAAATACTTCATTGTAGACACACTGGAACATTTGTGAGCATGAACTGATAATTGTTTAGTTCCCAACACACCATCTGAATGGTGTTCAGACTTTGACGATACCACTCCAGATACTTTGCATGCTTTCATTTTGAGCACTTCAGAGGTGGTCTTACTCTTCTGTCTGCCTTCTGACCTGACATTCGCTACAGAATTTTCTGTTAGGGAACATAATTCGTGTTTTTCTGTCAATGATGGTGAGTCATCCTGGTCCTCAGACAGCAAAGCATCTCCACAACACCACTCTGCCACCTCCACACTTGCAGGTCCATTGCTCTTCTAGTGGAATGCTGTTTTTGGTTTGCGCCAGATGGAACGGGACTCCCGTATTCAAACATCTACTCATCAGTCCAGAGAAGATTCTCTCAAAAGCCCTGAGGGTCATCAAGGTATGTTGTGGTGAATTTTAGATGAACCTGGGTTAGCAGTAGTTTCTCCTCCCCACTCTCCTGGGATGTCATTTTTGCCCAGTGACTGGAATAGTGGAGCCATGAACTCGGACTTTTATTGAGGTGCGAGAGGCCTGCAGTCCCTTGGATGTTCTCTTGAGATCTTTTGTGACTTCCAGAATGAGTCTTCACTGTGTTGTTGGAGGAATTTTGGTAAGGTGGTCCACTTCTGTGAGGGTTCAGTATGGTTTCATTTGTAGATACTGTGTCTCACTGGGGATCAGTGGAGTCTCAGAGTAATGTTAATTTAATAAATCATTTCTAAGTGAAATAAATAAAAATAAAAAGGTAAAGTTTTTTATGCACTTAATGCTTTCCCGCTTTGCATCCAATACACTAGATTCACAGAGACTTTGAGAACGTATTCGTTTATTAGGGGTCACAGTGGTGCTGCTCTCAAAAAATAAAACATCAACAAGAGGAACTGATCATTTGAAATGAAAGAATCACCACACATACCACCAAACTGACGAGGACTGTACATCTGTACACAGAAGGTAGAGAAACGGGTCTACCTAGAAAAGAACTGCTACTTACTGTAGATCTAAAATGGAGAGTTCTGGCTTCAGTAGGGTCGACTGAAGTGGTTACAGTTGTGCTGGGAGGTGCAGCATATCGACATAAGGTGCCAAACAGGAGAAGATGGTGCAGGGACCATACTTTGAGAAACTTCCACTCTTAACAGCAAACCAGCCTGTCCTCAGATCTCCATCCTAAAACTCTCTCATATTTACGGCATAAGTGTTGGAACTGGTTAATGGAGATAGAGATGGATTTGTTTTCATGGCCCAACTGATGCATCCAGCTGTAAGTCTGGTCAGTGACACTGAAATTAAATGTATTAATATCACCTCACACATAAATAATCACGTCATTCATGAAGGCCACTTTGACATCCAGCTGTTTACATTTACTTTTTGCTGATTAGATTGAGAAACACTGTAGTTACTGTAGCTATTCTGGAGGTCAAATAGGACGTTCAAAGATCATCTCTGCTGTGGTTGGTTGAAGCTAGCCAGGAGATCCCCCCTCCAACAGTCAGGAGAATTTATATCCACAAAAACCCAGATGTCTTCAGAGCAGGGCCCATAGAGTCCGTGCACCCTCGTCATCAATGTATGATCGGTGTCTGGTTGTCAGCAGGAAACGTTGCGTAGAGATTGGATGGCTGGCGTTGTGATTGTATATCGGCCTGGTGTAGTTAATAACTAGTGGTAGAATCGGAGAATGAGGGCAGAACATGTCTCCGAAGGAATACGTAGTGAAATAGACCATGAGGTTGGTCTTTCCTTTATCATCCGATCTGTTTCTTAACCCAATTAAAAAATAATTTAAAAAAGCGTGATTCCTGTTGGTATCAGTGTTGCTGTTGTTGGGATGTTGGGGGACTATCAATGCTGGCAACAGAGGCCGATTAAACTTAGTGTTCGAAAACCTTTAACGTTACCACGTTGATGAAATGTCTGCCTATGGGGCGCCTTTTGCATAAACACTAACATTTTCTCGTGGTTTTGTGTTTTGGTCGAACAACAAGGGCGTTTTGGGTCCCTGAAAACCCAGGTATTTGAAAAGGAGTTGAAGACTATAATCTTTTCAAAATGCAACAAATATTATCGAAGCGAAAGCCTCCAGAAATTCCACCAGCTCCACCAACCAGATTTTTTCGCAGTAAGATCTGATTTCAATACTAGAGACAGAGATCACTCGTTCATGTCAGGTGAAAATGTGGAAGCTGGCGACCACGTAATACTGCCTCCTCTCAGATGTTTCTCATGCAAGCAGTGATTGGTGGTAACATTCAGCATGAAGTTGCTTTAAATATCAATCGTTGGGATCATCTTGTGACTGAGGGTAAGGACCTTTGGGATGAATATTTATACGTGTGCATTTAGATGGTATGATCAAAAGAAATTATTATTCCCTTTTCTACTAAATAAAATGTGAAAGCCGGAAAAATGAGCATATAGAGGATTTAAGTGAAATATCCTAGGAGTTGTCCCGACAGGTGAGGCGGCGGTGGGGGTGAAGATGAACACGAGTACAGCAGGATGAAATGTCCACAAGTGTAGAAAGCTGACTGGAGTAGCGTACCTCCTAGATGAAGATGTACATTGTAGTAGTGTATTCTGTCAAGACTTTCTGACAGGTACAAAGACGATCTACTGGCTAATCAACGCTGACACTTTGTGCATCATCAAGTCTTTTCGGTGTTTCATCTTTATCTCTGGCTGCTCATGGGTTGTGAGAGGGGAGGAGAGCCGGGAACAGGGAGATCACGGCGCTGAGGCTCATCAGAGACGCCGCAGCCATCAGGTTACAGCCCGAGCTCACAGCTGAGAGAAGAAGAAAAAAATTCATCAGTACAGTCTGCTTTGAACTATTTATTTTTCTCGTGTTACACATCTTTTAAATGTTATACTTTATGTTTATACTATACTTTATTAATCCCCTTGGGGAAATTAAGGTTTCATAGCAGTAGTTACATACATGGTGAAAATACAGCAGTGTTAACAACAAATAAGGAAGAAAAGAAACTGTGGTAAGATGCAGACATTAGTGGCTAAGGTGTGTTCAGTGACCAGAAGGTGCAGGTTTATGGAGGAGATGTTCAATAGAACTCCTGATGGGCAGGCAGAAATGTATAGTCGTCTGACATAAATATCCGTCTACATATTTGTAATATACAACATGTATATAATGTATATTTAGAATATAGCACATAGTATAATATAATATAACTTCAAGAAGAATATATTTTTATTTATATAGTCTATGGATGATTAATTATCTATCAATTATCAATTATGGATATATAATATAATATAATATAATATCGTACAATGAGTAGATACAGTCTAATTAATTCAGTATACTATATAAATATATACAAAAATACATACATACATACATACACACCTACCTACACACACACACATACACACAAACACACAAAAACACTTATTGCCGCTTCACCAGCTAACCCCTCTCGACCACAGCAGACTGAAGTGGAGACGCTCTGGGTCAGTGTTTTAGCAGTCCCTATTTGCCACTTGTCAAAGTTTCTCAGATTTCTACACATGAACCTTTTTCCTGTTTCTATCACACAAACTTTTGAACAAAATGCTCACTTCCTGCCTAATGTATCACCACTCACTGAAAGCGGCCATGGTAACGAGATAATCAATACTCATTTCACCTCGCAGCGGTCAAATGTTATGCTGAATGGTGCTATGCAGGAAGCTCAACACCATTATGTTTTTCTACATAATAGTATTTCACGCTGTATATATTCTATACCTGTGATGCTAATTGAAGCTGAAATAAAGTCCCTTAAATGAATATATCGGTATGTCGTGAGCTTCAGTGAAGTTTGCATAAAATCAGTGGGCGGACCTTTCAAAAATGTACTTTTTACTTTTATACTTTGAGTACATATGCTGGAGTGGAGAACCAGTACTTCTACTGATATAGAGTCTTTGTTATAGTAACCCTACTTCTAAGCTTCTACTTGAGTAAAGAATGTGCACTTTTGCCTCCTCTGCAGCCCAGTGTGGGCGAGCTGCTCTCCCCACGTGCAGAATGAAGGCTTCAGGGTTTAATTTTAAACTCTTGACATAAATATCGATAGCTCATTCCCATCTGATGAATGACTATATGTAAAGCTACTCTTCATAAAGCAACCAAAGCAAACATGAACCGTGCTGCTGTTGTCAACTGAAGAGCGCAATGTAAACAGTGGAAACAGCAGATGCTGGTTTCTGAAAACCGTGGAAAAGAACTTTTGAGGAGGTAAAAAGCCTTGGGTCTTGGAAGTGAGTCACATTTTTTTTTTATCTGAAACGAAAAAATAATCTTATCATATAATGTTATATATTAGAAATGTGGTCTCACTTTAAGAAGTATTAGGTAAATCTGTCATAATAGGATATGCTAGCAAATACAGAGCTAGATTTAACCAGCATTAAGATACAACAATGGATCGATTGTTTCCCTATTTAAAAGCTCACTCACACAACTCTGTTTAAGAACATTATGAAAGGGGCCCAGTAAGAGTATGCTCATTCATTTTTATTCATTGGTGCCGATTAACATTTCAAAATATTAATATTAAAGAACTAAGATGCTAAAACATCCAAGAAAGAAGCCAAAAATTCCTAAATATATTCAATTGGTCTTGTATTGAGTCAAAATCATCCGAAAAACAGTAATGGATCTTAAAAGCTAGACAAAAATAAGAAAGTAAAATAAGATAGACTTACTTAGAGAATATTAGTCTCTTAATTGGGCTGACATTAAGAATGTGCACCCTCATCTAAGGGTCACCTGTTGTGTGTTTATTTTGAAGGAATGTAACAACAGGATAGAGTGCAGAGTTTAACACACTGTTGCATCACAGCAAGAAGGATCTGGGTTAAAATCCACCTAGAAATGTTCCAGTTACACAACATGGAAGGAAGAAAATAGTTTCTACAGGGTATGTCTACATGTCATGCTCCCGATGGCTGTGTAATTGGTTTGTGATTGTTTAGCGCTCCTGATGTATGTATGGTGTCCGGCACGGCGGCCGCTGTCACCACTGTGTGAATGTGCATGAGAATGATTGAATGTTCTCTCATACTGACAAGCCCTTTGATTGGTCAGGCAGACTCGACAGGAGTGAGAAGAACAGTTTGTTATTTCCTTATACTAATCATTAGTCTTAGATTAAGCAATATATCTTTAAAGGCAGCTCAAACAAGAGACTCTTCTTCTTCTAGCAGCTGTTCCCTTTGAGGTTTGTTTCCCTCTTGCCCTGTCCTTTGCGTCTTTGTCTGTCGCACATCCAGAAACCTTCCCGAAAGAGGAGGTTTCTGTAGGTCCTCACTCACGACATCCAGAAACCTCCTGTTTGTTCTTCACCTTTTCCCCCTGCTTTGCAGCTCCATCTCCAGCATCCTTCTAAAAAAGATCCATTATCCCTCCTGTTAAAGTCCGAACTGTCTTAATCTGGCCTCTTACTTGATCTCCAAGACTCTTAACCTGGACTGTCCCTCTGATGTGCTCCTTCCAAATCCTGTCCATCCCAGAGAACATCTCAACATCTTCAACTCTGCCACCTCCAGTTCTGCCTCCTGTGTTTTGGTAAGAGCCACTCTCTCTAAACCATCCATCGCAGTTGTTCTCTCTACAGTCATGTAAACCATTTCCCTTCACTCTTGCTTCTACTCTCCTGTTACAGATAACTATTGAGACTCTTCTCCACCCACTCCAACCTGCCTGAACTCACTTGTTACCCCCTTTTCCTCACTCCCTGTTAAACAGTTGACCCCATGTGCCATAACTCCTGCACTTTCTCCACTTCTACTCCTCGCATCCTCACTGTTCCACCTGCCTCCCTTTCATTCACACACATATATTCTGTCTTGCTGTCACTGACCTTAATCCTCCCTATCTCCAGCACATAACTCCACCACTCCAGGTTTTCATTCACCTGCTCCCTCTTCTCACTACAGATCACAATGTCATCCACCCAGATCATAGTCCACAGGGACTCCTGCCTGACCTCATCTGTCGGCCTGTCTATCACCATAGCAAACAAGAAGGGCGATCGTTGATGCAGTTCCATCTTCACTTTGAGCTCAATCAACAGACTAAAAAGCGTAGATTTAAGTAACTTTGTATTAAATAGCTGAATATTCATTGCTTGTAATAAACAGAACTACCTTAAATTGGCCCATTGCTGCTTTTCATTGTCTACACTGATATGTTAATTTAATAAATCAAGCCAAACATAATTGCCTTGACCCATTGTCAAACTATTTAGGCTCACTCCATGTTACTTTGATTATATTAAAAAAAAAAAACTTGGCTCCTGTATGCTCCAGATATCCAGGATGCTGTTTATTAATCTACAGGCAAGGTAATATCAGTTGTGAAATGTGTGTGTGTGTGTGTGTGTGTGTGTATGAGCTATCCAGAGGAGGGTTTCATAAACGGCATGTAACGTTCCCAGATAACATATAAATACATCATGAAATATTTCACGCAAAAATGGGCCCGAAACACTTACATAAACCACAGCTGCTGAGAATGATTGCACTGGTTGTTTTTGGAACGGACTGACATGAGTGGAGATGAAGATTTGAACGGCCCTCCTAAATCACCATGTTTGCTTTTAATTACGTTGGCTCAAGTCGGCCTGAATGTGAAATTTCACTGTGTACCACGTGCAGATGGTGCAGCACGACATCAAACAAGTTTGGCAACGTTTTCCAGAAAACAAATTCAGTTGATGATGATGCTGCTGGTATACACCTCAGACTGGTGCTGTATACTCCTGCTGCATTAAATAATAAGCTGAGATTTATTATACCTTCAGAGCTGATTTTTCTTTTTGCCACTTGGCCAAGTTGTGCACACAATCTTACATCAGCTTATATCCCATTATCTTCTGAGTAAATATATTGAACTTGTTAGATATTTAAACAACATTACCATTCCTTCTGAATCATGCTTTTGGACGAGGCTTTGTCTCTTTAGATCCCTTACTACACTCGGCATCCATCCATCATCTATAAACACTTATCCTTGCAAGAATGCTGGAGCTAATCCCAGCTGGCATTGGGCGAGAGCAGCGGTACATTATTGATGAGTCTGCAGTTCTTCACAGGGTCAATACATAAAGAAAAACATCCACTTAAAGCTAAAGGCAATTTAGAACCACCAATTCACCAATATTACATGTTTTTGGACTGTCAGAGTAAGAGGGAGCCAACACAGACATCAGGAGAACACACAAACTATAGACCGTTGAATGAACTTCAAGTTGAGAAAGGACAGCTGTTACTGGTTCCTGTGTTCCCTGTCCTTTCTAGCTCTGCTCAGGTGTACTGCATCTTGATTGCCCATGAAGCTCACCTTACCTGAAAGCAGCGCTTAATAGCTCCTGTCGCAGCATGAAAATCATAATTTAGTTATTTTTAGTATATTTTGGTAACCTTTGTTTGATGAGGATTTGATCTTTTCTAAGGTGTCTTTCTGTGGTTGATTTGGTTAAACTGCTGGATTATTGTTGGCTTGGTGCATGGTGCGTGACAAAGCCGATCTTATCTTATTATTGCCTGGGCCCATTCAGTTTAATATGTTTTGGAAAATGCTTTTCTTTAGGGGAATGATTCAAAACACGTACCACCTCCTGCATGAAGTCCAACACATCAGTGATTCAATTTTTCCAGTGTTGCAAACATAAATTAAGACAACGAGTAAAAGCAATGGACATTAATGTCTGCAGGATCATTCCATTCAGAGCTTAGATGCAAGTCTATTGATGCGACCCGACATACAGCTCCATCATCTGTCTGTCCATGGCAACTAGTGGACAAAATGTTACAGAGGATGACAATCAGTCATTTAACTGAATGTTATTATAATTTTAACTAGACTCCTACAGACTCTTGCGATCATGTGACCTCAGAGTCTTTATAGTTTGAACTGGACTGCTCTCTGAGGCTGAGTGGGGATGCAGGGAATGTATGATATATACATTTAGTTTTATGTTCACAAGTAGGTAAGCCCTGGGCATTACTGGTTCACCAGTCCATGACACAAACCATACAGAAAGGCCCGGGATTTGAACCGAGTACCTTTGGGCTGCCACTAACTTCTTGCTACTCACTAGCTGTGCCTTTTCGTTGGTTTGGTTTTGAGCAAGTGGATTGTCGTGAGTTTTTAGAGCGTTGTTGCTTAATCAGGTGGCTAAAACTGTCACTGGGGTCAAGAATGATGTGAATTTGTTAGAAATTTGGCCTAGGAAGCACATTTTTTGATATAGAGATCAATTCAACTAATTTATTGATCAATTGAACCTCGTCTCTGCACCTTTGTGTGTGTTTTGTGGATATGCATGAGTGTTAGTCCTTACTACGGCAGCTTTTCCTGTCTCTTTGTAGCATCCCAGTAACACAGCTGCAAATTGGTCCATTTGTCTTACTGGTGCAGATCTGCTCACAGCCTCCATTGTCTCTCTCGCACCAGTCTGACTCTAAGGAGAAGATTCAGAGCAGTCGTAAAAATTCTGGACAGACTTGACTAAATATTTGAGGAAAGTCCTGGAAGAGTCTTTGGAGGAAATAATTATATCCTATCAGAGTCAGGGAATTTATATAATCTTCTTTGCCGCCGATGCATCTGCAGATCCTTTAGGGCGTTCACGTTATAACTCAAAAACGATTCCATGGAACATTTTTGATTTATACCACCGTAGACTTAAGTGCAAGGAAGAACTGGATTGATTTGGGAAATATAGGACGTAAATTTGTGATTCTTTGAGGAGCTTTACCCCGTAAACGTTAAATTTTTGGGATAAAACCATAATATCTCAACCAGAATTTGTCCAAATTTGTCCCAATCTGGTGCATATGAATCAACTTGAAGAAATCTATGTTGCATCCATTGTGCTTTACTCTTATAGTTCATACTTAACTCACTAGGGGGAGCTTTTTTTTCTAAAAACGAAAACAAAAATTTTTCTGACATCATTTCAAAACCTTTGGTCTGATTTAATCCAAAATTCAGGAATTTACTCAAGGAGATCTATCTTGTATATATCATATATTATTCTAATACTTCCTATTTGATACACTCCGGGTAGCTTTGAAAAAAAAGAACAAGTTTTTCGGACATAACTGGACAAATTTGAGGAGTTCAATCAGCGGGATTGCCCGGAAATTGCAGGGGATTTCGGGCGTTTCAGGTATACACCCTTGCTTTTGGGACGATATGGTAGTTTATGTCTTTAAAATGTTCCTTAAAACCTTCCGCATTGGCGGAAATTGTGTTTCGTTATTTTTAGCATTAGTGTACACTATTTTTAGACTAATATTTTTAGTCAGAAATTTAAGGAATGTGGAAAAAAAAAAGCCAGCTCTTCAAATTTGGGCAGTCCTCACCTCTCCTCCTGATGGGCCCAACACTCAGTATGTGCTGTTTATGCTCAAGCTCCTCCGAGTACATTCTTCTCTTGTGTGGACAGTTCTGAGAGATGAGAACACACACATTAACACGGCAGACATTCTTTCATCAACACTTTTAATAAAGGTGAAGGTCACTCTACACGTACGTACCACTTTGCAGGCGCTGGTGTCAGAGTCACATAAGGACACATCACAGTGGAGGTGGACTTCGTCATAATCCCCGATAAACTTGAAGACGGTGACATGGAAGCGACAGGTGAGGGACACGCCGTTCTCAGCCATCCCGATGGTGTTGTCCTTGATGTTTGGACACCTACAGAGACAGAGAGACAAATTTAATGGATTAAAAGTGTAATTAAAAGTGTGTTAGGAGTCTCAATGGACTATGACGTTCGTGGATGACATTGTGATCTGTAGTGAGAGGAGGGAGCAGGTGGAACAGTGAAGAGGATGGAATAAAGGTGAAGAAGGTGCATGAGATTAAGTACTTGGGGTGAACTGATCAGAGCAATAGGGAGTGTGTGAAAGTGGTGAATACGCGAGTGCAGGCAGGGTGGAGTGGGTGGAAATGGGTGTCAGGAGTTATCTGTGACAAAAGAGTAGCAGCAAGAGTGAGGCAAAAATGTACAAGCTGGTAGTGAGAGCAGCTCTGCTGGATAATTTAGAGATGGTGGCACTGAGCAAAAGACAGGAGGCAGAGCTGAAGATGTTCAGATGTTTTTTGGGAGTGACGAGGATGGACATGGTTAGAAACAGCTCAGGCTCGCCAGAAAGAGAGGCTGGATTGGGATGGTTTAGACACGTGAAGAGGAGGTATAGTGCTACTGGTAGAAGGATGCCGAGATGGAGCTGCTAGGAAGGACAAAAAGGGGAAGACCAAAGAAGGTTTCTGGATGTAGAGAAAGGGTTTAGGAGCATGATCTTTCAGTTAAAGTGCAAGTAATGATATTAAAAATCAAATCGGTCCGATTTGATCTTACGGTCCGTAAACTCTATTGTACAAAGTGCAACGGTGTGTAACTTGTTTACAACCAGTGACATAACTCAAGGCAAAAGGACAGACAGGTTCAAGAGACCACACAAAGTGAGAAGTCAGAAGCTCTCACGTGGAACACTGTCCAGCAGAGGCAAGAAGGTTGACGATCCGAGATATTCTCTTGCTCTATAAGAAAAGCAGGATTTGGTCCTGTAGTAGAAGCCGAGCTTCACCTTGAACTTAGAGATCAGATTTGCTTTGTGAGACTTAAAAGACAAGCAGGGTTCAATATGAAAACCCATATACATGTTAATTTGTGACTAATTACATTTCGTTACCTTGAAAAGTAAAAATATTGAGAAAAGCGAAAAGCACAAGCTTAGTTTTTGTCTGTATTTAAAACCAGTTATAGTTTCTGTAGACGGGAAAAAATAAACATTAAACGCTGACTGCAGAAAATTCAAAGGCCCATGTAACAGATAGCCAACAAAAAGTAAATAATGGTGTTGACAGCATAACAATGATACATACCACTTGATAAGATTTAATACAGCTTATTAATATTTATGGAGAATGGTTTGCGTCTTAACGCAGAACCTTGGGGCATGCCCGTTAACAATGACTGGAAAGAGGAGCTCGAACCAGCCATCTGAACGCATTACCTTCGTACGCAGACAAATAGTTGGTGAACCAAGATGCAGTTTGCATGAATTTTTACTATTTTCGGATTTATTTTATCAAAGAAAAAATGCATCAACAGTGACGTTGCCTGTGACAATCGATATCTTACCCTCTCTCGATGATGATATAACGGAGGCGGTCGCTGCTGTAGCGGGACGGCGTGGCCCAGCACATGTTAACTATCAGGATGAGCTGGTTTTCATCCGCCCCCTCAACAAAGACGCCCACAAAGAGGATGTCTCTGGTGCTGAGAACCACCTCCCCTTCCCTGTAAGGATTGCGGTAAGAGGAGTTCTTATAGAGCGCCATCTTGGTGATGAAGTTTCCCTCTTGGGTCGGCAAGGTGAGGTTTATCACACTGGAGTAACAGAGGAAGAGAAGGAAATATGAGGCCACTTTTGGTTGAACCTCATTCATACTTTTACTTAGAACTTTAACTTTAAACAGAGTATGTTTCCAGTGTGGTTTTGGAGTAAAAGGATTTAATTGAGATTCTGCGCTCTGACCTGAGCATGGGCTTGAGGACCGTCTCCAGCGAGATCTTCAGGTCCAGTTCGTAGGCGCAGGAAAACTCCACGTTGATGGTCTTGTCTCTGGTGATGACGTTCCCGGTGTTGTTCACACTCTCTATCCACACCGTGTTCTTATACATGATGTGTGTGCCATTAGACTGCAAATGCACAGAAGCAACTCTGCTTGAAAGCTTCTACATATCAATGTTTTTCTTTCAATAGTTAAAGGAAAGTCCGACTTTTTGAAACGCAGTAAAGCTTTATTCTTCATGAAAGTGTGGTCAGACATTTTGGAAAATTAACTTTATTTGGAAATCGAGCTGACTACGTTAAGAACTTTTAGAGCTTGTTGCATCATGTAAAACATTTTTGACGCTATGTTGTACCGACGATCTGCTGCATGTTTTAAAACATTCAATTTAATTTCAGAATTAGAATCAGAAAATGGTAAATTGTCAAAGTAAGTCACACTTAGAAGGAATTTGACCTGGTAACTTGGTGCAAAGCGTACAAAACTTTAAGCATAAATAAAGAAGAAGAAAGAAAACAACTTAATATCTTCTAAGAATATAGAATATGTAACAGAGGAAGGTACAGTTGAATGTGCAACGATTTCATAATGTAATAGACAGAGCCAACTTTTTCAAATCCTTTGCTAAGCTAGGCTAACAATATCCCAATTCCAACTCTAATATTGATTATCTCATGTCTTTGGTATTAAACCTGAGTAAAAAAGAGAGACATATTCCTGTGCTTTATGGTTTTAAAGCTACTGCTATTTGATCTTTGCCCTCAAAATGTCATTAATTGATTCAAACTTCTAGAATACTAAGATTTTGGACCTCTGTATTTCTAAAACCCTTCCTACACTACCATAGATGAAATAAGTAAAACTTGAGAGGTTGTCAAAACAAGTGGTAATAGGTTTAAAGACCAGAATGGGAGATTGAAAATAATGGTTAAAAAAAAAGTCCAGCTGAAAACAAGATAAACAGTCAACGTGCATAAAGCGCTTGTGAGCTGACCTGTACGATGGAGCCACAGTGTCCCTTGGTGTTGTTGATTTGGAAGGAGATGAAGTCCTCTCCCTCGATGCCCGCGCAGCGTTCGTCGTTGATCCTGACGTCCTCTCGCTCAAAGCCCAGCTGGAATAGTTTACACTTGGAGATGGAAACCTCCATCTTAGCGTGTTTACAGGTCACCTCCGCCTGGATTATGTCATCATCTGCTGCCAAGAACACACACACACACACACGCACACGCACACACACATCAAGGAGGTGCCATCAGAACACTTCCATTGTAAATGTTTTAATGTTCATATATACATTACACATATTTAGAGATCCTACATCATAATATTTACCTCCTGGATTACAGCACAAGTCAAAGGTTTGGACACACCCGTCCAGTTACCAGCTTAATAAGAAAAATGTCTCTAATTGTTTGAATGATACTGTTCAATAATTACTGAAGTAATTATTGAATCCGACATAGCCACGGATCCTTTGTGTAAACACGAAAACACCAAACAATTTTCACGGATCATTTTCAAATGTTATTTAACTGGAGTGATTTTGGGACAGGTGGGTTGTATATTTCTGACAGTAGGGGGAGCATTACCTTCCAAAGTTTTTGGCCTTTATTTTTCAACAGTCGCTCCGACTTAGTCTGAATTTGGTGCATATGAATAAACTCAAGGAGATAAAACTTGAAAACATAGAGTTTTACTAAAATATTTCATATTTTACTCTCTAGGGGGAGCTTTTATTTTTAGGAATAAAAGCCATAATTTCCGATCCGTTCGGCTGATTTAGTCCAAATTTGGTGAATATGAATCGAATCAAGGAGATCAAGCTTGTATATATAATATTTTACTCACTGGGGGGAATGAGTTGTTTTTTAAAAAGAAAATTGCTTTTTGGACATTAACCTCATGTAAATTGAGGTGTTCAATCAGGGGGATTGTTTGTACAATTTAGGAGATTGGTGGCCGTTTGGGGATATTCTGTTGCTGTCAAGGTCAACAAATTAGGCTTAGGTTTATCTACCTGACCAAATGAGGCCATTAAATCTTACATGCACGGCGTGTAAAATGTAAAATAACGATAGCAGTTTGGTAAACAATTTTCAACTCCACAATTGACAGGGATTATATAGTTCACTGACTGGACTGTGTCGTATATTGTTCGACATGCCAAAAGATAAATGCCAAGAAGTTTGTCACTAGCTTAATCAAAGACAGCCAACCTACAACACTATACTCTAAGACAGCTTCATTTTGAACCAATCATTAAATCCAATTCATGCCAATTGTCAAATTTTTGACAGTCGTTCTGATACATTAATTAAAATTAAATCAAACCACTCAAAATGCATCTATTATAAATCAACATATTTAGATTATTACCTTGAAAACTAAACCTGGGATCAAATTGTTGTTTTGCAAGTCTTAAATCTGAAATATGAACTGAAATATGTAAATATTTTTAAATTATTAACATTAAATCTCTTGGGTGGTCTGCAAATGTATGTTGTGATGATATATGGTTTCCTCAAAATCAACAAAGGATTAGTGGTTATAAATTGGTTTAAAGTTTTATTTTTCTCCTTTTGTGATTTACATCCTGATAAATTAAAGTCCCTAACAAGTCATAAAGCTCTAATCATCAAATTAAAAATTGAAACTTTCCCTTAAGAGTTGCCAGACGCAGTAATGTAAATTTAAGGGTTTACGAGCTATTCCTGAATGTCCTATGAAGTCCAAGGTGCAGCACATGCATAAATGAATGACACCTGAATGCAGCAGGTACTCTCAGTCTGGTTCATAGCCCTCTTAGATGTACTCGCACAACTAAATGAATCAATTTGGTGTTTGGCACTGGTGCAAATTTTGGAAAATTAACTGCGAAAATGAAAGGAAATAAATTTCCTTTGTAGAAGATTTGTAGAAAAAACTTTTTCAATAAGTTGAATACATTACTTTTTTATTACTAAAGTCGTGTTTACATTAGTTAAATATGTGACACATACTTCTGTTGTACACCAAAACATTCCCCTTGATACTCATTAAAGCCCAAGCTCCAAACAGTTTTGTAATGTATAAAACTAAAGATTCGGTTCTATAATTCATTTCACATCTTCCCTTGTTAAATCTACTAAACAGAGGATGGAGAACATTATCTTACTGCCTCAGTATGAAGCACTAACCTCCGGTGCTGGTGGGTAACTCTGGGCAGCCACACAGGTCTCCACCATTCTCCAGCTCACAGGTGAAGTTGGTGCAGATCTCTCCTGCACAGGGGTCATAGATCCATTCTGCTAAAAACAGGTCCATACACAATGTTAGCTGTCACACACTCTGTAATCCAGCTTCCACATTTAAAAAAAACAAAAACGCTTGACCAGCCAATTCTACTGCGGATAACTCAAACTAAGATAGACACTGTGGGTTGAATAAACACAATTATTATTTCAACTTATTAAACCCCCACAAATGTCAGGGATATTCTACAATTGTCAAAGCTGCTGCCGTGTCCTTCTTAACGTGACAACTCAAACCATTTCATGGAGCTTTATCATCAGCATCACAATTTTTGGGCCATAATTTCTTCAGATTTAGTCCAATTTCAGTGCATATGAGTCGACCAAAGGAGATCTATCTTGCACATGACGTATTTTACTCTAATACTTCATAATAAAATCAATAGGGGGGCTTTTTAAAAAAAGAAAAACACTGTTTTTAGGCCGTTAATCCGATTTGGTCATTGAGTCTTTGAGTCACTACGTGGACGAATGAAGCACACTATTATGCTTCATTCGTCCGCAATGTTCATCCAATCAGTGGAACGTTTTAACATTTCAGCTTTAAAAATACAGCGGAGTCACTGGCTGGTGCCTCGTGGTGCCCTTACAGCAGTTCTCTTGGGCGATCCACTTGGTGGTGAGGGTGCCGAGGGAGCGACAGGCCTCGGCGTAGGCCGCCAGAGAGCCACAGACCTGAGCCTTGCGGTGATTATAGCAGCCGTCCAGGTAGCAGGACTGGTAGAAGGGTCGGGGATCCAGCAGGCCGTGGCAGGGCTGGAAGAAACCCTTCAGCTGGGTGAGCTTCTGACAGGCATCTTCCCCCTGCAGCGCCACTACTGCTGTGTTTTCACAGGACTGAGCCAGAGCCACGTACTGGGTTTCATCACAGCTAGTAAAGAAAGATTAGGAAGTTTTTTATCCGTTCTTTTGTGCTATTGATAATTTGGTCAGCTATATTTAGTTGAGTTTTAATTCTGTACATAATGTTCTTATGAGACTTTCTGACAAGGTCCTACTTCTCATATTCAAGATTAAAAGTTCTGGTTTTTAGTCTCAGTCCAAGTAAACGAAACCAGCAATTAATTCAAGTGAATGAAGCAAGAATATATATGTATATATATATATATATATATAGATATAGATATAAATGTCTATGATATTTTCTATTACATTGTATGTCTCATGCTTCTTTCAGCTTCTATTTATCCATCTATCCATCTAAATGCTTATGTTACCATTTTACTTTTGTTTACAAAGAGATGCTTGAAGCAGATGTAATCATCACACTAGATGCCGAGGCTTAATTTGAAATCCGGCAACATAGTCTAGCCTCCATTGTTTTGGTTAATATGAACAAATAAAGTAAGCAAAGAGAGAAGTCTTCATCTTTGGGCTATTTTGCAATCTCTGTGCAAAAAGGGTGAGTGTTAATATAAAAAAATGCTGATTATCTGCATTTTGATATGGGACATGATTTCCAAAAGGCTTATCAAGAACATACATACACTGTAGATAAGATGAATACTCTATAAATCAACCCTATCCGTCAGCTTCACTCACCTGTTCTGCATACCGTTGGTCTTCCAGCTCTGGGCCAGCTCCAGGGCACTGACAGCTGGCTTTCCCCTGGAGGTGATGTAGTCGTCACTAGGGTCTCCGTTGAAATTCCCACATAGGCCGCACACTTTGTTTTGAAGCCGCTGGCCCATAGTTATGCTGAGGGTGTTGAAGTGATTGTATCGGATCTGGATGTCCTGGGGTGTGTCGATGACAATGAAACCTTCAGATGTGGACAGACGTGTCATCAGCCCAGTTACAAACGGTACTGAAACTGGTGTACCGTTGACCTGTGAAGACACAGGAGACAGAAATCTCAGGCAGAATATACAGTCAGTTTGCTGGTCAGTAGTCAGTATGTTATGGCTCATTGGTGTAAAATGGGGTCAATAAGACCAAGGACCACACTATTTTTTCGAACAATACTTTCTAACTGTTGCTCCCATTTAGTCTAAATGTACTTCCTATGAACCACCTCAAGGAGATCTTGTATTTGTCATATTTAACTTCAGGAGCAGGATATTTTTTTGTTTCATTTCAGCTTTTTGACCATTACTTTGCAACCATGTCTGATTATGTCCAAATTGGCTCATATGAATCCACACAAGGAGATCTGTCTTGTGTATATATTGTTTCACTATAGTAGTTCATATTTTACTCACTTGGAGGAGCTTTTTGTGGAAAATACAGTTTCTGTTCTAACGTCCCAACCATAAGTCCAGTTGTGTCTAAATTTAGCTCATATGAATTGACACAAGGAAAGTGGTCTTGCTTCAATACTGAGCTCAGAAAAATTGTTAAATGTATTTATCACCATTACTGAGCCACTAGTGGATCTTATCTAGGAGCATCTGCTGACTTCATAGAAACAGGTCGAGGCAGTATTGACTGTTTGATATTATTAATGAATCACATTTGATTTGAGGCATTCAATCAGGGGAGTTGCTTGTACAACGCAAGGGCTAAGGGGCTTTCCGAGGACATATTTTTTATGGCTCATCAGTGTTAGATTGGGGGTGAGTTAGACCACAGACTATTTGAACTTAACTACATGTCTTTAATTGTTAGAACTGTTGGCAAAAAGGTTTTTGCATGCAGTGCAAACCCCAAATAGAAGCAAATGAAAACAGTTTGAAGACAAACTGTGTTTACAAAGTGTTCCTGAGCCCGTACAGTATTAGTTTTTCACAAAGCGGTGAGCCTCGACTGATTTCTATATTTGAATTTCCAGCTTTCACTGCCCCTCCTGATGATATCATCTGTTACTAGTTAACTTGACTACATTTTAAATTACACAACTTTGCGAGTTATTTGTTGCACCTCCTGTACCAACTAGTTGGAAGCATGTTACTGGCATCGAATCCAGAACACATGTTTTTTTTTTTTAAACTCAACGGAGTAGATGAGGTTATACTTTATAATGTCTCTCTTGTCTGAGTTAAACTGAGTTTGACTTCCTGGAGTTCTTTTTGAAATATATCATTATTTGGTTTGGGCTTAGCCCCATCTTCACATATAAGTCAGTTTACTTTTGACTGTTTTTTTTTTTTTTAATAATCAAACTTCACTTTAGGATGTACATTATAAAATGTACATTATCTTTCCTCACATAGAAATATGTTTTCCTATCAGTCTGGGAAGGGTTCCAACGCTGTTTCCAAGGTCATGGAATTCCACAGATCCACAGTGAAACACATTGTCTACAAATGTGAGAAGATGTGCAACAACAGTTCACATATGGACCAACGTTACAGAAGTTATGTTCCAAAAACAGTTTTCTTTGTAAGAAAGTTCCCCATAGTGAGTAAAACATTTGCTATTAAACTAAAATATAATATTTACAAGATCGATTCATACGCACCAAATTTGGACTAAAATGAACCAACAGTTGATAAAATCATCGACCCAAAAACTTTTGGAGATTACACTCCGCCTAGTTGAAGGAATATTCACCCTACCTTTCAAAAAATCAATCCACTTTTTCCTTAAACTTAGGGCAATGTGGGTATACAATTTGCAAAGGATCCATGAAATGTCGTTTTTTTCGGTGATAGAACTACTTTTTAGACTTTTGATCTCACTATTTGATACTCTTTTTGTCTTATCTGTTACAATGTAGGCTTGGATATTTTGTTTACTCAAAATGTACATCTGACAAAGTTAAGTCTGTGATGAAGGAATAAATAGAAGAAATCTGGAGGGGCCAATAGTAGGGACCAAAAAGGACATGATGTAAGACTACCAATGTGAATTTGAGTCTACAAATGCGTTGGCAAACATTGGCAATGCCATGCAAATGCTGGAGCTAAATGTAACGAATGTCCCATGTGATGAAAGTAAAGGGAGTTAGTTAAAAAAGGAGAGACTAGAACAGATAAGGAAGGCCACATTCCAAAACAAAGATTACAGTGTTGAGGTTGTTGCTGTACTTTCTCTGTGTTCTGGTGAAAGTGACCTGACCGCCTTCACTTGATCTCTGGGCAGCTCAGAAGAAACCGGCTACTTTGTTGAAGAGGGATTAAGACTCACCAAAGTTTGAATAGCTCACGTCTGTTATTAGCTCCCACTGAATGATGTGGCCTAACACCCGAATTGTAGCAGCTCTTTCACAATTAGCGGTAATTGATCAATTTGATCGCCAGAACTCGTTAAAGTATTTAGGTAAGAAAGGGGATATTTGCTTTGAATGAGTTGTGTCATTTCTTGAGGAGGGTTTTATGAAGGCATCTTGGACAAAAGACTAAACATACCCAGCAGGAGATCAGGTCAGGATAGAGAAAACACCTCACAACTCCGATAATACTAACATCAAAGATCTCTATGTAGCCTCTATGTCTCTATGTAATGTCTATGTAGCATTTAAAAAGACGAAACATGACAAACTCCTTCTAACAAAGGAATTGTCAAACTCATAAGCCACAAATTGTAACTCTGTCGATTTTACAGTAGATAGAGGCTGTCAAAGATACATGTACACAAGGCAGCTGTAGCTCGGCGGGTAAAGCAGCCGTCTCCCAATCAGAAGATTGCCGGGTTGGGCCCCAGCAAGTCTACATGTTGTAGGGTCCTTGAACAAGTCCCTGAACACAATTTACTCCCCATTTTTACTCCCGGGCATTTCAAAGGCACTGCCTACTGCTCCACTTGAATTTCCTTCTGGATAAATAAAGTATCTGTTCATTTATTTTTAGATAGATCTCATCGAGTCGATTCATATGGATCAAATTTGGACTAAATCGGACTAATGCTTAGGAGGCTATGTCCCGAAAACAGTGTTTTTCGTAAAAAAGCTCCCCCCTGCTGAGTTAGATATGACCTATTCTATAGTAAAATATGATAAGATAGAACAATTTGATGCATTTACACCAAATTTGGACGAAAAAAGACCAATGGTTGAGAAAATATGGTCAAAAAACTTTCAATGATAAAGTCTCCCTAGAGTGGGAAATATACAACCAACCCATCCCAAACCAGTTCTAGCACTAAAGTCTGTGCGTGTATAAAATTTTAAAATGATCCATGAAATAGTTTTTGAGTTGTCGACTTAACATAATGGATCTGCAGCAGCGATGATGATTCCATAATATCCTCAACTGTTAACAGCGCATATAATTCTGTTCTGCTAATGTGATAAATCAACCATGTGCATCCTAGCATGTTAGCACTATTATGTTGTACCTTTGTTTTTGTGCTGAATCCAAAACAGGCTGTTTTATTTTTCTCTTCACGGATCTGGATCTTACGATACAATGTGTACTGTACTTATGTAACGACTTTCTGAACCTGACTCCACACTTAACACCTGCCAGCCTTTGCTCATTCAAACTCACACACACATTCATTGAGATGCACCACCTGCTTATCAGGAGCAATAAATGTTCATACAAGTTCCCAGGAACAAACCACTGACCTTTAACAATTTAACAACTGCCCTTTGTTCACTAGCTGGTCGTTATCTCTACCTGACTTCATGTACACAGATGCAACACAATCAGTTGTCTTGAAAACACTTGAAGTTTGGTGCCAAATTATCCAATTATTGTACATTAGTGGCAAAGCATACTATTTATCAGCTGTTGGAAATGACCAAAATCAAACACATACCGTTCAGATACTGCTATATCTTTCCCAAATGATAACCCAGAATTCTACTTTTATAGTGTGCTCTATGTATGTATGAATATAGATTTTGACATTATTAAGTGCGTTACACCTTTTTACAGGTATTAATGTCTGGAATGGAAGTTTAGATTTGAGGAGGAAACTGTATGGTACCCAAAATCCTCACATCTGGCCAATGGAAGAAACACACCAGATTCTATCAGGACCAAGAACTTCAGATAGTGTTGCAAAATTTACAAAAAGATATTGTATGATATTTTTTATCTCTGTGCGATCAACAATGCCAAACATACCGTATTATACCATTACTTTTCTTTTTCATTCCACTATTACAGCTTTTTAATCTTATTTTAATTAATTTGCAGACACAATTGGGAATGGACCTCTGCCGTAACATTATTTTCTTCTTCCTACAAGTTCGTTTTGATGATGATGAAGTGATGCACAACGTTGGACCTCATCTGATATCCTTGTTTTTCTCCAATGGTTGTAGTGAATTATGAAGATGTAAAACTGTGATAGAATATAACATGTAATTGAAGGGAACGTTGTTGCGTTCTAGCATGAATACAATATTTTTCGTCATTTCTCCTCTGAAAAAAATGCGCCATAGCTGGAAAGCATTACGAGAAGCTTCCTTCAGAAGGCCGGATGTGGTTACAGATCATGACATGAATCTATTGATTTGGGTTTTATCACAACATTTTACAAATATGTAGTTTCAGGTTAAGGAGCATTTAGAAAGGATTTGTTGCTTGAATGCTTTGCTCAGAGATTTAAAAGGGTTTGCATGAAAAAGTGTCAGCATGTGACCAGCAGGAATGAGGAGGCATTTGTATTAGGCAACAACAGAAACCACAGAGCACAAAAGCCAAAACAGTGATCAGGCAACCAATGGATGGATCCGAACAGATCCAAAAACACACCTGTAATAGTGTGTTTTACAGTGTACAGATTCTGTAATAAACATGTGTTGCTCTTTCCGGACCTCTGTCCACTCTCTACTTGACCTCAAACCTATCATCTGCGGCAGATATCACTAGTAAGTCAGACATAAAAGACAAAGAAAAAAGTGTCGACCAGTTGAGCTTCACTTTCAATCTTACTGTTTAATAGGAGGATTGTTTGATCAGTTTTAATTTTATGATACCTGACCACGCAAAAGCGAAACTGATATATTTGATAAGCATTCAGCCTGTAGTAGTCAACATAGAGTAGATAATCTAAAGCAGTATTTCAGAAAGATCCCTGCCGCCAGTTTCAGAGCATGAACCTTGACAATCTGTTTCTTTTTCTTTTTTGGGCTGTTCCCCATTGGGGTCCTGCAGTGAATCATCTGTTTCCTTTTTGCCCTGTCCTCTCCACATTCCTCTGTTACAGCAACCAATTGCATGTCCTCTCTCACCACATCCAGAAACTTCCCCTTTGTTCTTCTCCTTTTTTTCCTGACAGGCAGCTCCATCTGCAGAATCCTTCTACCAATAGATCAACTATACCTCCTCTACATGTTTCCAAATCATCTCATCTGCCCTCTTGTCCTTTTTTTTCTCCAAGACGTCTAACCTGGGCTGTCCCTCCGATGTCCTTTTTAATCTTTTCCATCCTCATTGCTCCAAAAGGACATCAGAACATCTACAACTCTGCTACCTCCCGCTTGGCCTTTTGTCTTTTGGCGACTGACCTTCATTGCTCTTTTCTTCCACCTGCTCCCTGCTCTCACTACAGATCACAATGTCATCCACCAACATCATAGTCCATGGAGACCCCTGCCTGACCCCATCTGTCAACCAGTCCATCACCATAGCAAACAAGAAGAGGCTCAAGGCCGATCCTTGATGCAGTCCAAACTCCACCTTGAACCCATCGGACACTCCCACTGCACACCCCTTTATCGAAATTCTTGTAATGTAATTAAAGTGCCATCTAGCACTCATAAAACGTTGGACCAATGATAAGGTGAAGTTGACAAACAACTGACCTCACCTTAACAGTTCTTGTTCTCACCTTGACAGTGCTGCCAGAGATGAGTATGTTCTCCTCATTGATGTAGAGGTAGATGTGAGAGATTGTGGTGAGGTTAGGTGTGCTCCATTTATCAAAGTTGGCGATGAGCTGGAAGGACAGGTCAGGCAGCTTGTGACAGTTTGTGGAAAGGACGAAGGAACAGGAAGCCGGGAGCCGCAGCGACGCCCCATCAAATGTCCTGAAAACCCCACCGCCAGACGCCACGCAGTGCTGGGAGCGCCGTGTGAAGCAGCCACGGACGCCGTGCCGTAGAGTGCACTCTTCCTCCGCCTTACAGCGCCTCGGGTCGCACTGGATCAGGTTCCGTCCGATGCATTGACAGCGTTTGGTGCAGTCGCTGTTCCAAAACAGCTGTTTGGGCTGAAATATAGGAAATAAGAAAGTAAAGGAAGGTTTAAATCAGACCTGAGCATTTGGTCCATTCAGTGATTAGCTGAGTGATCAGTAATCTACTTTTATAAGTCATATATTGTCATAGTGGTTTTTAAGAAAAAAAATTATTGCCTCAAAATTTCCGAAATTTCTATTTTAGACTATGTCTCAATGTTAAAGCAATTATTCCTAGGTTTGGAGGAAAAGATTGGGGCACAAATAAAAGGATCAAATAAAATTGTTTTGGATTTTAAAGGAAAAGAAAGGGGGTTATAAGATAGAACACCTGGATCACATTTCTGAAATTAGTTTAGAAATGCTGCCCCCTGTCAGACATCTGTGTTGTTACATATACTGTACATTAGACTTCATAAAAAATGAGAATGAATTCCACTACATTCATCAAATATTGTAACTTTGCTGACTACAATATTGTAATAGAACAATGTTTCTCAATGTAAAACAATGAAAAAAATGACTTCCTTGCCAGAGGTGAAAATGTAAAAGAATTACCTCTAATTAAAGTGAAAATAAGTGGTAGCCTTATTCAAATGATTCTATGATTCTGATGCAGTTTTGGTGTTCATGATTACTTTGTATGGTAGACTTACTTAAATTATTTCAACTTCACTGGTAATAAAATGTATAACTAGTCAGAGAAGTTTGGTTAAATCTGATTTTAAAACAAGCCTTTGCTGTCATTCAAGATATAAAGAGTATATCCTCGAAAAGCCCCCAATACACTGCATTGTACTTTTGAATTCCTCAAATCAAATGTTAAGTTGTGCCCGAAAACACTGTTTTATATTTTTTTTAAAAGCCCCCCCTAGTGAGTAAATATGAACCATTAGAGTGAAATATGATAAATACAAAATATATCCCCTTGAGTTAATTCATATGCATCAAATTTGGACTAAATTGGCCCAACTGAAATTATGGGCAGAAAACTTTTGAAGATAATGCTCCACCTAGTGGCGAAAATATGAAACCCACATTTACCACAATTGATCCAGTTATTGCTGGCACTACGGTGTGTGGCGGTTTAAATTTGAAAAATAAATGACATAGTATTTTTGTTATCGCCTTGAAGCGAAGCATCTGTGGCGGACGTGTTTAAGCGGCATGACGATACCATAATATCCTCAACTTTTCGGGATATTAACATTTCCAGCGTAGCCACTCTTTACAAAATGGGTCTCAACTAGCATTAAAATGAAATTAATATGAAATTAAGTACAAGCCTGATTTAGTGTTAATGAATGCAAGAGCCGGTATGTGAAACTGACTGAACCAGTGGGCACTGGGCCTCCCTGCATAGATCATTGATTTTATCTAAAGTAGTACTGGATGTGAGACTGACCTCAAAGTACTTGCCATCAGTGTAGCAGCCACAGTTTTGAGGAAGCAGGCAGTTCTTGCCATTGATCACGTAACCCTGATCACACTGGCAGCCCTCCACGCAGTCCTGACTGCAGTCCCTCTGGCCGCGAGCAGGGGCGCACTGGGGCGGGCACACCGCTACGCAACTGGAGTAATGGCTGTTAGGTGGACAGCTCTGGACTGGGAGTATGGACAGTGGAGAAAATGTTACAAGGACAGTGAAACATGCTTATACTCTCTCTCTTTAAGATTGTTAATCAATATTTTTCCGATAAGTTCCCTGTTACGTGTTTAGTCTAGCCTTATATTTTATAAAAGGTGGGACTGTTGCACATTTATTGCTGCTGCATAGAAGCTACTACAGAGGTGAAACTGATGAGCCACACAAAGAAGACCTGAGAGAGAGCCCATGAAGCTAGGAAGAGCCAAGAAAGAGCAGTATGGATACAAAGTTTGCTTTGAGAGTGCTGATGGAGAAATACAGAGAAGTTCAGGAGGAGTTGCATTGTGTTTTTGTGGATTTAGAGAAAGTCTGCCAAAGAGTGCCGAGAGAGGAATTGTGGAATTATTTGGGTATGTCTGGAGTAACAGATAAGTATTGTCTGGAGGAGGAGTGACAGATGGGTTCAATGCGGAGGTGGGAATATACCCCGGAGAAGAGGTGAAGAAGCAAGTTCAGGCAGGGTGGAGCGGATTGAAAAGAGTGTCAACAGTTATCAGTGACAGAAGAATAGCAGCAAGAGTGAGGGAGAGGTTTATAAGACGGTAGTGAGACCAGTCCTTCTGTATGGTTTAAAGACGATGGCTCTGACCAGAAGACAGGAGGCAGAGCAGGAGGTTGCAGAGTTGAAGATGTTCAGATGTTCTTTGGATTTCACGAAGATGGACAGAATTAGAAACGAGCACAGGATCTCCTGCCAGGCAGGGGAAAAGGGCAAGACCAAAGAGGAAGTTTCACGATGTGGTGAGAGAGGACAGGGCAGGGTTGGTGTGACGGAGGGAGATGCAGAGGACAGGGCAAGATGGAAACAAATGATCTGCAGTGACGACCCCGAAAAGAAACAGCACAATGAACAAGAAGAATAAGTTGAAGAACTAAATTCATATTTAGGCATTTCCAACGCTTTCCGCCGTACAGTTGGCCAGAGGACTGGGCAGATCCATAGAAAAAGATCCTCAAATCAATCATGTTTGAGCAGACTAGAGGGTAAATATCTTTCATTACAGACACCTTTGCAAAAACTTCAGTTAGCTTCACCAATATTTTAAACCGATATAATCACTCATAATCCTAAATAATCTAAAACTAATTGAATGGTATTTGTAAAATGAGGATGCCTTGATTATGAGGTCAAGTTGAGTGAATTGAGAACTGAATAAAAATAATCCCATTTTGCGGTGAAGGATGTATTAAACCTGGACGTAAATAAAGCTCAAACTATCTGTGTTTGGAAAAATGAAGGTGAGACTCACCACACGGTGTGTCAGTCCTCCAGCCCGTGACAGGCACGCCTTGGGTCTGACATGTGCTGGCATAGATCTGCAGCCAGTTACAGATTGTATCCTGAGCGCCCTGGTCCAAACAGGTGTCTTGCAGGCAGCTTTGATAAAAGAACGCTGGCGCCACCATACTGTGACAGCGTGCCAACACACCGCCTCGATCCACCAGCAGCCCACACAGCCTCACGGCCTCAGGCTCAACAAAAACATACAGTCCATCACCAACGTGGAAACGAATGCCCGTGTTCATGGCATTTGCTCCGTCATCAGCAGCGATGTCTGTGTTGGCATCGGCCATAATGAGAGGTTCGTCATTTAACACGCTCTTCTCTCCCAGGCCACAGCGAGGACAAGAGTCTCCACATCCTACCTGGCAGAAGGTGTCCCTCTCTGCCCAGGTCATGCCCCAGTCAGTGGTAGTAAGAGTGGGTGGCGACATGGGGATGCCCTGGCAGAGGCCGCAGGAAGTGTTGTAGAGGTCACGCGGCAGAGTCAGCAGGAGGACGGTGTTCCAATCAAAAGCCACCTTCAGGCCAAAATCTGTCTCAAGCATGAGCAGCAGGCCCGAGGTAAAGATGCTGACCTTTCCTAGACCCAGCTTCAGAGGCAGGTTCAAGCGCTCCTTATTCACCTGAGTGAAGAGAAATTCAATAATACCAGCTCTGGTTTGATCACGCATTATTTTTGGACACACATACATTCTTCAAGGAGCATCTTTAACACAAAGTCATGGTTTCTAATCCAACCGACCTGCATGTTTTCAAAGTATGTTAGGAAACCCGGTGAAATGATATCATTAAGATCCATTGAAAGACCCTTTATGTGTATCTCATATAATTTAATTGTAGAAGACAGACAGGGACAGACAGAATGAGAAAACTATGTGTGCGTGTGTGCGCGCATTGGGTTATGTGTGTCATTTCTCAGATCTTTTTTGCGGGTTGTGAACACCGTCCAAATGTCCCTCAGGGTCAATTGTCTGAGCCAAATCCAGCCTGATAAAAGATGCCCATTGAAATTAGATCCACCTTAAGCCAATCAAAAGGAATTCACCCTCTGCCTGGTTATTCTATCGGCTTGATTAGAAATAACATGTCATCACAAATACAACCACTATGACCTTTGTTAGTCGAAATAAGACATACATATTTCACATATTTCAGGTATTAAATCAATTTTTATTATACGTATTGATTGCTTTTCTGCTATTCTTTGACATGGACTCACCGTTACCGTGTTTTTGTAGCTTCTAGACACTTCAACCTCATACTGGTAGACCTCCAGTACAAACCCCCTCACCCAAATTGCCTGGCCTGTATCCCTTTCCTCATTACGAGCAGACAATTTAAATTCAGGAATAGTTCCACTGATCGTTGTGGGGTCCCTGCTCTGGCTTCCACAGATGCTGGTGGCCATCCGAAGTGTGCAAGAGCTCTGCAACTCAAACGGTACGCCACTAAATGGAAGGAAATGTCCATAACCAGCGACCATGCACAGGGACTCCCTGCGTGCCTTGCAGAAATACAGGCCATCAATCTCCTGACAGTACTCCTCAATCTGACAGGGGTCTAGCTGGCAGTATACACTGTTGTCAGAACCATTACAGTAGCAGCGCTCTCGGCACTCCCAGTCGGTCCAGAATGTCTGATTAGTGGCCAAATGGCGCCCGTGGCTTATGCATCCGCAATCCCTGCGTGCCACACAAAGGCCTTCATGTAGAGCAAAGCCCTCCTCACACTGACATCCCTCCTGGCATGGCAGAGGACATGGCTCTTCAGGTTCATCTAAGTTGGCACAGGTCAAAGGGCAGACACTGGTGCACTCATCAAAATGACTGTTCTCTGGACAGGGAAGAGCTGAGACAGAAAAATAATGTTAGAGACAAGAGCAAGAGAGGAAAAGACAGCAGCCATATCCATATTATAAGAAAAATCAAATTCTTAACCTCTATAGGGCAGTATGAACTTCAAATCTTCTATCCCTATGATGTTCCTTATATTGTGACTCACATGCAATCTAATGAATTACTGCCATGTTAGTAGTACTGTGTGTTCTATATCCACCACCTAGGTAATGGGGGAGTTTTTCTGGATTTTTTTGTTGATTGTTTTGTTTTGTGTGTCTATCGAACAGGATCGATCCGTTTGATTTTGCTTTACCAGACGTTCAATAATTAATGTATTCGAAAAATAATTTACCATTCTGTACAATCATTGGAGGCTATGAACATCTCTCTCCAGAGTTTAATCAATACCTAATAAAAAAGGTCCTTAACCTAACCAAAAAGGTTCCATGATTAATCCTCAAGCATTTCAAAATTAAATGGAAAAAAAAAAGCTGAGTTTTAACGAAATTAATCAAAAAGCACTGAGTGCAATCTAGTAAAATTTAGTTTTTTGTGTGTTGATCCCCCTCTTGCATATGTACGGGGATAATTAACAGAGCATAAACAATCGTCTAACAACATAAGTGTATGTCTGTACGGTATGTATGGGTTTGTGTGAGGCAGCATGAATAAGATAAGATAAGATAAGATAAACCTTTATTAGAACCACAACGGGGAAATTGCATTATTACAGCAAAGAGCACACAGATCAATGTAACAGAATAAAATAATTTAAATATTACACTATATTTTGTAATATATATACAGTAGCAGCGCCTTGGCGAGGTTTGCAGTCTCTGAGAGCTATCTTGTCACCTCTGGCATAGAGAGTATGGTTTTGCCTTAGTTTGTTTGTTAGAAAGATTACAGTAAACTCATTGACATATTTGCATGAAATTCAACCTTGCGGTAGGTTTTGGTGTATCCTAAAGATGATTACAATTTGGTGTCATTAAACAATGACTTTGTGACTTAATATCACAATAATGTTTTTTTAAACATTGTGAGATTTAGTCCATTGTGGTGCAGACAATCGGCTGTTCAGTTAGTTTTAGTTTCTGGGTCCCGTTTTCAGAAGATTTCATTTTCAGGCCCTGAAAACACATTTGCCATGTAAGTGAAAAGCTAATCTACAACAAACGTTTAATGTGAAAACGTTTGTTGTCTAAATGTTCTTCAAGAGATTAGCGCAAACTGAAACAATCTTTAAGCCTTGCCATTTATATCTCCTATGGACATACCCAGCTAACCTTTACATTCCACCCTTTACTAAAATAACCTGATTCTTTAAAGTAATTAAATATCTACTCACGGCAGTTTGTTGCACTCCTCCAAGAAGCAAAGCTTATCTGAGCGTCCTGACAGGCGGTGGCATAGGCCTGCAGCGATGAACACAGGGCGGAACGATTCCCTTCCTTAACACACATGTTGTACAAGCAGTTCCTAAAGAATGGCGAAGGGTTGACCACAGCATGACATGCAAGAAAGGAACTATTCCCCGGGTCGTTGATGTTGCCGCACATCCAGGGACTCTGGTAGAGCCGCAAGCCTGTGCACATTCGATACAGGTCATCACAATCCCCATTACAGGTGAGGTCGTCAGCAAGGGACCGCCAGCCCTCTGTGAACTGTTCAGTAGACTCTGCCAGGCGTCCATTTGGAAGACGAAGGTCATCAGTGGAATTGCCATTGAAGAGGCCACATAGCCCACAAGTGACATTGTAGAAGATAGTGGAGAGGGATATGTTGAGGTTTCCTTGGCGTGTGTAGTGGACACGAAGCAAACCACGGGACTCCACCACTGTAGCATTGCCTGGCGCTCTGTAAATCATCATTGTCTCCATTGGATGGACATATGGTAGCCCCACTGATTCGCCATTCACCTACAACAACAAAAAGATGGTAAGCAGCTGAATATGAATAACAAGCGGGTTATTTGTGGGTAAACGACTCACCTTGACTATATCAAAATCTGTCCCACCCATCTGAGCTTCCAGGTTAGCCACTGTAACCACCACCGGCCTCTTCCAGGAGGGACCTTTGTTCATCAGCCTTCTGCCGATTTTTACTTCCACCATTGAGCCATTAGCTGGCACTGCCCCACACAGCTTCAGAAGGTAGTAGGAGCCGTCATCTGGGAACGGCAGGAAGGTGCCATCAAAGGAGGATGCCACTGAGTTCTGGGTTATTGAGCACACACCCTCCCTCTGAGGGTAGCAACCCAGCAAGCCCACCTCTGCCACACACACTTCTCCGTCTTTACAGGACTCGTTGAAACAGGACACTTCCCCAAATGGGCCACAGTTGCAGCGAAGGGTACATTCACCTTCTTCACCACTAGGGCCAGCCCAGAAAGTGCCATTCAGGGGGTAATAGAGGCCTTTATGCTCACAGCCACAGTCTTCATGCTGCACACAGCGGCTGCCGCTAAGGACGTGGCCTTCGTCACACTGGCAGCCCTCAGTGCAGGGGTGAGCGCAGTACAGCGGTGCAGTGAGGTCCGAGCAAGATGCTGGGCAGGCACTTGTGCACACTTCATAATGGCTGAACTCAGGACATGATAAAGCTGAGGGCCATTGAAAGAGAAGATACCGTCAGATAAAGCAATGAAATTTGAACAATCTCTGTACATTCAATTAAAATGAATCTCACCACAGAAGGTGCGAGATCTCCAGGGTCGTATTGTGACACCAAGAGCCTGACAGGCCAAAGCATATGCCTGTATGGCTTGACAGAGGGTTGTGATATTTTCTTTGTTGCTGCACATGTCGTACACACAGCTATACACAAAAGCTGTAGGGTCCACTACAGCCCTGCAGTCCCTAAAAGGTCCATCAGTTTTGTTAATGAGCCCGCAGTAGTCTGAGCGAAAGTAGAAGGCTTCAATGAGAGGGTCGCACACCGTGCAGTTCTGGATGCAGCCGTCTGTACAACTCCAGTCGGTGTCCTCTGCACGCCAGCTGCCCCCTAACTCTACTACGCTCTCTGCTAGAGAGCCATCAGGGAGCACAGGGTCGTCAGCAGGGTCATCATTGTAGTTGCCACAAAGGCCACAAGTGTTGTTGAAGTAGGAGCTTGGTAGGGATATTGATGCGTAGTGTTTACCATCGTAAGTTACCAAGAGTCCAAAGTCTGTTTCTAAGGCAATGGCAAACCCGGACTGATATACCCTGACAGCACCAAGCTGGAGCTGGACCGGTAAAGTCTTCCTCAAGCCATCCACCTGGAGACAAATAAGAAAAAGATGGACAGATTAGGATAGAAAACTTTTGTCAATAGTTAATATATGCGGATGGGGACATGTTAATGTTTTCCCAATCCCTTCGCTTGTCAGAACTCCCAAACGTGTTCTGAGTTCTGAGCTTGATCATCGATATATATTCGATGGGGGAAAAAATAGTTAAACATCCAGGAGGTAAATTGTGATATGTGGAGGGCCCAATTCACTCTCCAAAGGCTAAATGCCATGTAAATGATTCACAATTTGGAGTGCTCTGGATATTCTCACCTGGACTGATCCAAAGTTCCCTTTGGGTAACGTGATTCTGTGACCATACACTTCAACTGTGACATCTCTAAGCCAAGAGACAGAAGCACCGCCTCGATTCTCGTTTTTGGCCTCCACACTAAAGAAGGGCAGCCCTGCCACCTCCCAACAGGGCCGAGCAAGCAGGTAGGAGCAGGTTCCCTGGAAGTGGTACAGGAAGCCATCGAAGGTGTGATAGTGTGGGTCGCCGAATACCACACATGTGCTGGTGCGGGTTGGTTGGCAATAAAAGGCTCCTTCCTGCTGCTCGCAGGTCTCCAGCTGCCCGCATGGAGCCTCCAGGCACTGCACCTCATTGTCAATGTCAAGGCAGCGGCATCGCTGTGAACACTGGTCAGACAACCAGAAGACTTCCCCACGTCTATAATATCGTCCTGGAGAGGAGGTAGCATGGAATGAGTTTAAAACCAGACTCAATTTTTTTTTTCAGAATATCATAGAATCCCTAGTTTGCTTAACGTAAGATGTTGCAAGAGTGGACTGAATTATCAGTGATGTAACTTGCCGTTATAGCTGCAGCCATTGGCGGGATCTATAAGTTCTGTGTCAACACGGAAGAACCAGCGCCCTGGAGTGTTTACATTGGTTGTGTGCTCAATGTTTACAACATCATTGGACCGTGATCCAGGAAGATTGAAGAAGTGACCAATGTCTCCACCATTAAAACCTGACTGAAAAGGGAAAAGGTGTGAGGGACGTGAGCTGAAACGCTTTTCATATCATATCATAGGAAAGGATGATGAAATTATCTTGTGGACACACCTGAGCGGTTGTCCCACCCAGTCCTGTAAGAGGATCTCCACCACTGGCTGTTCCTGTGCTCCATGTGATTTCTCCATAGTTGAACATAGTAAAGGACGACACGCCATCTGAGATTAGTAATGTTTGGAATGTGTTCACCTTTAAATTTGAAAAAAGAGGAAATATAGAACGGTTTATAAAGAAAAATAGATGTATAATCCACCTGCAACCGCCTAACAGTCATTTAAATTTTTTGAATAAATCCCTATTATTAACGTCATCAGTGTCTTGAAAATCCATCAAGCATTTAAACTATGATTCTTTTAATAGTGCTGAAAAAAAGTCCTATCTCGAAATCTTAAGTAGAAACCTCTTAATCTGGATCAAACCCAGAATTTCATGGCTTCTCTCTCGAATTTCTCAGAAAAAAATCTGGATCTGAAAGATCCAAATTTTATTGGTTTCTTCTCTGCACATACCCAACCCTTTTTCAGAAATGTATAGAGATTTTTTTGAGTAATCTAGTTATCATCAGTGGAAATATGAACTCTTTGTTGGGGGGAACACAACAAGAGGGAAATCCTCATGAAAAATAATCATTCAAACATTTAACAAATACTTCATTTTGTGTAAAAATGACTTAGTTGCATTCCGAAATGATACAAAAAACGTCAAGATGACCAAATGATATACTCCAGATCTAATAACCATCTTGCAATGTCAAAAAAGTGACATTTTTGTGACTTCTGTGCATCAAACCGGATGCAGAGACATCAACCATCTCATCTTACACAGGATAAGGGAGTAAACAAATGTTTGCTGAAGTATTCCTTTCAGCTTGAGGATTGTTTCTTAAATAAATCTGATGTTTCAGGCAGGCTTTGAACTTTACCGGTGTTGTCTGGCTGCCTCCGTAGAAGGTGACTTGGTGCCATGTAGAAATAAAGACCCATGTGGCCGTGAACGTGGGCATGTTTTTGAAGTACTTCCTCACATCTTGCGTTGCCCTCTCAAGTATTTCCGGTTCTGTGGTCTCTCTGTAGTACACATCTCCGCGGATGCCATTGTGCACATCTGCCCACAGTGGAGCGATGAATGACCTGCTGTCACTCAGTGGAAACGCCTCAGGGGTGAACTGGCTAACCTGTACGTTGAAAGAGATCACGCCGTTGTTGTTGACCTGTGGATAGAACAGACGGGCATGTATTTCAATATTTTATACTTTATAGAATAAACCCAGTATTGATTGATTTGTTTTAGTGCATAACAAGAGTTTGATAGCTTACATAGATAGAGCGGTAGGGGACATTGAAGAAAATGAAGCTAATGAGCAAAGTTATTTCAGCAGAGCTCCCATCATCCATCTTTGGGGTCTCTAGATCTCTTTGACCGGGTCCATATGGATACAAGATGTCCTGAGTATTAGCTAAAAGGGGAACTCATTAGATTGACTTAGTTAAATCCTAAAAGATGTAAGAGTGGATTTGGAGGATTACTTATACTCATACCTCTTATCTGTACGATGAAGCTGAAGAGCAGAATGATTGGACAGCCTGGCCTGACCATTCTAAAAAATCAGAAGATAATAAGTTTAGGGATCATATCAGATCTCAGATATCATTATGACGCGTCTTTTGTCAATCCTCCGTGAGCCGTTTTGATTATGTGCCTTGTCTTTATAGAAAATGGAAACTAGGCCTTTGCTGCCAACAACATATGCAAGGGTATATCCATAAAGATCCCCAAATCCCCTGCGTCATACAAACAATCCCCCTGATTGAACCTCTCAATTTAAATCAGAAATTATGTCCATAGTGTTTTCTGTGAAAAGAAAAAGATCCCCTAGACAACTAAATATAAACATTTAGAGCGCAATATGATATAGTCAAAATAAATATTCTACCTGTCCATTCATATGTACCAAATCTAGACTTATTCAGACTAATGGTTAAACTAATGGTTAGATGTCCCAAAAAAATCAATTGTGTTTTGTTGTAAAAAGCTCCCTGTTGTGAGTATAATATGAACTATTAAAGTGAAACATAATGTACACAAGATAGATCTCCCCTACTCAATACATCAGAACTAAATTTGAACTAAATCGAATTGACTGTTAAGAAATTATTACCCAAAAACCTTTGGAGATAAAGCTCCCCCTCTGATGCGTGACATTTTCCATAAAATCCCCGACTTTTCGGGGTTTCATTAACAGCAAACATGAGTCATTGGACAACCTCTCTTAAACAGGGCAATCGGACAAAAGCAGGGAGAAGGTTGAGCCGTCAAATCAACGTCACGTTACTTCTTTAAGATCAGGCTCCCAGGTCTCCCCTGAGGAGCCCTGAAAAGACTCTATTATGCATGTCAGAACAATGTGTCAGGATCACATTTGCCTTACACTCCCATGTGACAGCGGCAGTGAACTACGGGGCTCTCTGTGCCTCGGATCCCTGCATCTGGCCAAACTGCCCCGCTGCACTCCAGCGTCCCTGTGTCTAAAGCCGCAAGGCTGCTCAGGACCTAATTACCACTTCTGTTTGGGAGCAGTCCATGCCTTGTTGACTAAGGGGAGAGGAGCATCAACACTGGGGCACTAATGGCTTTAAGTGAGTAGGTTTGAATTGCCAAGGTCCTTGCAGTGGTCCATAGGGGATGTTCAGTGCCTGACTTGGAATGTTTCCCGCCGACAAAGTAGAGCAGGTGGCCAAGTTTGCGGATTTTACTCTCAGCAAACAGCATTTAAATATCTAATGATAAATTACAAAAATTCTTATTTTTATTTTTTATACATTCACAGATATGCCATTTTGTGTTTTTTTTTCATATTAATATTTTAATTAATAAAGGCCCAAGAAAGAGTTAAACAGACAAAAATACAATAACCTGACATGACTTCACAAAACCAGTTCAAAAGAAATGAATAAATGATTATTTACAAAAACAAATTAAGGTGACAAAACACATCGTCCAAACAAAGACATGACTCTAACACACAATAATAATATTAAGGATCCTTGATTCATTTGTGCGCTTAAAATAAGAGTAACAATAAACGTACAACCTTAAAAATAAAGCATAAATACTCTACTAGTCATATAGTCCAACTCTTCAAACTGATTCTTTCCCCCATACTTTGTCTTGATTATTTCTTCCAAAAGAAATTGGATTTTTAATCTATTTAAAAAAAACAACCTTATATTCAAGCTGCTGCTAGATTGAGCTTTTTGTATAAAGATTTTGCCTAAAAGAATAATTATATTACTTAACTGGAGTCTTCATCCTTCATTCAGAACCAGAACAACCTTTTTCAGCAAGACTTTTTCAGCAGACTTCCCTCTACATGTGCATCAATGGGCCTCGGTTACTCAAGACCCCATTGTCGGTTCACTAATTTCGTTTCCTTAAACTACTTTGTAGGTACAAACCAATGCAGGCAGTGAACAAACACAAGACCTGCGGTTCTGGAGATGCTCTGAGCCCAGGGGTTTTTTACATTAGTCTTTTCCCCAGCTAAGCTTTGCCTGATCAGCCAAAAAATTTGCGTAAGGAAATAAAGCTTTTATAAAGACACCTTCAGAGCTGGGAAATCAAATGTCTATTGTCCTGGTTAACACTTAAATGCTACATTTAAAATGTCTGCAATTTATTTATGAAGTCATGAAAAACAAATCTTTTTTATAATCAGGCAATAGAAATTATAACGCATTGTACATTCAGTTGAACTGAGTAACTAATTTATTGTCTGTTTTCTTTTCCTCCGTTTACAGCTTCTCAGCTGTCTCATTGCAATGGTTTCCAGTTTAACGAGATCATCAGTGTAATTTTAACTTCACCTGTCAGTGGTTATAATGGTATTTATTGATGGGTGTTGTCCTTACCAATAAATAACCGCTGGTAGTGTATTACTTATTCTAATTCTAAATTCAACTATTGATTAAGCAAGTTAATTTAGTCAAGGTTTAGTCGCAAATATCAACCAGTGCAATGTCTTATGCGTAAATGATTTATTAAAGGCAAATTTTGAAAATACATCCCAACATTGCGTTCCAGAGTTGCATTGATGAATGGTTAGCTGGCATGCTAGCTTTCATAAAGTTAGTGACCTCATTGAATTCTATGAGGCGCTTACATTTGTTGTGTTGCATTTGTTGCTGCTCAAGTAGTTTTATATGAACGCTGAGCTTTATGTTCTTATTAGGCATGTTTACATATTGTATATAATGTTGTGGCGGTGTCAGCGGTTGGGAACAGGGGATAACATTTTAGGGCTCTTCCAAAATTAATTTTTCTTACTATGACCCGCCCTACTCTGCCTCTGATTGGCTCCGCATTATATTTCTCAGAGTCAATGTTCTTTCAGTGATGGGTAACTTGAGAAACGTCACATCATGTTGAGCCAATCAGCGGCAGTATAGGGCGGGTCACGTTGCCGCCATTATAGGGTCTGTAAACTGGTTGGCGGAGGCATGTGCCATTGAATGCTGTAAAATTTATGACTATAACTTTGAGTTGAGCAAAGTTGCTGAATAATCCAATGGGATAGGATTTTGATGTGTTCACAAACACAAAGAAAGTTTTTCATGTGGCGGGAATAAATACAAAGGCAGAGCAAAGTTGGGAGTAGACGCAAATACACAGAGGGCAACGCAAGTGACCCCAGGACATGAAAATGTGCATCACTCAAATCTTTTCCTAATTTCAAAAATTTCAACTTGGGCGAGAAATTCAGGTGTTGTATGTAAATAGCCAATCAGCTTTGAGATTCTCCAGATGTCACATGTTCAGAAGGCAAGGCAACTTTATTTATACAGCACCCTTCATGCACAAGGCAATTCAAAGAGCCTCGCAGACAAATACAAATCATTAAAATAAGACTTTAAATCAAAGTTAAAAGACGTTAAAATAACGCAAGCAGATAAAAAGTTTGCCAATTCAAGAAATATATGTTTTAAAAAAAAAAGCATTAAAAGACAAAGATAAAAACAAGAAAATGGAAGTTCCCGACTCAAACCAGGGTCTTCATTAAAAGCCATAGTATAAGATAACGTCTTAGCACCTGATTTAAGAGAGCGGACGGTTTGTGCAGACCTCAAGGCTTCTGGCAGTTTGTTCCACAGATGAGGTGCATAGAAGCCAAAAGTTGCTTCACCTTGTTTGGTTCTGATTCTGGGAACATGGAGCAGACCAGTCTCAGATGGATGTTAATACAGGTACGGAGGGTAAAATGATCAGAGCTGTATGTGGACATACAGCGGAACATGACACAACTTTGTATATTTAATGAGATTGGACGAAAAAATGAGAGGTCAGGCTATCTGGTAAGTTCTAAAATATGTCTTTTATTTAATTTCAGCGATTTGGATTTGCATTGTTCCTGGGAATGTGACAAGTAAAGTGAGTATCCAGTCCGTGTAGGAATGCCATTGGAAATAAATGAGTTCATAATCACATCCAGTACTTCTCCTCTCCTGAAGATAATACAGTTGATATGTATCAGCCGGTTCATGAGATTACTCTCTAAAATCTCTGCAAATGGAAATTGAGTTCAGGTGGGCCAAAGTTAGTGAGTACTGCTGAAGGAGGTATGCTCCAATGTCATCAGCCTCTCATCATACACTGTCAGACGAAAGATTACCACAAGTGCTCATCTGACACTTGTAACTCTACATCTTATCTAACTGGTGTTAATTTGATGCCTTTTATTGGCTCATATGTGGTAAAGACTGAAGGACTTAGAACATGAAGACGCTTAACCCTTTAATCTCCCGCTCAACTGTTTGTTTGAGATCATGTTCAGTCTCTAGTTCAGCCACTTGACTTAACCGTTTAATTATACGATCCATGTCAGCATTTATATGTTAATGAGTAAGGGGCCAAGGATAAAGCCCAGGGGGACACCAAAGATCAAATTGGGCTGAGATGGTAATTGCTATGGCTAATGACAAAGTCTTACTTGATAAGTAGGCTTTTTTCTGGCATATTTAAACATGTGTGGACTTACTAAAATATACTAAGTAGAATAATGGACTTGATACAACAGAAACATGTCTAATAAGGTCAAGTCGAAATAGATCTCTGAAAATATGCTTCACCAACAGGTCGAGCTTATTTAACGGAAATGTACCTTTTCCATGAAATATGAAATCTCCAAATTTCCAGAGCTTTTCTTTCTCGGCGAGGACATTAAAAGCATAAAAATCTATGTATTTATTTCATTTCCTTTTTAGAATTTTCAACCACATGGGTTTGCATCTTATTAATATTAAGGAAAACTGTTGGATTGGGCAACTGTATTACATTTCATTAATTGGTTATGGTAATGAAGCAACAGCGGCAACCCCAGTTGCTACAGAACAGACTCCAGCATACCCCACATATCTGACATAAAGTTCTTAAGTCCATGTTTGCTGCATCAAACCTTAGGAGGAATGTTCAGATTTTATTCAACACGGTCCAATCAAAAGTTAAGAAACTGCGGATGAAATGGCGTAAAGTCACTCACCTGCCTTCAGAAGATGGACATCTAGCGCCTCAATAGTCTAACCTGGCAACCTCAACACAACAGACTCTCATCCAGCAGAGGATCATCCACAGAGAGGTGGCAGTGGAGGAGACAGCTGCTGATGTGTTGAAAGGAGAAGAGGGTATGTAGAGGGCGCAAGCACCTCTTGTCCAATTCCAGATCCACAGGATTACCAGCAGAAGAGGTAAGGATCAATATATAAGTTTTGAAAATGGTGAGGTCCTCAGAGGAGAATAATGGAGAAAAGCACCTGTTGAAGCCGTCTGTCTGAAGGAGCAGGTGCAAACTTTACCTGGGATAGTGTTCAACTTAATCTGAGATCAGTTTTTGGTGAAAGGGGGCAGTTGGGCTGGACAGGGAAGTGTAGGGGAGGGACAGCATAGGAATCTGAGGAGGAGAGGGAGTGTAAACGGAGCAATGTGTAAGAAGGGTAGAGGGAAGGTCAGAGATTTGAAAGTGATGGAAGGAAGTGGAAAATCCGAATTGATGCTCCCGGACAAGAGAGGTGTCACAAGGACGAGTGTCAAGGCATTTGGGTAGGATCTGTCACTACTGCCAAAATGTGCCAAATGGTGATAAACTCTGTCTTAATGGAAAATGTTGAGGGTAGCCTCTACATCCTCTGGAACCCCGACATTCGATTGGTCTTCAAATCAGTTGTAGTGTTCCCTTTGGATTTGACAATTAAGTTTGCCATGGTTCAAATTGTGTGCGGAGATTTATCTGCACTAACACACCAAATAAGGACTGCCTCGCTCCCTGGGACATTTATGGACAAAAACCAAAAACACACGGTCCAAACCCTTCGCTTTTCAAGCTCAGTGGTAGGTCGAGTTACAGCATTAACATGAGTCATTTTGGACACTGTGAAACCCTTTCTAATTAGGAAAAGACTCATTTACAAAGTTATACAAGACACTTAATTTCCATAGATGCTGGAGAGATAATGAAGGCAAGTCTCAGGTGGATCCACACTGATATGGTCTGGGAAGGAGAGGGCAGTCAGTTGGGTCTTTGTTGCCAGTGGACAGTGGACGTAATTGGAGAGGCAGGGATCAAGATGTGTGAAAGGCTCCAGTGCCAAGGGCAGGACCAGGACTCCCATTAAGCAGCAGCGAGGCTCTCTGTGGAGCCTTCTTTATACCTCCCGCGTCTTGTTGTGTAAATGGACACATACTCTTAACCAACTTGTGAAAGAGAGCTGTGCACAAAGACGGACAAAAAAATCAACAGTTACAAATGACCTGCTGGGTTAGGCGAGCCTCCTGACCAAGGGTTTGTGTTTTCGGGAAATGTCGGTGATGGAGAAATGGCAAAGGTCAAGATGGGCTGATACACCTGATTTGTTTGTACGTATAATCCATCAAGAAGAGAAAAACATGACAGTAATTGATCCCCCTTTTCCTCTTTATTTCTGCGGTCAAATGACAGCTGCTACATTAAATATTTTTTGAAACAATGCATCAAATTCAAATATGTAATGTAAACGGGGCATTTTATTATAGGACGTTTACATGACTATGGACTAGTTAAAGGTTTTGGTGTCTTTCAACTCTTTGCTATGGTTTTAATGGCCATTAAAGGGGTGTATTCCAGAGAAGTGGTTTAACAAACCCTAAGTTCAACCCTGAGTTCTGAGTTGATCAACCCTAAGATGAGAAACTCATGAGTTCGGGGTTCCAGAACAACTGACCTGATTTTGTTCAATCAACTCTGAGTTAAACTCGCGCACAAGTACGATCAAAACCCATCATTGATGGAGCTCAGATACTGTGATTCACCACGGTAACCAGTTTGATGCTATGGGCGCATATTTCATGCCATTTTAGCATTAACTTTTAATTGGGTCACCAGCAGACATTTAGAAAAAAAGGCGGCTTCATAAGAGAAGATCAGAAAACTGCCGTGGGAGAAAATTGCTTCCTGAATGAATTAATCCATTAGCTTTACAGCATTTCCCCTAAATATTACTGTATTTTTATTTATGGGCACTAAGCACAAATGAACTTGAAAATAAAATATATATACTGAGTTTAATTCTGGTTGGACACAGAGCTCAGTGGCTGACTTAAATATTTCATTTAAGAATGCGACGAGATTCGCCCTACCCCTCGGAGTGAGCCGGAGAGAATGGCAAAAAAAAAAAGGGACACCTGGAATATCTTGCATGGACTGCTGCCACCGACCTGAATAAACTTGATGGAAGGCAGATCGGTTCATGATTATACATCACTTCGGTTTTAATCCCATTTAATTCAGTTTTTGGGCAATTTTTTAATTTAATTTAATACCGAACATTCGCTGATGTTGAATAAGAGATTCCGTTGGAAAAAAGAAAAAAGAAAAAGCTACACAAACTTTTTGCTCCGATATGAGAGAAGTCTGTAGTCTGGGATTTTCGGTTTGAGAATGTCAGTCAGTTAAATCATGGAATAAAAGCCAATTGATCTGGGTCTCTTAGTCCTCTCTAATCTCCTCTATTCTGGTCACAGACAGACAGACACTGGCAGCTTTGCCTCAGGTTCAGAAGGAAAAACTTAGGTTTTGTTATAGAAAACATGCCATCGAGCAGGTTAAGTTAAGGTAAGACAAGAGCTTTATTTTTGTAATTATACAACGTGTACAACGAAATTACGATGGTCAGATTGCAGGTCAGTCCTGAGCCGCTGCGACTAAGCCCACCGCCACTATGGGCCAACCGTACCCGATTCCTAGCACACATGTTTTTTTTTTATGTGTTCAAGGAATCACAGAGGAGGTTACTGTAAGATCCCGAATTAACTCTCTGAATGAAAAGAAAAACCCTTATTTTAGGTACTTTTGGAGGAGGAGGGGATACATGAAAATATGACACACAAGTTCATTTTTTCACAACATATACCGGCATTTATTTTTTACAAAAAAAAAAAACACTAGACAAGAACATGTAATAATACTATTTTCCCTATTTATTTACCAAATGAGGTAAATGGAAAAAATAAAGTATAAAAAAATAAGGATTCAGAGCTCGGACGAAAAACCTATTATTCCCAAATTAAATAAAACCATTGTTTACTAACCATGGTAGTTTGTTTTGTTTGATTTCGTTTCTATAAATGGGGTGCAGTGGGTTACCAAAACTTATCTCTGTAACAAAATGAGACGATGCAGGGTTGAAGAGTCCTCCTTACTACGTGGCTCCTCTGGGATGCTCTTTATCCAAATAGATAGGGTTCTTCGGAAAATCATCAGCATTGAAAAATAATCTGTACAATCATAGTACATTCAATTATTATCAAATTAAAATATTGTCAGATCTGGAATAATTAAAAAATACATTTTAATCTGAAATCTAAATTATTTGAACTCAATCAAATTTAATTAATTCGTTTTTATTTTTTCTATTTTCTTTGATTCATGTCTCATCAAGTAGGTACCAACATGTAATAAGAAGTTGATAACATCCAATTATATTAATCCATATAAAAAAAATATTCCACTTTTAACAGCATACCTCGACATTGTTTGTTAGCTCATTCTGGTTAGCAATATTAGCTAATATGACTCATGTCCAAAAAAATGGTTAACACTCACCGCAGACAGAAATCACAGTCACTCAATACTCATCTTTGTTGCAAGTAGTTTACATATGGATGGATATTGATGTAAAAAAAAGTAATTAACCATCTTCTCTTTTCTTTTTTTTTCATGTATGTTGCTAATTTCCTCTCTGCTTTAGCTCGCGCTAGTTCAACCGCCGTTTCTTTTCTTCTACCTGCAGGGAAACGCTATGAGTAACTTCCCTCTGTAGCGCCGTTACTGTCCTCTAGTGGAAGATCACAGTAGTGCACATGCAAAGCAAAAATATATTTATTTAATGTGTTATATATAACCATGGTAACTGACTCAGAGTTGAACTTACATCATTACTGCATCCTGCAACGGTAAACCTGGAGTTTCCCTCATCTGAGGTTTGACAAACTCAGACTGTCTCCGGAAAACTCTTTCAAAGACAGTTTTTTTTAAGTGTGAAAAACTATTTGACACCCTGCTGGTTTCTTCTGTTTTTGTGGGTCTGTATTACTAAGCAGCTTTGGTGTTGACCATTATTAGATTGAAAGAATTGACAAAAAATGGTTGATAATTCCACCCAAATGCTATGTTAATACATCAAGACCCTGAGAAACAACTTCAGAATTAAAAAAAGAAAAAATACATGCATGGATTTATATCCATTATTATTTATGTTTGAAAGTATATCAAAGAATTGTATTATCGGGTGATTGGCCTGTGAGATTTTCTTTGTTCCCGGAATTGCACACGAACTTAGTTTTTGACAATAAACTTTCTGGAGGCTGTGAGTATCATTGAGGTCACAAATGATCATTTCATACAGTGAGGTCAAATTCAAAAATGGTGGCAGACAGTTGTATTTATGTATTAATTTTATTGACTCCTTATGCCTGGCTGCGATGGTTAGAGTATGAATTTGTAAAATTACACAATTTAGGCACCTAGTTCAGGTGTATATTTAGCCCAGCATGTTGGAAGATTGTTCAGACATCTTTCTATTTGTTCATTTATTTAAAAAATCCTTCATCCTTCACTTTTCTGTCTTGCTTTTCATATCACTTGTACTATAATTCCTTAAGAGTGAATGTGAAATAAACTGACCAAGTCAACCCCTCTGTTTGTGGTCGGGTTTCTGTCTGTCCACAAAAACATGCTTTTCATTGAATAACATCTGAATTGGGCGCACAGAACCAAAATGTATGGAAAAGACCCATACTCAACTCTCTAATTCACAGTAAACCTTGTTTAACTCTCTCTCTATGCTCTCTTTGAATAGCGACTGTCAAAAATCCATGGATGGTTATTAAATCAACATACATTGATCAAATCTAGTCCAAATTTGACCAACGATTTTTGACTAACCTTAACCCTATACATATGATTCGACTCCAGGGGATCTAGTTTGTGTTCATCGTGTTTTGATATAATTGTTCATATTTCCCTCAATGGGGGACCATTACATCTGAACCATATGTGTAATTGTATCAAGACATCTTCAAGTGTTTTTGAAGCGGGGAATCATTGACTCTTGACATCAAACGTTTCCGTGCAGCAGGAGGGTACCGTGTGGGAACAGGGTCAAAGTATCCTGCATCTATGCTACGGAGAATCCATCATGCCTGACCTTCACAAAGAAGTTCCTGGACTGGATACCCGCTGAGCTCCGTCACCTAATCCGTGGAGTGGGCCGCACTAATTCAACCCATGCGCCCAGCGGTTGGCTCGGCCCTGCCCTCTGCTCCTTCATCTCCATTCACGATGGCGAGCCGCCTTCCAGTAACTCAAACCTTATTTTACCCCAATGGCTCCTTCACCTGAACACACAATAGACCCTGTTCAGCCCTCCTGACCTTGATCCCCACTTTATAATGCAATGGGGTAGATCCGGGGCAGATCGGATACCGTCTGCACTTCCAGGTCCAAGAAAGAGGCGTGAGGTGTTATTGATGGACCAGCGTCCATCTTTCAGCCTTAGTCTGACCACGCCTGAGTCAGAATCACAGCATTCTGGTTACGGCTATCTATTAGCCTATGTTGGATTTTATGAAGGAGTGTTAGGGTCACCTTGAAGAATTAAAAAAAAAAAAAATACGAGAAAAAAGTCATAATTCTACGAGAAAAAAGTCATAACTTTACGACAAAAACGTCAGAATTTTAGACACACACGCAGCCTCCGGTGCGCGTCACTGAGTTAATGAAGTAGTAGATTACTTTAGGAGCACTGCTCAATGCCAAAGCATCAATCTCCACAGGTACCTTCAAGTTGTTTCTGTTCTTTCTTCTGAACAAACCCAGTTGTCTACGCAACCTTTTCGAAGTTTTAATACTCATGATCACATTGTGTCCATCTGTCAAGAAATGAAATATTTACTGATTCATCAAACTTGTATTATTATTCAAATATAGCCTGACAAGATGGTCAATGCTCCTTATTTCCAGGGACGGGTCAAATGCAGAGATACATTTCACAACGTTGTACTGTACATATGTTCTGTGTTAAACATGATAAATAAAGTTAAGATTTGATTAAATGAGTAGCATTAAATTCCGACTTTATTCTAGTTAAACCGCAACTTTTTTCTCGTAATATTAACATTTTTTTCCTCTCATAACATTATGTCTTTTTTCTCGTAATATTATAATGATGAATCTTAGTTATTTTCTTTTTTTTGGTCAATTTGGCCCTATTACTCTGTTGTAGGATGAATTGTTGTAGAAATTAGATCTAAGCCTACTTAGAATCAACTAAGACTCAAACTCAACTGTCCTTTAAATAAGATTAACTCAATTTATAAAGATTAAAAATCCACTATGGAAATCCACTTGCTTGTACAAAACTGTGGCCCTACAGCCATTCTAGCAGCTCCAAAAGCCTATACATGCTAAAGAGAACAACAAAAGGCTAACTTGCCAGCGGTTTTTGGCATTTGAACATAAAGATCAGTCAAATCTTGACTGATCCTGATGCAAGCACTGCACTATGAGTCAGTGGATCACTTGAGATCACAAGGAATCACAGATACAGCCATAACATTACGACTACCTACTAGGTGAAGTTAGAATAACATCGATACTGTAAACCTTAAATACTCTACTTATGTCAGAGGATGGGGAATTTGATGCAGTAAGTGAACATTTTTCCTCAAAGTTAAGGTATTTGAAGCTGAAAAAAGTATAAAGATCTAAGTTGTTTTGTCAAGGGCCACATGGTGATGGCGAGACGACCTGGTCGGTGCATCTCCAGAACTGCAGGTGAGAGAAGAGAGAGAAACTGGTGAAATGTCATTGATGCTGTGGGGATAGAATACCAGTTTGTTTCATCTGATCACCTAGAAGGGCCACTGTGGTTAAAAAAGTGAATGCTGGTTCTGATGAACAGCTGTCTTGGCGGCAATAAATTGTCCTATAAAGTATTAGGTAGGCATGTTATGTCACTTCATTTAATAGCTGTCAAGATATTTGTCTAAAATATAAAAGCTTCAGCCCCTTTTTTAAGTTGGCAGCGAGGGAATCACCAAAGACAGTCAGGATGCAGTATATAAGAGCTGAATTCATTTTATTAGTCAGGTCATGCATTCATAAAGACTGGGATCATTAAAAACAAACCAAAGGCCGGATTAAACTTGAAGGGATTTTCACCCACGCATGACCGATAATATTGGCAACAACCCTGCGTCACCTTTGTGCCTGGATGATCCGCCGCCGTCTGAGATCCCGACTTTAGGAAGACGGTCCTGCTGGAGGTGGTGGCTGGCGAAGATATGACACGCAGGATTTGAGCCAGGAACAGGAGGAGGGAGGAAATAGAGGGAATGCCCCCAGAAATGCAACACCGCCTGACACGTATGGAATGGACTCTCTGCAGCACATCTAAAACACACCTGCCAGAGAGAGAGCAGAATCCCATCTTTCCCCTCGGCCAAGTATTCAGTCTGTGAAACGGAGCTCTGCACACTGAGAACCTGAACCAGAACCTGGCAATCCAGAACCTGGAATTTAGACATTTTCTACAGAAGTAGGAACAGGGTGATTCTTCTCTTTCTTATTATTACACTATCTTCATCCATGTTAAATTATCGTATTCTTGAGTTTATGAAAATATGCAGTGATTTTTTTCCTGTTTCCATTTCTAGTTTCTCGAAACCCCAGATCGTGCAACTTAGACGAGACACTTGTGACAAACCAGGTTTATCATCATGCATTTTCCGTTCTAAGATTATCAGATGGCTCCACCTTCTTCTTGGCTTTTGTCCAAGAAGAATGCCTAAACCGTGGCTCGCCCTGGTTCTTCTGCTTCTCAGCAGCTTCAGTGATGGGTTTCGGGTGGCTCTTATTATCTGAAAGCCTCTAACGCTCAGGTTTCTGAGAGTTTGATGTGTAGATGCTGAAGTAGGGTGCAAAGCCACTGTAGCCAGCCTAAATGTGTTGAAGGTGAGCCTTCCACAAATGATGCCTACAGAACTAGAAGTGTGAAGGACCAGATTCTAGTTATTAACATATATTGAATCACGGCATAAATCCACTGCATCGAAGCATCGTGACAGGAAGTGGAACGCAGTGGGAGGCGGATGCTAATCGTTCAAATGACAGGTAATAACACACATCTTTATATTTTGTCCAATAAGACTCAGTGTCTAACTCCTTTATACACACATTGATAGAAGTTTCACATCAGCGTGAGTTCAAGGTCATGCCTGCTTCACTTGATCAAATCATTTTACCCTCAGTTTGAGAAAAAGTTGCAGAAATATTCTTCGATGTTTCCTTAGAAAATAAAGCGGGAAGATTGTGAGGAACCTGTTTGACCAACACTGATAAAAGAAAACACACACATGTTAGCACATCACCAATCCTCGACCTCAGAAGTGCAGCAGAGGCCATCGGCGTCACGTAGGAGAGACTTTCTGCTGAGAGAAACTGGGAAAAAAAGGCTGTAATTTTACACATCAGTAGTTCTGGCGGTGTTGGAAATGAGTTATTTTTTTCTGAAAAGCTTTCCTGAAGTGACGGAGTGCCGTTCAGGCAGCTCATGAAATGCAGTAAATTCTAGCCTTGCTATAGGGTTTATTAGAGTGGAGTCACATTTTAGGCCTGAGCGAGCCCACAGATTTCACTCAGTGCATAAAAATCACACGGGAATCAGGTGAAATTATTAGAATTTATTTTCCTTAAGAGAGGGGAAATCCCCATTAGAAAGTGCAGACTGAGCAATCTCAAGAAAGGACATTAAAATACCAAGATGCTTAAGAAACTACAAAAAGAAAACTCACAAGGCAGCGGGTGGACAGAGTCAGCACTATCTTAAAATCTGTATATATACTTTGTTTTTGGCATTAGACAAGACTAGAGGTGAGGGTGACGGGAGCGCAGATAATAATATATTACAACATTGTCTCCCTGAAATGACATCAAACGTATCTAAGCATAAAAATAAACCTGACAAATCCCCCATGATACAATTTGTTTTACGAAGCGACGACGCGTCACACTCATCCCACAGCCACCCGCAAGAACGCATTCAAAATATTCTGTATGCGAGTCGAGACAGCAAACATGTAAAAGGGTTCTCCAGTTATCTACATCAAACAGGCTGCGGCGCTGCGGCGCTGCAACAAGGCGACCCTTCAGCGTGTTAACACCCCGACTAGTCCCAGGACAAACATCCCTCGCTACAAACGTGATCGAGAGGAAACATTTTTTATCCTGGCAGCTCGCTTTCCGACACAATGGATCACTCTCCGAAGACGCCACATGAGGGGCAGAAGCGAGGCTGATGCAACCGCCGCCACCCTGGTAGCAAAAAACAAGAAACAAAACAGGTCGATAGAGCTACCTGTACGAGCAGCTGTTAGCCGTTAGCGACGGTTAAATCTTGTTCTGTGATTATGGTCTACCATCATTCGGTGTAATCTGTCTTTCCCGCTGTCTACTGCTGGGTAGAGGTTCCACTACAAATATTTTTGTCATCCATGATTCACAGATTAGGCGTCACAGAGCCATAAATTCTTGCCGCGTCTCGCTGTCTGCAAAATGGCAACATTTGACCTCGACTTTTCATTCAAGTCAAGTCATGTGACATCGATGAGGATGCAGGTCAACGGTTATCGGCTTTCAGCGCTTACTATATCGTTTCCACGCTTTTTGGAAATCATGGGAAAATGTGATGTCAGGGGAATCGGATCTCCTTTAAACTCTTTTGCTGTCACAGCCCTAGAATGTTTTAAAAATGAATCATACCTTTCATTAATAATTTAGTTCCCTTATTTTTTCACCAACAAAAGCACCAGACATCGGGCCCAATTCACACTGCAAGCATGTGCATCGGGCTCGATAACATCCCAGAATGCACTTTATGTTTCCACTGAACAATTTGATGTTGCAGGCGACCGTCGTCTCTGGGAGTCTATAGAGAAGTTCACAAGGTCACATCCAGTGAGACAGCAGAAACTTTAAAGAGTCAGGTTTGTTAAGTAGACATAGGGGTGGGGGGTGGGGGGCGAGAGCCTGATGCGTGAGCCCATTCTAACCTAAATACAGCGGAAGTGTCCATGACACAGCGACTGGTTTATGGTTACCATACAGACTGGGCCTCAATGTTTCTCTGCTGCCTCTTCTCCATTCATGGGCCGGACAGCCAGAAGACCGGCTGTAACCCGAGCATCAACACACCTTCTTTTCTCTGTCCCAGACCAAGGTTCACCTCAGACTGGTCTCTGAGAGACTCATCTTTCTGCCAGGGTGTCCTGGCTGAGCAGCATCCATGCGCTCAAAGCTATCCCCAACACACTGCATTTCTTAAAGTCAATATGGGCCTTTGTCTCCCTTCTAGAGAAACATTTGCATCCTTATTATTATTTGTAAGCGATGCTATCACTGCAGCCTTTCACAAATGAGACTGACGTGAATATTGTCACGTCGGCCTTAACGGAGTAGATAACGGATTTTCGGAGGGCATCTTTCACGGCAAACAGGCCGCTGAGTCATCTGCAACTCCCAAATAGCGAACGAACGAATAAAAAGTAAACATCTATGAAATGCTGATGATTTTTTAAATGTAATTTTCGGATTATCAGGCCATAACATGGACGTTTTTCCCCCTAACCAAACAAACACTTTTTTATAAATTCTAAAATGGTTTAAAATTTGACATTATTTGTGCAATAATTTGCATTCAGTTAATAATCATGGCAGCTGGTTTTATTTTTAGACAGGATCAGATTAGGGATGGGCATTTTAATCACAAACCCTATTTGGCAGACGCACTTGTCTATTCCAATCTTATTCAAATAGTTGCTGCTCACTTTCTGTTATCCTTTTAAAAAATTTCTCCACAAAACAGTGGGACTCGATAGTAATGGCACGTTGTTCTTCTCTTAAAAGTGGTTTCATACATCCTGTAGCTGAATTATCGCCACCTGCTGCTATAGAACGGTATGGCCCAGAAGCCAGCAAAAACGTTTATATATTATTAAAAAAGAACACTGAATGAGTATTGAAACATAATTGCCCATCCCTCGTCTGGATTTGCATAAAACCTTTCGGAAATGTGATGTCAACTGCCCAGCTCAAGCAACTAGCTCTCAAAATCTTTGTAAGTGTGTTAATCAAATGTGCAAATACACTCTTGAATAATTTATGCAGAATGGTGATCGGCGAACATCTTTGCATTCATGGCAGAAAAACTTTTTAAATCTCAAAATAGGAAAAAGTTCAAGTCAAACTTTAGCATCCAGTCAGTGTTCGTGATCTAAAATTCCAACCAAGCAGCCATCTGACTCAGAGATTGGAGGAGCTGCAGCGACTTTTGACTTTGGGCACGACTAGAATCTCATCCCCATCGTGAATACCGTAGGAATGGAGGGCCCGGAGGCCGCACTTCAACTCCTCGGGTCCCAAGACCGAGCTCATCTCCCGGTCGATGTAGAACAGCCGGATCCCATTGGTCTGTAGCTGCAACAGAGCTTTAAGTTTTTTCCTCAGGTCGCCCACCGTCAGCTCCAGACGGAGGCTGACGGACTCCACGCGGTCGCCCAAGCGAACGTCCACCATGGTGCTGCGCGGGCTCAAGTCCACCTCTGCCAGGGGGGCCAGGTGACCATATTTGGATACAAGAATGTGGTACCTGTGAAACAGCAGGGCTCGTGTCACTGAGGGGTTTTTCTTGTTATGGTTGGAAATACTGTGAAATAACAAGTGGCTAGAAAAAATACTATGCAGTTGTAAACGAGTGATCCATGTCCTCAAAATCATCTGGAACCAACTGTCACAGCATTTGTTTACAAATGAATCAATGTAGAATATATTACCAAGAGCAGGGTGACCCGGTAAATCCCCCCCCCCTCCAGGTGAGGTTAAGGTCGGAGAGCCCAAATTTTAACCCTTAATACTAACTAGGCCCTTACTGTCTTCCCCGACAGTGGGGGTATATCCCCGAAAAGTCCCCAATCCCCTCCGTTATAGAAGCAATCCCCCTGATTGATCTCCTGAAATTAAATATGATTTTATTTATACAGTATTTCCAGTAGAAGAAAAAAAAAAAAGCTCCCTAAATTGAGTCAATTATGAACTATTAGATTGAAATATGGTTAAAATGTGATAGATACAGATACATGACAGATGTCCTCGAGTAGATTCATAGTTATATACCATATTTGGACTAAATGGGACCAATACTTGAGAATTCATGGCCAAAGAAAGTTCGGCAACAAACTTCCCCCTATTGTCAAGACTTTACAACCAACCTTTTCCCAAAATCAATCCAGTTCATTCTCGCACTAAGGTCCATTTGGGTATAAAATTTGGAAATTATCCATGAAATCGTTTTTGAGTTATGTGTGGACAACAGTGATTTTCGTTTAAAAAAAAGAAAAGGAAAAGATCTCCCCCTAGTGAGTAAAATATTAACTTTTAGATTAAAATATGACATAAATAAGAAAGATCTCCTTGGGTTGAATCGTATGCAGCGAGTTTGGACTAAATCGATCCAACGGTTGAAAAAATTACGGACTGACAATTTTGCAGATAAAGCTCTCCGTAGTGTCAGAGATACACGACCGAACTCTGCCAAAATCCCCCCAGTTCTTCCTCGCACCAAGGTCTGTGTGGGTCTATAATATGTAAACCATCCATGAAGCAACTATTTATCTATCGAACTAAGACGAAGGAGCTGGCTTCTGCGGCGGCGATGATGATGATTCCCTATTAACCTCGACAGATTGGAGATATAATAATAATGATGGGCGAGAGTGATATTAAGAAACCATTATACCAATTCACTCGATACGAGTCAGTGAGTTAATATTGTGTGCTCTAGTCTAAAAGTACAGATTACAAAATATTCTGTACCTGTGGCCGTTACAGACCATGGCCCGGTTGGAGCTACATCCAATGGCTACAAGGCCACAGCTATAATATCTTCTCTTTTAAGATGTGCCAAAAGCTCCGCCTCATCCGGAAATGTTATACTTTACATTTCGGCATGTTCCTTAAATTTAATCAGCGAACGGGCAAATGACAATGTGGCTAGTGTGCGTTTGAGAGGCCGAGGCACGTTGAGTTCTCTGCCTCTTGCTTGCCGTGAGAAAGCTCTCAGCCGCCTCGAGGGAATGCGTGTTTGAGATAAGAACCACGGGACGATTAAATAAAATCCAGGGGAAAAGGCCTGCGCTTTCAAAGCTTCTGTAACAGCTGGGCCAATCAAAGCAATTGGCCTTCCCTCCCCAAAACTTCCCCACAAAGCCGATCCCCTGGCCAGGATTTTCTGGCAAAAACCTGTGGTGCACCCTGGGAATTGTCCTCTAAGGCCACATTGCACAAAGTGCCCTTCTAAGAGGAGACATTTAGCTAAAAGGCTTAATTTAAGCCGGTAAGCCTCCTAAAAAAAAAGAAGAAGAAAAAAGGGGGGTAACTTATTCTTGGATTATTCATTATTCTTTGATAATGTCACACTAGATCTATGCTGTCGTCCCCGACAACCAGGTTATATCCCCGATAAAATGCCCCACCTCCTTCGTTGTAGAAGCCGATCGTTGTTCCATAATGAACCCCTCAAATAAAATTTTAAGTTTTATCCACGCTTAATTTTTGTAAAAAAAAAAAAAAAAGTGAAAACTTATGAACTATAAGATTTTAATTTAACATAAGCAAGGTAGATCTCCTCGAGTTGATTCTTACGTTCCAAATTTAAACAAAATCAGACCCAATTGTGATTGATTGATTGATTTAAGGCTCAAAAACTTTTGGTGATGAAGATCCCCCTTGTTTCACTAATACACAACTCATCTCTCCCAAAATCAGCTCAGTACTTCCTCTCACTACATTGTATGTGGGTATGAAATTTGAAAAAGATTCATGTTATGCTTCTGGAGTTATCGCGTTAACACGAAGGATCTGCGGCGACCACGATTCCTTTTTATTGTCCAGCAGGACAAACATCTTTACCACAGATTTCAGATGAAATCTCTGTCCGTTTGTTCTCATCTACTTTATTTCTCCTGGCCACAATTTGACCTGCTTAGGAGTTTAAACGTTGATTTCCCCTGTTCCCACCCCGACTGGTTCTGAATGTTCTAGGTTCAGTCCCCTTTCAGTCCCTCTCGATTTCTTTCACTCTCTCAGATTTCTTTCACTCTCTCCTTGCAACTAATCCTTCCGGTCCAGGCGACACAGTCTGTCTTTATATTTCTGTTTTCCATTCCCACCACCGTTTTCCCAGAATACACACAACTGTCAGTGCTATTCTTTTTAAATTAATTTTTTTAATTAAACAAGTTTACCGGTTCATATCAGCGTCGCTACATTTATAGTTTGAGCTGCGTTTATAGTTTCTCAAAGCCGTGTCGTGTCAGATGTGTTCTGAGAGGCCGTGACCCCCCCGCCAACCCTACCCCCACCCAGTAGTCTGATCTCCCGGGGCAGCAAGACCACAAACCCATCCGAAAGGTAAGGGGATAGTGGTGTGTTCAATGCTTACCAAGCGTGTCTGACACCCCATAACACCCGCATGAAGTCACACACTGAGAACCAGGCAACCAAAACAAGACCATAAATAAAAATGTTTGAAGCATGGAGTTCATCTGGACGTGAATGTGTGTGGGCCTTTGACTGCTTGTGGTAAAGTGGGACTCCTTATGCCATAATGTGATTTGCATACTTTCGCAATTACACATAAAATTGGAACAACGCTTTTGCTTTGGCATATTCGGCAGGGACATGAATAGCCCGGATTGCCCGTTCACCTCCGGTGACATCAGAAATCAAATAAATCTCAACTCAAGGGTTGAAGTTGATAGGGTAGGTGTTTACTTCGGAGAAAAAAAGAAAAATTCAACCTGCTACCTCGTGTATCACTTTCCCAATCAGAGAATTCCCAGCACAAAGCAGTCATTGAACGCGTAGAGAGTGGAGCCATTGTCTCCCAAAGGTTAGTTTCCCCGCAGTCAAGATCTACGCCTTCCTTCACAAATCCCTCCCCAGCATTCTGCGAAGGTTAAGCGGAATGCAGTCGGCGAAGATCATGGAAATATTTGACCGCTTTGACCTCATTTTTAGAGTCACATTTTATAGATATTTCCATCTTGTACAACCTGATATTAACTTTGTGTAAATGTATGTTTGAAAGATGCTGCACCAGATATTAAAATAACAATTATGACTATAATAATATTCAAAAAGGAACTTCATGAGCAATTTTATTAAATTTCAAAATTATATATATGAAAATACTGCTGGTATCTGCTAAAAAGGTATCTGCTCTTACTAGGAAATGGCTTATCGTCGGTGAACCCGACTTTGAAATAACAGTGGACATTTACAGAACGGAGAAGACGAGAGCAGCAGCATCTGAACAATTATCTTCGTACTGGAAGAGCTGGCTTGACTGTGTGAGACTCCATAGACTAAAATTATATCTAATTATATATACTATTCCCTTCCCCCCCCCCTTATTTCCTTTTTTCCCCCCTTTCTTTTAACACTTACAAAAAGTGAATGCCTCTGAGGAGCAGCAGTCCAAAACTTGCGAGAAAAGGAAAAATCTATTTAAGAAATTAAATTAAAAATTAAAAAAAATAATACTACATACCTCTTTTAATTTGCATTATAAAAATCAAAAAATATACAAATATATCTCTATATAGATATTAATATATTAAAAAAAACAACCTGCATACAGTGAAAGCAGGAACTAATAATTCCTGAAATCAACACATCTGTAAATCTGTGCAGGGTTGGGTTGAAAGTCGGTTTAAGCATTGTTTTTTGAATGGTATAAAATTCCCCTGTTATATAATGTTATATATTAAATCATTTATAACCTCAGTAAGAGAGGGTCACGGCCCCCTGGTGGGCGACGCACTGCAGTTATTACCTCCCATGTGTCGTCTCTTTTCTTCTGTCATATTCTTGTAAGGGTTGTCTTTTATCTCTTTTCTTTGGTCTTTTTCTCTAAACTACCAACCAATCTTTTATCGTCATTATCCCAGGCTCTACACGGTGCCTATTAGTCTCGTCATCATTCCTGAACTTCTGCAGGCAAAGTTCCTTCTGAGATATATACAGAATTGGTCACGAAGTTATAAAAAACACGTGAAAGAAGATTGTGTATTGGTTATTAATTCCCAGTGGGAAGCCATAAACTGGATCTTTTTATGACTCGAAGAAGAAGATGTGTATCAAAGGACACACGTGTAATTTATGCGGATGCAGATGGACCCTAACCTCTATTATATCTAAATGTGAGCAGGTGGCATGAGCCACCTCTGCTTCAAGAGAGTAACAGTCATGTCTGACAAGCATGTGTTTATTGGGTGGAATTACACACACACTGCAAGTCTGAGTACCTCTGTGGGAGCTTCTGTTCTGGACAGTCCTGGTAGTATCGGATGAAAAACCTCTCGGCGTCCTCTCTGTCTCCAGCAGACACCGCGCCCCCGTTCAACACCACAACAGACGGCAGCCTGCAGGTAAGTAAAAGTTAGACGGCAAATAAGTAAACCTGCCGTCCTGCATGTGAAGCACAAAACAAATTTTGTTGTGTAGCTACACAAATGGTAAATCTGGCACCGAGCCATTAACAGCACATCCTTTTTCTGCCTGACAGTTGATCCACGGATCAGCCTTATTTTATCCAGAGATGCTGGATTGGATCGATATGAATAATCTGGATTGAATCGATACGAGGAATCTGGATTCAATCGATATGAGGAATCTGGATTTCATCGATTAGAGGAATCCAGATTGGATCGATATGAGGAATCTGGATTTCATCGATTTGAGGAATCCAGATTGGATCGATATGAGGAATCTGGATTGGATCGATATGAGGATTCCAGATTGGATTGATATTAGGAATCTGGATTGGATCGATATGAGGAATCTGGACTGGATCGATATGAATAATCTGGATTGAAACGATATGAGGAATCTGGATTGGATCGATATGAGGAATCTGGAGGCCAAGTCAACACCATGAACCGGTGATTGTGTTCCTCAAACCATTCCTGAACCATTTCCTCTATGTCTCAGGAAGCATAATTAACACAATGCATAGCATAGAAGCATAGCACAATGTTTAATCTGGCTGATTTAATCCATCTTAATACATCTAAGAATCCTACATGTTTGTATAAATTAATTTAAAATTGAACTGACCTTGTTTAAAAAAATAATTTAAATTAAAAGTAATTACGATTGTAAGTATAATAATTCTGCTGCATGTTCTCCTCAGCACCGTCGTCTCACAAGGTTGGTTTACATGGGACACTTTTCTCCTATCCGAATTAAACCTTTCAGAATTGCAATGTCGGTCGCCTGCCTCATGACCAGTGATCTTTTTCCGAACCGGTGTTTACATGCATCGACTCATCTCATCGGAAACAGTTTTCTGACATGCGCAGATGATCCACACCCTTCTTCATAATGTGTCTATAATTCTTCGATGAGCTGGGTGCCAACAGCCAATAGGTGGCCAGAGGAAGAATACGACAAAGAGGGCGTGGACAAGAAGTGACTTTCGTCCATCTAACCATCCTACTATGAAAAACTCTTTCAAAGCTGAAATGAATGAATCAGTCTCCGATGTAGTCTGGTATTGTTTCGAAGCGGGAAAAACTCTTTCTGGAACAGCGTTAACTTGCAGCGACTGGATATTGGAAAGGCTTTCTTTACATGCAGCGTTTCTTTCCAATTAGGCGACTTTTCCGAATACATTCGGAATTAGGCTGTCCATGTAAACCCACCTAGAGAGACAGAGGGTTCCGGGTTCAAATCCCAACTTGGGGCCTTTCTATGTAAAGTTTTTGTAGATTCTCTCTGGGGTTCTGCGGTTGCCTCCCACGGTCCAGAAACCATCAATGTGGTTGAACTGCTGCCTCTAAATTGAGGTTCAAAATGAACTAAAGACCTACCTTAAAATATAAGTAAGTACATAAATAAAAATAAACCCAAGTTTAAAAAAAAAGTGTATCTGGATTTAGATTAATTTATTTTATGCAACCGACATCCAGATGCATGACAAATAACAAGAACCAAAGCATCACACTGCCTCCACTTGCTTGCCTTCTTCCCATATTGTATCCTGGTGTCATCTTTTCCCCAGCTGTCCAGATGACACAGTCGCAGTCTGGACATTAGAGCACAGGGGTCAGACTGGGCCCACTGACGGGTTTGTCAGTGGCTATTCAGCAAGCTGTGATATCACTGTTGTGTACTGACACATTTCTATCAGAGACAGCATCAACCTTTTCAGCCTTGGCCACCCATAACCCTATCACCGGTTCTCCTGTAGTCCCTCCTCAAACCACTTTTGGTTCCATCTTCTCCAGACCAGTAACATCCAACAAGAACTGCAGTTCTGAGATAATCTGACCTTGTAGTCAAGCAATCACAATTTGGCCCATTTCAAAGTGGCTCAGATCCTGATGCTTACCAATTTATTCATCAATTGTTTCTATACCACAAAACCTGAGGGTTAGAAACAATACAAGACACTTGACAACAGGAAAGTAATAAACCAGACAAAAAAATGAATGCAACAGTAAATAAAAAAGAGAGAAAAGAACCAGTGAATCTGACTATACATTATATAACGATGAGGAGTGTGTGTACCTGCTGCCTAATTCATCCCTCCCACTGACACTGGTGTAACATGCTGTTGTAACAACATGATCAATGTTATTCACTTCACTGCTCCATAGTTATAATGTTATGGCTGATATTCTCATTCACCGTGCTACAAGGAGGTTATGCCTTTCGTGGCTGGTGTATGGCTGCAGCAGAGGAATCCCCGTTGCCCTGACTTCTTTCAGCTTAGGGAGGAAATTCAGCCTGTCGATGTCTTCCCACGTACTGAGGCCTGAACGACAGACGTGACATCAGAAACATCATCTGCGTCGGCGAATAACGAAAAGATGAGAACGGCATTCATCAGCTGTCTCACACCTGAGTTGTTGAGGTTGATGCTGCGCAGGTTGGGGAAGAGGTGCTGCATTGTTTCCTGAGTGTCGTCCACAGACTCCACACCATTGTTGAGCAGCACCAGTGTGCTCAGGCTCGGGTACATCCTCCCGAGCTTCCTCACCTCCGACCATTTCTGCAGCTGGTTGCCGGTCAGGTGCAGCAGGCGCAGCGACGGGCAGGTGGTGTGGGATTCTGAGATGGTGTTGTAGCCATTCAGGCACAGGAACAGCTCCTCCAGCCTGAATAATGAGAGGAAGGCTTTCTGTTTGAGAAGTGCCTGATCTGGGAAATGTCTGATTTTAACTCCTCGCTTTAGATGAGGTGTGTCAACGAAAAACAAGAATGTCGGCCCAGCTCTTCATACTTTCTGAGCTCGATACTAAGCATTCACCCATTCAAACAAACATTCACACAGTAATGACAATGGAGCCACCTCCTCATCAGGAGTTATCACCATTCACACCATCTTCCACAGGTCAATGGAACAGCCACTGGGAGGAAATTGGGGTACGGCGTCTTTCTCAACGATACTTCAACATGTAGACAATAGGTTCCGGGGATTCAACCACCAACGACCTTCAGATAACTTGACAACCGCTCCACCTCCTGAGCCAACATTGCCCCAATATTTTTGCCCCAATTTGGAGATATAGCCCCCCCTGGTGGTGGAAATATGTATCCTACCTTACTGGAAATCAATGAAATTCTTCCTCGCGCTAAAGGCCTATGCGGATATAAAATATCAAAATGATCAGTGAAATGCTTTTTAAGTTATTGCGTTAACACAAAGGTTCTGCAGCGGACGCAGTGGCAATGACGATCCCCCAACTTTTGGAGGTGATAATAAAAAAAACGTATGATGATTCCAATATCAAAGTTATCATAAGTCTTAAATCTGCAGGATAATGCGAGTAAACAGATACTTACTACTTATTATTCAATAACTTAAGTATGTCTTTGTTGAACTGAAGCACCAAAATCACTGTAGATGTTATTTTTGTGAAGCATAATAAGATTTCCTACATAGAAAAATATAAGATGCATATCCTACATTTTTTGTGCATGTAGTGTCAAAATTATTTTTAAAATATATCCCAATACTTATTGCCATAGGCCACAAAATAATCACAATATATTGTGATAGGACAAAATTTACTGCAATCACCAAACGTACTAGTGAATATTCACAGAATCAGGATGGTGTATATGAGCGGGATATGAAGCTTAATGTCTCTTTTATAATGTTTATACAACACAGGATATATATGGTACAGAGGAATAAAAGTTAATTGGGCTCTGAATACATTGAAAATAAGAACTTTAAAAAAAACGTTTACTAGACAAAAGCTCAGATGAACGAAAAAGCTTTTTTTTTTCCCAGAAAGGAGGGAAAACAACTGCTGCGTGTCGACGTTTCGTACTCACTCCGAAGTTTGTCGCGTGAGCGTGTGCACCGTGTCCCAGCTGACGTATGTGTTGATGAGCACGATTTTTCGGATCCGGTGGAAAACGTCAGCCAGTCTGGGCTCCAGCTGCACGCCGCTCAGAGGGTTCCTGCTCAGGTTGAGGAAGTCCAGCAGGGGGGTGTTGGAAACAATGGTGCAGATCTGGAAATCCACAAGCAGGGGATTGGGGGAAAAAAAATTAAGAGCCAGAACATTAAGAATATAAAACACATATGGTTATAAATAAGTTAATGACTTATAAAAGCTACTACTGTGTTATGCATATTGTACTTTTTACTTAACTGCATTTAAGCTTTTGTTATTAGTTACAAGTCAGTTAATACACAATTTAATCTTAAAAAAACTAAAATATTACAAAGTATAGTTTGAATTTTGCTTCAACATTCTTTTCTTTTTCTCTCTATTTAAAAGATGTCCTAGGCTCGAGTGTTACTAATTAGCATTTGTATAACCACTATTTCGCTTGTACTGGATAACTTCATCGATATAAACTGACTCTATGAAGAAAAACTTCAAATAAATACTCATCGATATTCCACTCCCACTTTTGACACTACATATATACTTTGATGTTGGTACTTCAAGTATAGATAATAGTTCTAAGAGGCATGTTACGATCATCGAGTTTTAGCTGATGGCTGATTTTCATCCAAATAATTGGGATCAGTGATTTAATTGTCTTCTGCCTTTTTAACACCCTATTAGAGCAAAAAGAATAACAACAGTGTAATAACGCAATTATTATCACCCAGGCTGTCAAACTTCTGTAACTTAGGCAGAAATAGGTAGATATGTATAGAGATTAGTTAGCTTTGTACAATTAGTTATTTAAGCCATTCGTTTTTTTCCATAAGTTTGACAATTTTCACTCTCAAAGATATCAGGCTCTCCTTTATCATTTGGCCTGAATGGAAAAAACGATGCAGTGTATTAAAAACAAATAAATAATTGAATGAAAAATAAATTAATAATTGGATGGTTTCATTCAGCCACGATATTTGCCGTCCTCCAACCACCTCTGTTTGAACCAATATTTGCCCATGATTGAGTCTGCTTATAGCATCTTCTCCGTCTTTCCCTTTTTTATCGAATAGGCTCTCCCCCTACGTAAGATGCGAATCACCGTGACACATCTACTAATCCAAGTAGAGTACGCTTTAATTCACGTACAAACAAACAGGAGGTTGCAATAATGGTCATCTTTGTGGGATATAGGCTTAAATAATCAAAAAGTTAAACACAAAAACCTAATAAAATAGCATACCTCATTCATTCCGCCTCAGATAAAATGCGATACCTCCCCCTCCTAAAATTCCAGACACTCAAAGACATTTTTAGACCTTGAGAATCAAAAAAAGAATTTCAGACATTCTACAGGTACACTGCCTGAATCTGTGTTCTCCCTCCTCGCTGGTCGGCTGTGTTGGCTTTCCTTTTTTAATAACACACATCTAGAAAAGTCATCTCAACTGCAAACCACTTGCTCTATGTTTCCAGCAACATTACAGACAGCAAAAAATCTGTTCTGTGAAGTCCATCGGGTCTTGAAGCTTCAGGACGCTCACCTCCTCCCAGTCATTAAACTGGTTGTTGGACAGGTCCAACTCCACCACATGGGCACAGAAAACTGCGATGTCGGTCCTGTCACCGGCTTTAGTTATTCTACAGTGATCCAGAACCAGAAAGTTGGGCAAGAACAGGCGGTCTGAAAAAACCCCCCCAAAAAAACAGAGCACGCTTTTAAGGTCCTTTATACTTTCATTGGCACTTAATCAACAATCTTAACTGTCACATGACTTAATCTCAAACCTTTGATGGGGGATCCTGGCGGACTGGACAGAACCATTATTCCTTGGCCATAGGGGTAATTGTCTGGGTTGTATTTCTCACTGATGACTTGCATAAAGGTGCGTGCCTCCTCTTCATCAGATGACGACTCCATGGTTCCAGCCCTGAGCAACAATCCACAATGAAACATCGAGTCAGTTTTTTTTATGACTTGTGCATCATTACAGCAGTTACAAAGGTCTTGGATCAGTGGGCCTTGCAACAGTTTTTTGGTGTATTATTAACTTGAATTGTTGTAAAAATCAAATGAAAAGATGTAAACTGATCTTTTACAATCCTACTTTGTGGGTGGGACCAAAATTGTTCCCATTAAAGACGTCTTTTAAAACTGGTAAAAAAAAAAAGTAAAATTAAAAAAAAATTTGTGCTCAGAAATTTGAAAAAACCTTTTGCCAGGGAATATTTTTAGCACAACTTTTATGCTGTGGATGGGTAGAACTGTTTTGATGGTAATAAGAGGACAGGTATGGAAGTTTCATGAAACCTTCTATGTTCCTCGGGGTGAGTTCTTTGGAAGTGACTGATTAAGTTCCTTGTGCCGAGCGGTTTTGGGGTTGTTAGGCCGCAGCTTTCTTTTGTCCTTACGTTTTAAAACCATGAATGGGGGAATGGGTCTGAATACTCGGAAAGATGACGAGGACGATATGAAGAAAGATGTACAATCGTACATTTTTGTAGAAAGACACTTGTTAAAAGAAAAGAAAAAAACATAGGTCACTGATATGGTCTTCGTTGTTTCTGGACAGCAACAGATTAACACAATAAGCTACAATAAACCTTTATGAAACTAAAAATCAGTCCTGATTTTGCTATCGACTGATATTCTCTTGTTGACAAGAAGTAAAATAGTTGTTCGGTCTTAATCAGTTGGTTACAAATTATGTAAACTAAGCCGTGGGCTGCTCTCTCATCATACGTCATCACCATCACATTTTAGCACTTTGAGATTTGATCCAAATGTAAAGTGCATTATAAATTAAATGTATTATTATTATTATTATGTCGCTATAGGTGATGCTTGCCTCTGATGACAGATTCATGCATGTCTGTCAACAACTATTTGAGTTAGTTTGCTGCCTTCAGGGACCTTGTAGGATTTTAAAAAAATAATAAAAAAATCATGTCAAAAGGTTTATCTGGATCTAGTGCAGGATTCACCGCCACCTCCTTTGAGATGATGCATACCCTTACATCTACGTACATGTTAATATGTCAAGTAGTTAAGTATTAATAGTTAATAATGTTAAAATAAAAAAACTAAAAAAAAACAACTAAATATCTTGCAATGTTCGAAAAAGAGAAAACAAATCCTGACTGTTTCCCTTTGGTTTGTTCACATTATGTTATTTACATGAACTTCTTAGAGAGCAGGGAAGTATTTTTTAATGATCAATCCTCAATATCAACAGCATCGATTGAGATGCATTTGTTCTTATTTAACTAAACATAAGAATAATCAGGATATTAAACTAAACATATTGTGTCAAAGGAAAGATGTACTCTGTATGAATGCTTAAGATAAGTACTGTTAGTAGAAATATCAATATAAATACAAGTAGTATTGCATACATCGAGAATTACCGCGTGGCCTAAGTTACGTGGTGAGACAGAGATTATGATCCCACATTGAGCAAACTCCCATTTTCTCATGATCCTATTTTGCAGTTTATTTAAATATTCGCAAATAACGTTTTTTTTAATGAGTAGAAAAGTGACCCAGAATTGAAAATGACTGAGCAGCTGAAGCACACTATTCGTGTCTACGTACAGTATGTTTTGCTTTTGCTGCTCAAACTGGGAGACATTTATTCTTGTGTGCATGTGTCAGATAAGGAGGTTTAAAAATAGCCCGGCGACGTCACATGAAATCTTACATGACACAGACACAGAAACGTGAGAGGCATAGAGGCAGTGACAGCAGCAGGTGCGCCGTCTTCACCAATGTACTACTTATAGTGTGAACATGTGCTTCGGCTTTGTGGAGCTGTTAACTACACATTTCAATGAGTTCAACTTAAATTCCAAATGTTAGATATTATCAGAATGTTTTTTTTTTTTTTGCTGCTTTTCTATATTGTGTAATGTTGTGACAGGGATATATGAGTTTTCTATGGTTAAAATGGATTCTATAAGAAGAATTTGAAAACATCCACTTGGCACTGAGAAGATAAAATGAACACTTTCCTGCATTTGTCGACATTTATTTATTATATGGACTTATTCAACTCATAGAACCTTGAATTGGACCAAGCAAAAATACAGCTGGTAGACTCCTGTGACGAACTCTTGAGCACATCTTGCGACCCTGGTGTTTTGTACACAACGTTTGGCCTAAGGGTTTGGTGATTCTGCCATGAATCACATTTCTATGGTGCTTAGAATGGAGCTCATGAATATCTCCATGAATGCATCCTTCAGTTTACATAATATTGCACTTATAGTATCAAAATTGTAAATAAAAAACTTCCATGCACTTTCCCTGTGTAACCCAACACAGGGAAAGCGTCGGGTTACACAGGGAACCCAGCACTTCCTTTCTCCCTTCAGTGACGATGGATGTATATCGGCACTGACGGGGGAAAGAGATGAGTAGCCTTAGTCAAACACTGAGGAAATATAGTGTTAGAAAGAGAAAAGAGAAGTTTAGTGACCTTAAAGAGTCGTTTAGATGTGAAAAGGAACTGCCACTCCTGTTTCTGCCTTTGCTACGTGATGTTAGCTTTCCGGCTTCTCAGCCATATTATTTTACCTCGCTTAGCTTGGCTGTGACTAAGCGAGCTAGCATCCAGACCAACTATGGTGGAGAGTGGGCAATGTAATAGACAGCGTTACTACTGAGTGGCTCTTCTTCTAACAGAATGATTTTCTCCAGGATGCTCTCATGCACCAGGCACATAACAAAAAACCACAGCTTCCATAATTCTCATCACAGATACAATATGGGTATTAAGGGTCTTAAACTGAGCTGAACTGGGGTGGTCTTCGCATGATGAGGAATTGCACAACTGAGGGCTTGATTTGTTCCTCTGATGTAGCCTAGACTAAAGGAAAGATTATGTCTCATCTCACATTGAGAAAAAATGTTGATGGTGATGAAGCATCAAAAAAAGAAAGAGCTAAGCTGAGTTTGGAGACTGGACATAACTCTTCTCTGTGAATGTCAATATGGAGAAAGATGAATCAAAAGGAGGGAGACTTGCATTACAAGGCAAACAAAGGGATAATAGAGTGACAGCTGGGTTCCTGGCAGGGCTAAGGACAATACAGGACAACTAGTCTTTCAATAAGGTCTGATGAACATATGTTAGACAAAAGAGAACATCTTATTAAAGATAGATAATCACCCTTCTGAAACACCTCGCTGTCGTGTTACCTTCAGCATGTCATCAGTTACAATACTTGGGGTATTTTTCACACAAAATTGTTTGTTTCTTTATTGTTCTTTCTTCACACAAGCAGACAATGATATCTTACTGATAAAATTAAGCGACTATGCTTTTGGGGTGTTGTTAAGCTTCAACAATGACAAACTGCTTTAAGGATTTATCACAGGACTATGAGTACCCACACCTCACCAAACGACATTGACTTGAAAACCCGAGAAGTCAAGAAAATTGTTCCCAGGTTAAGTCAAAACAAAATCCTGAAGCAAATATGGAGGTCAAACATTTTGTTGTCACCATGTTGGGGTTGCTCTACTCGAAAAATTAAGTAAGACCCTGGAAACCCGCTTATACCACTTGAGATCACAATGTTTATCATCATCAGTTTTTGAGCTATCACAGTTAATAGGATTTTCCATAATTCATTGAGCGTCTGCCCCTACCTTTTACTGTACTTTGACCCGCTCAAAACATCTATATTCATTTCCCAGATCTGGATAATGATTCGGCTCTGGATTCAGTTCTTCAGAGTTGTTTAAACAATAGTGTGTCTATGTAAAGATGTGACTACCAATGCAAGAAACTAATGATATATAACTATGTGGTTAGCACTGCTACCTAAAAAGCAAGAGAGGTTCTTAATTTGTATTCCTTCGTTGTTGAGTTTCCATGTTCTCTTGCTGTTTGCCCGGATTCCTATAGGTGTAAATGTGTACAAATGGTTGTTTGTCTCTATCTGTGGGCCCTGTGATGAGCTGGCCACTTGTTTGGCAAGCAAGGAGACACTAATCGATATCGGTTGTCCTCCTATGCCCACTTAATAGGTATGATCCTCCATTTGTCAAAACCAAAAATAATTATCCAGCATTAGTTTATTCATCACCTTAAGTCTGACGCTGTTTAAGTATTTTTGCCCCTTCAAACTAATTGCTTTAAAAACTCTCTCTAGAGGACCAATAGATAAAAATAGTTTTTCTCCAAGTTTACCTTGAACAAAATATGCTTAATATAAATTAAGCAAAACATAGTTATGCTATATTTTATCTATTCAAATTACATTTCCACACTGTACCTTTAATTATTCAAGCCAAATCTAATTCAGACCTAAACGGGTCTAAACAGGCGAATGATGAATGTGGCTGTTATATACAGTAAAAAAATATCCAAAGACACATTTAAATGTCTTATTTTTCAATGGGGCTCCTGAGCACCTTAAAATATATCTCAACCGCAAATATTAGCACGAGCATGGTAATTCGACCATAACATCCTCCAAATTATAAAGATAACAAATACCATTGGTTAAAATTTCACGCCGAATTCAACTAAGACCCATAACCACTCATGAACAGTCAGAAGTATGATTGTAGCTGTTATACACAGTTAAAAATACCCAAAGCAACACTGAAATATCATATTTTTAAACGGGGCTCCTGAGCAGGTTCAGATATCACACACAAATAAACGCATTAGCATGAGTAATAATACCATAACATCCACCAAACTGCGCAGATAACAAACGGCATTGATCAATGTTTCACGCCGGATTTAATTAAGACCCCCACCGATTCATATAGGTTCAGGTGTTAGACTGTAGCTGTTCTATGCAGCCAAAAATATCAACAGCAACATTAAAACGTCCAACTTTAAATGGGGTTCTCTGATGCGCTTGAGGGGGACCACTTGTTATCTAGGCCTGGTTGCTTTATGACGTATGTGCCAAATGGATGGTGCAGATAACTTATATCTATATCTTCACTATGGCGGAGGGATAATATGCATGCATGTTAGATTTCAGTCATCTCGCGATAATATCTGCGAAAACGAGTGCAATCGGAAAAAAAAAGTAAAAAAGTGCAAGGTTAAACTGCAGTGAAGTCATCGTTACCTTAACGAAGAAATAATAAATCTTCAGAGGCTGCTAGGACCAACAACATAACAGCATATTTAACTATTCGTGCTGAAATGTATAACTGATACAATACATTCTGAGACTTATTGCACTCACCGTCCCCAGAACCCCCTCCGTGTTTGTTTTTGTTGTACTTTGCTCGGTTGACAGTTTAAGACACGCCTCCTTTACCGGAAATGGGGTGGTTTAAATGTCTTGTTTACTTCCGGCATGTCTACTGTAAAAACAAAACACAGACTAAGAATAATGCGCAAATTATATTTCCTACACCTTAGAAAATTTCTCGATTACAAACTAGACTTTGATTTAAAATATTTTTTTTTTATTCCAAGAGAGGTTTTGGTATAAATGCTTATAACTAGAAATGTATTTCTAGGAAAAAAACTTGTAAAATAGTTTCCATGCTGTTTAAAAAAAAAAAGATTTCACGAATAGTATCATTGATTATTAAAACATACATATAATACTATTCATTTGGAAAAGATTTATCCAAATTCTATAGCAATTTCTGTTCGGACAAAGGTAAAGTATTATTTTAAAGTTTAACATACAATTAATTTTTCATGATCTGAACAAATACAGAAATATATGTTTGTATTCATTTATTTATCTCAACTTTGTCAAGGTTTTCCTACTTTAGAATGATAAAAAAAACAGATCTTCAGAATTTTCTTCAATGAAATTAAGTGTAATTACAATATTACACCACGTGATGGCAGAAATGGCAAGGGTGCCATGAAAAGGTTCACTTAAAGTTTAAGTCTTAAACGTTTACCTTTATAGAATAAAAAGGTGAGATTAATTTTTTTAATCTGGAGTTTAAGAACTTTTAAATATAATGATGTAAAAATAAAAGCATCAACTTGAAAAACTCTATCATGCTTCAATAAGGCAAAGGAGTATCACTAAATAAGTGTACTGACATATAAAGTAAACATGATAATAATCCCTTTAATTGATATAAGATATATTATTACTTAACTGGATTTTTATTAACAACGCACACATAATATTTCATTGCTGAAACCGGTGGCGTGTGAGTTGATCTGAACAAATTAGAGAGCTTATTGGTTCCAATGGTTGGAGTTAAGGCCCCTCCAAAGGTTTACATTATAACACTGACAGGTAAAGTAAAAAAAAGGGATAAAATAAATTATGAACATTTATATGCCATCCATACATTTTGTGTTACCGCTTATCCTGTGCAGGATCACAATAGGATAGTGACTATCCCAGATGACATTTGGCCAAGTAACCAATTCAACGGAGGGTCAACACAGAGACCATTCATAGACAAACTTGAACTTATTTTCATTAAGAAAATATTTATTTTCCATGTTTTTTTTTTCCATGTACACTACTTAATTTTAATCCCACTGAAAACCTAAAGTTTGCCTTCAATCTTGAAAAAATGTAGTTGGTTCTGAGTCAACAAATTTGATCTAAATAGAATATCAGGTGACTAAACCTGTCACATAAGAGACCAGAGGTTTCTCTTACCTATAAAAGTAAATCAGGTCAATATCGGTGCTGGGAGGATTCTAATAACTGACCTCATGACTGATACAATTAAGCTAATCCTTCTGTTGATGCTTCAGGATTTATTTTTTAAAATCATGCTTTATATGGTCACATGGGTGAAAAGGACAGAGTTCATTTTATGTTAATGCTATATGAGTGTTCAACAATTTAAACAAGTTATGACAAACAGGGAGAGAGTCAAGAAACTAGTTGTGTTTAGGAGAAGCGGTGAGAAGAGTGGGCTTGTGCCAAATCTTAATCCAGAATGATCCTGTGAGTCAACCCCCGTCCAGTAAGAGCCGGATCTATGTAGCAGCGCCTGACTGTCTGTGGGGCGGAGGACATATAAACACAGAATATTTTACTACACAGCTACAACTAATTATTATTATAATAACAGATCAACACATGGCTTTGCTGAAGTCAGGTTGGCTGTGGAGACAAAGTGAGTACATACAGAATTTTTTCATATTTTTCTTTTATCAAGGGGTTCCTCTAAGAGGTGAAATATTTGTTTGGCTGCCATTATCATATATAATTCTCTTATTGGGCCACGTTTTTTTTTCAGAATTCTGACTTCTTTCTTAGCGTTTTTACTTTACCCTCAGAATTTTGACTTCATTCTCAAAATTCAGAGTTTAAACTCAATTCTTGGTTTGAAGTCATAATTCCGAGTTTAATACCAGAATATCAGAGTAGCAAAAGCTAAAACCAAGTAGCTTTTGTATCTGACGTTCTGACCGTTGTGTACGCGTTGCCACGGCGACACCTAGAAGTCAGAATGCTCGATGGTGGAGTTTCCTTAAGTAAGTATGATACACCTTAACTTTAGGCACTGAGCATTATAGGGTTTTTATTAAGTTTATTTGTTGTTTTCACAATGTCGATTAACGTTTTATTCTAAACACTTCCGTTTTGTTGTGGCTTTTGCAGATCGTTTTTCTTAAAATGTTATGTTGTGGCTTCTGCAGCGCTCCTCTGCTGTCAAATTGATGAAGACGTTTTTGTTTTCTGCTTGTGTTTTGTCTATTTGCATGTGTTTTCTTCAGTTGCAGTCCGTTTGCACCTGTCGGCCACAGTAAAATAAACATTTTACAGTTGAAAAATTAAACTGTTGGTGCATCCTGGCGAACAAACTAAACATATACACTCAAGACAACTACTACCCGACTTAAAAGACGCCTTCATCACTCCTATAATGCATTTTCTTTACTAGTTAATACGCTGACACTGATAGTTATGTAATTAATGCTTCTATAATCATTTTTCACACCCAAATATGTGGTATTTTCATATAACTAAGTGTAAATTCAGAACAAAAGTTTCTCTCTTAGAGAGTCAAACTGAGCATCTTGTAGGAAGCGAGCTGTACCAGTTCTGAAACTCTGACCTTTCTAGCATATAATCCCATTAAATGTCCCTGACCGTGTCTTTAAGTGGCTTAAATACTAGCTTCAGTGAGGATGCACGCCCGGCTACAACCAAACAAAAAACAAACACATAAAACGTGAGCTGATGTCAGAATGTTCACTATATCAACCCTCAGTTTGACGTTGGCGAGATTTGTACCCGTCCTACGTCACAGACAGGTAAAATCTGTGACACCTGTCTCTCTTCTATAGCTTCTTTCCTAAAACGCTGGAAGTTAAACTGGTGTGACCTCTGGATCGACGGGAGTCTCTGCTTCTACAAGACTGACAGCAGGCGAGACTTGGAGCACCGCGTCAGCCTCAAGACGGCATGTGTAGACATCAGGTCTGGTCTGGACTGTGGAGGTAGGGCGGCTTTTTTGATACGTCAATCAATCATTCATTCTCCGTAAACGCTTATGCTGTTCAGGATTTGTTTTTGGTTTTTTGAATGATAAAATAAAAATGGTGGGTAATGTTGAAACTTTTGGTGACAAATGTAAGATTTTTCCGCACCAGTGAGCAGCTGAAGAACAGTAGCACTGGAAAAAAATAACCCTTAAAAATAAGTTAAGGTTGTTTTTAGCTTTTAATAGGTCAAAATTCTGCCAGTAGAACAAGTGAAAATTTGCGAATTCTTGAAATAAAGATGATATTTATATTAAGGGCATCTTGAAATGAGCTGGTAAAACAAATTTTTAACTATATTTTACTACTATTAGGAAGTTTTGTGTTTCTTAAAATTCAGTTACCCTCCTTTAATTGTTTTTTATTGTAATATGTCAATTTTTACAGTTTTTTTTCTTTTTTCTTTTTCTAAATCCTACCTCCTTAAATACCTCATAAATCCCACCTCTGTATATTTATAATGTTCCTATCTATTTACTATTGCAACCTTTCTAGACATAAGACCATCACGACTTTGAAATAAGATTAAAGAGTAACATTTGAGCATTTTGAGAAGAAATTTCTCTCAAAGTTAGCTGGAAATACTGATTTGGTTCTTTTGAGATATTTTCAAGATTCGTTGAACAGACGGGATGTTCACCTGCTTAAAAACAAAAATCTAACCTTTAACCGAAGCAACACTATTTTAAAACACATCACGTTCTAAGACAAAATAAATATCTTTCTCTAACACATGTATGACACAATCATTAACACTGATTTAAAATTTTTGCTCCGCCCCCTTTCGCCACAATAACAGCCCTGAGTCTCCTTCTGTAGTGTGTGATGAGGTTTGAGAACACATGGAGAAGTTCTGAAACCATTCCCCCAAAACAGAAACTCCCAGACTCCTTCAGGCTCTAAGGTCCAGGCTTGTGGACTCTCCTCTGCAGCACTTCCCACAGGTGTTCTGTGGGGTTTAGGTCCGGTGAATGAGATGGCCGTGGCAAAACCCTTATTTCGCGATCTCTGAATCATTCTTGGATTGATTTTGAGGTGTCCTTCAGATCATGACCTGCAGGTATGGAGTCCATGATCCATGTCTTTCCACAGGATGTGTAGGGCCTTTGGAAGAAAAACAGCCCAACAGCATCAAGTGTCCACCACCACACATCAGAGTGGGTATGGGGGGCTTTTCTCTTTGGCTTTCATTCTGAACCCAACCGCCCAACCATCTCAAGGTCCATTTTCCCCTCATTGGAAACAAGAAACCGGGATACTTAAATTCCTTCACTTGAAGCAACACCATGAAAAGGATAGTCCACCGTTTGATGGCAGGGAACCAAGACCTCAGATTTGGAGGTTTTGACTCTCATACATAATGCAACCCATCATTTATGAATGACGACAACGTCAAGTAGGATTTTTCACTTTCTTTTTTATCCACTTCCCTGCCCTCCTTCTCTCTTTCTCCCATTCAGTTTCCTTGTCCTTGACTCCCAAACCCCCTCCCCTCTCCCTTTTTCAAATGTAGATTTCTCTAATGATTCATTCACCTTTTAATTCCCTCAACAACAAAAAAAAAAGATTAAAAAGTATTTTTTTGCATATAATAAATAAAAATAAAATAAAAATAAATGCTCCAAATAAATAAAAAAATATCCGGGACATTTATTAATTTCATGTCTCCGACACTCAAAACGTACCATAAAAAGGCTAATTGTTTGGTCAAGCATGTTCTTAAACAGTAAAAAAAAGATATCAGGCTTTCAAAATGATTTCATAAAGAAATTTCGTATTTCATGGAAAATGGTCAACTGGATATAAACATAGTTCAACCTTTTGATAAAGCATGTTTTTATAAAATGATTTGACTATACTTAGAATGTCTTAGTTGTATCATTTTACAATTTTTGTACATCCTCAAATGCTTTAATATGTCAGAAAAGAAATAATACTAGGTGTCCCCCAGGGCTCCATCCTTGAGGAGCGCAAGATTTTCAAAGGTTAACATCCACTGTGGTGACTGATGTGCAAATACTATCAAAACTCATATATATATATATATATATATCTATCTAGATTTATATATATGAGTTTTGATATATATACACTGGAAAATGGCTCCCGCCTGGTATAGTGACGGTTGCGTGTGAAAGGCTGTAGGTTAGGATCCATATCTTTCTCTGCAGGAATGGCTTTAACCAGATTCCTAATAGTTAAGAAATGGGTCTTTCAAGTGATTGAAATTTCGGTCTCTGTGGGTAAGACTGACTGAGTTCTGATGGAAATTTGCTTCTTTTTTCGTGTTAAAAAGTTCTTCAACCTGTTTTTGGGCTGTAGATTTGACCCCACCGGAGAATAATCCCCGGGAGAATCGTATCCTTGTTTTGCTCAGAGACGGCTCAGCAGTCAGCCTGTGTGCCAACAGCGAGGACGAATCCATGTAAGTAGACTCCCTTCACTCTTCGTCCCTTTACATCTCTGCATCAGTTCTTCACTCCCGTTCTCGTCTTTGACAGAGCGTGGGAACTGACTCTGCTAGAGACCAGGAGAAACGCGGTGAGTGATCTGTGGCCCACCTCAAACATATTTTCCCTCTCGGCGGTTCTTAAGGTTTCACATCGGCGCTGAAATCATTTTTTTCTCCTTGCAGGTTTTCAACTACGACCCCTATGACGACTCCTACCAGGCAATCCCCATGAACAGCTATCACACAGTCTACATCAAAACTGGAGCAGGACCAGGTACGCTAACATCAAGGCTAACTAGGCAGACGCAGTCTGATTTAACTCCTCAACCGCAGTTTTTCAGAAGAATGCTCCCCCTAGTGAGTAAAATATGAACTATTAGAGGAGAATATAGATCGCCTCTAGTCGATGCTTAAGGGTCTCTTAATTTATTCACCCTTTATTCATTATTCCACGGAGAATGCAAGGTTACGTCACGGCGTCTCTCTGACTTCTCCCTCAGGAATCCATCAGGTGGTCGTTCAGAGGGACCCCTTCGATGGCGTGATGGAGACAGTGGCCATGGGATTAATTGCAGGAATGGCGGCAGGAACAGCCATGAGGTCCCTCCTCTGGATGCCCTTCTTTTTCTGCTGACAGCGTTTGTGTTTGCGTCCATGCATCAGGAGCCCGACATCAACACGTGTGGAAAGGTTTTTGTTCACCCGAAACCTCTCTGTGTTCCGTTTTCTTCAGAAGCTGAAACAGCTGATACGTTATTTTCTCTCACTGCATGAACCTCACAATAAAGAGCGTATTTGTTTTTCAATGTTCTTTTATCTGCTACTTCACATTTTGGAAAAAGGTAGCCTGTCAAAAGGAAATAAAAATGTTTTGAAATAATAACTGGGGTTATTAAAGTCACAGTATGTACAATTAAGAACTATCTGTTTGAATAAATGGAATGTAATAGTTCTTCTCCCTGCTGAAGGGGAACGTTAACAACTACAGGCCGGCAGCACACGTCATAATTTATGTGTGAAATATAAACACAATTATTAGCAAATTATAAACACAATTATGTGTAAATTACGCTGACGTATAAAAAATAAGTTGCAATCTGGAAGTTCACCACTAGATGCCACCAAATATTACATACTGGACCTTTAAGGTGGACTAAAGGCTTATTCGTTCTCCATCTACGTACAAAATAAAAAATATTGTCACTTACTTGAACCTTTACTTACTTTTATGCAACATTTACATTATACCTGACTTCTCACCAGTGAGGCAGAACTGTAGAAGCCTCTTGGATAACCGGTAAAATGTCTTCAACAGTCAACTTAAGAGGATCTTTTAGGGCTCGTTAGAAATTTAACTTCACATTAGGTATGATTTTATTGGTAGATTATTTTCTGTTTACACTAAGGCCCATATATGGGCTTATAGGGTGGAAGGGGTTTTAAAAACCAGGAAGTGTCCTTCAGAACTGGCATGGCATCACTAGTATTGTCAACAAAGTGTTAAATACTTCAGTATCGGAAACCTCCGAATATCCAGTCTTCATCTCAAAGTCTCTGAATCCTCCGTGTTCACGTTAGGAGTCGGGACCAAAGAAATTCCCATCACATTCATCTACCGATGAAGATGGTTTCAAGCTCTCGAGAAGAGGCAGTAAGTAGATGTTGAGTTGAATCTGCGACTAATGAGAGTAATCACATTACATGTCGCATGATGAAAATTCTTCAGAGCTGTCAACAGATCCACGTCGAAGACAATCTATATCACATTGGATTTGTAAGTCCATAAAAAGACGCTAAGTGGACTTTGAATTAGGAGTTTTCAAGTAAGTTAAAGAGCCAATTTGAACACTCAACACATTACTCTAGTTTTCATTGTAAAAAAAACTAAATGACAGAGAGGATTCAAAGGTAAAAATTTAATGTTTTTCATTATAATCTGTATTAGATCAGGAGCAAAACTTCTGCAGAAACCAAGGAATTTCCGTTATTTCCTAACTGAGACAAGAGTAGATTGTTGTACCAAGATAGTGCGATCCTGCCGACAACGCTGTTTTTTTATAACTCTGTCATGGTATTCCTCCAACAGAACATTGAAAAGTCAGAAGAGTCGTCCCCACATTTCAACCAGCCTTTTTTCTTTATTGTTGCTCCATCTAGCGCTGGTAACATTCTGGCGTCTACTCGACGCCATGTTTGTTTTCACACTGTTACCTAGGGGTCAACTTCAGAACGGGTCGGGAACGATGTGAAACAGATGATCAGCAGTTGGTCCACTTTTGGTCCAACTGTGAGAGTTTGACGTTATTTATGTGCAATGAAAGTTGATTTGGAGTTTTAAAAGAAGACTGTGCCACTTGCCTCATTATTACAAACTGTATTAATAAATCTTTACCAACAAAGTGGTGAGTGTTATGTAAGCATGTGCATCAGCTACAATATCGTGAATTGACACATTTGTCATTCAAAGTAGTTGATTGTTAATTGATAGGTAAATTCCACCCCAGCCTTTGCCTCCAGTGATAAAAACCCCAATCACAACAGGCGATATTTGGCAACTACAGTCCAGGAATTCATTTCCGGCATGGATGTGGCGCATTGTCTTTACAAAAATATTCATCACTTTTAGCCATTCGTTCTCTTTACTCCTCCTTAGATGTGACTTTTCTCTCAGCGTGTCCATTCAACTGCTCTTTAGCTTTCACTTTACCATCTCTCAACTTTCCCTCTGCTTGAAGATTGCGGATCAGGTCATGGGGACCTTTGCCCATTAGAGCTGACGGGTGCCGGTAGGAGCCCCCCACCCTGTCCCACAGAGTGAAGTATTGGCCGTAGTTGTAGTCGAAGAAAAGGTGGTGGTCAGTGTGGTGAGCTGAGCCGTTGATGACACTTATCAGGGAGTTGGGGACACGATAGTCGCCATCGTGGATAGAGATGGTCCAGATGTTGACGAAAACGTAGAGGGCCAAGTAGAGGACCTTGTGGAGGGGGAAGAGGAAGGGGTAGATGTGGTAGGGGAGCCCCTGCATGAAGCCGTCTACTGGGTGGAATGCATGGCTGGCAAAGGGAGAGGGGATCTTCCATATGTGGTGAGGTTTGTGGAAGAGCTGTTAGGGGCAAGAAGTCAGAGGTTCCATTTATATACAGACACCGTAGAAAACTGGATGAACATTTTGTATGAAGACAGATTCAGTGAAAGCAGGTTAGCAAAGCTTCCTACACTATTAACCCAGAATCATTGATCACTCTGATCGGAACCAAGATCATACTGGTGGATCTGGTCTACATAAAGATATAATCTTATAATATAAATTGGGAAAATATCTTTAGTCTGTTCAAATCAAGAGGAGCTGGCCATTAGTCTGGAAGGCCATCTTCTCTACATCTAAAAATTTTGTTCGGGGACCCTAATTTAACACTAACTTTGCTTTCCTGGTTTAAACGGCATCCCTAGGTGGTAGCAGGTGAGGCGAACCCTCATATTTGCAGTATTTTACAACTCTCTTGCGGTCGTAGATGAATCGTAGAATGATCCATCCTTGATAGCAAGAGCATATCCCTGAAAAGCCCCCAACCCCCTGAGTTGTACAAGCAATACACCTGACTAAGTTCCTCAAATTAAAAGTTAGGGCCAAGAAAACTGTGTTTTAATAAAAAAAAACAGCCCTGATGAGAATAATATGAACTATGAGAGTAAATTACAATATCTGAAAGATAGATCTTAGACTTCCGTAGATTCATATGCATCAAATTTGGAACTTAATATCTAACTTTTGGGGGAAGTAATTCTACTAAATCCAATGCATAAAGTAATAATGTTAAATTTTGTAGCCTTTTTAGGAGTGAGAGAGGTGCAGATAATGAATCTGAGGAGGAACCACTTTGTACTCACCTTGTAAATAAGCTTGTGATGTAGGAACCGATGAATCCAGTAAATACACATGTCAGTGAAAAAAAGGAAGGAGATCATACTCATGAAGAGCCCAGGCCAACCTGTGAGCACACGGACAAAAAACAGGGTGGTTTGTTTTAGGATTTGAATTTCAGACGGCGAGAACAAAACAGGTGAGGAAAATCATCATCTTACCCAGCGGAGACTCGTCAACGCTGTCGTACAGTTTGCTGTAGCCTCTGACTTCAGCGAAAAACAAGGCCACGGTGGGAATGCTGATCCAGGGAAGAGAGGTCATTGCATATTTGATCTCCCTCTGAACCTGATTCTGAGTGGGATGAATAAAAACAAACATATGAATTAATTAAATGAACACGGCAGAACATATGAAGGACATAAAATGATTCATGCTGGCGCTGAAACCCATAATATCCACATAGAAATATGTGACAATCAGATATTGATAGTGTTGCAAACATCCGAGATAAAAATGTAATGTTTTTGGTCTGACTTTGTGATTGCATGATTCATTTTAGCTCATTTAAGGTAAGATAAACCTTTATTAGTCCCACAACGGGGGAAATTGCAGAAATTTTCCGACACCGCTGACAGACAGCCGACTCCGGTAAAGTAAATCCAACACAAGCACGTCCTAATGCGTGCTTCACTATTAAGCGTCCTCTGGAAACACTTCCGTTGTGTTATGGTATATGCAGCGTTTTCTGAATGTGACGTCACTTGGCTTTTGCAGCACGTTCTCCAAATATTGTGCGTGTGTGTGATGAAGATTTTGTCTAAATGTTTAGTGTTTTGTCTATATGCATGTGTTTTCTTGCAGCACTTTTGTTTGCCAGCGCAAAGAACACAGGGGCTGCACCAGTATGAGATGTTCACAACACAATCATCTCAGAAAACATCAGTTTTATGGATATCGTATTAAACAATCATTAGCGATGTCAGCGATTTTCGGTCTGACCCCGAAAGATAACTATGCTGATAGATGTTAATGTAAATATTAATCATTAACACTGATTTTTTGGAGCAACCAGTATGAAAATTTGTCGATAAATAGAAACATTTTTAGCCCCCCCGTATTTAATTCTGTATGTTTTACGCTACAATTTTCCACCCCTGCAAAAGACAATGCTCAAGGGACTGCAGAAGGTTTAGAAAGGAGCACCAACACTCCTTCGTTTTGTTCATTACCTACGTAGGATAGAATAGAAAAGAATAAAATAGAAATTAAGGGTAATTTCCCTTTTATATGCAAGGCATCAGATGTTCAGCATTCGTACCGTAACACACACACACTGTGCAAGAAATAGAGCCGCTGTCAATATGTAAAGAGTCTTTCACAATTCTATAACTTGAAGTACTAAGTAGCACCGCACTGGATGAAAAATAATGTCGTAAAGGACGAAAGACATACAGAATAAGATTTATACCTCTAAGAAGTGTGGGTGCTTCATCAGATTGTGCTCAAAGACCAGGAAGTAGCTGATGGCACCAAGGCCCAGATACAGGATGGCAGCCCCGAGGTTCGTCAGCACCAACAGGCTGAGGATCTGCCGCAGGGCCCCGTCCTCAGGCCACGATGCCGGGTACACATATGGGCTGAGGACGTAATAGTCCGCAACATTCAGCACAAGATCCATGGTTGAATCTGTGAAGCATAGAAAAGAGAAGTTATGTTTTGGCATCAGTTTACATGATATACACTTTTTTAGGCTTTAATGAATTTAGGGTACAACGATTCTAACATATTTTGCTTAATACTTAATAAACACATTAAAAGGGAAGTTATTATTAACTCTTCAGAAGAGGTTATGTTTAAACACGGGCCTGGTTGTTTGCAACTATGTAAATGCCACTGGAGTGATATTGTGTGGGAGCAAGTCATCATTAATTCCCAGATAAAGGGGAAGATGTAGATAGATTAAAAGTCCAGAGTATAACATTTAGGAAGCGTTAAGGGGTATCTCTTTGAATATTTGGAATATTAGATTCATAACTATGTTTTTTATGTACATTCAGCAGACAATAAAAATGTTTTTAGTTTGTTTAGAAAAGGCCATTTTTATCTCCGTGGAGCGGGTCCATAAGGAGGCCGCCATGTTTGACGTCTGGAGAGGGATTTCGCGTTTGAAGCTTTGGCTCTGTTTTGACCAATGGAGGGTCATCTTTGTTATTTAGAACAAGAAAAATGCAACGGAATGCCAAATAGTGAAAACTCAAATCAAACACGAAGGCTCATCAAACGTTTAGATTTGAAATCCTCGGGCAGCCCAGAGGATTTTCCGCTCTATGGTGCTAATCTCTTACCCAACAGCCTCACAGGGAGGGAGGTTGGCGGCATTTGCCATGAGATTCAGATCCCCGCCCTGACCTAACCCCTTCCCTGAGATATTGGGTTGAGAGCAGCCTTCTCCTCCCGAGGAGTTATCCCCCCCGGGGGCAGCAGCTCATCGAGTTGATTTCAGGGGGTGAATTGGACAAACCTCATCAGAACGAACGCTGAACCAAACTTGAAAATTTATACTAGCGTCATAAAAAATACAGCGAATTAGAATAATTAGCTCTCCAGTTCTTGCCGTCAAGAACTAGAAAAACAAGATCTTGTCTTGTTTTTTGTTTGGGTCTGTAGTGGGAAGTACCAACTAAATTGGTTTGAAGATCCAAAAGAATACTGTAGCATTAACTGCTGAAAAGTTAAAGCTGATTCTGATAAAAAACAAAACAAAGGTGTCCCCAGTTTCCACTAGGTGTATAAAAGAGATGCTGTGACTGCTATGCAAGATTAGATGGATGGTTATATTTTAATGGCTGATTGCTGTATGTACATTGACAGACACATATCCCTATATTGTGTATACTGTACACATAGCCTACGTGAATAAATATAATTGTATGCATGATTATGATATGAATTATAATTATGATTGAACATTTATGGAGTTAAAGCTAATACCAGAGGTGATAAACTATTAACAACAACATCATTACTGACATTATCATTATTAATGTCACAACTATAGGAATATATCTATAATATTATGCAGTAGCGAACAGAAATAGGCTGTATTAGATGATAGTAAACGGGAATTCCTTAGCTAAACAATCATGCTACAATCATATAATCATATATATTATTTTATAGAAGACTTTACCTTGTTCAGGTTGCTAGTGTTCCGGTACAACGAAGTAGGCGGGATGGGGTTGTAGAATATACTCGGGCAAGCAACCAATCAACGCTGACTTTTGAATTACGTCATAGTATGGCTGGCCAATGAACGCTTAGTCTCTCATCACGGCAGGTTTGTTGTTACCTCTGATTGGCCAATTGAAGGGTCTGATCATGGTGGTACACATACATAACAGGACAGCACAGCCCTTTTTGAGAGTAAAGTACTGATGGGGCTATTTAGTGCATGAACTAAATAGAAAATAGATTTTTATTTTTCAACACATTTCAAATATAATCTTGCCTCATTATAAGAGGAATAAAATAAAGAATAACAATTTCCTTCAAACATCTGCAGCATATGATGTTCAAAGGTGTACAAAATAGATCAACTTTATGCATATGATATTTTGATAATATCTAATATATCTAATAGCTAATTTTTATCTTTCCAACTGGATTATTAAATTGGTAAACGTCTCTTACCCTTCTCTGTTCTCAGGACAGGCCGGCACATACTGACCTCCAGTATTATAAATGAAATGTATTATTATTATCATTATTATCTACTTTGCAGACATTGCAGGGGCGCTGCTAGACATGGTGTTCTAAAGATCCCCATTCCACGAATCAGTATTTTTTTTGAATGCTTAACGTGCGTATAAAACGTGGCAAGCAATGTACCCAAGATTTACTTACTTGGCCCACTACTTTTTCTTGGCAAAGTGCTGTTGTGGCCGAAACTCAAACCGTTACTGGAAAAGGTAAAATAAATAATAATATCAATATTAAAAACAGTTATTGATCCTCATTAAAATGTTTTCAATAGGTTTGTGAGGCGCGAAAGTCCTACCCTGAACAATTAACAGTAAAATAATTAGTAAAAAATAGACAGAATGTTGGCAATGACATAAACAAAATAAAATGAATAGTAAAACATATATTTTTCTTGGAGGAAATGCCATGGAACATAATATAGAATATAAAATGAAAACTCCTGGAATGAATTGGAGATTCTGGCTTCTTCTCAGGTGTGAAACTACCACCTATTAGCCACAAAGTGTCACCAAAGCTCTACCATATGTCTTCAACTGTGACGTAACAGAGTGGCCTATGGACTCTCTTCTGCATTAAATGATTGTGATAAAGATTGGTGAATTGAAAATATGCAGATATTCCATGTCAGACAATCTATGTTCTTTAATATTAAACTTCAAGACTATTATTAGAATATGAATCCATTGAAATGTCAGAACCCTCCATAAAACCCTGCAATTTCATCAGTCAGGCTTTATAAGCAGAAAACTCACTTACATAGAATGACATAGCAATTTGTTTCAAAGCCTAGCGTTGCAATAAATCAAGATAATAAGTTAATATCCATACAATAGTTATACAATTCTACATGTTCTTGTTGGATTAACCAACACCGATACGTTTTGTTTTCTTTGTCTTCTGTCTCTTTTTACTTTCAATTCAATCCACTGCCAATTTTCTCTATGATCAGTTTTCATTAATCCTACGTCACCTTCAGGGACTGACTTAACATTTTGAATGGAACTTCTTCTCCACGCACTGCTCTTAAATTGCCATAAGAGCCCCTCGATGAAAGTTAAGCCCCGTAAATAAACAGGGTTTTGATCCTCTTTTTCACTTTCAGAAAAAAATATGTGCTGGTTAAGAGTGAGGCGACGTCAGGAGCATTTCTGATTGGTATTGTCATTTCATTCCATTGTTCAAGGAGCACCTTAATGCAGGTGATTGTAATTTCACAACTTTTTTCTTTATTTTTTAGTTTATCTAAGCACCTCTTTAGTCTTCTCAGTTATCACGTTGTACTTTTTCACTCTGGTTATTGTAAATGCATAGCTCTATTAAGAAATAATATGTCCTCCAGCATCTAATGAACGATTCTTCAGGCCATGCATTTACAGTTAAGTAGAAATATAAGTAGAAACAATTCTGCAGTATTAACATTTTCCTTTTCAAAATCTTATAAATAATTTAAGATATTAATAATTCTTCTCTACAAATAATGTTGTTTCTAAGGGAATGGGTTTGACGTGCCGAGGTGTGGAAATACGACCAAAACGTATTATTTGGCTTGCTGTATCATTGATAAATTTGATCACACAAAATTAATTTTTAATTATAAACTGCTGCTTCAAGGATTTCGTTGACATCCTTCGGCTTCATGCTGCCAGCCAAAACACATTTTGCTTGACTAAATTTACTGGGGCTGTTATTGTTACGTTCATATTCATATTTTTTAAAGCCGCTCTTTATCCATAGACTTTAATTATCTGCACGATATCCAAAAAGGTTATGCTCAAGGAGATTTAAAAAATAGAAGAACCTCACATTTAGCATGCGTGAAAACATTTCAGAGGCTAAGTGAACATAGACGAATGGTCAATTCGTTCATGTTCAATTATTTCATTCAGCTTTATGTGCTGAGAAAAAAAAGCTCTTACTTCTACAGTCTGAAACAAAGATCTCAAAGCACAACTGAGGTGAGGGAGGTGTCCAATTTTGGTCGCCGAGGCTGCAGCCTCTCCCAGCTGACATCGGGTTGTTGGAAGTTCATCAAAGAGCCGACACACGGAGACAAACAAGATTTCACACTCACACTCTCGGCTACGGGCAATTTAAAGTCACCATATGACAGAAGCAGCATGTTTTCGGTCTGTGGGGGGAAGCTGGAGAACATTGCAGACACACTGAGCGTTTCGGCCGTACTGTACGTTCATTTTCATGGTTATTATATTCCTGAAAAAGTCGGTTTTATTATGGAATCAACGTTGTCCGTCCTTTGTTTTACAGTGAATAATCAAAAATTGTTTCATGGATCATTTTCAAATCTGACAAACTCATAGTGCTTAGTGTGAGGAAGAACTGAATTGGGCTTGGGGGAGGTTAGTTGCATATTTCTGCCACTAGGGGGATTTTCATCTACAAAGGTTTTCGGGCCATAATTTCTCAACCGTTGTTCCGATTTGGTCTTAATTGAGTGCGTATTAATGGACTCTATGAGATATATCCTTTTTGTGTCACATTTTACTCTAATAGTTCATACTTTACTCACTAAGAGGAACTTTGTAATGAAAAACAATTTTTTTCAGTCATTACTTGCCCAAATGCAAACAACACAGCAAAAAAGGAAATATGACCCAAAATATGATTTAGTCAAAGACTCAATATCTACAAAAACTGGACTTAATGGGCAACCTTATATAAATACAAAATAAATAGGAGAAAAAGAAGAGAACCATGAAAAATATACTTCATTTGAACCGCCTCAACAAGATTTAATTTGTATTTTTACACATTTTACTGTAGTCGTTCACATTTCACTCACCACAGGGGGGCTCTTTGGACCATGACTTTCCAACCAAAAGTCCAATTGTGGTTTAGCTCATAACAATCTACATACGGAGATTTACTTTGTTTTATTGCTGAGCTCAGGATAAAAAATAGTTGACCGTATTTATCTTCTTTATTGAGTCACTATGGGATCTGATCTCACAGCACATTGTTAACACTATTGCCACTATTAAATAGATATATATTACTTACTTTACTATATACTTTATACTTTATAAATCTCCACGGGGGAAATTTATGAGGTGGTTAAGGAGGTAGGATTAAAAATGTTTTTAAGTAATACCGGCTGATTCTGAGACACAAAAGCTCCTAATATTAGTGAAATTTAGTTAAAAATGAGATTTAAAAGCTCATATCAGGATGTCCTTAATCTAAATATCACATCTTATTTCAAAATCTTACCAATCAAATTTCCTCTTGTTCTATTGGCTGACTATTGGATTTGATAAAGCAAAAAAACCCAACTTGTATTCTTTATTCTTTTCCTTATTTTTGTAGTTTTTATTGTTTGCGCTGACACTAAGGTTTAGCAAGACAGTTCTGCACTGCAAAAATTACCATCTCAATTGTATTAATTGTGTATTATTATTATTTATAACCTAATTTATTTATTACTATTGTATTACTGTTGTAAATAGTTCAATTTCCGCTCCTATGCCATTTGACAATGACCAAACTAAATGTCGTTGTAGGGACTACAATGACAAATAAAGTGACTAATATCTTACTCACTTAAGGGGAATGTTTTCAAGTGCAGAGCGTCATAAATGTCAAATTTCTATGGACATAACAAGGAAGAAAAAAGTAAAGAGACAATTAGAAAGGAGAAAGGGTCTCCGCATGTCACAATATCATTTAATGGCCTCGCAGGTCACTGCCCAGAACATTGAGGCCTTTAGCATCGACTGATTCCAACTTACCTCCTACATAATTACAACCTCATTGATCCTGGCTGACTCTTCACTGCCCCCTGGTGGATGGGAGAATGCGGATGCTTCATTTAAATCTGTGCATAGATGGGGCTTAAATGAGGATGTGGGCTATCCTGTTCGGAAAAAGCTCTACTCAGCACAGGGTCGTCAAATGCGGGCGCCGATGTCAAAGCGAGCGCTCTACGTTGACGGATTAGCTCGCAGCAAACAGCGGCAGCGATCATATTTCAGCATTTCCTTCTATTAGTATGACACGCAGCGTGGCGCCGCCTCTGCTTCATCTGCTGGAAGGACAGCAGATGGTCGCACTTTGCGTTTATTGATACAAACGGTGGTCGTATATCATGAATACGACTTTGTCTGTTCATGCTTATGCCCAATGTTTCATACCCCTAAGTGAAAATTGGTTTAAGACTAAATAGCTGGAGTTATTATTGCATTTTTAGACACAGTGGTTTACAGTGTGCTTCTCATTAACCGCCCTGACACACAAACACAAACCAAGGACAGAAAACTGTCACATGAGGTTAAGAGCTGAAGATGGACCACTAATTTCCCTGTACTACAAGTATTTCAATAAAACAAGAGTAACTTCAAGAAACACTACAGCGTAAAGGGAATCCCATTTCAAACACATTTGTGGAGGGAAAATTAAGTCGAAAATGAAACCTTCGTCCTCAATTTGATGTTTTGGGAGCAGGAAAAATGGACAAGAGTAAGGATCTATTAGATTTAGAAGGAGAGAGAGAGAGACAGAGGGAGAGTGACTATGACTTTCTGCATCCTCGAATTCAGTTGGCACAGTCCCTTAAGCAAAAAAAAGAACATCCAGTAAGTCCAGTCCAACGATGTTCCCGAGGTGTATGAAAAATCCATCGTTTCACATGCAGGGAAAAGGTTTTCAGGCCGGCAGGAAGTTGGCAGAATCCCTTAATAACGGTCTGTAACAACATTCAGTAGGAGGGACAGAGCAGCACAAACGCAGACAGCCATCAATCACTGTCATGTGACCTCCGCCTCTTAACCCCCGTGCCACCATTGTGCCGTTTTCTCCGAGCGGTAACCTGCTACCTGAGACGGTACCGCTCCCGTCTATCCAGCATGTCCTCACCCACAGACTTCGGTTATTTTTCTTGTCCGGAACAAAGTCCTCTACATCCACAGACGTCATTTGGGACGCGCTGTCAGTGGCAGAACCATCATCAGGATATGACTGAGTGTCCATGTCAGCCTCCTGACTGATCGGAACAGACAGCAGAAACTCAGCCTGCTGCTCAGAACCACCAGCCTGACCCTGGTCCACTGGCTGCTCATCCGCAGGAACAGTGACAGAATTCTTTGCAGTTCTTTGCTGGAGACTCTTCTAGAGCGGCAGAATCACGCACAGAGAGAGAAATAGATATTTCCCATACGTAGGCTCTATTTTGGCGGCCCGCCAAGATAAAGATTTTTAAAGGTGTAGTCTGAATGTTTTTTCAGAATAGACCTTAATAAACATTCAACAATACCATCAACAATATGGAAAATAATTAGCGCTTGGCTGTTAGCTTAATGTTAACATATAAGGAGTGAGTTTGTGTTACATATTTGAATATGGAAATTAATTTTAAAATTCATTCGGTTATTTTCAGTCCCTTATCCTGTTCAAGGTCACAGGGGGGCTGGAGACTATCCCAGCTGACATCGGGCGAGAGGCAGGGCACACTTTGGATAAGTCGGCACTTCCTGGCAGGGCCGACACGTAGAGACGTACGACCACGTACGCTCACATCCTCTCCTACGGGCAATTTAGTGGCACCAATTCTCCTGTATCACATGTTTTTGGACCGTGGGAGGAGGCGGGAGTTCCCATAGAGAACCAACGCAGACACAGGGAGAACATGCAAACTCCCACATAGGAAGGCCTGAAGAGGTTAATGATACACAAATGTAAATTGATTTTGAATAATAGCTTTGTTGAAAAATATTTTTTTATTTGTGGCAAAATAAGATATTTAGAGTGATTATTCCTTTGCTAACGGTCATTTATTTTCGTTTGGAAATAGTCCTTTATGTTGACCTAAGATAGAAGATGGCGATTAGTTTGACAAAAATGCAGTAAGTGACAAACTTTTGTGTGACTGCTTTATTATTAAACCCATCCGTCACACGCTGTGCTTCTCCGCCCACCACCGCCGGTAAATTCTCCACCTGTGGGAAACGCTGATGTATTTAGAGATGGAGTGATAGGGGGATAGAGAGGCTTTAACTTTTAACACAGTTTTATTCAGTGAACATTGAACTCGAACAATATGAGAGAGAAAGGATGAGAGAGAACGGATGAGGACATTGAGCAGTGAACTTAAACATCAGGGTCAACCTGCTCAGCGTCTTATGGTCAGAATCAGAGAGGTGTCCTCCCCCAGAGAACAGAGGACATTCTGGGGCGCTTCAAAGGAAGGCGGCCCACAGGGATTCCTCAGAGATGGATCAGATGCAGAGAAATAATTTCATTATGTTGTACTCTTTATAGCCGAATATGATTAATATAGATTAATTATTATTAGTATTATGATGGGGCAGAGGATGAGGACTCAGGTTCTTTTCTTCTTTTCCAAATTGCCAGCATGACAAAGGCAAAGATAAAAAATTCATCAAAACCAGTCCAGACACAAAGAGGGGGGACGAGAAAACCTCACCCAGAGCTTCCACCCACTGCTGCAGCAGGTCAAACAGACCCACCTGTCAAGAGATGATCAGGATCGGTAAACAGATCTCAGTCTCAGGTTCACAGCAGAACCAGCAGCCAACTCTGCCAGTACTCTGGTCCAGGTGAGCTGTGTCTGTTGGTAGCGAGAACTCCATGTGTGATCCTCCACTGGAGGTCAAACGTCCGTTTATCAGCGGGGGCCATATAAATAACCATTCCGCAACTCTTAGGGGAGGATGGGGGGCCTCATAGCTCCGCCTACCTTGACCCCCTGACTCCAGCGAATGAGCAGATACTCAGAACATTAATGCTGATTTCGCCTAACCATGACATCTCCAGCCTCAAAAGGCCATCCAACACCTAAAGCAGGGAGGGGAATAAATGCTGATTGACCCCATTCCAATGATCAGCCAGGGCCCGGTTGTGGGAGAGAGAGATAGATGGATGGATGGATGGAAGATAGATAGATAGATGGATAGATAGATAGATAGATAGATAGATGGATGGATGGATGGATGGATGGATGGATGGATGGATGGATGGATGGATGGATGGATGGATGGATGGATGGATGGATGGATGGATGGATGGATGGATGGATGGATAGATAGATAGATAGATAGATAGATAGATAGATAGATAGATAGATAGATAGATAGATAGATAGATAGATAGATAGATAGATAGATAGATAGATAGATAGATAGATAGATAGATAGATAGATAGAACCAAGAATGTATCAGAGCCAATATCTCACCTTAAATAAGTTCAGAAATATTTTATGTATTGTCGGTTTTAGTTGTAAGTAGGATGTTCTGTTTTATGGCGTAAAGAACACAGATCCAAATGTAAAACTAGTACACACCGGTCAGTTAGGAACCAGAGGATCCTGTATCTGCTTATTTCTAATCTAAAACATGTTCAATTTAACAGCAATGCAAGATTTCTCTGGAAAGAGTCGGCCACCATGTTGTTTGTTTCAAAGCGGACAAAACCGCCTTGCTCATACATCATCAGCCGCCGGCCGGAGCTTTAATTAATGTTTTCTTTACATTTTCGGCAAGAGCCCATTTTCCCCGTTGTTTCTCTTCCCTTCTTGAAGCAGCAACTTCAGAAATATTTACATCTCAGAATTTGCATCTTGCACAGACAAGAGCGTAACCACAATACAATTCCAGTCATGGAAAAACACTTGTTTGATGAATAGAAGGATGGACATCGGCGGAAATGGTGAAATAATGAGTTTGATTTGTTTTCAAGAGGACATCGCCTGCCTTGACTGTTTGCATCAATCTTTTGAAAACTGAATGTAATGGTTGAATATCATGCATTAATAGATCATTTTTTTGTGGCGGGCTGACAAGAACTGGAAGGGAGTCGATGCTATGAGCGGAGCTGCATAAGTCTGTGGAGGCTTCTCCCTCTGTGTGGCGGCACACATCAACCAATCATCGTGTCTTCCCTCACGCTGAGCATCAGATAACCTGCTGCTAATCCTCTTCTCAGTAGGCAACAGTCAAGGATGAACCACTTGGGGAAATGTAATCAAAAACTTAATAAACTTGTCAAAACCAGGGATGACGGCCCAACTTTTTAAAACCGCATGCGGCGCTGGGAAAAAGAATAGGACCCCCTCCTTGTTTTCTTTCTTCTATTTTATCGACTTGACTGTGTCTGATCTCCAGAAAAGATTTAACATTAAAACAAAAGCCAATGTTAGTATACACAAAACACAGATTATAACCTTATTCACTGACGGAAAGAATGTTATCCAATACCTACGTCACCAGTGTGAAAAAGTATTTACCCCCCTGACCATAACCCTTTGATGTCCCGATGACGGAGCCCTGGGGGACACCATATGTCAAAGGGGGCCACCCAGGAGATGGTATAAACCATGGCTATTGAGAAAGTATTTTTCGATGGGCAGGAGTTGTTTGGCATATTAAAGTATGTGAGGAGTTACTTAACAGAATTATGTCACTTCATGCAGAAAAATGTAATATGCAACGAAACAGAATCATCATTTTTCCATTGTTTCCTTTTCTTGCTGATGACATCAAAGGTTTAATTGCTCCTTTTTCTAAAGCCAAATGCCCGCATGTCAGTCTCTGACGTCACCGTGGTGGAATTTTGGCCCACTCTTCTTTGCAGAACTGCTTTAGTGCAGCAACATTGGAGGGTTTGCGAACACGAACTGATCTTTCAGGTCTCATCACGGCATCTCAGTGGCATTCCTGCCCAAACTTTATTCAGGTCCCAAGTCATACTTGTCCTTAAGCAGACAAGCAACTCCACAACATTCAACTGCAGACTCCATCTTGTGTTTGCTTTGTAACGGGAACCCTGCCTTCTAAAGGTTTCACTTTCATCAGGCCATAGAATATTCTCCTTGAAGCTCTGAAGGTACTGAAGGTGTTTTGTGACAAAATTCAGAAAAGGCTTTTGCCTCAGCAGTCTCCCAGGGATGGATTGAACAGTGGATCTAAGAGTACTGATATTAATTGAGGTGAGAGAGGCCGTCCATTCCTGGGACGTCTTCTTTGGTTCTTAAGAGACATTCAGAAAGAGCCTTTTATGGGCGTATGGATTTTGATGGGTTTCTTGTGCCTGTATGTATCTTGGGTCAAGGAGTCAAAATTATTGAAAAATAATCAATAATCAAGAAGAGACCTGCAGGCATATCTGGCTCCCATGAAAGCCTAAGGCGTGATATGAGAGAGAAAAATAAAGAAACTTCAACTTGATTACAAATATCTGCGATAAATATCATCTAACCTTCCATCTATTTTCTACAATCGCTTATCCTTTATTCTTATCCTGTCCTCCTCGCTCCTGTAATGGTTCACAATTGTTCTAAGTCTTCTCCATTCGACCACCTTCTGGAATTTCTGTTAATTTTGGCATATTGTTCTACTGGTGAGACCTAGGAAACAACTTCCTGCTCCTGGACATGGTGCATGTCAACTGTTTGCTTGAGATGAAAACAAAAAACAGTGAAAACTGTGTGTCATTTGGCAGGACTTATTATAATAATATGACCCAGGAGCAATATGTATATGCTAAAGAGTAAGGGGTTGAGGAAGGAGCCTTGGGGGACCCCACAAGTCAAAGGGGCCACCGAGGAGGGCCTTAAGCATGTGAGGATTTACTAAATAGATGTATCTAACTAACCCCCAAAAAACAGTCTAAAAGAAAGAATTTTCTAAAAACACGATTCAACAAAAGGTTGAGCTAAAGTTTTTTCTACTGTTCAAGAAATGTATTTTATTAGCGTGAACGTAGAAAGTAGAAAGTCACCAAATGTGCCAAATAAAACGATGCATTAGAGGTGCGTCTTCTTACCTTTGGGCGAATTCCCAGAAATGAGCAGGTGATAAAATGATTGAACTGAGTTGGTTTGTTGACAATGTCTATGTGATCTGACTAAAAGAATTTAGCTGATGGAACCCCATGTTGCAGCAATGAAGGACTTCAGCTTTATCATAACGTATAGAAAAGATCTTTCTATAAATCCACTCAGACAGATTAATTAAACCGGCTTTCTCAGCAGCTTGAAGCTTCGTACTGACAGCGTAGCATAAGCACAGCTGGGAGTTGCTGAGCACAAACTAACTGACATGCACATATTTCATACTGACACATCAGAGCAGCAACAGATCCAGGCCAACACTCACGCACACACTCACACACACACGCACGCACACACACACACACACACACACTCACACACACACACACACACACACACACACACACACACACACACACACACACACACACACACACACACACGCCGTTCATTGACAAAAATAGGGAGAGCTAAAGGCTTTACGGAGGAGCAGCACAGCAGTGTGAGAAAACCTACAACACCAGCAAGAGACGAGGAACATCACAACGTCACAAAGTCAATCTGCTTCAGGCTGCAATGAATGTTTCGTTAAAATAATGCTATTTGACGCATTATTTCACTTGTCCTTTGCACGAAATGAAATGTTTGCATTGCGTATACTTTTTATAAGGATGAATAGTCTAATCAAGAGCAACAACCAGGCCTCTGCTGTCGTCATAGTCAGCCGGGGTATATCTCCCAAAAGCCCAGAATTCCCTGAACAGAAAGTTGTTGCTGATTTTTTTTTAACTTCCGGGTTAGTGTCTGTACGTATATTTTTAGTTGGTGCCAACATTGGTAGGAATTATTTCCTAAAACCATTTCTATAAAAACAAATAATAAAAAAAATATTGAATTGACTCGATGAGATCTCTCTTATATGCATTGTGTTTTAGTTTATTAGTTCATATCTTACTAACTAGGAGGCGCTTTTGAGAAAATGTAATTTACTTATGACATAAGTCCCTAAACGATGGTCTAATTTAGTTACAAAAAAACACTCTTGTCCAAATACAATTCAAAAAGTATGTGATGGATCATTTTCAAATTTTAAACTCACATAAACTTTAGTGCCAGAAGAGCACAAACAGTGGGATGACTTGTTCAATGCATGGAGGTTGGGACTTTTCAGGAATAAACCCTTGCTGGCAGAAAAGGTGTAGTTAGAGATTTACACTCTGAATTGGCGGACATAATTGTGCAGGACTCTTTGTCACCTTGTTCAGAAATATCCCCCATATAAAGGCAAGCAGCCATTTGTGAACCACTTCACCTTCTCCATACTTTGGATTTGCATGGCGCGGGCCACAGCTGCTGCTTCGCCGTCAGAATGGGTCCAGGGCTGCATCTGCTCATGAATAACGCGGTCTCATAAAATTTCATGAAATGAGAATTAAATTTGAAAATTCAATTTATTTTATATGAATACTGAAAATTTAATTTCCCTCTAACAAGAATGGATTTATGTGACAAAAGAACAAATTGGAGGCCAATTTTCTGTTGCCGCAGGAGACGTTCAGATAACAGTTTATTATAGCACACATAACAAATTTGGTCTGAAGCGGAATTAACAGAAATGTCTCTTAAATGGAGCCGACAAAGACGAAACCGGAGAATCCTGATACCAACACTCCCATCTCAAAATCTTTACAGTTAACCAACCCTGTCTTCACTTTGTGCTCCTATAATTTCTTCAATGAAATTCAGGAACTTCATTGAGAACCTAATTAAATAGTAATAAATTAACTTATACTTCAATAGTTTAAAGGTAAGGAAATGTGAGAGGAGCCAGAGAGACTGGTGGAGGTGGTGAGCAACGGCTAAAGATCGTGATTGATGAGATGGATTGCTGGACTTTGAGTTCAGTGGGAGGATCCATAGGCGCTGGAGGTGAACAGGGTGAAAACAAAAAAGCCTGACGATAGTCTTCCTGACGGAACTTCCTTTATGACTATGATGTCAAGAAATGTTTTATCTCTTAGGGACATTTGTCAGTTTTTATATCTTTGAAAGTCTACATTTACCATATATTACATATTTATTATATAACAATTAAAAAAGATTTAGATCTATATAAAATTATTTCAGAGTAGAATTTGTATTTCATGGAAAAAAATCCATTTTAATTGGATTAGCTCAAATTTTATGTCTTCAAAAAACTATTTGAACCTAATAAGACGTTGTTATCATTTTGTTAACAGGACAACAGGACTTTCTCTACAGCCATGGTTAATGCCGCCTCCCCTTTGGTGTGCCCCAGGGCTCCATCCATGGCCCCTTACTCTTTAGCATAAACATGCTGCCAGTGGGTCATATTATAAACCGGTTCAGTCACATTTGTCAGTAATGAAGAGAGACTCAAAAGGAGCTCAACCAAACAGTTGAGCAGGAAATTAAAGGGGTTAAGATTATTTTTGATGTAGAGATGAAAGCAGGTGGAACAAAGGTGGGTGGGTGACCATCGCCCCCTTGTGATCAGAATCTGAGCTCTCAGAATTATAAAACAGTAGAAACAACTTCCTCGCTCACTCTCTGGTCTGGGAAAAGTATTTCCTTCAAATGTAGCGAGGGATAACGTTATGGTCGTACAAATAGTTCCAACTTTTCATAAATAAACACGTTTAACAAAAGCATACTATAATTAGCATTTACCTCAGAATGTGAGCGTTCACATCAGAAGGGAAAAGTAAGACTGAGGGAAAAGATCCACTAAAAACTCTTTGATAATCAAACAGCAGACTGGAGGCATTCCAATTTGTTTGACTTTCAGGTAATTTATATGATGAAGCAGCAGGATGGATGTCCTGGAGTTATATATGTCAGAATATGCTTTCACGTGATGATGTTGTGACAATGTTCTAATTCTGTACTTTTCTTCACAGACGCAGGGTTTGATCTGGGGGAGATGTGAGATATCATCTCACATAACGTGCGATAAAATGTGATAATGGATGGTGGCCGAAACAACTCTAGAATATCTCAAATAACTATAAATGTTTTTCGAAGAACATTCCGTTTCAATTAGCAGTTACTTAAATTTTTAGGTAATAACTTACTTAATTATGTTACAGTCTTTTTGGAAAAATGCATTAATTACATATTGGCGCCTTTCACGACACTTAAGGAAGTGTCTCATGACGTGACCCAAGGAAATATCATTTAGTAAAAACGATCAAGAATTTACTGAAATAAACAATGGTTCAAAAAAGTACGATAAGATAGATAACACGGCATAGAAAAGACTGAATAGAAGAAGAAGGATAGTCAATACTGGGAGAGTCTGGCCGGAGGGAGTTCAAGAGGTGAGGGGGAACCGGGTTGAAAGCTTCAGACCCGTTGATGGTCCTTCAGCAGCAGGTACAGTTTGTCTCGATTGAGCAGGAGGAACTGAAGGCGCCGGGCAGCCAGCAGATTTGAAGGAGGTCTGAGAGATTCTGAGACGCCAAACGGATTCCGAGTCTCGAAAGAAAGAAGTCGACTCTTTTAATCATTAGGGAATTCGAACAGGACAATTTCAAGGCATTGAATTCTTTTTTATCTTATTTTGGCTTCTGCTGATTAGGATTTTACTTTTACTTGTCCTCTACATCCTTTTTCCCCTCAAACTAACCAACTAAATGTCCTCTCCCCCCGCCATCAATACATCTCCTGCTCTATCATCAACATACTCTTCCCAACGTATCCTGTATCTCTCTTCTAGACTTGAATGAATCCATCCATACACTGCGGCTTTTATCATATTTGTCCTTAACCTCGTCACTGCTATCACAAACTTCACAGCTAGAAAAAAAACTCAACCCTGATCCTTTCTTCTTTGTTAATGCCACTCTCTCAAATCAATACATCACTGCTGGGCCGACTTCCATCTTATATTCCTTTCACTCTTGCTGAGACCTTCTATGATGGACGATTTCAACTTGATATATATTTGACATGTATATAAGTGTAATTCATTCCTTTATATGTATGTCAGTGTTAATGGTTGTTAAGTCTTTGTGTAGACTTCTTAAAGATGTGGGTCCAAGGTGCTGATGAGGCCCGCGTGACTCTAAGGAATGCTGTGAATGGAATGAAAGGCATACATTTAAACCCTGACCTTCCCCCACCCTTCTTGCCCTCCTTGTATTGAGACAAAGACCCCCTCACTTCTTCTCCGATGCAGCTGTTCTGTCTGCCTGTTGGTGTCCATCAGCAAATGCATATTAAAACTCATGCACTCGCTAATTGCATTCCCCTTTTCCCGGCTCTACTCAACACCTCTATTCCTTCCATCTTAACCACATTGTGCTTGTGTTTATTCCCACTCGTCCTGGAATAACTGGAAAATCATTGACCAATTTTCCTGTCATGGAAAACAAATGTAAAATGAGAAAAAAATGTAAAATGTCATGGAAAAGCAAAAGCTGTAGTTGTCCTGGAAAATTTGCCTGATGATGGTCTAACCCCGAAACATTGCAATGAATATTATTTTGCAAGTCAGTCAGTGTGCCCGAATTACTTTTAAGCAACTTTTGAAACTTTTCCCTGTCCTGCGCACCTGACAAAAAATACATGTGCAAAGTATTTGTATCGCAATATTGAGTTAAATCTCATATACATTTTTGTAGGCGTGCACTATGTGATTTGAGCTCTAATTGATGCTGCCATCCCAGCAGGGAAGTCAATGCAAGTCAGTGGTTGGGAAAGAAAGCCCACGTTGACTTCCCAAATCATTATAGATGTGCTTGTGCATTTCCCCCCGGTAGATTTTTATGCTAATGTTGTTAGCTTAAGTGAATGAGATTTAACATGGCAAGATTAGCATCACGGCTATCAATCGATCAAACTTTAATTAGACAGCACCTTTCAAACACTGACACATCTCCAAACTGGGGGTCTTATTTATGTATGGTGCCATAACCCGTCTTTCATTCTTTAGCAGCTAGATTATCAGTGAAAATGTCCTGGAAAACTCCTGGAAAAATGATTTCAAGAAAAGAGTGGAAACCTTGAGCGTTAACAAACTTCATCCCTCAACCTGTCCGTTGCTAGGTGGAAGCATTCTTTTGGCTCCTCTGTGTTCTCGACCCAACCAAACCCTACCTGTTTAACATGGAGTCCGACTGGCATCAAGAGTCCACCAGCTTGGGCCAAACCAGTGTCCGAATATATTTACAATACCTTTAACAGGAACTCAAGCAAAAAGCATGAAAGTGACCAGAAATGATAAATTCCAAGAGAGCGTATTGGTCTACGGACTCAACCCAAGGCATGATGCGCAACAACAATCAACCACGAATGTCACGCTTCTTTAAAAATATCAACCAGTTTTTTCAAAGATGTTTAATGTCTCAAGTGAAATAGAAATTCATTCATATTCTTAATGTATTGTTCTCTGCCAGAACCATTGGCACCTTCTATTTTAATAAGCCTGAAACGCTTCTTAAGTCCCCCCCCTTTGAGCTTTTATTTCGCCACATACAATTATATGAGTAGTACAAAGTAGCATACGTGTTCTCTGCATTTGATCCATCGCTGAGGAGCCTTGTGCCGCTATCCGTGGCGCCTGGGGAGCAGATTGTGTTTCAAGGTTGTGAAAAATCAGTAGTAACATACTCCGTGAACCGTATTGAATACAGGTACTCATATAATGTTCAATGAATATAGGTACAAATTGATAATTAAATACTACATTTTCAGATTCCCGTCAAATGAGGTCAATCATATAAGTGGCTGAAATGAGCTTCCTGTGAACCGTTGGACTCATCCTCAGACTCGAAGAGGGGAGTTTGGACATCTGGAGTGGAGCGCCTGCTCCTTCATGGTGAAAGGAGACTTTTGAGGTGGTTTGATTATGAGGTCCCCAGGACCCCCAACTTTTTTTCAGGCATGTCCAATTGGGTGGAAACCCAGGGAGTTTCCAAGAACTCACTGGGGAGATTATATATCTCATCTGGCCTGGGAACGCCTTGGGGCATTACAGAATGAGCTGGAGAGTGTTGCTGGGGAGAGGGACATCTGTAGTGTCTTCTGGTTAGTACAGACAAGTAGACTGGTGAGGTTTAGCATTGAAGTACATGATTCACCGCGACTAAATGTTATTTATTGGTGGGAAATGAAAATAATTTATCATAAAAGCCACCGAGAAATATTTATCAATATGGATTGGGCTGGTCTATTTATATCATTAGAAGAACTTTATTGTTATATTCTGAATAAACAATAGTGCAATTTCCTGGTAGCACAAATATATCAATGTTTATCAATCAAATAATAAATCGTTCAAAAAACAACAACAACATGGTCCTTCAAAAATAAGTAAATAAAAATAATCATAATAAAATAATCAACCGATATTCAAGATGATCTAAAAGGGTGACAGGGTGGTATGTTGATGTGTCTCTGACTCATACTGTTATGACATTATTTGACATAATGGTGTCTTAATCTAACCGGTAGCACATTATTATATTTACCTGAAACACGTGAATCCATAAGTAGTATGGAATACTATAGGTATAATATAGGAATATAAGTATGGATTTATTGATATTTCATGTGTTCGGCAAAAGTTGAAAAATGTGATAACTTTGCCACATTTCTATTTTCCGGTACCTGGACTATGATTTTCGCTCTTCAAGCTCACGGTGAATGTGTGGGACGCTGCAGTGCAAAGCTCCGGTTTTCGTAATGCAGAAAAGTGAAGGTTCATTGGAATTTTGTTATTCATCTGAAAATGAATTCACCATGGTGCGATGAAACCTTTCAGGTCATGCGTTGTTCAATCCTTTTGTGGTCCCTCAAGGTCCAACTGCTGCTGCTGCCGGTGGTCAGTACAAACTGAAGTCTCATTGGAGAATGGGCCACACTTCCTGTTGCCACAGGTTTTAAGCAAATCTTCAAGAATTATTATTTTTTTAAGCATTAACACAGAGTAGGATAAGATAAGACAAGATAAGATAAGATCTTAAAACCTTAAATTAATGCACAACTGAGGTTTAATTAATATTCAGGATGTTTTTACATTTCAGTTTCAGACTGTGTGTTTTTTTTATGCAACATTTAACATCTTCATTTCATTCTGCTTGCAGACAAAGATAGGATTTTTGGCTTAAGTAAAAGCTGACCGTTGCCTTCCGCATCACCACGTTTCCACAAAGGGCTTCACTTAAGAGAAACAAGAGTCGCACAAAGGTAAAAGAAAAAGGCAGACAGAGACAACCATCAGCGCGACCACATTAAACACCTTCTCCGTTTTTTTGCTGTTGGCGGGTCAGCTTCCAACAAAGGGCTTCAGATGAGATAGACTAATTTACTCGTTGTGGCCCTTTCCCCGTTTGAGAGAATGAAAGTTAGAGCCTCCTATTAGTTAGATCTGTAATCACGATCCAATCCCCATGGAGGAGAAAAAAGAAATTTAATTTGACAAGGAGGTAATGAACCTGTGCAGCCATTATCTTAGATAACCCATTTGAGAGACTGGTTGAGCACTGATGAAAATTCTATTAAACATAGTTGGCTGGTTTCTCTATTTTGTTCAGTGGCAGAAAAGCCTTTTCTTTTTTCTTTTTTTTTTTTTTACCCTTGCCAATTTACTTTGAACTCTCAGAGTTGCCAAGGATCATTATATCAAGGAGCTTCAAACGCTCAACCTTTACTTAATGATTCAAAGGCAACAACAGTCGACTGTGGGCTAATAACCTCTGTGATGCACACTCAAGACAACTGAATAAATGAAGGAAATACTTTTTACTTTGACTTTACTCTTTGCAGTGTGACTTAAAGCAGGATTCCGGTCTAAGAAGCAACTTTTCTGATGTCGTTGAACTTTTCCCATTTTTTTAAGTCTGCTTTGATTCAGACTTTGGTTTGTTTCTGGCCTCAATGAAATGTTGACTCCACTGTACTTGGCCGTAAACTTTCTTAGGCCACACCTGCAGCATTTTGCATTTATCTGATCCATCTGATAGCACATAGCGGCTGCACCGCGAGAGGCTTCCATGTGAGATGTGCAGGTCGGCTGGTTCATGTTGTAGGTAGAATAAGTTGGTATATATGCAGAAATGTTTTCCCTTTGCCTCAGCTGCAAAAGCTTCTGCTTGTATTGAATCAGTCTTTTCCTGTCTTATATGGTGGTATGCAGTGGCGTACGCATTACGGCTTAAAACCCTTTGATGTCCTGCTCAACTGTTTGGTTGAGCACACTTTGAGTGAAATACAAATTTTCGTCAATAAAGGAGATTTTCTTCTTTTCTTTACTGTTTAAATCTCTTTGAAAAACCGGTCCTACATTTTATTGTAAATACATAGTATTTAAGATTTTAAATGAATAAATCCCTTAAAGAACTACATTCTGCAACATCTATTTGACAACACATTGGCAGCATTCGGAGAACAATACCACAATACATTAAGAAAAACCCGCTGGAGATACGACGACACAGCATATTAATAATCTCAAACAGCCCATATTGACTCGATCCAACTATTTCTGTCAAGTCAGCAATATGCTCTAAAATAAGATCAAGTGGTGACTTAATAATGAAGATAAAATACGGTTAACTAGTAATTCTGACCTCAGTAATTAAACAAGACAGATTTCCTTGAGTTAATCCATACCGGCTAAATTTAGGAACAATTGAATTTATTGGATGTTACGAACAAGAAAATGTGTTTTTTTTTTACAAAGGCTCTCCCTTACGAGTAAAATATGAATTATTATAGTGATATTATATACTGGATAGGACAAGACAGAACTCCTTGTATAGATTATAGCACTTTTAGATTTGAGTAAAGTGAAATATGAACTATTACAGTAAAATATGATATTTACAAATAAGAACAGCTTGAGGCAGTTTATATTAAGTGAATATGGCCTAAATCAGAAGAAGAGTTTGGAAACTATGTTTGCAAAAACAGTGTTTTTGTAAAAGGGCTCCGACTGGTGAGCTAAATATGAACTATCAGAGAAAGTTATGATACAGTTGAAAGCGAGATAGATCTCCTTGAGTGGATTCATATAACGCCTAACTTGGAATAAATCGGACCAAATCGGACGCTTCGTAACAGCCAGAGGTTGTAGAACATACACACTCAAGCAATCACAACAATAATGATATTACTATGGATATTATTACTTTATTGTTATATATTTGGGTTGATAATGATGATGATATATTCAACAAATTATTGTTACAACAATAAAATCAATCTTTTTGTCCTAAATAATAGATAATTATTATAAGTGAGGGGAACCATAACCCAATTCCGCTCAGGGCAGCAAACCGTAAGAAAGAAATGACTGTAGCCTGAGTCGGCAAAGAGACGGTCTGACTGAAACTTCCCGACAGCTTCCATTCTATTTCAGATATAGTATAATCAATAAAGCATGATCAAATATAGACACAGATCCAGTAAATCAGCACATTCATTTCAAATGATATTTTTGAACATAATTAACGCAGCTTTATAATAAAAGCTTCAAAACATGCGTAAATAAAACATCCCTCGGTGATGTAATGCCGCATTAATGCAGGAACTAATGTATTATTAATCGGAATTGCCTCTATTGAGAAATAGGCCAATCAATTCCATATGAATTTACTTGATTTAGTTAAACACTTTCCGCGAATCACCAAACACATACACACACACATGCACAGGGACACATACAGACGCACACACAAACACATACACACGCACACAAACACATACACACACACACACACACACACACACACACACACACACACACACACACACACACACACACACACACACACACACACACACACACACACAGTTGGTCCATGCATTCACTTCTATGCTGCCAAATTATCTATAAATTCAGTACACAGTACACAGTAAACAGTATCACGGACCCCTGCATTGATCAGCCTCTAGGACAACAATAAAGAATTATCAATGATATATTAAGCTTTGTTTTGGGGATGCAGGTGAATTAAATGTGGGGGGATCTTTTTTTTGATTGAATGAAAAATAAAAAACAGATTTAAAGCGTTGAAATGTATGTAACGAGTCAAAGGCAGGAACAGGTGAGATGCTGCTGTTTGGTGCATTGGGACTGTTTCAACACCGAAAGCCTCCAAAGATGATCCCAGAATCAGAATTCCAATATTCATGACTGCTAACTAAACTAGAAATATGATGTTGGCGAAGATCTTTTCTCCTCGCATGGCTGCTCAACCTGCTAAAACCAAAGATTAGACCTTGGCTAGGGGCCTCACAGCATGAATGTTCAAAATTACGAAATGGTAAAATTTGAAAGCATGTATTCTCCATTTAATATTTATCAGCTCCTGGATGCATGTCAGTATTTATTTCTTCCCTGCCTCCTTGTATATTCATGACATGAATAATGGCGTGTATGTTAATCAGATGGCCGACCAACAGCCGAATCTCAAAGCATCCTTCCGTAAAATCAATCGTCTGCACAGCCTCCTTAGCATCAACCGACTCCGCTGCTCCCCAGACAAGATCGTAGCTGAGCAGTGTAGCATCTCCTTTCTCCATATTGCTGGACTGAGCACTGGCACTGATTAGCAGCACCACCCCACCTACACCCCCACCCCCTTCCCCACCCCCCTCAGCCCAATCCCGATAGATGCTTTGTGCCTGATTTTAATGAACTGTTTTACATTAGTAAGCCATTCGCTCCTCTCTGTGTTTGCACAGTTGCGAGCACACTTGCTCTCTAGCATTCTGCCAAACCAGGCCAGAGCTCATGTGAAAAAAAATAAAAAATAGAACTCAGGGAACACATCTATCAGCGAGCAGCCGGCCAAGTGCACTCAGAGCCAAGACAGAAATATTGACAAAATGTCTGCAGGCCATCTTATTATCTTGCCCTTGGTTGCAAGTTGGGCAAAATAGCACATTCCGGAGGCAACGGCGCTGGTGGAGGTGGTGGATTTGGTGGTGGTGTAAAAGGAGGAGGGCTGTGTGTGTGTGTGATGTTATGCATGTGTGTGTTCTACGGGCAGAAACAAGCCAATGTTTGCAGACCTCAAAAATCCTGACACACTGTTGTTGGACTGCTGAGCTCCCGAGCTCCAACCCATCATCTGCGTTCTAATTATATCTGGCCGTGATGGTGAGCTCAGAGCAGATACCAAATGAGGACATATCTGATAATAATTGATTTGCTCAGCGCATTTCGGCTCTCCGTAAGAGTTGATGGTGTATTGCTGTGGGAACACGAGTCGGACACCAGTTGCTCTTCTAGAGAACATTTCCAAGAAATTTAATGAAATAAGGCACTTTTAAAGGCTGGAGGACTTTTGAGTTGAAAAAGCTTTACGTACACGTACAGACAACATACACGCCACTACGCTGGTTAATGTCTGGTTTTTGAGGTGTACTGTTTTTGCTCATGCTACTACATCCTGATTTCAGTAAACCTGGATAAGACATTTTCTAAACTGAGAATGTGTGAAAATGAAAAGCAGCTCTGAACATCCCCCTTGTTCTTGAAAATCAGATTTCTGGTAGCACTTCTCCAGCTTGTCTCTGTCCTTTCCATTTTGTTTTTGTTCATACTCTGAAACTGTGCACAAAAACGTAGAAACCGAAATCAGGGACTGAATATGATATCAAATAAAATATTCGCATAACGATACGTTTTAGTAAGATGCAAAGAGGATGTGTGTCCGGCTTGTTAGACATCGTGACTCTTCAGCAGAGGATCATCAGCTTTTTTTTGACAGCTCGGGACGACACCGAGAAGGGAGCATCTTCATCCCCGTTGGCTGGGTTGAGAAGATACACACTTATGATCCCAAGTTTACAAGACCAGCGCTCCAACCCCTGGGCAACGGAACCTCCAGTTACGACTTCGTTGTAACTTTTGCTGCAAGAATTTCTTGGCACCGTGTTCTCCCTGTAAAATGTTAGCGTCGGAGCATCCTCTCTGACCAAACAGGAGCACTGGTAAATTATGAATAGGACTAGAATACTGTGCTTCATTCGCACAGTGACCTTGGATTAGCAGGAGATCAGCTCTGCAGCAGAGATGCCCTTCACACTGAAAGAACTTCTGCAAGGCCGCAGCTGAGAGGGCAGCAGTCTTATTCACAGCTAATAAAATAGAATGTTCCCTTCTCGCTCCCTGAAGTCTTGCACTTTACTTTTACCACAACAACGTGGAAAGAAGCCGGAAGAGTGAGAGGTCAAATTTACACCACCAAAAAAAAAAGAAAGGGTCAGGAAAGCAATGGCTGAAAAGTGTCTCTGTTCAGCAGTGATGATTAAGGTTTGCTGACAAATCTTTGAAAAGCTTCGCCAGTATATTAACTGACTGAGGAGCTGAAATGGAGGCCAAAAGGTTCAAGGACTGTTTACAGGCAGAATAGACAAAGATTTTTGTCTTAGAATGAGATATAGATGAATACATCGTGAGTGAATGCACGGACTTCAAGAATTCAATCGCAAGTAAAGTATGAGGAAATGTCAGAAAATCCCCCAAAATGTACAATTTAAAAAAACTTTTAATTGAGACTACATGTGTATACATGAGCAGTTTGTTCCTATTCGTTTATTGAGGTTATTTCATTGATTCTTTCCATCCTGTAGAAACAGGCAGAAAGAACGCCTCTGCCCGTTGAAATGCACCGGATGATTTTGTTGACATACACATGTATGTCGAACGGAATCACCCGTCCTTCACAATATCCCTAAATGACTACACCAATTATTTTAAAACCCTCAAAAAGATAAAAAATACGTTAGAAAAAGACTGAAAAAATATAGAAATTCGTCTCACAATCATTGCTATTCTAATGTGCTATGCCTTCCCCTTAAATGGTTTTATTTATTTTATTAAAATTACCTTTAATAAGCCTTCTATTTTTTTTAACAGTGTTTATCCGATTACGTGCAAATTGAATAATAACTTTGAATTACTCATATCTGTGAACACTATAATTTTATTCCATCATTGTTGTTTAAAATGCGTGCCAGATTTATATTGTGAGCATTCTTCTTCTGTCTACAGTTTTTGTTTGAATAAAGTTTATAATATGGAAAAAAAAGTGACCTAATTTTAGTAACACTTCCAAATTTCTGTAACAGTTCATCAAAGGTTCTGATATTGTACCACATGAATAAAAACTAGTATAAACGGCAGTGAGACTAAAGAGTCTTTTTCTTTTTCACTTTACGGTTTTGTTTTCTCGTCACGTTCATAAACGTTGAATCTAAAAACGTACACAAATACATTTGAAACTAAAAAGCTGTCAGAAAGTACAAACCTTCACCCAAGCGCTGGTTAAGAAACGTTATAATGATGTCGCGTTGTGAGGACATGACGTAACGTCGCCAAAGCTTTTTTTTAGGATATGCTAAAATTGAATCATCGTAGGATATTAATATGGGAAGAATAAAAATAAAAAAACTCTAAAAAGTGCCGTTTCTCACAATCGTTGAGAAAAAATTGTTAGGACTTAATGTCGCGAAAACATTTAATGGTCTCTGGGGGAAAAATAACACGTAAATCTGTCCTTTAGTTTTTTTGTCATCTTGCTACCAAACAGAAAAACAAAGTTAAAAACATAAACTCCTTGGCCGAGATGATGACCTTTACGCCTTTACCGTTGTGTATAAAACAACATAACATTGAAAACAGCCATATTTTGATAATAAGTATAATAAAACTCAAACGATCTATTCAGTCCGGATATTATGTCATGTTTTATTACTTAATGTTGAATATTTTTACATTTGTTAAAGCAAAAAGATTTGACAGTCTTTCATTACTATTCATATTCTATTATTTTGTTTACCATTTATCGTCAATTTTTCTTCTACATATGCTACTATATATTACTACTTAACATATATCACTATACATCCCTACTATGTGTTGTCATTTTATCATGATCTTTCTCTACTTATCATTTTTTCCTTGTGATAACCTCTTTTTTCTCATCAATGCGTTATCCCAACCATCCATATTTTGTTGCTGTCATTCTTAAACGCTGTTCATTCTGCATTAAATCCACTGGAACTTCTTTTGTTTCATCCGTGATGGATGTAAAGCACTTTCAACCACGTGCAAATTGTTTGAAAGCTGCTGTATAAATAAAATTTGATTGATAATGTGTGCAGATGCAGGAGGAGAGGACGCATTGGCAGGAAGAAGCAGGACATCTGGTCCCCGTAATGGACCAGTCCAAAGAACCTACATCAGAATTTGACAAGAGGTTAATGTCTGGTTTTTGAAAGTCCAGCCGAATTCTCTCTCGTGAAAGGCTGAGCCAGAAGAGACCTCCAGGACCACCTCCACCATCCTGCATGCTGCCAGTATGCTTGAAGCTGTGACCTTATGAACAGAAAATATTTAGTGGGCTCCAGGAAGTTCGATAGCAGTATCTGATTCTTGATGCTTTGGAGGTTTGATGTTTTATGAGATATTAAAATAATTTGTGCCCAAAGAACACCCACACCTCTCTACATCGAAGATGCCTTCATGTCGTAATTAATGTCATTAATAGTGCTATCACGTTTCATCTGGTGCTAGTTTTATTCTAATTAATTAAATTTGATCTTTGACACGGCTCAGCAAAAAAATGTTTTCTGTCCTTCACAAAAGATGCAGGAATGCAGATTAATCCCCCAAGAGTATTAATTAATTACTCTCAGTGATAGTTTCCGATATATGTATAATTGTGAGCCCTAACAATAAAACCAACTGCTTATTGACGTATAGGTCCCCCCGTTTTGCTTTCCAAACGGCTCCGCAATGCGTTTCTAAGTTCTGGCCTCTTTCTATCAGAACCGGCATCAACTTTTTTCAGCAATTTATTACTCTAGCCGGATCTCAAGGCGTCCTTCCTTGAACCGCTTTGGTATAGAGCATTCAGAAAATATTCAGACCACTGCACTGTTTTCAAACTTTGTTATGCTGCAGCCTGTTGCTAATTAATTAAGCTACATTCCAAACCCCATACTATCAAAGCAGAAACAACATTTTGGAAAAGTTTTCAATTCTACTGAAAACAAGAGAAATTGAGACATCTCATTGTCATAAAACATTCAAACCCTTCGCTATCACCCTCAACATTTAGCACAGGTGCCTCCCAGTTCTCTTGATAATCTTTGAGGTGTTTCTGCACTTCCAGCCAAACTTCAAGCAATCATGGGAGAAGGTGTTTGGACAGAGAGGTGCCGAAGAACCTCATGGTTACTCTGGCTGAGCTCCAGTGATCCTCTGTTCAACACCCCACCGATCTTGGCTTTTTTGAGATAGTGACCAGATGGAAGCTATGCCCCTATCAAACACACAGGAAAGGCAGCTTGCAAATTGCAAAACAGCCTCTTAAAGACTATTTGTGGATGGTGAGAAACAAGACTTTACCCAAATTAAACATCTTTGTACGAACCTAAAACTGTCCGTCAACCATCTGTCCCATCAATCGACAATCGATCGTTGTCGGTGGACAGCTTGATTCTTTTACTGGCTTCCTCTATTCAGTGGTTATAATGTAACGGCTTATTGCTTCATGAAATTGAGGTGAAAACAAGTATCCTGTGGTCATTAGAGGACCAGCAGGTTCTTCCTTGGCTTTGAAACTTTTAAACCCGGAGCATCGTCATAGACAGCTCCGTCTGACTTCCAGTCCTGCCTTGGGAGCCTAACAATGTTCAGACCGATTTATGTTGTGTTTTTAACTACACCCAGGACATATACACAAATATTTTCCGCCCAGGATCCTGAGTCGGTTTTGTCGCTGACTTAATTTTTCACTTCCCTGCCTTTCTTAATTGCTGCATATTTCTCGCGGCGATCGATGAGTGCCAGCGGGTTTCCCAGCTCACGGACCAACTAATGCTCATCCCCGCTGTCGCCCCGGCAGAGGAGCACATTCTCAAACTGCCAAGTCCTCCACGCAACTCTTCATCTTTTGATCCGCGATGAGACTCTGTCGACTTTGAAGGCAGAGGCAGGTATAAAACGAAGTAGAAATGAAAGAGGCGCAGAAAAAAAGAAAAGAAAAAAAAGATGGAAACTACAGTGGTTTTTCATCAAAAAAAAAAACCCACTGGTTTTTTGAGGGAGGAAGCTTTAATTAGAGGGATGTGACCCGACTGCTTCTCAGAACTCTTCCATTTTCACCGGATGCCAGTCGCTTCAAGACGTCCTATGGCGCTTGGGAAGCCGCCAAAGGCTGCAAGGAAAAATGAAAAAATTCATGGCCTGATCGAGTCCCTGAACAACTAAAAATCTTCGTCTACACGCTGGTCCAGCTGAGAGTTGAGCTGTCGGTTTGTCCAACAAATATAATAAGATGAAAAGTTCTGGTTCCGAATGTAAAGCAGTACCTTTGCTGTGGGCCTCCAGTGGCCAAATTGGTGCCACCCCAATGGCTGTACCTATGCGTCAGTTTGACATTAAAGGTATATTACGTCTGATATAAACAAATTAATAAATAAAACAAATTAATAGGAAATAAAAAGTTCTATGTCATCAAATAAATATATGTTTTAATAGAAAACATATGAATGAAACCAGAAATTAAGCATAATACATGAGAATGAAAGCCAGTCCTTGAACATAATTAACCATCTGAAATGAATATAGTACTGTCACAAATATTAGAATCACAAATAGTAAATCTACCCTAAAATATATAAATATAAAAACATACATAATCCAGCTGTTATTGTTTTGTTCAATTTTTTTATAATAATTCTCTTTTATTTATGACAAAAACAATGTTATTACCTCAACAATACTGCATTTAATATATTTTCATCATTATCAACCAAATACCTCAAAATAGATTAATAATATCCATAATAATACGATTACTATTTTGATTGTTTGAGTGTACTTCTCTGTCAACAATTCTCTGATCATGTAATATGTTCTACAACCTCTGGCTGTTATGAATTCAACCCATCAACTGATATTCAAATAACAAAATGTCCAGTTAAAGGCAAATATAAATTGTTATTTGACCATAAATCCAAGTTCTTTGACCAGCAGCGGGTCAGTTTGCTGCTTTTGTTCATCGTTTATGAATGCAGAGTGAAGACAAACATTTAAACTGACTGATCAATGAATGATCATAAAGACTCTCTGGAAAATTAGCTTCATGAAGTCCAATAGGAGCAGTAACACAAAATGAATGTCCAGAACCAATTGAGGCAGAGACTCTTAATTAATAACCGGTATCAGCTGGGCCCAGTTCTGATCAACCCCGTCATCACTTACATAGAACATCTTCAGAAGCAGTAAGTTAACTTCTAGGTTTCAACAGTAGCACACTATTCCAAAATCAAGAGAAATTCCAGATGAGATGAGGAAGAGGGTCATTGAAATCAAGTCTGGGTAGGATTTCAAAGCTACTTTTAAGAGTCTTGTACTCCACAGAGTCACAGTGAGGCTCATTATCTACAAATGGAAGCGGCTTAAAACAAGTTTGGAGCTTTATAAAGAGGCCTGCTGAAGAAGTTACATAATATACAAGGTACTTCAGGCCTAAATTGCCTAAGCAAAGGTCAGAGTTCATGGCTCCACTATTTTAAAGAGACAGTGCAAAAATAGCCACCACCACCCTGATGACCATCAGCGCTTTTTGGAGAATCTTCTCTGGACTGATGCTCTGAAAGCTGAACCGTTTTGAAGGCAGTGGTTGCGGAGATGCTTTGCTGCTTCAGGACCAGAACAACTTACTGTAACATAAGTTCTGCTCTCTACCAAACATTCTTGAAGGAGAATGTCAGGTCATCAGTCTGTGGGTGAAGCTTGGGCACAACTGGGTCATTCGGCGAGTCAATGATCTCCAGCAGAAGAGTAAGTCCATCTTTGAATAGATGAAAAATGGTCAAAGTCTGGACCTGAAGGGTTTGGTTTTAGTCTCTGCTGCTTAAGGTGGAACATCTATTTACTGGGTTCAGGAAGGTGAATACTTTTTCACAAAGGTTAGGTACCGGTTAACTTTTTTGTTGTATTAAACAGACGCTACCTTTGTTTGATGTTAAACTTTGTGTGAATATCAGACGCAGTTAAATACAAAATCAAACAGAGATAGAATAAATCACAAAGGTTCCAATGCTTTGATATCTACTATAACCTTCACTGGCTAATCTTCATCTTCAGCCAATCACAACCTGCCACACTCTCCTTTAGGAAATCACTTGTAAACTGTCAAACACAGCTGTCATGTTGGTACTGCAGAGATTTGCAACCCTCCTCCGCACCTTCACCATCTGAACCCTGGACATCTGGTCATAACCAATCAAACTCTCCGATCTGAGGATTTCCTTTCATGAATGCACGACAATATTGAGCTCCGGGGGAAGGAAGTCTCTTACATATGAGTATCACTTAATGCAGCTCACATTACACAAGTACGATGGTAATCTCAACTCCATTCACCCCTTCTAACAATCCAGACAGAAATGTAGCCTGGAATATTGGTGGCACCAATGTTCAACTTATAATACCTGATAAATTAGATAATTACTAATTCAGTTAACAGACAATGAGAGCTTATGCTGGAGTGGCTGATGGTGCCGTCAAAAACTCTCCTCAAGTTCTGACTGGGGAATAGACAACCTGACGAAATACTACTTGGAGCACACGGAAGCTACCAGTCATGATGTCCATCCATCCATCCATCCATCCATCCATCCATCCATCCATCCATCCATCCATCCATCCATCCATCCATCCATCCATCCATCCATCCATCCATCCATCCATCCATCCATCCATCCATCCATCCATCCATCCATCCATCCAGGATGTCTGAGCTCCTCCCCTTATCTCTAAGGCTCCCTCTAAGGTATCCTTGACCTAATAATTTCAGTCACCAAGCAGAACTAATGAGTGTAGGTAAGGGTTTTAACGTAGATAGGCCGGTAAATTGAGAGCTTTGCCTCATGACTCAGCTCTTTCTTCACCAAACATGATGCAAAGCCTCAAGCAGACGCTGGTTCATGCGAGGAAATGCAGATTTTTTCATTTAAAAGCAAATTATTCAATAAAAGGTGTTGGGCAAATTCCAAATGGGCAACACATGTATGCATGTCAGTGGAATATTGATTCAACAGCGGAGGACAAGCTTATCGTTGTTGCATGTTAACACCTCGGGCAATGTGTGTAATGTATATATATATATATATATATATATATATATATATATATATCCGTCCTGTCAGAAAACCTAAAGTGGGCCGTGGTTGGGCCTTCTAGCGGAACATTGATCTGAAGCTTACCTCAAAGAGATCAGAGAGTTACGCAGAGATCACAAATGACAGGTTTTGTCATGGCCAGCCAAGTCACCGATCTAAAGCCAGGTATGTGTGGGATGTGCTGCTGAAGGGGAGCCCACAAGCGTGGACCTCAGAATCTATAGGAGTTGGAGAGTTCCTGTATGGAGGGATGGTGTCAGATCGTCTCCATGTTCTCTCAAACCTCGTCATGCACTGCAGAAGGTGACTCAGGGTTGTTGGTAAAAGGGTGCTGCATAAAATATTAAATGCAGGGTGGCAATAATTTTTCGCATACATCTTTTGAATATTTTTTCTTTTTCTCTATTTGGATGTGTTTTGTCTTTTTAGCTATGTTACATGAGTTTGATGTTTGATTTTTGTGACCACTTGGATTTAAAGATCACGTGCAGATAATATCTTGTAGACATTTTTTGCATCTAACTCAGCTCAGCTTTTAAAGGGGTGCCAATAACTCTGGAGGGCACTGCACATTCCTTTGGTGGTTGCACACATCTATTATAATACACCCAGTGTACAATCATGTGTCACAAACATATTGCTAATCTGGAGTCTCTGATGTGGTTTCTGTGTGTGACCTTGAGTGAATAACTTTGGACTGGAAGGATGCCAAACAAACATGGAGAGCATGGAGGCAACGGCGTGCTGTGGCTGCTGCTGATGAACAATTACCATCTGAAACAGACGTGCTGCTTTCATAGCGGTGAAGCAACGGCCATGGTTGGATCCTGAGCACTGGAAAATGAGCATGCTGCTGGAAAGTTGCCAGTTCTACTCCCCAGACTGCCAGAGAGGGGGGTTTTTTTTTGGAAGAGAAAGTGAATGATGGGAGCTTTTTTGTGTTTGTATAGCAGACAATACAAATAAAGCTTAAAATGAATTGGACCCGCTGTGAAATTTGATTGGGATGAATGGACCTTGATGTTCTTTTTCTCTGTCCCCAATCTCTTTTAATTTACTGGTGTTGTGGAGGATATGGTTCTCATCATTAATCAGCAAGACAAATGAATCCCCAGCTGCTTCGGCGTGAGAGAGAGACCAAGAAACTGAGAGAGGCAGGAAGGAAGAAAGGTGGTAGAGGGAAGGAAAGGGTGGGGTGTATAAATCAAGTCTGCTTTGATTAATTCACCTTGGTCTAGAGGACGTGGCTAATAGGATCCATTAGGTTGATATTCAAGATCCCCGTGTATTGTGCTAAATGTCAATAAAAAAAAAAGCAGGCTAGATCATTCAAAATGGTTAATTGCACGACACCACTGAAAGCCTTTATATTTAGTGACAACAATTAGTAATGTTCAGCTCCAAATTACAATCATTTGCAGAGCGGCTAATTATCTTGGAGGGGTTCTGCCTTTTTGGAGAGAGTTGGTAAAAGCCATCCATCACGTAATGAAGAAGCAAGAGATTCACTCAGCTGTGAATGTTTGAACACAGGACAATCAATAACATCACGTTCACGTTGGAGTCAGAGCAGGCGTGCGTTTTAACGGAAAAGCTCAGGGCAGTTTCATACGGTATAAAAACCCTGTAGAGTTCATCACTCACAACGTATCATTCATTATTTTCCCCCAACATGTCCTTCCAAATACATTTTTTTTTATCCCTGTAAAGGAGCCTCTGATTGTGTCACATCAGGCCACAGGGAGGCGCTCTATCACCTGCTCCAGAGCTCCTCTTCAGCTTATCACAGAGGAAGAGAGGCACTTCAGATGGAAGATGGAGGTCTAACAAGCAGGAGGAGTAGGGTTGCAACATATGAAAGGAAGATTTGCATTTCTAAGAGATGAGACAACCATGAAAAAACAACAACAACAAAAAAAAAAACGCAATCCTTTACACAATTTCCAAAGATTTCAAATAGTTTTTCTTTTTCCACAAAAGACAGAATAGAATTCAGGCACTCTGCACATAAACATTAAAAAAAACAAACAGATTGATGCACTTCTCCTTTTGATATTAAGAAATTACAGCAAACCGATGAAAAAAGGCCTCAGTTGGAATCTACACTCTAAAAAATGGTCAGTAGAAATTATAGTAAAAACCTGGTAGATGGTTAAAGACTGTAAAATTCAAAACAGAACATCTTTGTAATAAATACTGTGAATATCTTAAATAAATACACCATAAATAACATTTCATTATTAAAATACAAACTTTTGCTAAAAATTAAAAGAAATACCATAATGGTGCAAGTAAGTCACAACCGTAAACATATTATTCTGTCTAATTTACAGAATATTCTGGTAAGTATATTAAGATTTATTGTAAAAATAAAATAAAATAAAAACTTTAGAAATTACGTGAGAGCGTAGAAATTGTTTCTACATTACAGAGTGCTTAAATATGTTATACACTTTTGAAACATATTGCTTTCTGGGTAAAAATTATTATCTGAGTTATTATTATTTATTCTAATTATTTATTTATTATTCTTATTTTATGTTATTTCCTTATAAACTGCAAAACTTTTACACATAATATCTGTTTTTTAAACTGGTGAATTAGAGTTATGTCACATACATGGTTACCGTATTTTTTGCACGATACAATACTGGGATCCACAGCCGATGATATTTAAACATAAATTATGCAGTTGGTTGTTTTTTGTTGTTGTATTTTACAGTGTAGAGCAGCCATTATTAATGACATCCATTATTAAGAAAACACTCACAGACAGATAAACAACCCCAACATATTGTTTTTCAAAATAATCTAAAATATTTCCCTTTTCAATCTTTAAGGCATATAATTGCATTTTTCAATTTCTATATTTACTAGTTTAATCGCCAGGCATAGTGTAAATATATATGGAGGACAAAACAAGCGAAGCAAAATAGAAAAAATAAAAACAAATAAGGGTTTGAAATAAATAAATTAAAAAAAAACAGAAAACAATAACAGTTGAATGAATTATACAAAATCAATTTTGGGGGAAAAAGCGTGAAAGCATAAAAATACATACATTTGGATTTTTCTCATCAGCATCCATGCACAATACAACAAATGTGCAAAAGTAAATCTTATGCTGGCATTATATTGGTGAGTAAAGCAAATGGTGCCAAAGTGTAGATTTCCCACCACTACCAAAAGATTCCCTATTTACTTAACGTGGACAAGAAATCAGCTCAGATACAGCGGTCAACATCCCTTCATCACGAAATCAAAGAAATTGCTGAGGGCTAAGCTGCTCTTCAATTGAAGGTTAGCTTTGAGCTGAGGCTGAGATCCTGAAGGTTTCTTACCCCAGGATCAGAGTCACGGCCTCGGGGCTTCCTCTCTCAACACCCTACAGCGAAAAAGATTCCTCCTTCACACGACTGGTTACCTCGGCCGGGCCAACCGCTGGAAATATCATTCAAGTTCATCCTGCCTCGCAAACGGATAACCCACGGATATTGGATTCCAACTTCGGTAAAAAAGAAATCAGTATTTGTTGTTGGGTTGAAGTCAAACGTAATGTAGAGGTGTTTACACTGTAGTTTGTATTTAGAGAATTAAAGGATGAAGGTATTGCTGCGGGCAGCTTCATCCTCAGATTTGTTTTCTAAGTCTCAAGAATCCGAGCATTTTTTGACACAAAAGAAAAACTTATTAAAACTTTGACCATAAATTCACCTTTGTGGTCATTAAAATGTTTTTAAAAAAATGCCCCCTTGTAAGTAAAATATCATCAATTACAGTAAAATAGAACAAATACAACTTTTCATACGGTTAATATGAGGTAATATGAATCTTTTACATATGAAAGCTCCTACGAGTGTGTAAAGCATTAGCTTTTAGAGTAAAATATGATTATATGTATGTATTTAAATATATATATATATACATAAACATCCATAAAATGATTCAAAATGCACCAAATTTGGACTTAATTGGATAAACAGTTGAGAACTTATGGCCCAAAACCTTTTCGAGGTAAAGCACACCATGGTGGCAGAAATATGTAAATGACCTTTCCCAAAATCAAACCAGTTCTTCCTGGCACAAAGGTCAATGTGGTTTTAATATTTGAAAATGATCCATAAAACAGGTTTTGAGTTATAGTGTTCACATGAGGAATCTGCGGCAGCGATGAGGATCCCATAATATCCCTTTTTTTTCAGGGAATATAAACAGTGATTGATTGAAAACAGAAGAAAACAACAAATATGTATTAATGATATGAAATACAAGAAATCAGTAAAAGACTTAAACTACTAACTTTATCTTTCGGTGAAGCACTACTGCTAATATTTGAATGTGGGAAGAACATGATTCTTGTAATCTGGTTAAAATACTTTGTATGCCGTTGAAGTTAATGATAGAAATGCATTTCCAGATCTCAACAATTGCTTTCACTTGCTTAAACATCTAAGGGTTCATCAATACCAAAGAGCGGTGGACTCACACCTCACATAGTCTTTTTAAATGCTGTGTTTGAAGAAGAAAAAGCCTTAGGTGAGCAACCATCAGTAAAAGGACACTTGTTGACGGACAAAAAGCCAAATAGTGCTTCTCACGAGGTATGAAAGAAAGCAAACATTTGTCCGCAGAAGATCTGATCCGAGATGCTGTCCAATTTCTCATCTTTATTTGTCTTCTAAACTTGCTGCCACTACTCAATCAGCTGACAAACACATGGGAGGACAAACAGTCCAGAGCACCTCATGGAGACAATCAACCTGCAGTGAACCACAAGAGCCGGTGGGATTAGCGAGAAGCTGCAGACATGGAGGACACGACATCACTCAAGACCTAATCAACAGATCTGAGCAGAGTTTTAAAAGCAATTGAGGATAACTTTTAAAAGGTGTCGTCTTATGAACAGAACATTCAACCTTTGTGCTATTCTGGCTGGTTACAGCGAGACAAAAGATGGAAGGAATCCTGGGGGACATGCAGTCCTGGATTTTTGAATAGATTTAAGCACGACAGTGTTGTTGTTCCCTCATCTTCACTGTCCAGCTGTGTATTCTAGCAACAGAAAGGGGATGAACCCAATCCTCATTCGATTTTTAACCCTTTTTATATTTGAGAACAAGTTCCATTAGAGGAAAATATTCAATAGGGAGACAAAATGTTACCTAAAAATGATTTGCCAACTCAGATTTCATTAAGCAAAATATATGATATATTCATCTTATTTTGTGTAATGTACTAGGCATTCAGTCATAACATTATATCTCATCTACTGTAGTAATGTTGGTTAAAAAGAGAGTGGTGGAGAGTAAAGAAAATAAAAACACAGTAACAATATCCAGAGACATCTCAATTCTGAAATGTAGATTTATTCATTCCGAAAAGTCCCGTGTTTTCCACAACTAAAGTATTTGAGTGCTCTTCAACACAAGATGACCTTGATTCCCGTGTCTCCAATCATCTGCTGTGTATTCCTGCAGCAGATATAATACTAACTCTTTTGATATTAGTGACAACCAATTGGTGACAAATCTGATTGGAAATATTATTAGATAAAAATTTTGGTGCAAGTGGCCAGTTTTAGACTTTAATGTCAGAGGATGGGTCATTTATGGAAATCAAAGAGATGAAAGCCGTAAACAGGAAGTTTAGAGCAGGCATGAATGGATATAACAAAGTAGCGAGAGATCAAAGCCAGCACTCGTGATAAAAGTTGCAGTTTGCATCTTAACAAGACGTACAATCTTGTTTTCATGGTACTAAGCCTAATATCGCGTCGACTTACCGATGGTGATTTGCCGAACCATCAAGTGTTTGAAAACGAAGGTCCAAACTCACCTTGAAGGCTGGGTTCCCCTGAGCTGGAGGCTAAATCCATTTAAAATACAAATTTTGTTACATTTCATCTCTGATGTATTCAACCACGACCCACGTTCTTGTATCTTCAAACAGTGGTAATTTTAAAAACTTCTCCACCCTGTCAGTGAATTATTAAACTTAAATGTATGAAATCATTCAAATAAATCGAAAGATTTGTGATTCATTCCCCACCGACCCCGAAAATCTACCAGATCAGATTTTCAGAGGCAAAATCTGATCTCATATCTCAATCTATACATTCATAAACTGAAAATACATAAAGACTACTAAATGGATGTAAGTGCAAAAGCCACATCTTCGTCAATTGTTTCCAAAACTGGCAAAAAAAAGGAGCAAAGCCACATCCTCTGTAATTAGCTATCCTAAATTAACTTTGTTAACACAAAGATAATGAGCAAGTCACTATTTAACGATAAATAAACAGCACTCTATCAACGTCGTGATGTGGAACACAGGCTCACCAGATCCAGAGAGAAGAGGCAGAATCTTCTTTTCAAAGAGAGACAAGAAAAATGTGTTTCCTTTTCATCTGGGTCTTGCACAAAGGGCTTTATATACATGTATACATACAGGGCTTGATATGGCGATAATACAGCTCTGAGAAAATAAAAGCATATGCAGTCAAGCAGGTTTTTTTTTACAAATATTAAATTTGATAAGAATTCAGACACACAGATTGATTATCCTCATTAAAACGGATTAATAAAGTAAGGCTTTTGTCCCTGTGCCTGCGAGGAAAACAAAGTCAAGCTCCTTTAAAATGTTAGAATCCTGCAGCACAAGCTTGCCTGACCCGTTCCATTGTTTGGAGGAAATCAGTTCAGTTGGGTTTTGGGTACTAGAGAAAATATTCATTGGAGAAATGATATGTCACGTTAAGTTATACAAAACGATTCCCGAACCCTTTATGTGGATCCACACAGAAGTTTAGAGGTTTTTCTTTACTCATCCATCCCCCAGATATATACTGAGTTTGGACAGTTCTGAAGATCTGCTTCATCTGATACGGCATCTGGTGGGGGGCCTCCATGGATTGGACTTGCAGAATATATTTGGAGGCTAAGTCAAAACTTCAAACTCGTTATTCTTTCCTGAACCATTTCTGCCGAGTGTCATGGAGGATTTTCCTGATGACAGATGCCACTGCTATTAATGAATACTCTTTCCATGAAATGTCGGACTTGGTCTGCAACACTGTGGCGGTACCGGTCCAATCAAACACATGAATGGTAGGAATGGAGGTTTCCCAGGAGAACGGTGCCTACTCCAGCTTGTCTTCTTCCCAGAATGCATTCTGTTACCACCTTTTCCCCAGTAATGGAATCCACTCACTTGCAGGCATCCTCATGATGGAAAGGAAATTATGAATGCTTTTTGATCCAGCTCTGATGGCCACGTGTTTACTGTTTGTTCTTTCAGTGGACAGAGAAAGCACAAACAGAGATGTGTTCTGACGCCTTCAGGGTCCAGTCCTCTTCTCATCGTACACGTTGCCTTGGGCATCCATTTTTATGAAACCCAACTTTCATTCTATTGCTTTGCTGATGGTTTGTACATCTAGAGTATTAGATTTATAAAAGCAAATTGCAAAGATTCGTTGCCGTTGTTGCATGAATGTGGTAATATTTAAGAGCGTTTCTCATTTAAATACTTAGGGGTTATTGTTAAAAAAAAGAAAACCGCCCTTTTTGTAACAAGCGCGTCCCTTTGAGATGTAAATGTATATATAAAAGATATATAAGTTTTCTTGTACTGTGCAAATTAAACTAATAAACTGCAAGATAATAAAGTGGAGTTTGTTAACAATACCTCAGCCTACCAAGCCTGGTCTTTTAAGCTGCCAATTTTACAGAAGCATAAATGTCAAGTTGGTTTTGTTTAAAACAACATTGGATGTTACTTTTTGAGTTGCATTTGATTACTTTTTGAGTCACATCGCATATTAATAGCAAGTTTAAGCAAGTTGTAAATTGGAGATTCAAATGTAATTTATTCATAAAGAAAGTTTATTATATATAAATAACTATAAGGGCACCGATTGCAATATCTTGGCAGATTAAAAGTCTGAATGGCCGATGGCTATTTTTGGCCGATTCGAATTTTTGTTTTTGTTGTTGAACGTTTTAAAACCGTGATTGACAGCATACATACATACAGCAGGCTCTTGTCTGGCACTGCAGTGTCATTAGCTTTAGCCACTCTGCTAACTAATTTTTTGGGGTTGTTCCACCGCAGCTTCATTTGTCCTCACATTTTAAAACCATATTTGACAGCAAAAATACATACATACTTACATACAGCCGTCTCGTGGCTGGCTCTATGCTATCGCTAGCTTTAGCCGCTCTAGTAACATTAGCCGCTCTGCTAATGTAAGCTTCTTGAAACATGCTATGTTAGTTGATAAAATTTGAAGTTACTGATTTAGTTTGTTGTGCCGATTGCAGGGTTTTTCCTCCACATGTTATTTTTTCCATACTGGTGTTGCAAAACGCCAGCTTTGGGTTTTCAGGTTTGATGGGGAGATGTTTGTAGCCGTTGTACCTTGTTGGTGTTCGTGTATGGCAAATGCGTGTAACTGGCATCCAACCGCCTTAGTGAGGATGCTAGGTCGATTGCCAACCACATCAAACGTTTTTTTTTGACAGCTTGCTAAAATTTGACAACGATATTAGCCATGTTGTTAAGACCAGCTTTTTTCCTTTTAGCAAACGTTAAGCCCTATCTGTCACCAAATCACTTCAAGTGAGTTATCTTCACTTTCATCACATCGCGTTTGGATTACTGCAACTCATGTATGTGGGTGTCGATCTGTCGTCTCTTCTCCGAATCCTGCTTCCACCTCGTGAAACTTGGTTCAGGTTTGATTTAGAAAAACAATTCTCTTATTTTTAAAGTTTTAAATGGGTTGGTGTCATCTTAGCTTATTCATTTCACATCTCAAATAAAGGTACTGAGGTTGTCCAATCATTGTCTCCGGGACCTTCCCAGATCCATGCTCATAAATGGAGGTGAGCTGGCCTTCGCAGTGGCTACTCCCAAGCTCAGGAATAATTTACCCATTCATATAAAAATTGCAAGGACCCCAACAACTCTTGAATCACAGCTGAAGACCCAACTATTCACATTGTCTTTTAATTCACACAATAATTTTATTGTTTTTTAGGCTAAATATCATATTATTGCTTATTGTTCCTTCTCCGTTCAGAAATTTGATCGATTGCTGTTTTCTAAATGTGCTTTATAAATAAATTCCAAAAACAAAAACTTTTTAGCAAAACTCTGTGCGATGTGGCTCTTCTGTAGGATCGGGCAACATGGGCTAGACTTCGATCCGAAAGTCCATAAATGACCTTGTGAGGGTCACTCAGATCTTTATGCTTGCCAGTTTTCTTTCAGCTAACGCATCAAATCTGAGGACAGTTATGATGTTCTGATTGGATATATCACTATGTTCCTAATTTCTCACTGTGTATTTTATGATTCAATCAGAATAAAAGACATGAGTAAAATTGGGACCTGTCCTGAATGCAGATCATAGACGAGTAGATTAATTATATCCTCCAAAAGTCGGTGATATTATACAGTCGCCGCTTTCGCCGCCCCAGAACCTTGGTGTTAACGCGATAACTCAAAAACGGTATCATGGGATCATGTTCAAATTTATAGACCTTAGTGTCTATAAAGTGTTTTGGGGAAAGTTTGGTTGTATATTTATGACGATAGGGGGAACATAACCTGCAAAATTGCCAAGCCTTAATTTCTAACCATTGGTCTGATTTAGTCCAATCGACTCAAAGATATCTATATTTTAAATATCACGTTTTACTCTAGTAGTTAATATTTTACTCAATAGGGGAGTTTTTTTTTACATGAAAAACACTGTTTTCTGTATATAACTCAAAAACAGTTTCACGTATCATATTTAAATTTGATGCCAACATAGATCTTAGTGCAAGGAAGAACTGGCTTGATTTTGGGAGAAATTGGTTCTATATTTCTCACACTAGGCGGCGCTTTATCAGCAAATGTTTTTGGTCCATAATTTATCAAGCATTGGTCCGACTTATCCCAATCCGGAAATAACTTCACATTTAACTTGAAGAGTTCGAATAGGGGCATTGCTTGTACAACGAGGGAGATTGGGGACTTTTCGGGGATATACGCTTGCTGTCTGCGGCGGCAGCATAAGTGTAGTTGTTATAAGTGGCCTAATTTCCTGCGTATCCTTAAGATGACCACTTGACCAAATAGAGGTCCGCCACTTCCTGCCTCTAAAAATCCCCCAATCAATAAATCATTCATAATTTCCTCTTTTTAATCTATTTATGCCGAGCTGTTAAGATTGTCTTTGCAGGTCTTCTTCATGGTCTCCTCGCCTGTGAGTGCGAGTTGAATAGCCAATCGCTGAGTAGTATGAAAGATGTAAGGAGGCAGCTTTTTAACAGAGTTCTTTAGATGAGGATCAAAAGATTACCTCGGCCTGCACGGAGTCCCATAATGATGTGGTTACCGTGCACACATAATGGATACATATATTCTCCATTTCATGATATTGCAGCTTTAACCTTTAGAGCGTGCAAGGTTAACACATAAAGACAAGACTGCATCGCTGACCTTTTCAATAAGGAACACATTACCAAGGACACATGCAGCAAAAATAATTATGCTTGGGCTTATTAAGTACGGCCAGAGAGTCCGTTACAGTGTAATGAATTAGATCTCTCTCTGTTGAAGTTATTCAAGGATATTGAGTAATGAGTCAGTAAGAAACCAACTGGCACACACATTAAATATCAACCCACAAGTACATTCTCTATGACTGATAGCTTGCCATTTGTTTCCAAGTTCTAATCAATAGCAGCATCACTTTTAGTTATTTAAGATGTCGGCTCATTATGTACAGTACTCGAGGTATAATGAGGGCCCGTGGTGAAAATGTAATTAAAAAGATAATATCCTCCTCTTCTAAAGGCATCAACTGAATGCTGAATATTACAGGTGTGTTAAGGCATAGAGTAAAGGCTCGGTCTTCGACATTAAAAATGAATGGAGGAATACATTTTTCTCGCCCCATGTCAATTCCAGGTTTGAATCAATAACACTATCTCCATTTATTTAAGATGTTGGTTTAAGAAGGTTCACAGCGCTCGTCGAGCAGCGGGAGCAGTGGATTGATTTTCGGAGCACACTTCTTGTCAAATTCATGTAAGCGTTGGTGGAGTTCCCCACAGATATTACCCTATATTTGTGTTAATTAGGCGCGCACATACACGCTTCATTATGCATGCCATGAAGAATTCATGACATCTGCACCTTACAAAGTTTCACAGACTGAAAGTAAACACATAACAGTCAGCTAGTCTTCTAAAATTCTTTTGTCTCTATGGCTCATTCCAAACAATATTCAGCAATGCGAGGTTCATGGTCGCTGAAGAACCTATTCAAATTATTCCCAGGGCACCAGATCGCCTTTTGGTCTGTCACATTCTGAGTTGGGATTCTGAAGAGAGGAAGTCCCAAGGGGGTTGGAGGTCATTGTTGAGTAGCATTTCACATCCTCAGTTTTTACCCGAGGGACCAGATTTTGCATCCTGTGCAAAACCAAACATCAAACCAAGTAGTTTTTTGCTTAAATGGTGAAAAAAAAAAGTAATTTTATGTCTTTTACATTGGCAGGACTGGTGCCTCCATTGGAGGTGTGGAATAAAGGTGGGGGTGGGGGTGGGGGTGGGGGTGGGGGTGGGGGTTCTCAGTTATTCTGCCTCTGAGACAACAGCGGAGGTAGTAACAGCGATGGAACGGACATCTGTGGAATCGCCAGTGACAGCTGGTGAGATTAAAAATTTGGCGGGAAGGAGGATTCTTTTTTAATTAGTCAGAAATTGAAGCGAGTGACCAAGTCATTTTATGTTTCCTGTTATCAAGCAGTTTCGTGGTTTATATTCTGCTTTTATGAGAACAGTAAAAGCGGTCTGATACTCAAAACAAAAGAAAAAAGACCGGTGCATATATTTGACTGAAAAATTAGAAATATATGAGTATTAAATGAGTTTATTATGGTTGAGTTCACAAAATTAGTCACGCCCAACAAACAGGAACCAAAGAAAATTCAGCCAACGATTGATTTTTTTGGAGTGCAAAGAAAGGTCTTCATTGCGCCGCCGTTCCATAAGGTCTGTGTTGAAAGTCTCTTAACAGCAAGAAGTTACATAGATGCTCCTGGAGTACACATATGTGTATTGTATAAATGATGACATGGGATGAGAACTAGTTTCATCCAAATCTCTCCAGACATGAATCAGTCTAAAACCAGACTCATATCTCTAAATGATAAAACTGTAAAGCATTTGATTAAAGTCCAGCTGCGTGGCTCGTGAGTGTCCTTCTCATTCAAATCTATGTCCAGTGACCCCTGAATTATGGTGTACTTAAGCAACCAGTTCTTTGCACTTTTACTACCTTCCATAAAGTATTTCATAAGCGGGACCTTAGTCGATAATTTCCAAGGAGGGAAGTTATTATCTTCCCTTTCCCCTATCTTTGATGTGGGTGTTTCCATGTGAGGTAAGATGAGGTCAGAGACCGTTCACCAGATATCTTCTCTGTTCATGGAATAATCTATGATGAGAGCATTCATGGGATAATGAGAGCATTTTAAGTCAGAGATCTACACAAACTCATAAAAAAAGATTACAACAACAATGAATATGTGTGTATAATTAAGCAGCATGCAGAAGTGACGTTCCAGATTGTTATCTATATTACACTTCACAGCTCACCCCTCCCCATCCAGGAATCTACAGTGCCTTCATGTGTCAAAATGATGTCATCTTCAACAACATTGAGTAGCATATATATATATATAACATAGATAGATATATTGTTTGACATTTTATTAAATCTGTGAAACTATTGGTCAAGACTCAGCTATTGCTGAGATAATGAATATTATTGTTGGTAGAGTTTTTGCAATGGTAATGGTGGCTAGTTCCTTTGCAGGCTAGTAGAAGCTGACGATTTATGACGCTAACTATGGTCAATGGTAAAAGTTTATTATATTCTACGTGTTTAGTTTAATACGCCAGGATCATTTTTTTTTCTCTGTCTGCACAGTCAAACACCGGACAGACCACCTATTAAGATTGGTAGGCTAAATTACCTGTTTTTCAGAAAACAGGTAACTTTGGCATAATTCTAAAAAGCTTTGTCCCCCATCTGAATGAAATAAAATGGTTCTTGTTTCTTGTCGCAATTCACTCTGCTTCTTCACGTTTTTTTCCCATCTTTGAGGGCATACATCATACTCCATTGCTTTGTCTTGGGCTACATAATAAGTTTGATCCTCCATTTGTCCAACTCTGGACCCTCAGAATTCATAAAAAAAGAATGGTTAGGAGGTAAAAATGTCATCATTCATCATCTTCTTCCTCATCTTCTTCCAGGCTCTTTAGAGAAAGGTTTCGCTTTGACCGTTCTAGGCTTCCAGTATTACCAGTAGTAGGTGGAGCGTTCACAATAATCCATGTATGACCTTCAGATGTAATTAGGTATGGAGTCCCACATCACGAGCCTCATTATTGGATTCAGCTATATCACTCAAATCAGATTTGGTAACTTTGACTGGTTCACGTTCAATGATTAAGGTGATCTTTACGTAACAGATTATTCGATTATTATCAAACATTAGATTCTTACCGAAGCAAAAAAATGGTCTGGTAATGTGAGTTTAGTTTCACAGGGTCAGGGGTTTGATCCCCATCCCTTGCAGTCCGCATGTTGTGGTTTCCATGAGGAAGAAACTGAACTCCTATTTGCTTCCAGGGCGCTGTGAACGGGTTACCACTGCTCCTCAGGGTGGATCAATGAAGAGAATATCAGCCTCAACTTTAAAAATAAATAAAATCATAAATGGTTATTTGTTTGTGTGATTTTTAAACATTCTGCTGGTCAAAGTTCGGCAATTTGACATTGTCTTGATTGCAATCAGGCTCCATCATCTGCATATTGTTATTCCATTTGAAAATTTGAATAATAAAATTAGTTGTAATACATCCTGATTAGTCCACATTGTCCCTCTTTGTGACCTTAATATCAAACATTTCTAGTACAAAATAATACCAACACTGATTATTTTGGACATTAATATCTTTTCCTTTTTATTAAGACAAGAACTCTTCATTGTTTTGTAAAAATGTCTATTTATGAACCAATACAAAATGTGTATGGGAATGTGGAACTCCTCTTCTCCGTTAAAACACATTGACATTTCCCAAGAACAGCAGAGAGAGAGACAAAAAGAAACAATCTAAAAATAAGGACTGGTGAAACAATCAAAACCTTTTGGGAATCAAACAAGCGTTCAAAGGCGTTGGTGCATTGAAAGTGACAGTAGTACAGCCACGACAGGTTTCTCATCCTGCGTCATTCCAATAAAACAGTGTACTCTTTAGGACCTGCGTCAACACAAAGCAATACTCAACACATTGTTTACAGTACACCAAATATTAAGGAAAATACAGAAAACATGTACAACATATATGCAAAGTATCAACAAGTTTGCCTCTTGCATCTAAAAGAACGTGTTGCACTCGATTGGATGAGGACGCATTGTTCTTGTGTTTCACTTCCTTGATGGGCGGGGCCTAAAGTTTGCATTCTACCTGAGATGCAGTCACATCAGTCAGCAACGCATGAACCAGAGACAGGACAATATCAAAAGAATTTAATGTGAATTTTTCTACTTTACAGGGCATTTCATAGGAGATAAAATGACACATACAATAACCAAAAATGTAACTCTTCAAATTGAATCCTCCCAGTGTCGGAATTTCATCTTCAATTTTTGTGAATAAATCATTTGGACTCCTTCCGTTCCAACCCACAAACGTTTAATATTCAGAAATAAAATATCGATGCACCAAGCCTTTAATGGAGAAGACAATATTCAGTTCTAATCCTTTATTGGCAAATACATATTTTTGAAGTTGGATTCAAATGGAAGCTGCCACATGTCACTGAAGCGAAATAGTGCTCACTGTAAAATACAAATCACACAATCTCCGTCCGACAAATGAAGTGACATCTGCTCGGTGATTCATAAAGCAACGATAACAAGTCAGTTAATAATTTTATCAGACACCAGACCGTAAAACATCTAACCTAATCAGAAACCGTCCCCACCCTCACCTATCCACGTAACAAACACAAAACAGTGTCATCAGCATACAGTGTTAAATCAGTGGCAATTCCTTTGTGAGTACAGAAACTTTTTTTTGAATTAACTCAAGTTTTCACAGAAGAATAAACAGTTTGGAGAGAGTTAGACACAGCATCTATGAACTTTGTCTGCAACATCAATTCTGTAGCCAACATCTATAATTGCCCCATCCAATGGAAAAGCTGAAAATATGATCCCACCCTGCCAACCTCCTGTCTTTTAAATCTGCAGAAAAAAACCCCAAACCAAATGACTTTAAAAAAAAAAAGTACATATATGGTATGTTCAGGAAATGAAATGTATTTCGTACGAACCTTCTTATCTGAGCCCCTAATAACCACAACCTCAATATGGAAAGACTGAATGCTATATTCATGCATGACTATGATATATTAAAGCTATAACATTGTAAATGTGTTGCTATCTGTTCTGCACATCGACAAATTCCAATCAAATGCAATAAAATGGCATATTTGTGTTTAATATTGTGCATGAGTGTCCACACAGCAAGAACCAAAACCGAAAGAATCCAAGGATTTTTTTATATTATTATATATTAATAGTGGGTTAAGTGCCGGTATTGGCTTCCCATGCACAATGTGACTTTTGTCCTACAGGTTCAAAATGGACCCAGTCTACCTTTTGATACAGCCTAAAGTATAAATTATTGCCAAATTCTGTGTTACAACTTTTAGTCAACCTCATTTCAACTCATAACCACCAGTTTTACTCGCCTTTATTGGAATTTACGGTCAATTGACCTCATTCACAATGAATAATACCTAATTTTTCTAAAACATTTTCAGTTGAGTGTTAAATCTGAGATAAAGCCACGTAAGGAACTCTCCGTAGTGTTTAGATGGTCGGACACACTTGTGTCTCCATGGTTACTCGTTGGTTGAAACTGCTGTGGCCTCTATGACACTGAGAAAAAAAGCCAGTCTTTTTGAAAGTAGCTATACATGAAGAGTGTAAAACAAAATCATAAATAAAATAATCATGATTACAAAATTTTGATGCTCATCATGGGACAATAATTCCAGCAACCAAGCAGGGGAAAAGGTATTTATGCCTGTTATTTCATCAATATAGGATGCAAACATGTGTTGCTGTTGTGTTTTAATACCCTGTAGTATAGACAGGGAATAATTCATTTTGATAAAACCCACTGTAACCACTTTTCTGTGGTTAAATTAGGATTCATTTCTTTAAAAAGCTTTGGATTTCCTGCTGTAATAAAATGAGCCAAAGTCACTTAATACCTTACCCTAACTCTCAGAGTGTTGTTTGTGGTTAATCACCAAACTTGAGAGCTAAGAAAAGCAGCCACGAGGCAAGTAGTGAAGGATAAAACAGCTTTTTTTTCTAAACCGATTAGCATTGGTTTGTGTGGGTTTTTTTTCTTTTGATTTTTTTCCCAGTTGATTCTGTCGTTTCAGATCTTCAAAAACTTTTTCGAAGACGTGCGCTGCGACTGCGACCTCCCCTTAATCCACCCACGGTCGACACATGGAGCAAGGACTCATTAAGCGAGATGCTTGCTGTGTGAACACATCATAATGACAAACAATGCCATGAATAGACCCTCGTCGCCCCGTTTAAGAAGCCCGGGTGTTATTAATGCGACCCGTGGGATTTACCACCACAGAGCACGACATGTGTATTAAGTTCAGCTACAAACAATTAATCACTTTTGGCATTCCTCAGTGCTCCCCAGCTGGCACAGCAAAACAGATCCTCATTCAAATCTGGCAGGTGATACATAAAGCGAGACGGAGAAGCTGAGGGAATAAGGTCGACACACATGCAAAAAAAAGAGAGAAATAAATAAAAAAATCCGTTTAGAAGGTGTGATGGAAGTGGATAAATTCTCGCCTGTCTCTTAGAGCATTTCAGTTTCGCTTGCTTGTGTTATATTCTGACGAAAACTCACAGTGAGCGTGATACACTGAAACCACTAAGGTACTCCGTTTTGATTCTAATAAGTGGTAAAAAATATTTCTTGGTAAGGATAAGTGTACGATACAGCTGCGACACCATTGGTTTAATTTACATAGGATTATATAAGATAATAGGAACTTTTTCGCTACCATGTTTTGTGCATTCTTAGAATCGATTTCGGTTTAGAGGCTTATTTTTTGTCGATATTAACTTGTTTTTTAGAGGCATCTTGACTGAGAGTCCGGCAAACACGTTTTAAGAAGGATAAACATTTAACTTTTGTTAAAGAAAAATCTGAAATAGATGGAAAGAGAGGGTAATGATTGGAAATCAAATTTAATCTTATTCAAACTCAATAGGAGCCGGCTTCCATTTAAGCAAATAAAAGTTGTGAGGAGGAAGGAATAGAAATAATGAAAAGGCAGCACAGCGTGGTAAAAATAATGTACTGCCTCTCTTTACTAAGAAACGGTGTAGAAGCTCTGAGGAACAAAATGAGGTTTGCGAGACGTGAATTTGCCCGATTTCAAATCTTTTTTTTTCCTGCCTCCTTCTTCATTATGTGGTGTGTGTGTTTTTTGGAGGGGGGCAGGGGAACTTGTTTCAGATGTTGTCTGTACAATGATATGTAAAGCATTCCATGCATTTTGTGAAATCTAGGCGTAAAAAGCAAAAATTGCTTGAGACGAATCACAGTATACTGGAGAGTTTTTTTGTTGTTGTTGTTGTTATGTCGGAGAGTGTGCAGACACATTTAGGGAAATGGAAAAAAAATAAAATAAAGAGGTGGCTGTGTAATTTAACCCTCGTACAAAAAGCAGAATGGAATAGGATGAAACAGGGAGCGACGAGGTTATGCAAATGAGGATCAACACAAATCCAAAGTATGGATAGAACAAGGCACAGAATTTTCTGCAAATGGTTGAACTAAATGAAATTCGTACCAGCAGTAAGGGAGGTGTTGAATGGTGAAGCTCTCTACAGTGGCAACGTCTGGCGTACTTACCCACCCGACCCCCGTCCCCCGTCTCAGGATACCGAAAAAACCCCAACCCTCCCGTTTTTTGTCCTTTTTTCATTTTTTTTCATTTTTTTTACACACAAAACATTCCATCTACATCTGCAGACTAGACTAAACAACGGCTTAAAACCATCTTTAAAACCTTCTACTCTCACCACAAGTGACCCTCAAACCAACTCTAATCCTGCCATCAGCCTCCCCCCTCTCCCCCATGCCCCCCCCCAGGCCCCAAAAACAGCTCAGCGCCCCAAATAGGACGCCAGATTGAGGGTGTCCTGTTTTGATTAGATGTAGTACTCTTTCTTTTCATCCGAGTTGGTGTGGCCACCCTCGGCGTTGATGATGGCTGTGTCTGCGTCCGCTGCGTCGTCCGCTCCTTTGGCTTCGTGTGTGAAGTAGGTACCTGCAGAGGAGGGGATGAAGGACAGTGTCACGGACTGGATAGTAGCCTGCTGCTTAGATGATACGAAAGATTATAATGTGGCGCGACACCCCACATCGTCTAATCATGCAAATCCCTCTTCGCGCGGCCATTCGACCCTAACCCAACGTCGTTGAGCTGTTATATTCAGATAACACATAATTTTCCCTCCTTTTTCAGCGGAGATCGGCAGGTGAAAATCATGGTTTTTGAAATTGCCTTGAGTGTGGGGAAGAGCACGGCTCACACCTTCAAATTAACCTTGACAAATTCTTCTTCTTTTAAAAAAAAAGGGAACAAGCAAGGCACTTCAAACTTCATTTGTGAGATTTATACACTTTGGATGGAGGTAGAGGTTGATAACAAAAGGCAATATGTTCCAGGCGAAATGAGGAAGGGCACGTCCAAATACGGCAAATAGAAAAAGGACGCTTCTTGATTCACTAGAAACAGAATACAAGTTGTTTATCAGTGCTATGATATAGGTTGTGTTAAAATTGAATATAAATCTTTTTTTTTTTTACTAGTAAGCATCAGCAGTAGTCTAGGGACGTGAAATTAATTCACTTAAGAAAAAAAAACTGGCTTCCTTTTTCGAAATTATAAAGATAATTCATTATATATTTTTCAAAAGTCATTATTTTTAGGTGGATACGTCTTTAATTTAATCCTCTTTTTATTTGGAACCTGGTTTGAGAGACAGATGCTCAGGATTTTAAGTGGTATACACAGCCATAACATTAAAAACACCACCACCTTTGCCTCCATGAGAACCAACATTAACTTCTCAAGCAATTTGTGGGATCTGACAACATGGGGGTGGGGTGGGGGTGTGGGTTGTGGGGTGGTGGTGGGGGGGTGGTGGTGGTGGTGGGGGGGGTGTCGGACCCAGTTGCTGGTTCACCTGTTGCCAGTCCTAAAACCATTTTGTTAGGTCGCAACCACTGCAGTCACATTTTCAGTGAGTGTTGGACTGCGCCAAGGTTGCCAAGGCTCACTTGTCTCCGATTCTGTTCCTGTTGTTCTTGGACCGGATCTCAAGGTGCAGTCGTGACTTTCGTCAGGTTATAGAAGCTTAGAATCGCATCTCTGCTGTTTGCAGATGAAATTGTTCCGTTAGCTTCATAAGTCTGTGTCTGCTCAAGTTGCTGCCTCAAGTGAAGGAGTTTAAGAAACCATTTTTTTCTTGTTCTCAAGTGATGGGTCAAGGATCTGTGAGATAGACAGGCGCTCCGGTGTGGCATCAGCAGTAATGCAGGTGTTGTGCCGGTCCAATGTGATGACGGGAGTGATGGGCCAGAAGGCAAAGATCTCAATGTACTGGTCAATCTACTTTCCAGCCCTCACCTATGGTCATTCAGGCACTCACCTATGGTAGTGACTGAAAGGACGTGGACAAGGATACGGACTGAAAGATACGGAGCTCAGACACCCGTAGGGATCTCGGTGTGGATCTGCTGCTCCTTCATGTCAAAAGTAGCCAGTTGAGGTTGCTCAGGCATCTGATAAGGATGCCTCCAGGACGCCTCCCTTTGGAGGTCTTCCAGGTATGACCAACCGGAAGGAGACACTGGGGTAGACCCAGAACTCTCTAGAGCGACTGTATATCTCATCTGGCCTGGGGAACCCCTCGGAATCCCCCCAGGTTGAGCTGGAGAGTGTCGCTGCGGAGAGGGACTTAGCAAAACCCCCTTTTAGCTTCCCGCGACCGCAACCCAACTCCAGATAAGTAGAAGAAAATGGATGAGTGGATTGTCTCATTAATTAACAAAATAATTCTCAAACGAATGCAAAACTCTTCCGTAATAACCTTCACCTGTAGTCTGTTCCCATAAAATGACTCAAACATCAATTCTCTTTGTAATCTGTCGCTTCAGGAAAAGTTTAAGTTACATCATTATAATGTAGGATTTTTGATATATGATATGATAAGTAAAATCCTTGAATCCACATTCAAACGTTGTCCTACGATGTATGCAAAACTGATTTCGGAAATTCATGCAGGTCTTTGCATAAACCAATGCCTGTGGATCCATAATGTTTTGAATACCATGAGATATATCACAAGTATGTTGTTGCAAGTTGATGGAGATCGTTTGTGCAAAAGCGTAGTCTAACATACCTGCCATTTTGGAGGACAGGTATGTTCAGAATAGAGCCTGACACAGGTCAGTGTAATAATGAATGCAAAGCATCGTTATAAAACAATGTGATCTGACTGGAAACATCTGAATGTAGCCTAAATCTCTGTTTAAGGCTCAGTCATTTATATTCAGCCTTAACTCTGTTTACTTGTTAAAATATGTTTTAATTTGTTATCCTGGTTTTAATATTTATTTGGTGCAGAAACATTGGGCAACCCTGTTAGCATTTTTAAAAGGTTCAGTACCAATGAATTGACTTGAATTCTCCACATCGGTGTAACGGCCAGAAGGAAAATACGGAATAAAATTCTCATTTCTATCATCATTGTTGCTCTTTTAATATTTATATCTGCACTTTAAGCGACTAACAATTCAGACCAAGCATCTACACAAAGTGGCCTTGCGTGATTCGCTTATTTGCATCTTAATAACGTGAATAGAGGAATCGGCACATTGACAATCAAAGGTGAGCGATAAATAAGAATTCAGTTTATTCCACTTGTGGCTTGTTATTGCAGCGTTGCTCTTACATTAAATCTTGACGTTATAGATGCTGCAGTAATTGATGAGATATGAGAGCATGGCTTCATCGCTACAACATAGTGTGACAGTATGATACAATATGAAATACGATACAGTGCTGTGAAAAAGTATTGGACCTCTCCTGATTTTCTTCTATTTTTGTCTGCGTTTGTGAGTAAGTTGCACTGGATCTTTGGCCTGTGTAAACACAAAAATAATATAATTTCTTCCATTAGAAGCTATATCAAAAGAACTGTTGAAGCGCATACGAACTGAACCGGAATACAGTGAACCTTTACAGAAGTGGACCATCTGCCAAAATTCTTCTAAGAGCCCAACAAAGGCTCATTTAGGAAGTCTTAAAAGGTCCAAAAAAAAAGCATCCAAAGAACTGCAGCCTTTATCCTCCCAGTAAAGGTCAGAGTTCACGGCTCCAGTATTCAAAACCCTGACTCTCGGCAAAAACAGTATCCACGGAAGAGTGGCGAGGAAAAGTCCAAAAGAACATTAAGTCTCTTCATAAATTTGCAAGAATGCACCATAATGACTGTTGGGAGAATATTCTACGGACTGACGAGTTGAAAGTTGAACAGTTTTGAAAACAGGGGTTCTATTACAAACATGGAGGTGGCGGTTGCATGCTGTGACGATTCTCTGCTGTTTCAGGACCGTGATGATTGTCATAATGGAGGGGAACATGAAATATCTCTAACAGAACATCTCTGAATGGATCGAAAGGATTTAAAGTTATATAGTGGTCGAGTCCAGACATGGAACCCATTGAGATGCTGTTGTGAGACCTGAGAAGATCAGTTCATGCTCACAACCCCTCCAATGTGGCTGAACGAAAGCAGTTCTGGACCAAAGTTCCTCCAGAGTGTTGTCAGAACCTGATCTCCAGTTATCAAAAGGGTTTGGATCCAGTTTGTGCTGCTAAAGATGGGACAACTAGATATCTAATTCATGGGGGTGAATACATTTTCACGCTGTAATGGATGTATTACCAAACATCAACATCAAGCAGGTTTGGTTTGTAAAAAATAAAAACAACCTACCTTTGTGTCTTGCAAAGTAACGGCCCAAGACGATGAGTAGACAGAGAATGGCAAAGACGACCACGGCCACCACACCTCCAATGACGGCGTGGTCGACCGTTCTGGGGGCTCCCTCCCCGGCTCGTGAATCTGAAGGAGCAGGAAATTCAAATTCAGCGAGGAAAGAGAACCCAGTGGGCGCAGTGTTACGCAGAGAAAATAGCAGCCAGCCAGCGGATATTCCTCCCGAGACGCCTGAGAGTTAAATATGATAAAGATGTAGATTAGAGTGTATTTAAATGCTGGCAGTCTGGAGCCGCTGAAATCCGCAGCTTTACCAGAACTTGAACGTGTCCATCTGGAAAAGAAAATTGACATATCTTATATATAAATATGTATATATATATATATATATATATATATATATATATATACGCTCTTCCTGACACAACCCTCCCCGTTTATCCGGGCTTTGGACCGGCACTAGACCTACACTGGCTTGTGACCCCAATGTGGCTGGGTTGTAACGACAAAAAAACAACAACAATAATAATAAATATAACATTATATTATCATATATTACTGCCAAAAGCCAACCATCTCTAAACTCAAACATAATTATCTTGCTATTACATTTAACTGGTTCAAGGAATATCATTAAACTAAACTTGCACTTCATTAAATAAAGACTGTTAAAAACTATTTATCTAACTTGACGCTTTTCATTTTTTAATTACTACGTGTGAAAAAGTTACATTTTGAAAACTTAAAAAATAAAAAGACTAAAACTTCCCAAGTATGAAATCTTAACTATACAGTTCATATAAGGTGAAAACGTGACGGTTAATTAAATCTTATTTTATTTAATGATATAACAACAGACTTTGAGTCGTGCCCTTACTAAAACCCTCATTCTAATCGCTGAATGAGCCACAGTTCAACCTGTTACCATGGAAACGAGCAGAAGAAAATTACAAAGAACAGTCATATAGACTGCTTCAGTGCTTGGTTCTTGTGTTTAGAATGTTTTGTCAAAAGATGTTAAACATTATTTGAGTTATGCTTCAGATACTAAATGTCACAAATGGACCTCCTATATCCCTTCCTTATCTAATAATCCTTTCATTCATGATGGCGGTGTGTCACGCTGTAAAAGAAGAAGACAGATACACGAGAAAGTGAAAATATGTGAAATGCATTAAAAAGTAATACAAAGAGAGAAACACATCCCAAATTAAAAGCAATACAAGCAGAAGACTAAATGGATATTAAAAAATGGTTAAAAGAAAGGAAAATTCAAATAAAAAAATAAATAAAAAAAGTCTACATGACATCACAAAATGAAAGCAGTTAAACGGAAGCATAGAAGATAAAAAACAATAACAACAAAAAAGGGAATGAAAGGATCCATCAGTCGTTTTTCAGTTTTTATGAAAAAAAGCCTGGTCTTGACTAAGACTCTAATACCTAAACCTATTTTAACTGGAAAACTGACAGTAGCAAATACTTAACAAGTACCAAGTTCCCTCCAATTATTTATAATCATCATTTCTCAAATGCAAATGTTTCTCAAATGTTTTTGGTGGAATATGTCTCATTTGTGCATCAAAACAGGAGCTGAAGTCTTAAATAGTATTTTACCTTTTCTTAATATTATATCCTTTATTTAACCATTTTACCTTAATTGAGATAAAAAAAAACAAAAAAACAAGTAAACATATATTTTCCACAACTGTCCTGGCCAAAACAGGAGCAGTATTATCTTTGCAAACAAACACCCCCAAAACAATTAATAAATGCAGTGAAGAAATATTCGTATACTTAATAAATATTAAGAAATTATGTTAATGAGTTTCCAGTGAGGGGTTAGGCAAACAAAAAAATGGGCAACGAGCCCCTGAAGCTCTTGTAATTCTGTGTGAAAGCCATTGATCCGGTGAACGGATCCATGACGACCCAAAGTTCATTTCCATCTGTGGACGCGATTGACCCAGAAGAGCAGCTCACATTTACATCAATAGGCCCGGACTGCAGGCCTACATCGGATAGAGTCAGACATTCGCATTCGAACACACGTGGAAATGGGACCTGGAGTTAATCCTGCTATGAAATGCTCAGACTGTAAAAAACGTACGTTAGAATTTTGGTTAAAAACGGTCCAATGGGAAGAGTGAGAGACGATTCAAGATAATTTTTTATGTAATTTACTTTCATTTTATTTTATTTCCTTATAAGGAGGTTTACAGTATATCTCTTTTTTTTTATTGGTAATTTACCATGATGTGTCTTACATAGTGAGCATATATTTAAAGACCAAATTCTGGCAACCACAGCTAATGTATTTTGATTAATTATAAGGAGCTTTGTTTTCTACAGTGTAGTTAATTACATAAAATGAAGAAAAAGATGTTTAGCGTTGGACTACCAGGTGTCTGTATGCTAGCGCTTAGAGCTGCTTCGTTTTTTTTTAACATAGAACTCAAGGTTGTTGCATCTTATTACTGTAGATATTATGGTATGTTCTTCTTCCTTCAGCTGTTCCCTTTAGAGGTCGCCACAGCTGACAGCAGTCTCCTGCATCTTCCTCTAGGCTTTTGAAGGTTTTTGAACGGTTTTCATGCCAGAAAATTCTGTCATTTAGACAGAAAAATACTTTTATTTTATTGACTTACTTGAGACGTGGTAACTTTCTAATAATTTCACAAAAAGTTTGTGTTTTTACTGTAAAATTCCTGGTTTTCCACATATTCTCACCAAATATTTTCAGCTATTTATTGTTTCTTTATCTAAATAAATGGTAAGATGTTGTTTTGAATTTGATCGTCTTTTCACTGTTGCCATGCAACAGTATTTTTACAGTAATTTTAATGGACTTTTTTTTTTTACAGTGTACTTCACAAATACATTTTTAGGCCTAAACTGCACCGTACACTTAACGGCTCATGTCTTATTTGAATACTTCTTCATAGAAAATACGGAATGGAAGGAAAATTCAGGCGACTGTACGCCCGACTTCTTAGTAGTGCGATCAGGTGGAGCAGACTCCACCAAACATTAGGTGCAGTTACTCACTAAAACCCCTCTGCTGGCCTCTCCAGCCCAGTTCTACGCTCACGGGATTTGCTGAGTGAGCTCCGGGAAGCAGAGAGAGCAGGCCACTATTTATTAACGAATAACAGAAACAGAGAGCGAAACATCATGGATAACATCAGCGGCCGCCCACCTCTACGCTCCTGCATTACCCAACCTTCAGGAATAAAAGCAGCGGAGGCAGAGCAGTTCCATCTGTCAAATCCAACAAAACATTACCCGATAGATCTAATAGGTTATTTTGACTTCAGATTTTCTTTTTTAGTCCTGGGCAGATTCAATTAAGCTGAGCAGGAATCCTTCTGACATGCAATTCGCTCTTGTCAGGCTGCTAAAGCCGTGCTTTAACACTCTTTCCTATTACGATGTTAATGTAGACACCGGCTCTAAAGGAAGCAACGGACGGTTCGGAGTGTGTGTGTGTGTGTGTGTATGTGTGTGTGTGGTGTGGACAGGGTGATGGCGTGGCCTGGACCGTTGCTGAGAATAATCCCAGGTTGTCTAAACTTTTCCTGGTTCAATTTAATTTAAAAGGGAGGGGGGGGAAAAGAAGAGCATTCCACAAATCGCAAGTCCTCAGACAAACATCAATCCGCCATAACATTATAACCACCGAATCCATTCGAGGCATGGACTCCACAAAACCTCTGGAGGAGTGCTGTGGTATCTAGCACTTACACGTAACAGCAGATCCTTTTATTTTTTGTTCATCATATTCAACATTGATTGAATTGAGATCTTGGGACTTTGGAGGCAAGGTAGACCCCTTGAATATCTGGTGTTCCTTAAACCATTCCTGGACCATTTCTCCGGTGTGTCATGGATCATTGTCCTGCTCGAAGGGACCACGGCCATTAAGGAATACTATTTCCATGAAGGGGGATTTGCTATACTACAAAGTTTGGGGGGTGGTACATGTCCAGGTAACTTCAACATAGGGCTGGGCGATTCGATCGTAAAAATATCTAGATCCCATTCTGATGTATATTCGAGCTAATTTCTGAAGTACGGCGATTCTCTAGGATTTTAATTTATAATGAGAGCTTCTATAAATGCTGAACGCTCAGTCACAGCTTATGTTACGACGAGCGAGGTCTGGACCTTTAAGACCATGGCCTGGTACCTCTGCATGGGAGATCATGGTAGTTGCTTGCCTAAGCTAAATGCTTACTAAGCTACTAAGCGCTCCTTCTTCGTGTCATTTTTTCTTTCTAGCACTTAATTTCTCTGTTGTTTCACGACGGCTACTAATATCTTTCACTCGTAACAATGTGGAGGAGGTGGGCACTGGAGTGTAGATACCTGGTCGGTCTTACGGTTACTTTTTTAGCGGTAAATTGCCGAGCTTAAAGCATATAGGACCTTAAGTAAAACATGTCGGTAAAGTTTAAACTACTGAAAACCATAAACCGAAACCGGAAGGATTTTGACTAAGTTCTGGGAGAGTCAAAAGAAGCATTTTGTCAATGGTAAGACTCCAGTTTCATTACATTTATATCTACTGGTGATGACAGTATGTAAGGTTTGTGTTTGCGATCTCAATTCAAAGCAAATTCTCATTCAAGTCAGAATCGCCCGGCTCTGCTTCCACATGATCTTCTAATATTTCAGAAATCAGTGCTACAGTAATTCTGTGGGACTGGAAAACACTGACTTGCCTCAACTCCTCAAGTGCATTAATGAGCTTCGGACACCAATGACCCTGTCACCAGGTCACTGGTTGTCCTTCATTAAACCACTTTTGGGAGGTACAAACCACTGCAGATTGGGAAAACCCAACAAGTCCTGCTGTTTTGGAATTATGTGAGCTTTCCTCACAATTCAGCAAATTTTGTCAAAGTCCCAAAATTATTTTCTGGATATCTACTTCGGGGGAAAAGCTCACAAGCTGACTAATAAATCCTTACCCGTTGCGAGGTGTCACCTTTATGACATCATCAGTGTTATTCATCGGGCAGAGGTTATAATGATATGGCTGGTCAGTGTCTATGTTGCTTTAATTACTTTTTAGTAAATAAAGCTGCTCTTTTTTTTTTTTTAGTCTTAACTTAAAACTCTGTCGTTGATTATTAATATACACAGAAAACTGCAGTTCTTCTTTTAAGTTATAAGATGTAATATTCAAATTCGAGACATCTTTTATATGAGCAATCAGAAATAATTAGTACCTGCAGAGGTTCCATGTTTTTCAAGAGGATGTTTGATATTGAGGAGGAAAGAGATGCAAGAAATTCTAATTATCTTGAGGTGAACGTGAATGTCAATTATTTTACATCTGCCTGGTGGCTAGAAAGAATAAAATGATTGATCAGCCAGCAGGTGCAGACATTGCCAAGAAGAATGGCAATTTAAAGGATAATTTCCATTGACCTCAACCTGAGTCTTGTTTTAGAGTTTTGGTCATCATTCCCATCAGTGGTGACACCATTGGGGCCACTTACCGACGAGATCAGGGAATACGTTTGCGAGAAAATGATCTCAAGATCTCATGGAAAAGGAGCTGCATGTAGTAAAAATATTATTTTCAGCTTAAGATGACCTTGCTTCCTGTATTAACCTGTAGTCTAATAATATGTTTTAATAATTACTGTGCTTCAACCTTTCTCTTTAAGAGCTGGTAGTTTGTAATTTCGTTATGAATTGAAAGTTGTATTGGTTGTAGAATACTGACAGAATCTGCCTTTAGACCACTTCCTTAATAACCTCAGTCACACCTGCCACTTATGTTTCCACCACTGTACACAAACTAACAAGATTTTAAACATTGATAGGTGAAGTGAAAAACTTTGATTGCCTCCTGAGAAAGTTACCCGTCAGTAAGTTTAACAAATTGGGTATCAGACGAACAATTTGTCCTCCGTAATGATGTGTTGGAACCCCAAAAAAAGGTCAAGAAAAAAGGGATCAGAGTGACTGTGACAAGGCCAAATGGCTTGTGATGCCTAGACAATTGGGTCAGAGCATCTCTAGAACTCAAGGTCTTAACGGATGTTTCTATTCTGCAGTAATTAGTGACTACCCACCAAAAGGGGTTTAAGGAAAGACAACTGGTTACTGGTTCTCCTACTGAAATCGCCTACAAAGAACCATCAATATGAGAGCTGGACCACAGGGCAATGGTAGAAGGTGGGCTGGCTCGGTCGGTTAAATAGGGAAGAATAGAGGGACAGCCCAGGTTAGATGTCATGGAGACAAAGTAAGAGAGACCAGATTGAGATGGTTTGGACACCTGAAAAGGAGGAAAGTGGATCTATTTTTAGAAGGATGCTGGAGATGGAGCCACCAGGCAGGAGAAAAAAGGGGGACACCAAAGAGAAAGTTTCTGGATGTGTTGAGAGAGGACAAGTAGTTGAGTTGCATAGGGCAGGGAAATCTGGAAACAGATGATCCGCAGTGGCGACCCCTAGTTTGAACAGCTGAGAGAAGAAAAAGAAGTTGGCACCATATTCACTATTTTACATAGGCAAGCTGGGAGAGGTAGTTAGACGCTTTGGGCAATGTTCTACAGGAAAATGTCTGTTCTGCTTTTCATGTGGATGTCACTGTGACACGAAGCACCTACTATACCTAAACATAGCTGCCGACCAAAGTACATCCCTTCATGGAAAGAGGATTCCCTAATGGCATTGTTCTCTTTGCTGCTGATGCATTGGAACCAGATACCGCAGCACACCTTCAGAGGTCTGCTGGACCTCTTGATTTACCTGGTAGCTACTAGCTGGCTATAAAATATAACTCTAACTAAATATAATAGCTAATATATCTAAACGTCTTTGCAAATGTGAAGAGAGAGCATGTCTGAATGAATGTGAAAGGAAGCTTCCGTCACAAAAGGATTCTGTAATGTGATAACGGTGATAATGGCGCACTGGCAGTGCGTGTTTTTATTACTGACTGCTATTCCGACATCGTCTTCTCTCTGCTTAGCACAAAATGAAAATAAGTCATCTTTGAAGTGAATACTTCCAGTCTCATCTAGTTGAAAACAATTTAAATCTATGATGCAGTCATTACACCCACACACGCTCTCTCTTTCCCAGAACAAATTCACAACGCTCAAACTTGTTTGCAGGGACTTGAACTTTGTTGGTGAGCTACAACAAGAGCTCTCTCCCTGGAATGGCGAAGCCAGCAGTAATTAAAAGGGTTGCATATTTAACGAGGCCAGAAAGCGTGCGGATGGCGACTTTGGAGCGTGTGCTGTCAATTTCTGAAAAGCACTCAGTCCCAATAACACCGTAGAAAGCGTGTGTTATCGGTGAGTATCACTCATGAGTAATTATTGTTTCCGAGTGAAACACGGAATACTTGGGTTATTATCTCACACGGGAAGTCAAAATTCAAATTGCACAGGTCATTATTTCAGTGAGGCTACTTTAGCCGTAACCCCCTTTAAGATCACGCTGGTGTGACCTCTAACCCTGTAGGGGTTTTTGGGTCCATTATGCTGTTACAGTACATTCAAGTAGAATAAACGATAGTCAGGTCGTAGAGGTGATGTTGCGCTGAAGGAAAAGATACCAAGTATTAGCATATTATTCAATGCAGTATAGAGTTTAAAGGGTTAAGGTTCATGCAAACATGACCTCAAGCTCCAAAAGACTTAGAAGATCAGAAGTTGTACAACTGGAAAACAACATCGGCCTTTTTCTAAAAGGGAAAATAAATATACGTTTTTGAAGTAGCCAGATAGCTGGTTTTCCAGCGTGGTGTGAACGCCGTTCATCCCCGCTTCCTATCACTGACTAATAATTCTTCACATTCCTCTCTAGAGCAAGATTAACTGATTGTCTTGGGGTCTCGTGAACTTGGGGTCTCGTTGTACCACAAACATCACTTAACAAGTAAAATTTTGGTGAGATAGACCGAATTGTTTTTTTGACAATACATACGTGAATATCTTGTAAGGTCAAAGAATCTTAAATCTTGTTTCATGTATGTGACGATCGTAAATCTACAACAGTGCTGCTCTTATACAACTTAATACAAGTTAAAGACCCCTGAGACTTACTTGTGATGGAAAAATAAAGGTTTTTGAACATTACTATCTTTCAACACTTCCTAATATTAGTCGAATATAGTTCAAAATGGGATTTATCAGCTCATTTTAAGATATTTTATCTAAATATAACATCTTATTTCAAAAGGTTTCACTGAGTGAAGTTTAATTTGTTCTATTGGCAGATCATCACAAGCCAAACCCACCTTGTATTTATAATTTTTCCACTTATTTTTGACGTGGGATGTTTTCCAGTCTAGCCTGAAACAGCCTCCGAGGCCAGAGGCAGTGAATTAGACGATTAACTGATGTATGAGCTCAATGGTATCAAACACTTTCCTAAAATAGTGTCCCAACTGAACCACAGTTACATTTAGAAATGTCCCTTTATATACATCCCTCTGGGTAAAGAACATATTTTTTTTTTATCAAGATAACATCATTTCTGTCTCAATTATGTTCAAAGATAATGTTTATTTCAGTCATTAACACTCAAATTTCCCCGTGGGGATTCATTAGGTTCTCTTCTATTTCTTTCTATTTCTAAGAAACACTAAACGTATGAGGGGAGGATGCCTGGTGGATAAAGTTACCTCAGAAACAACACACTGTAAACCCAAATGCTCAGATAAATGTACTAAAATGAACAGTGAAAACTTATGCGCGCGCAGGTCGGTAGAAAACGACCGGAACATTTGAGGTCAATAAAGCTTTTTAACACTTTTGAATGATGACAACCCGTTATGTCTATCAAGACTTCACTGTTGTATTGTATTCACTTTCATAAACCCTGCTTGAAACATGGTACAAATGAAACACATCAGCTGCTGATTTGGGACGTGGATCATCCGGCATCCTCATCTCAGTAACCCTGGCAGGAGTGACCAAATCCTCTACCTGTCCTGATCCACAGCTGCCCAAAAGCCTCTCCAGCAGCCTCAGTGACGTTCTTGGTGGCTATTCTTTCCTGCGACCCTCTAATGCCTGGGAGATTGAGTGTTCGATGTAAGATTGCCCTGCAAAGCCCCTAAAGCCATTTTGAATGGATTCAGAGCAGTTCTAACACCAACGCCTTGTGCACTTCTCCCCAAGATCAAGATATCTAGCCTTCCTGCACTCTTGGGCGTCCTCTATCCCGTCTTGCGGGGGTGAAAGTGAGTTCATAATCACATGTTCGGAAGATTCAAGGACCAAATCTGGCCTGAGTGTGTTCCTAGCAATGCATTCTGTAAATGTCAACTGCTTCCCCGGGTAAGCCTCCAGCTGTCAGTCATGTGCCGAGGATGGTATTCCCGTTAAGGCCCTGAGCTCAACCTGGGGTCGTTCTCCCGCTCTGATAAAGCTGATGTTGTGCCTTGCGTGGGGCTGATGTTTGCTTCGCTGGATTCCAGTGAAGATGGTGCCAGCTTAAGCCTTCAGCACTTTGCCATGGCAACACATATACATGCCTTTTCCCGAAGCTATTGGACAGAAGCTCAAGATGTACTCCAAGGCACCACTTCTCAGGAACATGTTGAGTAATTCAGGTCGGATGGGCTTCCAACCTCTACGATCAGACCCTCTACCTCTGTAAAAATGTTATACTGTCTAAACTTAAACAAAATATATCACATTTGGAAATAATCAAACGAAGAATCAAGTTAAGATGAAGATGAATGATGTTGAGATGGAGAGAGTATTTGAAAATACATTTCTGAGCACAATAATAGATCGAATAAGGTTGAAAGCACATATGAATAATGCAAAAACAAGAATCCGTTATACGTTTTTTAGTGTTCTCACACGCTTCCATACGTAAACTACTGTGCAGGGAAACGGATACAAAAATAGCATTAACCAAATTTTCAGGCTGCAAAAGAAAGCATGAAGGACTAAACCAACAATGTCGTCCCTGACAGCAAAGCTATATCCCCGAAAAGTGGATATGAAATGTGACTCTTTAACAAACTCAATCAGTACATATCGACTCAATGTAGCTATTTCTAGAAATTCAGCAATATGCTCTAAGATAAGACGCTCTATTCAGCAATATGCTCTAAGATATCCCATAGTAACTCAATAATGAGTAATTGAATAATTCCCAAAACTGTGTTTTTTTTCATAAAGAGAGCTCCCGCTTTGAGTAGATATGAAGTTTTAAAAATAGCTGTAAAATAAAGATACAACTCCTGGAGTCGATTCATATGCACCATATTTGGACTAAATCGGTCCAATAGCTGTGAAATTATGGCCCGAAAAAACGATTTGGAGATAAAGCTCCCCCTAGTGGGGAAATGTGCAAACTAAACTTTCCCAAAAAAATTTAATTCGTCCTCCCACAAAAATTTGAAAATGATTCATGGAAATCGATTTAGCGCGTTAACAAGAAGGATCTGCGTTGGACGCGGTGAGGGATTCCGTAATAGTCCTTATTCGGGCATAAAATAATAACGGAAGTTGCAAAATGAACAAAATATTGATTGTTCGTTACGTTCATTATCAGATTTAAAAAGAAATGTTAGTCAACATAATGAAAACAGTGTAAACACGTTCCCATACGCATTCATAAATGCATTATTACTTTTTCTTTCGTCATATTCCATAACGATATATAATTCATTTTAAGTGAAAGAACATTTTCTCAGGTGTATATTTATTACAAACACGCTGTTTAGATTAATCTAAATGCTGAGACACAACTCGTTCTCTCTTAGAAAGCGAGTGCGAAATGTAAATGATTGATTCCGAATGGACATCAAACAGCGTGTCCACAGGGCCAAACAGAACACGCAACTGTCCGTCAACAGTGGTCATTTTGGCGGGCGGAGAAATCTCGCCTTAAAGAAGAAATGTGGAGTAGCTCATTTTCATAGGACATGTTGACAGAAACTTGATAAGAGACAGAGGAGATCTCCTAATTGGATCTCTTAATCTGCTAATTAAGCATTAGTGATTTCACTGGCGTGCCCATTCTACTTACTGATAGAGGGGCAATCAGGAATAACACAGCGCTATGTGGGTGGGGTGTCATAAGAGCACATTGGCTTGTCAAGATCCACTTCCATTGCCCACAACACTCTTGGTTAAAGAGTAAATGTAATTAAAGTCCCAGTGAACCTATTCATTGAACCTATTTAAAAATGTCAGATAAATCTTTTGCCTCTCCGGTAACACGCTACGCCGCTTACATACCGAGTGACTTCGCTCGAGATTTATTGAGCCTTTTTGAAAAAACATCAAATAAGTGTTTCACTTGAAAAAGACGGCAGCGCCATCTGAAACAACAGGCCCCAAAAGGTGAGTAACTGAGGGGATCGAATAAAGTTTAGAGTAAAAATAATGAACCCTTTAATGTCCTCACCAAGAGAAATGAATTATGGAAAAGTTAGTTATTTGCATATTTTATTGATTTAGGGCATATTTAAGCTTTTTTTAAAAAAATGAAACTTTAAAATCAGTCAATCATTCTTCTTCTTTGTATCAGGCACTGTGATGGCTTAAACAGGAGACAGTAATGTCACCCGTAATAAGACCGGTTCAGCTATTTATCCATAAAACCAGTAAAATGAATAGTTTTTTTTGAAAAAGTCTGTTTGAATGATTTCATCAAACAGGCCCAAAAAGTTCATTTGAGTTAGCGAGTCAATCAATCAAACTTATTCTAATAAAATCGAAATACTAAATTAACTTAACTAAAAACCAAATACTCTAAATTCATCATATAATTATTAGATGAAAATTTCGGTAAAGCATGTTTTTAGAAAACTATCTGGGCCTCATCAGGCTTTATTGGTCGTATGAAATTATATAATTGTCGTTAGTAAAGTCCTCACATGTTTTTATATGAAGAAAAAAATAAAATACTGCTTATCGAGTAGGCCTTTCTCAAAAGTCATAGATAATTCCTCTTACCCAGTTTGACCTGTGGATGTTATATATGCGTTTTTTTGTGTTTTACTTTATAAATAGCTCCCCCTGGTGTGTAGAATATGAACTATTACAGTAAAATATAATGTATACATGATAGAATTTCTGTAGTTGATATATATGCACCAAATTTAGACTACATTGGACAAGAGATGAGGCTCCCCCTTCTGGCAGAAATACGCTACTGACATTTCTCAAAATCAATCCAGTTCTTCCTTGCAGTAAGACCGTGGGGGTATAAAATTTCACAGTGTTGAGTGTCTGTCACGAAGGATGCGGACGTGATGACGATTCTACAATATCCACTTTTCGGGATATATTAGAATAGAATAGAATAGAATAGAATAGAATAGAATAGAATAGAATAGAATAGAATAGATCTTTATTGCCATTGTTTTAAAAACAACAAAGCACCTTGTAGCAGCTCTTGTTTGGGCAAAAATCTAAATCAAAGTGCATTCAACTTAAATCTAAATGTATCTGGATTTATATACATTTACTTTGTGCTACCACTTGAGGTAATAAATAAAGTAAATTTAATAAAAACATTTTTTCATTGTACCAGGCCCACTTTGAAACGGCTCTCTGAAACGGCCACAGTAAAGGTCCAGGTTCTGAGTGCCTGCATCTCCTGTCAGATTGAGTGTTTCCATTACAGACACAAGTATGTGTTCCATCAACAAGACGTGACCTTAATGAGCACATCTACATTTGACATTGTGGTCGATTACCAACAGAGTGCTTCCGTTTACTTCGGTGAGAAAGGATAACTTCAGAGGGGGCATAAGTGTCCTGAGTGACGGAATTCCATCACGACAACCGCCTGAAAGCATGCAGGTTCAGAGTGAAGATCACTCTGCCGTGACCTTGGAACGTTGGCATGATATGTCAGGCAAAGCAAGCTGGTATTTTCTCGTCTAATGCAATCATTTCCCCCTTGTAATTAATTGCATTTTGATGGCAGACACTCACACACACGAGGAGGGAAAGCAAATGTTTCCACTCCTTGCGAAAACAGGGCCAACAGTACATTATCTCCGAAGGAACCTTGTTTTTTTCTGATGGAGCTATTCATCATTTCTCTAATCACGGCCGGTCGTCATCCAAAATGTAATATACCGTCATTATGGGCTGTAACCGTTCTCAGTATATTACACTGTATCTAGGCCACGGCTAGCTCGATAAACACCTTCTAATAATGGCTCCTTGTGGTCTCAGGAGTGACTTATCCTAACACATTGAGGACTCTATGGCTCCCAAGGCCAAATGAGTTTGCAGCTTGCTGCCGAGATGCACATCAGTCCTGTTAATGGGGACACTGTTTGGAGAAAAAAAAAAAAGAGAGAAGAAGCCCACTGGAGTTTCTCTCCATCCGCCAGACTGCCCTTTCTTCTCTCAAGCGTGATTATCTACCCCCTCCACACGCCCCCGCCAACACTCTCCTCCCATCCTGCTGTCACTGAGCTGCCTCAAGCCTCGGTCATTTCAACACATGAGAAAAACTCACAAGGATTCATGCTTGTGGTTGTGTAAGGTGGCCAGAACCTGTGCACTCTGTGTGTGTGTGTGTGTGTGTGTGTGGAAACTGTCATGTTGAATTATTTATTTCAAGCACCCTGACACCAGAGATTTGAGCATCACCTTACGTTTCCTGATGTAATGTCTTGACTTTAAGGTCAGAAAAAGTGACCAAAAAGTGATGAAATGTTCATTTGGAAGAAATGAGTGACATTATTTACAATCAAGAGGCAGGAAGAAGTTAAGATGAAGAAGAAAAGAAGTTAAAGCGATCAGAAGAGGAAAAACACGATCAAGGTCAAAGTCACAGGAGGATGTTGATTAAATTGTCCCCCTTTAGTCAACCCCCGCGTCTCTCCGGCTCCTGCTACATTGAAAGTAACAATAGAGGAGGCAATGTGTGTCCCGGTGTTTGGAGACAGAACAGCATCAGTGAAATGACATTGGGGGCTTTGTGTAGATCAGTGTACACAACAGAGTCCTGGGTGAAGGAACTGTGCCAAGGAAATGAGGGACTAATCCTGGAAAAGAGGCCTCAGACAATTGGCCACATTTACATACAGGCGGTAAATAGACTGTGGTAAATTCACTGGTCAAGGTCGTAAACAGGGATGATCTGCTCCGACAAACATGAGCAGAGCCTATCTAAGTGGCTCTTTCACATTTTCATACATCAATATGGGATATCTGTGAGTTTTTTTGCAGTAACAGTTTAGTTCCAGAGAAAACCACGATTGAGTCCTCATTCTAAAATACGACAGAAGTTGGAGGTTTACCCAGCATGACGAGATTCATTAGATACCTGAAAAGTCAGGGATATTATGATATTATGGAATGGTCCCCGCCATTATTCTGTCTCCTCTTCACGTTAGCTTGATAAATCTATGGATCATTTTCATTTTTTAGAACCCCCACCGACCTTTAAGCGAACATTACATGGATTGATTTTGGGAAAGTTTGGCTGCATGTTTCCGACATCAACGCAAGTTTTAACCAAAAAAATCTCAGTTTTTGGGCAATAATTTCTCACACGATAGTCCGATTTAGTTCAGATCTGGTGAATATGAATGTACTGAAAGATATCTATCCTGTATATATTATATTTGACTCTAATCATTTAATATTATACTAACTGGGGGGAGGGGGGCTAGGTGTAAAAAAACACTATTTTTCAGACCTAACTTCCTAACCATTTGTCTGATTTATTCAAGATTTACATCATATGAACTGCTATGCTATGCTAACTTGAAATTGTCACATTACACTGTGATTGGTCATGTCACTCACTGGGGTAGCTTTTTTTCAAAAATAAAAAGTTGTTTTTTGATCATTACTCACCAACCATATGTCTGACTATGTTCAAAAAGGTTCATATTAATCAAAACAAGGAGCTCTGTCCTATGTATATTATATCAGTGTAATTATTTATAAATGACTCATTAGAGAGAGCTTTTTGTGGGAAGTAATCTCCACCTAAAACAGTTTTTATTTTGTATAATTTCTTGACCATAATTCGACTTACAAAGAAAATCTGACTTTAATTGAGAAACGTATCTAATTATTGTTTTGTCACTAAAGGATCTTAGCGCATAATGCTGACTTCATAGAAATAGGTTGAGTCAATATGGACTGTTTGAGATTATAAATGAGTCACATTGAGAAAGGTTTACTTGTACAACGCAGAGGAGTGGGTACTTTCTGGGGATATACTGTACTTGTCAAGAACAACAGCATAGGCCTTGTTTAATATAATGTTTAATATGCTCACAAGATGTGGTTGATGGGGTGTCATTCATTTTTGCTGGTAGTTGGTCACGAAACCTAAGGCGACAACTTGAATTTTTGAGGTCGCTAGAGAAAAAGTTAGGGGATCGGCGAAGCCATTACAATTCATCCTGAGGCTGACGTGAGCGCCGGTTTCAAATTTAATGGCAATCCATCAAAGGGTTTTCAAAACATTGCAATGCGAGTTGATATTCCGCGTGTGTATCCAGCTCTTCAGTGAAGCAATATGAAGTTTACAGCAAGTCCAATATTCAATTCACAGACTCCAAGGTAGAAATCAGGTCACGTAAAGAACAACTTTGGTGAACCATTACATGTCAGATTGCATTTTGACTTACAAATCAATCAACCTGGAGGAATGTTCCAGACCAGAACTGACCAAAACTAACTAGAAAGCACTTTTCCATGAACCCCTTACAAAAACATATACTGTATTTAATTCATCAAATCCTGTTTATGATATGATAGAGGTGAAACAGTGGTTTCCATGTCCGGGAATTTTCATTCTGACTCATGTCCACCTCAGTGAGAGGTGGGGTAAACCTTGAATAATTAGCCAGCTCATCAGCACATTTCTTCCACAGTGTGGGAGGAAGTCGGTCAACCCATAGGGGAACCCACACAGACACTATAAAGCACTCCACACAGAGAAGTCAAAAACCATATAGCTGAGAGACGAATGTGCAAACCGTCAAATTTGCTGCAGTTCGGAAAACTAAACGAAAACTCACTCGCTGACATTTCTAATACCATGTATTACTTAATAACTAATTAGTAGCATGGTAATAACAATGGGTATATGGGTAGTATGTCAATTTAATTTACATAACAGGGCAATAATGACCCAAAAAACTAAGGGTAATAATGAGGAAACAAATTTTAAGATGGAAATGAAGTAAAACTATTTACTAATAGTAAAGTAAAACTTTGGTATAATGCTTACAATAAAATGTTTATATCAGATTCAGTTGCAGATTCAAAAATGTTAATATGGGGATATTGATATAGTTATAACATGATAACATCATGTTATTACAATATCATGTAATAACATGATGTACATAATAACATGATGTTATCAAGCTATATAACATGATAACATCATGTTATTACCATCTTATGTATTTATTATTACCAAAGTATTCCTTAGTTATTACTTTGATAATTACATGGTATTACGTAATTATTACGTCTTATTACCCTACTATTACCATCTTATTACCATGCTCTAATTACCGAACTATTCCTTAGTTATTACTTTGATAATTACATGGTATTCCGTAATTATTACGTCTTTAATACCCCAGTATTACCATCTTATTACCGTGCTTCATTATTAACAGCTTATCCTGTTCAGGGTCACAGGGGTGTGCCTGATCCATATACAACATATATGGATCAGGCACAACACTAGAACCATTATTAATGTTTTGACTGATCAGATAATGCGACATGTTTTTAGGGATGTGGATGGAAGCCAAAGTACCCGGAAAGAACTCAAACCTAACACAGGGAGAATTTTCAAACTCCACACATAAAGGATGGATTTAAACTCAGAACATTCTCGCTATGAGGAAACAGTGCTAATTCAAACAGAAAAACAAGCGTTCTCATTACCACAAGCAACCTTTATTTTAATGGAGTTTCAAAACCAAATCTAATACAATTTACTGTAAGCCACAACTAAGCCCTACGGTAAATTGTGCAGCCAGGGCCACTGATAATACTCAGATATATATCCCGCTGAAACCTGTTACCACTGATGAATCACACATTATGTCCTGCTTCAGTGAAATTAAAAACATTTCCTGCAATTAAATAATTCCAAATCAGAGGTAATTAGAACCAACCGCACAAACAACATAATTAATCTCTACAGTAGTCTGATTGCATCAGCCAATAATGTCTAGAAAGCGTTCGGCAACCTACGACTTATTTTCGACCCCGGATTGTTGTTTGACTTGAACTTTTTAACTTTAGCTCCCTGCTTTGCTCAACTGAGAGACAGCCAAACAGACTCAGGTCTTTCCTCTCCTCTGTAGCATTAGAAAAGGTCACTGGTGTTTTCATTTTTTCGAGACTAGATTATTACAATCCACTTTTTCCGGTATTAGCAGGCTAAACATCCAAGAATTCAAGCGGATCCAAATTCTGCTGCCAAGCTTTAACGGAAGGGATCACTTCACACAGATCCTCGTTGTCCTGAGCTGGCTGGCTGAGAGTTCAGGAAAGCCTTTAATGATCTGGCTCCTGATTATATCTACAATCTGGAAACTGCCTATGAGCCTGACCGCTGTTTGAGGTCCTGTGACCGGAGCAAGCTAATGGTTCTCAATTCTTGGCTCTTGACCAAGTCTTTCTGCTGTCTGCACCCATCAGCTGTGGAACTCACCTCAGGCAGAAAAACTCAGTGTCCTCCTTTAAACCCTTAAATCATAGAAGCCACTCTTATCACATGCTGTTTTCTGAACTTTAAATGATCTTTTTCTCTAGATTTTGAACTTCAATCATTTTATCATGCCGTATTTTGTGAAGCACTTTGTTTTCCAAAGGTATTATACAAAGTAAGGTCTTAGTATGAACAAGAAACAAATGTTTTATTTATCAAAGGACTACCAAACTGACATTTCTTTTTTTTTCACTCAAAGCACCTGTTCTCAAAATCCATGACTGATGACTGATCAAAAGCATCTACGTGAAATGTACAATAATCTTTGACCTTTGTGGATCTACGGCTGCTGAGTGGCAACAGATATAACCTAAATTCTGTAGTAACGAGAAAAATAAACCCCTAAAATACTCTGAGAAGTGAATTTTATTCTCACATGTCAAATGTTCATTTAATAAAATCAAATAATAATCAAATAATTAAAAAAAAAATTTTTTTAATGTAAATATTAGACAAAAACTATGAATGTTTTATTAAAGAAAATAGATAAAAAATTGTTAATTGTTGCAGTAACTGACACTTAGAGGCTTTATTATCCCTTTTCACCATGATAATTACAGTGTATTTCTTTTTAAATGTCGTTTTTGTGTTTTCCATCCATGTTGCAGACTGGAGGATGCTCTCATTGATGTCTTATATTGGTGGTTTAGTGTGTTTGATCATTTTCAGATACTATTGGACAGGAACTTCCCCTTGCATGCATGTATGTATTATTGCAAGCATGCATGTGGAAATTCAAAATCCAGTGGCATTTGAAACATTTTGTGTGTATGTACTTATGTATCTATATAACTATCTTGACGGCTAGCTTTTTTGCATGCTAAAACACATTTCATTTATTTCTAGGCTATTGTACAAACACGGCATCACATGGTCCATGGAAGGGGACCCCCTCCTTCTATAGCTATAAAGAACCTATTTGAATGTATGAACCAATTATAAACTATTAAAAACAAACTTTAACTCTATTCAGAACTTTCTGTCGACTCTTGAAATTGACCGGCAAAGTGACACTAAACAGCACAGCTGTCAAAGATTAAAGCTGCAAGACTTATTTTCTGTCAAGGTAACATTGAGAATCAATTCAAAATAATAAGAGCGTTCATAACCAACAGACAAGCAGGTCACATCAATAGAGAAAAACCACATTATAAAAATGACGTACAGAAAAATCTAGTGGAAACTAATTGATACGGCTTCAAACAAAAGTGATGCGAAAATGTTTAACCTGAAACACAACATTAAAATCCCTGTCCTGTTGTTTTTATTGTACAAACTCAAATGTATCAGGTGATAAAGAGACGTTTCACCAAATAATTGTTTTTACGATTGCATACTTCGAGGACATTATGATAAACAAAGTCATTATGCATCTGCCACCAAGGATTTCCTCATTACCTCCTGGTATAAACATGTTTTCGGTGTCTGGTTTCACTATCCATAGAACTAGCAACAGCTTTTGAATTTCAGCTGATATTAATATGCGTTCGTATTATCTCAGTTTTGCCCTTAGGTGCACTGTATATTACACAAACAAAGCTGGCAGACTTGCAAACAAACATAACGCTTCTCGATAGAATGAACGAGGGACATGTTCAAGGAGCTGCTAGTTGGTGCAAGGTGAGCGTGTTATGAGACACGAAGACATCCATCGGCTTCAGGACGCTTGTTTTGGTTGCCTCGCTAACAAAGCAAACACATTTAACACGCACCTATATCGGTGAGATAATCAGCTGCTTGATAAGGTCACCACTTTTGTAGACATTAAAAATATCTCAATGGATGGATTGTCCTCAAATTCATTACCCCCAGGATGAAACACCATCATTTTTGCCCCTGCCGACATGATGGTCTAAAACTACAATTTGCTCAATAAATGATAGGTAAGCTGCAAAATGAAAGGCAGCTAGCTTTGGCTGTACTTTGTCTTTATTGGTACAAATTCTGGCATGCAAACATTCAAAATGATTCTTAATATTTATCATCAAAGTAGTCAATGTTTTATGCGTTTATGTTCATATAATATACCATATGGTACCATATGGTTTCTGACCACATTGAGCATGAGGGATCATTGATTTTGTGAGCTTTTAACATGTGATTGGGAACAACATCTTAATGGTGCATGATAGGAAATGTCCATACTGAGTAACATGCTAATGCTTGCAAAACTAATGGCAAATCCCATCAGACTCGGCTTTCTGTTGTCGTTATGCTACAAATGTTAGCATGCTTATATGCAAAACTAAGATGTCACCATGTTAACCATTATACCTGCTGAACATTAGCATGTTTGCATTGTCATTGTGAGTATGTTAGAATTATTAAATTGATGTTACGGACTCTCTTACGGTCACAGTATGGTTGCCGTTCCGTAGGTCGAAAAATGTTGAAATATTGCAATAGCTCACAATATCAACAAAAATTACTGTACGCATGATTAATCAGGGTTTAAGATCAGCTGACCCAAATTTTCTCGCAAAATATAATTTTGAACATCAGTGCAAATTCAAGTTCAGATGTTTGATTTATGATCGAGAATCTGCAAAATGTATTCTAATGTCATCGGACTCAGCTGCATGTTATCAGAAGGGCTATGCATAGCATGCTAACATCCTAAACGAAGGTGATGAGGATGGTGAGCTTTGTACCTGCTCAACAACAGCTGGTTGGTATCCCGAGTAGGTTAGCGGGTTAGGGTTAGCAACATCATTCCGTCACAGTTAAACATAACAGAATGCTAAACTAAGATGGTGAACTTGATAAACACTATATCGGCTTTTCATTGGCATGTTGGCATTTTCATTGAGTATGAACATTGATAGTCTTGCCTCACAGACGAGCTAGCAAGACTTCCAACTAGCTTATGAAGTTGCTTTTCCAATCGGTACATTGTCATGTCTACATCCACTGTTGTCGCATTGTTTGTTTTATGAAAACAAAAGTTGTCCTTTAGTTGAGGGTATCTCAGATTAATGATGGAACAGAATCACCCAACTCCAAACATTACTGCAAATTCTGCCCTGCTTCTTGAGTGAGATCACACTGCAAACGAGAATCAACAGTGTTGTTACATGTTGTTGTCGCTGATATATTTATATCTCCCAAAAGTCAGGGATAGAATTTAATGCAAATTTTATCCAAATTTGCTCCATATGAATCGACTCGAGATCAATTCTCCTCATGACTCGATCAACTTTTAGTAAGTTTGTGCCGGTTCTTCTCTTTTACTTTGAAGGCGTGTTTATGTTTTGTTGTTTCCTGTTCTATTCCTCGTTATGTCAATTTTGCTGTAAACTTGTAGTTATTTTCCCTTTATGAACTGTTTTGCTTTGTTACCTGTTTTGTTCTACGTTCCTTTTTCCCCCATCTCCTAATGAAGTCGTCTATTCCCTGTTACATTGTTGTTAATATCTGTTTTTTCTATCTTTTTCTTTAAATGCTCGTCTTGTGTGATTTTCTATTAGCTTTCCACTGTGTTCTTCCTCCAGCTGTGCCTCGTTGTTCTTTTTAATCCAGTGTATTTAGTCTGCTCTCTTCTTTACTCACGTGCCAGTTTGTTGATTTTACATCTCGTCGTCACACGTTCCAGCCCATTTCTCACTGTTTTCACTGACTTTGCCGGTTAATTTTGGATTTTTCCCATTTTTTGCCTTTTCTGGATTGTTTTGCCTCGTTGAACTGCCTTTATGGTCATTGGACTTTGCCTCTTTTACGGACTCCGTCTACATGTGGGTCCACAAAATGGTCTCTGCATGAAGAGTTAACTGAAAAAAATATCCCAAACAACACGGTCTTTGGGAACATCCAAAACAATCCGAGATCGACGTTGACTATGAAAATTCTGCCGCAAAAAAACACGAGCAGTGGCATGAATAGAAAGACACAGAAAAAGTAAGTCAAGAATGGAAAACATGGATGACATATTTATCTGAAATAGTTATGTGGCTCATTACTCAAGTTAGAGGCTACAATTGGAGATAAAACACAAAATGAACAGACGTATCTTGATTTCAGTGGAGATAATACTGGTGTTTTTTTCGTCGTAATAAGTAAATTCTGCAGGTAGTGAGTAAAATTGTTGGCGAGGGCTTCAGTAACGGTTTGTGAGAGCGTGCTCTGATGGAGCAGGTGGTATCATTTTCAGCGGGTAGCAGAGCCGGGCGCCAGATGATGATTGACAGTTTGGATTAATGCGAAATTGTCTCAGTGGTGTTTGTGCATTTGCTGGCTTACATCCAACAGTTACCTTTATGAAAGCTGAGCCGTTAAAAATCTATGAAGAAATATGCAGCAAAATTACCGATTATTTTAAGAGTTATTCCTGAAAGGTAAAGACGAACTATGCAGGACTACTAACTATTATTATTATTATTATAACTATTTGGAGTTTGCTGACGGTAAACACACTGTTTAAAGGTGTAATGAGGGAGGCATATTATTGACTCTCATTGCCAGGTGGTCGAGCCCAAGAACCTCCTGATGACAGCCAAATATGAAAATCAGATAACTCCGGCAGCAGGGGAGGGGGGGTCTTTGATGATAAACACTCCACCGCATTAATTCTAGTGGATCGTAAGTGATGATTAACAGGCATAACCTAATGAGGATATACAATGTTGTGTAGGAAAATCATGAATTCATCAGCCATAACATTATAGCAACCTGCCTCATATTGTGTAGGTCCTCCCTTTTGCCACCAAAGAAGCTCTAACCTGTCAGGGCATGGACACCACAAGACCTTTAAAGGTGTTCTTTGGGGTATCTGGCCACAGGAGAATAGCAGCAGATTCTTTAAATCCTGTAAGTTGTGAGGTGCGGCCCCCATGGACCAGACTTGTTTGTCCAGCACATTGCACGGATGCTGGAGTGGACTGAGATCTGGAGAATTTGGAGGTCAAGCCAACGCCTTAAAATCATTGTTTTGTCAAAGTCCACTGCCATTAGGGAATAACGTTTCAATGAAGGGCGGACCTGATCTGGAACAATGCTTATGTAGGTAGGCACATGTCAACACGACATATACATAACCTCCCTGCCTTGGTTGTTCATACTGGTTCAATCTCTTCCCCATGTAAACGAAACACATACACACAGGCGTCCACATGACGTTAAAGAGAATGTGACTCATCTTTCCAGGCAATGTTCTTCCATTGCTCCCTGGTCCTGTTCGGTAGTCCAGTAAAGACTTCAGGCATTGAGCAGGGAATGACATCGTCACTCTAACCCGATTGCAGCTACGAAGCCCCAAGAGCTACAACGTTTGATTCAATGTTTGTCATGACAACTTTTTTTAATTGTATCAACACAACACGTTCTAGCCTCATCGGTGAGCCTTGAACGCCATGACCCTGTGAGTGGTTCACAAATGGTCCTGTCTTTGACAGTTTCCCACAGTTACTAGGGCTTGACGGTTAATCTTAAAAAGATCACAATCTCCTTTCAGATGTGTATGCCATCTCATTTCTGAACTACAATTATTCTGCAGCATCTAAATTTGAAACATAGGGTGCAGAAAAGTATGTTGAAAGAAAAGTTAGTTGTGCTCCAACTCGCCCTTATGAGCAAGGTCGGACCTTAGAGTGGCCTCGCGGGTTTTTGTATTTGGGACGATTATTGTTGTAATTTGTTGTTCCACGCGTGAATGCGAGCATGCTGCCTCCGTTCTGTTAGAAGTATAGTTTTATTGTCATTTAGAGTTGCCGTCCAGGGGCTGAGAGGCTGAAGAGCCGAAAAGCAGGTTCTTATTGCGCCTAAACTCCTTCTTCAGGGCACTTATTATACATCTTTTCTCTTTCTGCGACTTTATTTCTCCGTTGTTTCATTGAATGCTACTCATCTCTCCCTCTCAATGGAGATGTGCAGTAAAGCTCTGGGAGTAGCTTTAGTGCCCACCTACATCTATAGACAGCTCATGATTCAGGCTTCTAGCCATCACACTTGGTTGAGGACTCACGCTTGCCTATTTTTTTTCCCTTCTTCCAACATCACTGTCAAGCACAAAATGTAACTTGTTACTTCACTTGCTGTTCCACTAACTGACAGGTGTCCTTCTAACAATACAAGCATTGTTATTTACTTCACCTGTCACTGGTTGTGATGTTATGGCTGATCCATGTACTATTCTTCAAACAAAGCGATGTACATGAAATGTCTACAGTCCGAGCCGTGTGTGTGTAGAAAGAAAAATCACAACTAATTACACTTTGCCGTGTATTTCATCATTCAAAAGACAGAAGGAACCTTAGAGGATCACTTAACTTTCAGCAGGAGGTGAGTAATGAGAGGAGAAAGGTTTGGAGGGGGAGTCCTATTTGTCACCTGTCACACTCAGTTGTGAGTCTGAAACTAATTAAAGCAGCATATGCGCATCATTTGAAGCGGGCCCAAAATGCAGGTTGTCGAGCCTCAGCGATAATAAAAAAAATCCAGGCTCATAATGCAAACACATTTATCTGTATTTACACGTGCATCATAAATAGTGAAGCTGATGCTGAATATCACAGTATAACTAAATCTTTTGGGGTTGTAGACCTTCTTTTCTAAAAGTGAGAAATGACTTTTCACTAACTTATGATGCACTGAATGAGGAAATCAAGTTAAAAACTCCAATTTCTAACATTTCTACAGCGACCCAGGAATTATCCCCTGTTTGAAATCCCTCTTCTCAAAAATAATTGATTAATTTCTGTGTGTCTCTGTTTCAGAAACACTTATTTCAGATGTTCTACATTTGTTGACCAGCAGCGCCCCAGGGAAATACAGCATTCGTGCACATGCTGCAAAATGTATAGATCAGAAAGGCTTCAACTCTGGTTATGTTTTACATAACTGTCAAGCAGCACTTTGAACACAACAAAATAAGATGTTGCAAAAACAATAATTTTCCTTCCTTATGATGCCGTCCTCTGCTCAGAGGGTAAAGACCTCACAGACCACATTCTTCTTCTTTGAGTTAGCTGGTAAATGTGGCTAACTGCTTTATAAATCTTCTGGTTGTGAGTTAATAAAATATGACAATCCCATCCTGCCGACTGATCATGCCATCCAAGTCTCCGACAGCATGGGGTATTACCCCAAAAAGCCCCAAATTCCCTAAGTTGTACGAGAAATCCCCCTGATTTGACTCCTCGAAATTAAATGTGACTTATCAATCATGTCAAACAGTTCATATTGACTCAGCCTAACTATTTACTGACTTCAAAAGAACTTTCAAGTCAGCAATATGCTCTAAAGTAAGATCCCAATACTGAAGATAAATATAGTTAACAATTTTTTTCTGAGCTCAGTGTTGAAACGAGACAAATTTCCTGGTGTCAATTCAAATGAACTAAATTTAGACACAGTTGGACTTAATGTTGGGAAGTTACGGACCGGAAACTGTGTTTTCCACAAAAAGCTCCTCATAATAAGAAAAGTAGGAACTATTACGTTGAAATGATATCAAATAAGACAAATCACCTTCTGCAGATTCATATGAGTCAGTTTGGACATGACTGACTCATGGTTCAAAAGTTATAGGAGAAAAAAGGCATTTTTTGTAGAAACTGAGTGAAATATGACTTTACGAGTTAGAGGGTTCAAAGGAGATACAAGTGGATATACTGGATCAACGGTTCGGGAAGTTATGATAAAAAAAACCTTGTTTTTTGTAAAGAAATCTCTCTTGAGTGAGTAAAATATGAACTATTAAAGTAGAACATTCTAGTAGAGTAGAACGGTTGAGAAATTACGGCCCGAAAACTCCCCTAGTGGTAAAAATGTGCAACTGACCTTTCGACCCAGTCCGGCTATTCCTCCCACTAGAGTCTTTGTGTGTATAAAATGTAGAAATGATCCATGAAATAGATTTTTCTAAGTTATCGCGTTAACAACAAGCATCTGCGGCAGACCCAGCTTTCCAGGGTTATAAAAATGCAGATTCTGGAAAAACGGATTTACTGGATTGAAGTAAACGAGGTCCAACCGAGGCAAATCCATCTCATCATCGTCAAACCAGGTCTTTTGAGTGCACAAAATCATCGAACCTCCGCCGAAGCTTTCTGCCACAGTGTCCCTTTAACCTGCCAATATGTCATGCAGTCAGCGATGCTGGCAGTGCCATCTGTCCCTATGATTGCCAGACGACCCGAGATTACCTGAGCACTGCTGTCTCTGAAGTCTGCAACGGCCCTAATCAAAAAGGTGTCTCTCCCAAATGTCTCAGCATAGGAATCATGCATGACGTTCACACACAGCAATAATCAACAGACTGCAGGAAGACTGCCGCATCCGCGGCCCGTCAGTACATTGCAGCCACGCCGTGTTGTGAAGATCGTGTCTCCGTAATGACATCTAAATGTGACTGCTTCGCCCTTGGACTAAAGGGAAATGTCCTGGGCTTCACCTTCTCGATTCCACCCTGAGCAAAGTGGCCATTATACTGCTGTATTCCCCTCCACTATTAGATCTGTGAGCGTGGCTCAATTATCCCGCAACTCTCATACACTTGCTGTCAGCCGTGTTGGCAGGTGTGTCCTTTCCAGACGGGCTCACCTCTGCGCATGGTAAATTAGTCAGTGTAGCTTGCCATGAGTTGAAGCAACTGACATCTTCCACCACCATGCCCTTTCATTAAGAGTGAAGTAAGATGAGAGGAGCCTCCAACACCAAAATGATGGCTCCGAACCATCAACCGCTTTCAGCCACTTTTCACTTTGCAGAGAATAGATTTACCTCATGCAGGTAACATGACAGCAGAGATCTTTCTACAAACACAGCATCATTATTGGGTTTTGTGTTGTTGATGGATTCTATTTTTCGACACAATGCATCTGGAGAAGATGCAGAAAGAGAGGAACAGACGGGATCTTTTCCAGTTAAGGAGCAGAGTCTTTTCTTAATGTGTTGTGGCTTTTGCAGTATGTTTTCCAAATCCTGTGCATGTGTTGTCCAACGGATTGCTTGGGTTTTGTGTATTTGCATTGGCATCGGCCAATGTTTTTAAGAACTCATCATAGGGCTGGGTGATTAATCGTAAAAATATTGCGACCTCGATTAAGAAGTACACACGATTTTCCTGAACTCTGGTGATTTTCCAGCATTTATTTACCATTTCTTTTTTCCTACATTGTTGGAGTGTGGATACCCGGCCGAAGCCCGGCTGGTCTTGTCCAACACCAACGAGCCGAGCGGGTTCGGATGTAATAAACGCAAGGCCCACCGGGTTCGGACAAATATTTAGGAATTTTGTTCCGGTTCGGGTGGGGTTATGTCGCGTGAGGGATAGCTGAAGTCGGATCTGGACACGATAGCCAATTTAACATGATGCTTTCAAGACATCGTAGTGAAAACCCAGTCCAACAGTAAAATAAAATGAATAGATCTGTCTCTGAAGGCGTCTCTGTGTTGGCCTATGTAACTTGTTTAGCGGTAAATTGTCATATAGTAGCCGAGCTTAAACCATGGAGGAAAAAAGAAAAAGACGTTTTTGGTAAAGTTTTAAACTACTGAAAACACAAGCTGCGCTGTGTTGTTTGTTCTGACCCACAGCGAACCGATAGTTTTGAGGGATTTGGATTTAGTTCTGGATGTATAGCCTAACAAAGTAGTTTGTGTTTGATGAGTTTAAACACCAGCTAAGGCCGGACTCATACTCTTACTCAGTCAACATGAGTAATCAGAGTAAATAGACGAGAGGTAATCAAGGTAACAACAACTGTGTGACATCTTAAAAACTCAGTGTTTCAACTAGTGTTAATTGTGCCGGACACAATCGGATTCAATCAGGAAAATAGAAGGTCTGCGGGGTCTGTATGCACAAATTCTGGTTCATTTCAACCAGAATCGCCCAGCCCTACCCCATCATGAGAAAAACAAGGTTTGTTATCTTGAGATAGAAAAATAATTAACTTGTGATCTTGAGATAGCGACCTGAAATGAACAAAAGCCACCATAACCGGTCTATTCTTCTTTCTGATCATCATATATTCCACACTTTTTGTAATATTTTTTGGTGCGGTTGTGAGCCGCTTTCTCTCTCTCTCTGAAAAAGACAAAGAATTTTCTGAAAGGCAGGAGCGCAGTGGTGTTTATCCCCATGCATAATAAAATCAGTCATTATGTCTGAGTTTTTCCAGTTTCTGGGTCTCATTCGGTTGTCGGCACTAAGGCTCAATTTATAAGAACAAAACGTTTCAACACCCACTTCTCCTGTCCACTGGCAGCTCCTCTCAGAGTCTCTTATTATCTCTGCAGCATGTTTAATTTCTTTCCCCCATTCCCTCCGTGCCTCTCCGCCTGTACCTTGCCTATTTTAGAGGGAAATGGACAATCTGTGGAAGAGCCTTCAAGCTCAATGGTTTCTCTGCTTCCTCTCTCTTACTGTCACGACAAGCAGGGCATCGCCATGGCAACAACAGTGGAGAGGATAAAGGGAGCCAGGCGGTCAGCGCTGATGCTTCTTGTGTTACATGGAAATACAGAGATAAATTAGCATTTTTTTTTAAATACATCAGCATTTTTGGAAACTGCACTCTTGACACCTGAAACGAAAAAGTTGCAGTGCACACGGAATTAAACGAGGCTGGCTTTCGGAATTAACAAAGGTCGAGCTAATAAAGTTTCTCAGACTTTTGTTTCATATTGTAAGGCAAATTGTGCTCAAAAGGTCCAGCCAAGTTTTCAGCACTCCAGAATTATGCTGGAGCAGCCGAAGCACTTAACAGTGAGTTACACTAATCAGCAACATCATTATGACCACCTGTCTAATACTGTGTAGGTCCCACCTTTGCTGCTTTGGCTGTCAAGGCATTGACTCCACAGGAACTCTGAAGGTGTGCTGTGGTATTTACAACCAAGATATTATGAGCAGACCCTTTAAAAGCTGTGAAGTGGTGCCTCCATGGATTGGAATTTTTTTGTTCACCACATCTCACAGACGCAGGATTGGATTGAGATCTGAGGAAACTGAAGGCCAGCCTGATTCTTCCCGCTAGATCATCTCAACAAAAGTAATTGAATTTTTATTTTTATAATCTGGATCGTTGGAAAACTATGAAAGTTAAAAATTAAACAAAAAACCCCCCTAAAAACGAATCTAAAATCTTTATATGAAGACAATGCCATTGGTATGCCGCGAGTGTGTTTTAAAGGTTATATCTGCGTTCAGAATGCTTTGCTCTGTTGGAATAAATAAACAGCCACTTCACTGTTTAATCAAAACACTGCTGAAAACATAATTTCATATCAGCTGAAGCCTTGTGGAATCAGCGCGTGTTAATTCAATTTAAATATCTGAACTCTCAAATAATGTTCCTGTATTCACAGCAATGAAATCCCATCTCCGTTAACGCAGCGTGGAAATCCATTCATCCGGTTTAAGCCCGTCTTCTTTTGACCTTTGCAAATCTTTCACGAGAGGATCAAACTTAAACTGAATATAAATGAGCAAACGGTGCCCCCACCCAGTGAAAAATAGAATTCAAAGCAGGTCTGATGACAATAGAAGACAGAAAAACAGAGGATGTAAACAAACTAAAGCCAGCGGCAGGTCTCTTCACAGGATCTCTTTAGCAGGACTTACCGTTTTAATTAAACCGGAAAGTTTTTGGAAACATGTTTAAATTGATAGGGCAACCCGAGTAAACACAAAATTAAGAGCAACCCAGACCTGCTTACCACCAGCCCGGTTCAGTCACATCATCACAACAAAATTCCATTTTCAGAAGCAGGATGTTGGCTCCACTTTCTCACCATTAGCACACTGTGCCAAAATGAAAAGAAATTCTAGAAGGTCTTGAAACGGGTTCCTAAGCTATGTCTAAGATTCTGGGACTCCTCAGATCCACAGTGAGGCACAATATCTGAACCTTCCTTGAAATGGTGGACCTTCCAAAATCCCTCCGAAGCACGTTGAAGGCTCATTCAGGAAGTTATAAAAGATCCAAAGAAAACATCGAAGGAAATGCAGACCGCTCTCACTTCAATGGAGGTCAGAGTTGATGGCTCCACCATTCAGCAGAAAGTGGGCAAAGATTGCATCCATGTAAGAGGGGACGGATCAAAATCCACTGCCAATGCAGGACAACAATGAAAGACTTGTCTAAATCTTGTCATATTACACTGTCATGAGCTTCAGAACATTCGGGAGAATCTTCTATGGACTGATGAGTGGACGTTGGACCGTTTGACCAGATCCATCTGAAGTGAACCAAACAAAGCATCCGTCTAGAAGATCATTGGACCTACAGGCAAACGTGGAGGGGGGAGTGTAGCGGTGTGGAGATCCGTCGCGGCTTGAGGAACCAGGACGACTTGCGATAATAGAAGGTGTTCTGAATTCAGAACCAGAACATTCAAAGGAGAATGTCAGGTAATCAGGCAGTTGAAGCTCATGCAGTGAGACAGTGATCCGAAGCAGAGGAGTAAGTCCATCTCTGAATAGATACAAATGAATCAAATTAAATTCCTGGAGTGGTCTATTCAAAGTCTGGACCTGAACCACATTCACATGTGTTTGGACCTGAAAAGATCAGTTCTAACAAAGCATCCCTGTTAAGCCGTTCTGTACAGAAGAATGGGCCAAAATTCCTCCATAGGGTTGTCAGAGACGGATCTTTCAGCTGCTGCCGCTAAAGGTGGAATAACTAGATATATTATCTCCAGGCGGGTGAATACTTTCTCACCCTGGTGATTCAGGTCTTCCATGAAATCATTGTTTAAAACTTCTGTAAACTTTTGTGTTTACTCAGGTTTCCGTCTTTTTAGGGTTTTATTACGAGACACACACAAAAATGGAATTGTTACAGCACTGCACCTGAATTAAATTATGTTTGTCTTATTTCCCCCAAACAGGACGTTAATTAACACCTATGGTTACATTTTTTGCCAGGCTTTTAATTTGATAATCATAGCATGCGAGTGAAGTTAGACTAAATGGAGAAAAATGGAGCAAAAGCTTCAAAGGGGGTTTGAATTCATGCATTTTGCTGACACAAATTATAAAACTGAAGGCGCAGAATAAAAAATAAAGGGGTGATGCAAATGATCCAAAAATGAGAAAATGATGTATATCTTCTTGATTCAAATTAACGCGAGGAAATAGATGAGGTCTATTTTCGGCTCCGACACAAAACCATGTCATGCTGGTGATTATATCAGTCCCGGATTCTGAGTGGGTTTATTCCGCAGCGGCACCTTCAGGGAAAAGCTGTAATTGGTTAGTTAGTGCAACCAGTTCACAAGTACATCTCTAGAATAAAATAGAAATAAAAGTATGTTTATGTTATGCCTGCCTCCATGAAGCATCATAGAGGGATATAGACATAATTGCGCAATTAATGCAATTAAAATTAGCCTTCTTTTCTCTTGGCAGGTTGTCAGTGTTCTGAAAAGACTGACAGCAGGCACAAAACTAACAGTCTCAGAATGGGCTCAATAATATGGACTGTGCACAAGTGAAAAGCAGGCATGCTGCAAAGACAGGATACAAGTCAAAAAAAAGAGAAGACATTTAGAGGAAAGTAAAGATACCAACCATGAGCTGCAGGTTCAGTGCTGGGCGCAGTGTCTGAGCACACAAGGAGAGGAGGACATGGCGGTTGTGGAGGGAGGTGTGCAACAGGAGGAACAGCATGCAAATAAAGGAGAAACCGGGGGAGGAGGCAGGGAGGGAGCGGGGCAGGGGGAGAAAACAAATGACACCCATAAGCAAGCATTCAGAAGACCAGAACATGACAAAAGACATAAGGCTTAAGGGAAATCAAACAGAACCAAAGGCAGTGCAGAGATAAACATAAGCTTATACGCACACACACACGCACACACACGCGCGCGCACACACACGCACCCACACACACACACACACACACACACACACACACACACACACACACACACACACACACTGGACGCTCCAGTCAGAGGGGAGTTTGACTAGTCCATGAAGTGATATGTAAGAGGATATCGTCATGTGCTGAAGGCAGTTTTTGTTCAGAGAAAAGTCAGTCTATCAAGAGAAAATAACTACAGCTGCATAATGCAACAGAGTAAGACTTGGAGAAAAAAAAACACTTACCCATCTATTTACATAGGATATACTCTGCATGGCAACGACTCAGGGAAAGTTGTGACTACATAACACTGCTCACTTCTGCACTGCTTTACGTATGGATGAGATATTCCCCACGATTTGATGACCTTGAAAGTAATCTAACTTTTCAAATACGGATTGGAGAGTTATAAAGCATAGATTACACCGTTTGAAAAAAGCACTTTCAGATGTTGTTAGATGGGACCTTACAAAGATAAGATATTCCAGCCAACGATGGTTTGCGCAATAATCCAGCGCAGAATCAACATTTTTTCCCCCCTTACTTTTAATACTAAGGAATTATTCCAGAATGATGTTGTCTTATCATAAACTTTATTTCTCCTAATCAATAATGTTCGATGAAGGGATAGATTCCTAAAATCAGCTGTGTCAAGGGACTAAAATACTAATTTTTATTAAATCAATCTTAAACAAACTACCTTTCCTTGCTTGCAATTATTAAAAATGTCGGCGGGCAGCTGAAGCTCTATTGTTTCCAGATTTGATCCTCAGCAGGTGGGGGGGTCGAGCCCCCGGTCACTGGTGTACTGTGTATGACTGAAAAGTCTGAAAACTAAAAGTTACATAATCAATGATGTACTTTTGTTGAAGTTCCGAGTCCCATTACGGCCTTGGAACTAGACAGAAGCTAGATTTTACGTTCGTTTTAAGAATTGTGCTTGTTTTGAAGCAGGATAATTCAAACCGTTCTCAATGTATTTCTATGGAATTTTGTGAAGATGAGGTCCTTAGGGAGAGAAAATGAAAAAATGGTAATGGTAATGGTTAAAAGTTAAAAATAAAATAATATTCCAAGTAAAGCAGATAATTAATTGTAATTTGTTATAAAATAAATACAAATTTCTCTACTTAACAATATGAAATTATGTACTTATTTGTTTGGATATATTCATTTGAAATGTTTCTAACTAACCAATGTTTTAGCCAACTTCTGACAAACTACAGGATATTAAGTACCAAGAATGAAGATTCATATTAGTGCTGCAGTTTGCTGGGGCAGCATTTAATTATTAACCTACCATTGTTTTAAATAATATGATATATACATCAATATCAGTGAAATGTTGTACTGGAGGAACATATGCCTTTTAACGATACTTCTTAGAGAAATGCTTGTTTCCTGACAAGTGAGGCTTGTCCGAAAAATGAAAATTTATCAGAGAGAATCTGCGTGTCGGTATCAACCTCTGTACAAAATACCAGATTTTAAATTGATCGAAAAATGATTAAGGCAACATTTGTTGCAGGAAAAAACAAACAGATACTGATCGCTGAGGACACTTTCCACGCATTTCCGATGAGCTACATGAACATTGGTGGGGTTTTTGTGTTTTCTTAGCGCTCTGTCTCAGTGGAGACGTGATAAAGTGCCTGCAAGATAGACAGATGGCTGCGAGAGAGAGGGAGAGAATGGCTGAATGAGTACTTAGTCAGTACTTACTGTATGCGTAATTGTTCTGGGAGGAGGAGGCCCGAGGCTCAGAGAACATTATCACAAGGTGAGACTTTATCGAGTCCATTCCAGAACTAGGCTTACGCTGTCATCCCCGACAAAGAAACATCACTGAAAACCAATCAATCCGCTGCGTTGTAAACCCAATCCGCCTGAATAAACTCCTCAAATTAAAAGAGGTTTTCTGTAAAAGAAAAAGAAGCTCCTAGTAGTGAGTAAAATATGAACTATTATTGTAAATAAGTTAATTATACATACAATCTTATATATATCTATATATATATATATATATATAGATATATACATATATATATAAGATTGATCTCATCGAATAATACGGAAAACCGCTGATATACGGAAAACAGCTGAGAAATGATATCATTAAAACATTACGAGATAAAGCCCCCGCTAGTGTCAGAGATATACAACCGGCCTCTCCCGAAATCAATCCAGTGCTTCCTTGTACTAAGGTCTGTGTGGGTAGCAAACTTGTAAAAGGTCCATTGAATAGTTTCTGAGTTTCCACGTTAACAGGAAGGATCAGCGGCGAACACTGAGGCAGCGGCGGTGATGATGATTCCATAACATCCCCAACTTTTCACATATAACATATGTATAGAAAACTGTACTTTTACAGATATTTTAATATAAAACCAAACAATAAATCATTAACTTAGGTGAGAGATAGGGCCATGATACACACCATTAAATATTAGTGGTAGTCCTTCTAACTTTGGATTAGTGATAAGGTACGTGAGGAAAGATTGAGGTTTTATGGACGAACACAGAAGAGGAAGGAGAAGAAGGATATGTTGGGACGAGGATATTGAGGATGTAGCTGCTCGTCAGGGGAAAAAGAGGCAGGCTAAAGAGAGGATATGGATGTGGTGAGGAAAGACAATACGGTGGCGGTTGTCATAGAGAAGAATGGATAAGGGAAAGTCCACTGGGGCGATACCTAATCAGGAACAGCCAGAATAAAATAAGCAGCTTTTTCTAAGCAGCTATACAGTAACAGATGGTGTTAGAAGCCTGCTGCTAACACCAGTGGTTACAGGGCTACCAGTTCTGCTTTGATTACATTTAAAGGGGCCGTTGGAACTTGATGGACAAGTCTACCTAGTGCCACTTGAATCACTCAAGATTCTAAAAATGTGACCTGACTGCCTTGTGGCTTTCAAGATATTTACGAACAATTAATGGATAATAGTTTGGGGTTATCACACAACAAGAACCAACAAAACTAATTGCTTGTAAAGGATTTGGTTTTTCCCACTTGTGGCTCACCTCTCTGAAATCTGAATCTGAATATGATCCCATTCACACAATCCCAAAGCTTTCACAATAAGAGGGATGGATATCAAACACACATCAAAGCGTATGTGATACAAGTTCAGTAGTCTACTAGCAATATATATATATATATATATATATATATATATATATATATATATATATATATATATATATGTATATATATTGCATTTATGCAATATATATATGCATAAAGTATAAGTTCAGAGAAAAAATTATATGTATTTTTTTCTCCACTACTTAGATTGCTTGATTTTAAGGACGTGAAAATATAAAATGGTGTGTCTGCGCCTGGTTTCCATGCATCATTACAAGACGGGCAGCAGCCACTGGGTCTGTTTCGCTGAGTGGTTGCGTGTTCTTTTTCAAGCTTGTCCACCGTCTCCGCCGTCATCTGCAAACATGATACTGACGCAACAACTCCACGACTTGTTGCCATGATGCCTATGAGCCTTTTTGTGAGTCTCTGTGACATGACATTCAGCTCAAGGCGCAGAAATAACTGGATGCCACTCATCAATTCATTGGCAGAAACCCTGTGGTAGTGAAACCGCCATCAGACTGCTGGCTGTCCCTTCCAGCAGCTAGAGTAGTATTATTATTTTTGTCGGATTCACTTTCTTTCCTATGCCTCAGCTTTACATTGCAACTTCCTGCACTTGACAGGATATCACCACCGCCCACAGAGCTCTTCAGAAACAGAAACTGGTATCTATTTTGCTTCTTCAAACCAAATTCTGCCTGTGTCTGACTGTTGGTGGAAAAAACAGAACTCTTGAAAAATACTCCTGATATCACTTACTGACTTATTATTTATGTTTATTCAAGTTGTTGATCACTTGTTTTTTGCTCAGTTATCCGACCTTGTCATTTATGTACGGTGTAGGTCTAAGAATCAACCATATATCTTTATTCAGTAAGTCTATCTTAGACAAAACTGGACCTGTGCTGTCGTCCCCAACGGCAAGGGTACAACCCTGAGAAGCCGCCAATCCTCTGCGTTGTACAAGCAATTCCCATACTTGAACTCCTACAACTAGATGCAAAGTTACGTTTGTAATGTAAGCAAAATAAAGAAATAAAGCTCCTCCTGATGGGTAAAACATGAACTACTAGAGTAAAATATGATACATATAGATTTCCTTGAGTCGATTCATTTGCAACAATTTTGGAATAATCGGAACAGCCCTTTGGAAATTATGTCTCGCAAACTTTTTAGAGATAAAGCTCCCCTTAGTGTGGGAAACATACAACCAACCTTTCCCAAAATCAATCCAGTTCTTCCTCGCACTGAAGTCCATGAAGTTCTGAAATGATCCATGAGAGACTTTTTCAGTCATCGTGTTAATGTAAACACCGGCGGCGCCGGCAATGATGATTCCATGCTATCCCCGATTTCCTCCCCCTGTCCAAAAACAGTCAGGAAAAGTGAATAGGTAACTCTAAACTTGCTGTAGGAGCGTATGTGAGTGTGCGTTTATGTACGGGTCGAACCCCAATAGGCTCCACCCCCCCACATCCCTGTCCACCACGACCATGAGCAGGATAGGCAGATACAGGAAAAGAACGGATGAACCTAAATGTAATGAGGTAATAAGTTTCTTTCATTTTTTGAAGAATGGTCAACTTTTTAAATTAAGAAAAAAACTAAAAACTAAAAATTTGAATCCGAGTATTTACTAAAAAGAAAAAAATAAATCTCTTTTGAAAACTATGAACTAAATAAACTTCTTCGATTTGAACATTTACTTTCATCATTCTAACAAAGTACCTCAGAATAATATTTTACCCATAAAATATGTGTTTCCTGGAGGCGACATTATTTAAAATAAATACAAATTAATGATAGAAGAAAAAACCCAAGCGAGATATTTCAGGTGCCCTTTGGGGAGCCGCATCTACCTCAATGTTTCATGATGACTGCGGCGTTCTTGCCTTCGCTGGTCTATAATAGAAAGTGTCAATTACGGGATGGATGCTCACACTTTCAGAGTTATTTGGACACATTTCCACGCGGCCCAGGAGCTATAATGAAGTCTAAATGAGCGTATGAGTAAATATTGAGTGGAATGGCTCCGGTACCGTCTCTCCTGGTGCCACTTTACAGATAACATGTAGCAGGCTGATTATCTCCTGGTCCTGCTTTATGAGTTTCATCTCCTCTTGGTCACCGTGGAGCACGGTAATTCCTCCACAACAAAATATACATCCACATCAAAAAGACGTGCTGGGCCCCAAACTTGTGTTTTTCCACGCTGCTGAGTACAATAATATCCCTTAAGCTCTCTTAGGGCGGCACGTCTCACGGTGACAGTTATTGTGCCGCTATCGCCTTTAATCAAATTAGTTATAGCTGGCTGCTCCGATGTTAAAATGGACAAAGAATCAAAGTGAGCAAAATGGGAACGATATCACACATTGTCTGGTACGCAATGTGAATGTGTTAGTCTGGAAACTGTAGAGTGGTGGCACATCTAAATTAATAATATTCTTACGTCCCTTCTCCAGATGGTGTTTATGTGTTTTAAGACCTTGAAAAATGTAACGGTTATTTGTTTCTCTTCGCTTCCCTCGCCTCTCTCATCGCCCCGTCTTTAGCGCGGGTTAAATTAATTGGTTGTCATCACTCTTTATGGTCTTTCATCAATTAAAAGTAATACTAGCCCGCCGCCTGATTGTTTTATTTGCACTGGATTATCATTTATATTAATTATTTTTGTCATTCAGGTATTAAGTGGCTTCGTTAATTTGGCGGGGTGTTAAATCTGAGAACAATCGGTCATATTGTGTGGATGAAGTAGAGAGGAGAAACCATGAAGAGAGAGAGGAAAAAAAAAGCAGCGCATTTGAAATTTTTTGAGGTCAATTCGCGTTTCACAAAAAGTCGTCCTGTTGGCCCTGAGGACCTTCAGAGAAGATTCTACACTGCTTGCCGACCCTTAGGACAGTGGGCAGCAGCAAAATGTCGCTTTTCACGAAGAGCCTTTGTTCAACGCTGGCGGAGAACATCGGCAGCCGGGCAGCATGGGAATAGAAACAACGCACGGTGAAGATGTAGAAGAAAACTCAGCGCCTGAAAGAGGTTCTGAGGTACATGAAAAGTGACATAATAACGTGTCATAATTGTTGGAGCAGCAAGAAATCTCCATTTAGACATTTATTTAGTAGCGGGAGTAGAAATGTAGTTATTTTGCCATGTCACTTTCCATGTCAAACCCTGATGAGCACTTAAGAACCATGTGTTGGGTCTCTAATGGATTTTTTAAAAGTGCTCTGTTCTGTCCCTCTATGGGTATGTGATGAAAAGAACCTACCATCCAACTCTGATAGATCCATTTGGAAGTGGGTCTCTGATCTCGGCGGCATGCTGAGTGTAAATGAAATCAGCTGGCAGGGCATAAAACGGCCATTTGAATCTGCTGCCTCCAATCTATGCGGGCAGTAATAATGGAATACCCCCGATAGTTGAAAGCCAAGGATAAGGACATCTGGCAGAAACTGCAAGTATGTTGTTTTAACCTGAAAATATTGTCACTGCAGAATGAGGCCTGCTTTATCGGGTTGAGTCCACACATCCCTGACCTAAGTCCTGTTCGCAGGGGGAACAAAATAACTCGCCAACATTCTGTACAGCCTGCGCAGAGAATGCCGATGATTGTGATAATTCCTTTTAGCTCCACTGTAAGGGCTTCAGAGGATGAGATATTCTTTGTGTTTGCTTCTGTAACATTAGTTTAATGGTTGTAACACAGCGTCTCTGATGTACTGAAAACTGGTGAACCAAACGACCTCCAGCCGGCGGTAACATAGAAATATCAGTAGCGCTAGAGAAAGCTGACCTGCAGGAAATGACCGGTACTGGTAAAAGGGACTTGAAAAAACCAATGCACCTTTTTAATAGGTGAAAAAACCTTTCTATCAGAAGCAATATCAACTTTATTAGCAAGTTGTGCTAAAGTAGCAGCCTCCATGGGCTAGCCTTTGCGCAACAACAAGTGACGCCATCACCCAGTTGTCCTTTCTTAGACCACTTTTGTAGGTACTAACCACTACAGATAAGGAAGACCCAACAAAACCTGCAGTTCGGGTGATACTCTAACCCCGTGGTCTAGCCATCACAACTTGACTCTTTTCAAATTAGCTTTGATCCTAAGGTTTGTGTAGATTCTTATCCATCCAGGTCATGGTAATCTTTGAAAGTTGAATCCGAGGCAACTGGACTTCTGCTTAGACTTGAAGACGTTTCACCTCTCATCCAGAAGGCTTCCTCAGTTCTAGCTGGCTGGTGACCTCCAGTAGTTGTTTTATGCATAAAGAGTCCCTAGGTAACACGTACACAGTTGACTGTGCATCACCACTGTGGACAGATAGGAGTCATTAGGGACACAGTGGGCTTATTGAGATGTCCAGTTGCTTAACATTCAACTTTCTTAAGAGAAAATGGACTTAGATACTGTTGACCTTTTTTCCTGCTTCCAGTAGATCAACTTTAGGACAACTTCATGTCTAATATTTCTCACCCAGCTGTAACTCCGGAGGTAAAGGGGTAAACTACTTATCTGAACGTCAGTGATCTTATCCCTGGCCTCTGCAGTCAATATGCTGAAGTGTCCTTGAGGTTAGGATAGCAAACGCCAAGTTGGTCTCAATGGCTGTTCCATTGGTGTATAAATGAGGGTGTGAATAAGTGGAAGCTGGTTTCTTTGTTACCACTCAAACAGAGTGTTTGGCCACTCTGTTTGAGTGGTCAAACTGACTACATAGGCCATTTACCACATACCTACCGACAGGGGGTTTAGTGGACCTTTGGAAACTTGGTTGTTCGATCCCGAGCCCCCGATCTATATGCTGAAGTATGCTGGAGGAAGTTACTGAATCCTAATTTGCTTTCAATGGCTGTTCCAACGGTTGAGTGACGGTTATTAATCCAGATGAGCCGTTGGCACCTTGTATGCTAGCCTCTGCCAACGCGCTATAAATCCGTGTGAAAGCGACTTAAGTGGTCGAGCACAAAATAAAGACGTCTTTAAGTACAGTCCGTCAGTTTAAAGATATAAATTCATGACAGACATGTAAGAGAGTCAAAAAGAACGTTCCTCCTGTAACCCTGTGTGTCTTTTCATTAACACGGTGTTCCGCCTGTGTTCATTTATATTTTGAGCATTAAATCTTTAGAAAAATATATGTCTCCAATCTTATTATTTATTATAAAGTAACTCCATTATTCTCAGCAGGCACATGAGATATAATCAGCACCCGAGTGTGAATTAGTCAGGATAGCTATAATCAGAACAGGCCTGTGCAGACTCCAGACTCGGGCAAAGGAGCTATCAATCAGCCTGCATAGATAGGTATTCTCTTTAATCCAATCAGATGGCATAATCAAGCACAATGCCTGTGATTTCTGCCAGCCTCGTGAGATTTGTTCCAATTGAGCGGCCTGTCAGAGAGGCTTTGATTGCATTTGGAGCTCAGGCTGATTTCTGAGCCGAGGTATAAATTGATGTTTTCTATCGGCACCCTTTGGAGATTTATACCCACAATAGCCCCCAATTTTGATTCTTAAGAGAAAAGATCAAATTTGCTTATTTCAAAAGGGCCTAATTTTCCAGTGCTGATGTTCGGTTATTGTTCCACCCCGCTGCTACCCTCTACCCACCAGAGTATGATCTTTAATTGACTTCACGAACAAGGACAGTCTTTGTTGTGAGCGACAACCCCTCGATTCTACAGTGATTAAAAGTTACGGATTGAATCAAGATTTCTATATTTAATCATTTGCAACTTTCTTCGACATCTCTTTGCGTTGGCTTTTCCCATCATGCCTATTTACGCCTGCATTGTCACACTGAATTGTGAAATAAATGCATTTACTGTGTGACGGAGCAGCGGTTTGGTGTGGAAAACCGAATCATTCCTCGATATGTTTTTTGTACGACAGGCCTTTTGTGAAAGCCTGCAGTGAAAGGATTTTAGGGGGAACTAAAACCCCCAACAAATTTTCTGGTATTGGCGGCAACCGATTTGCACTGACAACCAAACAACACAAGCCAAACTGTGGCCTGCTGTTTTCCCTCTCAATCCCAACCCTTACACAACCACACACACACACACATTTGAAACGTAGAATATTTTGTGGGGATCTGTCATTTTGTGCAGTGGGGCACTATAATTACTCATAATATGAGGTCAAAAGTCTACCTTCAACCATCATGTTTCTATGCTAATTAGTATTTATAGAACTTCTGCCTATTTTTGTTCCACAGTTTTTTGGCCTCACACTCGCTGTGCAGAATAATAACTCAAGAAACTTACTGAAAAAAATATATATATATATATATATAATATATATTCTATATTTAAATATACATATAGAATAAAATATGTTCTTTTTTTTTAAAAGCACATTAGGGAGCAGTGGCCATACTGTGAACTGATCTTATCAAATAATGTATCAATATTTATCTTTATGGGTATAATTTTCCTGTTTTTCCCATTTCACTTCAAGGAAAGAAAGCATATCCGCATGTTCCCACTATTTCTTTTCGCTTCTTTAGATAAGTAGTAGGGACATGCTACTATCTATGGGAGGCAGCTGATGAGAGAAGCGAACCTCTTGGGCTCAGGCTCTCAGGCTCTGTAAAACGTATATAAGCGTATTTAACGTTTCCTTTAAGTACTTTTATTTACATGAGGAAAATAGAATAGACTATATACGTTAGCCTAACGTCACTAGATTATCTTCACATATCAGTCGACGCCAATTGGAACAAATTTGCTTTGGCACAACTCTGAGGAATCGTAATCGTGCTAGAAATATTCAAAGACTTCCTATGGTGGCCCTGAATGCATCACAAAAACATGATAGACATCACAATGACAAAATTAAATACCACATTTCTGTGAGGCACCACAGAATATAAGCACGGGATTTAATCTTCTTTTTTTTTTGGCATTTTATTCACTGGATTGCATTTGCCAGATGCTCCCTGAACCTTAGCTGACGGTTTGCTGCTTGTAGAGACCAAAGACAACTGTCCAGCTTTGGCGACGGATATTTTGGTCAAAGAAGCAATGTCTCTCAGTCTATTTTTTAAATTACTGCACTTGTTCGTGTTTGTTTCTTTATGCCATGATGAAGACTCTGTTGAGTCGGAACGCGTTGGCGTTATCAATGATGGACTAAAGGATTTTCTTACCCATTTCCAGAGTGCCTCGGATTATTCCAGACTGACATTCATCACATCACATTTTTTTTCAGCAAGTTGGACAGTCAGTGTTTGAATTCATTCTCTTCATCTATATTTCTTCAGCCCTATCCCCAAAGAGCACCTGATTTTTCATTTTCTTCATTGCCTATCTCCCTTTTTTTGACCCTCTTCAGCCAAGTCTCGACTTTTAGTGCATTGTCTATGTTATGAAGATGTTTCGGCAAAAAGTTTAGTGATCATGGAAAATAGAATTTGTGAATAACTGCTTATGTAAATAAGCATATTAGGACACACTTTCTAGCATGTTTAGCATGTTCCCAACAATGTAATATTATTATTATTATTATTATTTTCTCTAATCATAAAGAAACGGTGTGAATAGTGTAATCCAGAAACTGTGATGGGATTAAAAACGTAACGTAAATAAGATAAAGGCTGACTTTGTCAGAACCTCACATAAACAAAAGAAATGTTTGAACCTTCGTCATCTTAGTCTCTGAAAAGAAGATACTTCCCAATTGTTGTTTTATTCTAGAGTGTTGAGTTCATTCTTCAGAGCAGGCCAACAAATTATCAAACCAACCTACAATAAATTAACAAATCAAAAAAAGGACCCAACTCACACACCATACAATGAACCAATGAATAATCCATCCATCCTCTTCCCTTTATCCGGTGTTACTTCGCTGTGGCAGCAGGCCAATCAGGGTATTTCAGTCGTCCCCTTCCCCGTAACACCTCCCAGCTCATCCGAGGTGATCCCTAGGCATTCTCAGGCCTGATTTTTCTCTTTGGAGGAATTCCAGGCAAGTCCAACCTGGAGAATACCCAGACTCAGAATTTGCTGGAGGGATTACATGTCTGGGTCTGGTTGTAGTTGGATGCGCCTGGAAAAGGACATCCTAATCAGACGCCAGAACCACTTCAACCGGCTCCTTTATTCAGTGAATGGAAACCATCAGCGTTCACACCATAAGAGCTTTGTGTTAAAGTGACGTCTCAAAAACTGTGTCATGGATCATTTTCAAATTTTATACTCACATGGGCTTTAGTGCAAGGAAGAACTGGGTTGATTTTGGAAAAGGTTGTTTGTATATTTCCAGTTCGAGAGGGAGCTTTATTTCCAAAAGTTTTCGGGCATTATCTTCTCAGCCGTTGTCCGGTTTATATTTATCAACTCGAGAAGATCTATCTTGTGTTTATCTTTCCTTTTTTAACAAAAAACCTTGTTTTTCAGAGATAACCTCACATTTAATTTGAGGAGCTCAATCAGGGGATTTGCTTGTACAAAAAGCAGGGGATTGGGGGATTTCAGGGATGTACACTTCCTTTCAGGGTCGACAGCAGAGGCCTGGCTTGAAAGTGAGTGGTTTATAAATGTAAAACCCCCCCGTTGGCACCAGAACTCCTCAGGGCCTCCTTGGTAATGTCAGACATCTTTGATATTTTGTTTTTTTCTTGACTTACGATGACAACATCAGTACTTTGCAGTACTTAACATCTTTGATCAACCCCCCGGGTCCTGTTTTTACAGGTTCTGCCATGACAGAGTTTTGGAATTTACAGTTTGTGAGCAAATGTGCAGCCTCAGCCATTAACTTTTACCTGTTAAATGATGGAGAGCATGTCAAAGCAGCTGTCAAAGCTTTTAAAAATTAATAGAGCCATTATGACAAGAACTGGGTGGCCTTAAGCCATCGGTCATGAAACATGCATGCTGCGGTTGATGATGGAGACAGATGGAGTGATTCAAGACTGTGCTGGGAATAAGGTATCTCTCTCTCTCTCTCTCTCTCTCTGTCTCTCTCTCTCTCTCTCTCTCTCTCTCTCTCTCTCGCACACAGATGAACAGGTTGTGTGGGGGGTGATACTGTACCTTGATTTGCTTCAGGGCAGCAGATGGTGGTAGTGAGGGTGGTGGTGGTGGTGGTGGCTGTGGTGGGTATAGGGGTAGTGGTGGGAGCATCTGGATGAGAGGACAAACCCATGACAAACACAGCGGGGTAAACAAATGGGTATAAAAGCAATGACGATTGAAAAAAAGAAAGAAAAGAAAGGAAAGGAAAAGAAAGTCACAGATGGGTAAAGGATACGGCACCCTGACAACATGAATAAAAAAAATTTTTTCGGACCTGACGATAGACGACATCCTAATTTATCTGTTTTTTATGCAGGGGGTCCATGATGGTGAAGGACGAGGCTTGGAGGATGAAGTATGATAAAAGTCACTCAGAGAAAAAAGACTCTATCTTCTATATTTGTGTATTCGTATTCATTTATGGTGTAGAAATTGAGAATCAAGAGAGACATGTGTCCTCGCTCCGAGCGTTGAACCGCTCAGCAGTGTGGTTTTGTCGTCAGGGTTGTGTTTTTCTAAGCTTCCAACACTATTTATTTTTCTTTTATCCTAGTGTCATCGGTTTCTGAATGCAAGACACTTGTTTAGCCATCTGAGCCTCATTTCAGGGCACAAACGGTTAGTCTCTCCAGAAGAGGATCGATATTTTAAGACAGATACATAGATAGATATTTCCAACGTAGAACTCCCTGCATCAGTTACGTCATCGAAATACAAATGACGCCTCTTTAGTAGCTGTAAGGTAGATAATAGGGCCGCATATTTAATAGTCAATTAGACAGTGACTTCATCGGACACCGCCTCTGATACACGTAATGGAAAGGAAGTAAACAGTAGCGCCATGGCAACGCCATCCTGAAAGAAAACATCCAAGGCGTGGGAGCATTTCACCATCAACACAACCAAAAGAGGACAAATCTTTGCAACTAATGCAAAACTGACCTGTCCTGGCGTGGAGCAGAGGCTCGTTGGATCTCTAGACGATAATGACTCGCCTCGCTAGGCTAGTTAGTTAGCCGGCTTGCTAAACGTTAAAAGGCATGCACTTTTTATGTTTCTATAAGGTTTAACGTGACTACTTTGAAAAATAGGAAATTTTTGATGAGGTTGAGGTAAGTGATTATGAAATCAAGATGATACTCTTCACGACACAAATGTTCCCCAACTTTAAAATCGTTAGAAAACGATTTAGTCTAATGTAGTTGTTGATTACAGAATTCACAAAGCAACACTTCTTTTTTTTTTTCTATCCTTCTTTATTTTCCTAAATTTACCTGAATGTTTGATTGAATTCCAGGAAAATGCTAAATTTGTTGAATCTATTTATCTACTGTATATATTTCTTTTAGAATATTTATTAATACATTTTAAATATATATTTTTATTTCAGCAGCGATGTGCCAATTAGAAGCAACATGAGAGGATTGAAATAGTCATTTATTATTATTACTATTATCACTGTTATTATTATTATTATTATTATTATTATTATTATTATTATTATAAGTTAATGTCTGATTCGTTTAATAATTTTTTACTTTTACTTAACTTTTGTTTAATCAAGGAAAAAAATTCATAATGAGATTCGTAGATTAATCGTTTCAACAATCTATAGATTAATGGAATACAAAAAAAAGTCATTAGCTGCAGCCCTAGTAGATAATAAGCTACAGTTTAATTCTCATTAAAACGAGCTTTGCCCTGAGCCGGAGACGCGACTTCGGTCCGTTTATGCAGGCAGCTGTCACCGACCGGGACCACTGCTGGTTCTGTTGCAGCAGTGTTTTAGAGAAAACATATTTTTGTATAATTTATGGTGATTTTTCAATTGGGAAAGATATTTAATAGCCGTGCTCTTGTGCAGCCTGGTGTTACTCACTTCTCACATCTCACAGGGAGTCTCCTCCTGGTTCTACGGCACCAAGAGCGTTGGAGCATATTCACATTTTGCACAACTTAGAGGAATTTTAATCGGGGAGAAATATTAAAAGACTTCCTACGGTGGCCCTGAATGTATTACAAATACAAGATGGACATCAACAAGGCAAAAAATGTAAAATACAATTTCTGCGAGGCTACGCTGTTTATCACTAAAGCTATTGCGTTGGCTGACTGCAAATAGAAACCGATGTGTCATGGTTCTGGTATCTCATCCTCATTCTTACGATGTTTAAGGTAAATGGTTTTGGGTTTTGTTATTGTTTCCTGTATTACTTTCTCAGATGGTTACTTGTGTCCGAATGTTCCACTTTACACTTCCACGAAAAGTCGTGATTATTATGGAATAATCATTGCCACCGCCGCGGCGTCCACCACCGATCCTTCGTGCTAACACGATAACTCAAGAAATACGTCAATGCTCATTTTCAGAGCTGGACTGATTATGGGAAAACTCGGTTTTATATGTACGAAATTAGTTGGAGCTTTATTTCCAAAAGTTTTCCGCCAATAATTTGTCAGCCGTTGGCCGATTTACTCCAATAGTTCATATTTTATTCACTAAAGGGAATTTTATAATTTCTTGTTTTTTTTTAAACAGAAAACACTGGTTCGTACCTCATTTCATAACTGTCTGTCCGATTCAGCCCAAATTTGGTGCGTATGAATAGTGTAGATCTATATTGTACTTATCTTATTTTACTCTATTTTTTAAATATTTTATTCAGTAGTGGATTTTTTTTTTTTACATAACTTTACATCTGATATCAGGAGTTCAATCAGTAGAATGACTTGTACAACAACGGTGGTTTGGGGATTTACAGGGTATACCCCTTCTGTCGTTGAACACAGTGTAGGCCTACTAACTAGTTAACTTATTCTAAAGAACATTTATACTAACTGGTAACTTTAGTATGATGATGAAGAGGTGGTCTCACGTGGGTTGCTGTAATCTGGCTGCTAGGTTTTGTTTAAGTTAATTGGTTCGGCACCAATTATGACTATAACTTCATTCTACATGAATATTTTCATTCTTAATACATATTTGACTGTATTTGTAGGTAGAAGATGACAATACTCAACGTTCTGGTGTTTGAGTCACATGACTTTACTGACATGACTGCTGTCAGTGAGTGCATCGGCTCTGGTCTCTCTGTCCCTGGCTATAATGTCATATCACCGGACGTGACGGCATTACACTAGACACCTGTAAGTATGTCATAAAAGTACATTAAAAGTTATTCAATTACATACTTTTTTCTGGAACCCACTCTGGCTTTTGGAACAGGATTTCAGGATTCATCACCTTCCAAATCCCACTATAACACCAATATACGACCATCGTGTGACCGTGTCTATGAAGTAACGGTCTGCAGTAAGCATTGTCATAAACTGACTTTGGTATTACGTTAAATACTGTACACACCGTGATGACATAGCATCACACACACACACACACACACTCGCCTCGCAACGCCTGAGCTGATGAAAGATGTCGTTGGGAACTCTTGTCTTTTAAGTCTACTCACGGGCCACACGCCATGACATGAAATAGTGACAATGGCTGTTAGAAGTGATTAAGTGTCTAATGAGTAACACATGCTGGCATTGTACTTATGCTGTCATTGTTATTCAGAGAGCCATCTTGACAAACAAACGTGCCTGTGCATTCTTAATGTCTCCCGGGAAAAGAGCACAGAGTTGGTCCGGATGCCGACAACCAAAAGCAAAATCTAATGTACTAAGTTGAACGTAATGATACTGTGAAATGGCATCGGATAAAAACAGAAGGAGGGGAATGATGTTCACATATTTAACAAAAAATAAAGAAATAAATGACAAGAAATAAACAGCAGAAGGCAGGATTGTTGAGACTTTAAGGACAGGCTTTTTTTTTTCAAATTTTCCTCAAGCAGCTCTTTCATTTGCACTTAATGAGCTGGTTTAGAATTCCCACGCTGCCAACGACTGTGGGGAAGATATGAAACGTGACATTTCCCTTGTTGGAGTGGCAGGACAGATATGAAGCCAGTGACAACACTGCTCGCTCAGAGGCCTCCCATGATGCACCGATCGGCTGGGTACAGACTGTCGGGGGGATAAAAAGGTTATTAAAAGGCTTAAAAAAAAAGATTTGTCACCGTCGATATACAGGAAGGCGAGCCTTACGAAATGAAATAAAATGTTATGAGAAGCTGAAGAAAGGAAATGGACTGAGAAAGAGGAGGATGGTGGCTGCATGGATCATAATTCATGTTATCACCTTTTACTGCATGTGAGCGGTAACGTGTTTATCGGCTGGGGCGCTTTTTTACTGGCAGCACCCAAAGGCTCCAAAACAGAACAAGCTGCAGCTGCCTATTCCTGGAATATACTTCCCAGAATCAGAAATGACAATGTTAAATGTTTAGACATAACATTAAAACCACAAGCCTTATATTGTGTAACTCTGTGATGCAAGGTGTGCTCAGATACTCTTCTATCTGATCATCGTTTCTTCATCAAGCAGAACATATGTTTCCGTCTTCCTCTGTCCCCTACATCTTCCTTTGTAACGTCCACCAACTCCATGTCCTCTTTCACCACATCAAGAAACTGCTCTTTGGTTTTGCCTGGCAGCTTCATCTCCAGCTTCCTTCTACCAGAAGATCAACTATCCCTCTTCTTCACGTGTCCAAACCATCTCGATCTGACCTCGCTGACTTTGTCTCCACGACGTTTAAGACGGGCTGATCCCTCTGATGTGCCCGTTTCTAACCTGTCCATTTTCAACACCGCGGCCTACCGCAAAACCTCCAAAGAAGTACATTTGTCAGTGAGTCTCGATAAAGGGTCTGGTCAGACGATCCTGGTACTCAGTGGTTTGTATACAAAAGTGGACTCAGGAAAGACAACTGGTTAACCAGCAACAGGGCAATGGGTGCCCGAGGCTCATTGAGGCAAAAGGAGAGTAAAGGTTAGCCCATGTTGTCTGAGGAGTTGCTGTAGCTCAAATCGCTGAAAAACTGACTCTCTATTCTGATTGAAGTTGTGAGAATAAACCATCCCGTAGGATCAACGCCAAATGAGGCGGGAGGTTTTAATATTACGGCTGATCGGTGTATGCAACCGTTTGAAGCCGTTCTTGTGACTTGGCCTGGAATCTATGTCATTATTGCCTGAGCTTTAATGACAATTGCTGCCGTCTAATTGTTTTTTTCCCTCTATGAGCCGTGAGGGTCCCACAGATGTTTGGGATCAACAAAGTCAACAACTCATTAAAATATTAGCGGTGAAAAAGCGAATAAAGAATAAAAGCAGAGCCTTACTGTACACCTTTTTTTTTCTTTCGGGATGGCGAGCTGGTGCAATGTTTCAAAGAACACTGGAGCTCATTGACTTTCAAATGTGACAAGCAGAATGTGTTTCTCCTCCCGCTGACTCACTGGGCCTTGTTTACTGATGAAGCTTATGAATCAGTGTCTGGTTTGAAGGAACGGAGCAGGACCGCAGGAAGCAGTGAGAAACAGCCTGACAGGAATCCTTCCCGCTAAAGTCTCTGAGTTATGGAACGCCACATGAGCGCCGACTGGTAGGAACGCATAGTGGAGGAACTCCGGCACGTAGTTATTGATGATACTATAAAAGAATGTAAAGTTAAGTTTACCGTTATCTGGTGTCGTTTCATCGGATCAACCGAGGTGTATATTCATTGATGCACGGTAAGAAGGCGATTTTATTTTTTTTATTCCTAAAGGTAATGTAAAAAATGGTTGTGACGCCAACATTGATTTACCACATTTATGAAAAGAAGGTTACGGTATTCCACTCCAAGATAATATGTGTATTCAGTCAGTTTCTATGAAAATTACAGTGGAGGAGGTAAATTATAGATTATTCATTATGTGATAACTTACTGTAATTCTCCATATTAAAGTAGAAGTTACATTCTAGAGTTCAGTTTCTATGAAAATCCAATATAAAGGTCACAACTGTAGCAGATCACAGTGGCCAACCGTACTGTAGGCAATTACAGTGAGTGAATACATGCCGTAGGAATTCACAGTAACTGATAATTAACTGTAATTCTCCATATTTAATTACCAGTGACTCTACAGTATTTGATCACTTGCTAAAAGTAAACTTAACTGTACTTTCGTAGACTATATTCTGGTTATGGTGATGATTTTTCTGCTGTAAATGATAATATAATGTAATTTTCTACAATTTATCATCAGTTAGTATGATTTCTTACAGTACGTGATCATTGCTGGTGCTGGTGCTGGTGTTGGCGGCTAATGACTCCGCTTAGACTGATGATGGACCGGCTTAATCTGCAACGACTAACCAGTGATGAAAAGAAATATCAGGGCAGAAGGAAGAATTATACTGAAGTGAAAACATTCAACTTTCATGCCTCCACTTAATCATTTTATTAAAAAATAGCAGATATATTTTCCATGAATGCCCAAAAAACCTACAAGCTAAGTTTGAAACCTTTCTCTTAATTGTACAATATATAAATAAAGAAAAGTCTAGGTTTTTACGGCTTCTTCTTCTTTTTCTTCTTCACATGAACTCTTAGATATTTCATTTAGAGGTTAAACTAAACGAGGACTGGTTGCCAGATCGTCACAGTTCTGTTCACACTCACCTTCACACCCACAGGCCATCTAAGGGGTTTTTTTCATTGACAATTCTGATTGCACTGAGTGAAACCATTCCACACAGATTAGCAATTTATTTTACAAGTGTAATATTCTTAAATCATGCCCAAACCCAAGGTAATCCGTCTCTGGAGTTGGGCCAGAGCCCAGCTAGCTTCCAAGCTTATTGCAGTGAAATGTAGCAGACTAACACTAACCTGTGGTGACCCCCTCCTCCCCCTCAAACAGGTTTGTGTTGTGAGACCGGACTCAGAAGGACAGAGAGCTTTATAGTATTTAGTTGGTTTTTTTATAGAAATGTACCGCACAGAAAGAACAGCTTGTTTGACACATTGGTTTCCAAAAATCAGGCCGTAATTTATTTTACAGTGAGGTTCAGGAAGCCAAAGCTGCCAGTATTTTACTTTAAGTTACTTAGATTCAATTTTTACCATTATAAAACAACCTGATTTTTCTGCTGCATTTAGCTTTTATTGTGAAAAATGCATCTGAAATGAACTGTGTTTGTTACCAGATTAGCTAATCTTTGGTAGCAGTTATTCTACACTGGTTAAAAACACACAGTAATTAACTTCCAGCCATTAGGGTTAGTTTACCCTAGCCATGTATTTTACCTTTATCGGTAGCTAGCTGCTTTGCATGCTAATACAAGCTAACAGTTGATAACATATCTACCGGTTAATGGCTTTGAAAGAATAATCCTCCTGAAAACAGGCGACTTATGCATCACTTTGTAAACCTTTGTCCTATATTAACGATTTCCATTTGGGGAATGTCCCACAAATATTGAGGCTATTTTCCGTCTTTGTTCTGATTTCGTTTTGTTTCTTTGACAGAAAGGTTTCACGCTACATTTCTCTTTCATGTGCTAAGTAATACGTGTGGTGCTAATTTTTGGGTTACCTGCCTTTTAATGTCTCCCAGCAGAAACCCCCCCCCCCAGCAAATACTTATTTGACTTCTGCTTCTTCATCGGATATAAGAGAATGTGTGTCTTTTCTCAACGTCTTTATGCCGTATCACAATAAAATGCCCCTCACGCCATTGGTCGGTTTGTCCGCTCTAGGCTACTGTACAAACATGGCAGCAAAACACGGATGAGAATCCAACCCCCTCTGTAAATATAAAGGACTTTTTTCTAAGCCAATGTATGAAAGATAAATCATTATCAGCTTATTATAAAAGGAACCCCTACATTTCACAGACTGCACCTTTAAAAAAAAAACATATGTGTGACTTTGATCGGCTTGTGTGAAATTTGGAGTGTGACTTAATTTTACAGGAATTATGCAAAATGATGCAAACTTATCACTATCAAACCTTCAATAATACGTAAAATCTGTGAATTATCAGCAGAGTCATTCCGGTCTGAAATATATTCATGACAAACAGTCAGGATTCCGAACAAAACCTCAACGCAAATTTGTTTTGCAGGTGATGGCATCTCACTTCCTCCTCATAACTGTTTTACAACAGCAAGAATTTCTCTTCCATCCAAGTGCAATTTCATCAAAGCCAGAGTCCTTGCAGCTTGAATGGAATGTTTTGTTCCTCTTTGCACCTAAGGAAAACACGCCGGCTGCCACTTAAAGAGCCAAGAGTGATTTCTGGAAAAAGTCCCATGTGATTTCGAGGAGAAGTGTAAAGTAAGCAGGAAGAAGTCCGAGAGCAACAGTGTCACCGAACGCGGCGCTGTTGTGAAATAAAGGCCAGTACTGGAAGAGGAGTAGAAGGAGAAGGGAGGAAGAAAACTTAATTAATGGGGGAAGCAGCAGCCAGCAAACAACAACGGCGCCGAATCTCCCTCGCCTGCAGGAGGAAAACCCGGTTGGTTGTGATTTTTTCCGAGAGCGGCGGCAGAGAGAGTCGGAGCGGTGCAAGGCGGAATTCTCTTTCTCTGTTAACATTGTTATTGTCAGCCGCTCTCATAGCGTTCTCCATCACTTAGGCTCACAAAACTGTGGAATCAGATGTATTAGAGGGGATCCTGGCCACGGCTGCATTTGTTCTGGCTGCCGAGCAAGAGGAATGTTCATAGGTGGAGGCGTCGCACCGCCTTCATTATTCAATTACAGAGCTCCCGGGTGCAGTCCGATACTCCGGGTTGATATTGCTGCTGGTTCTAATGTTTAATAAAGGAAATCTTGACAGAAAAGGTGTTGGGGAAAAACACTTCTTTATTTCATAACAGCTGTTGGAGTGTTGAGGTGCATTTAAACTACATTTGCTGTGCTTAACATTATTAGTGACTCTCTTACTTCTCTTCCGTATTCATTGTATCTGACCCAGATACATCTTTCTGAGCTAGCCGAGTCGAGTTCCTGCCAAAATATCTGACATGCAAGAAAAACCATCCGATCGTCCCGCTGTTGTTAATCGGCCTTCGTGACTCAGGACTGACGCTGTCAGTCGTTAGGCTCACTCGCAAGTGTGAATCGGGTTGAAATCTCAAATTGTATACGCCGGGCTTGACATAAAATCCTGCAGGTCACTTCTATTTGCCTTCTCATCTAACACGAACTTCAAGAGTTCTGCACAGGGACCAACTTTTCTGATGGTTTTGGTCTGGTTGCTGGGCGTGAGCCGGAGTTAAAAAGCTTTTACACCAGCCCAAATAGAAACACATTTGCAAATCCATTTCGTCCAAACCAAACATACTTGCTGTGAAAGCAGCCTGCAAGCTAATCTGGAGCTCTGACCCACTTGACCAGTCTAATATGTTGCGGTAAGACGGAATCGGATGAATGCACATGCTGGCCCCCCTGCTGCTCCCACTGATTTTTCTCTGGTTGTTTGTTTCTACACGCGAAAAACCTTCTTCCTGTCCACTCTTAGGGTAAATGGTCGCCTACAGAGGCTTAGATTGAATGCATGAGTGAGTGTGTGAGTCGGAGGAAGGTGTTTTGAAGCCCGGTGTGAGAATCCATTTCAGACATCCCTGAGTCGTGTGACTCTCTGGACTCTACAGCCGTTTGCTCATGCGCTCTTAGAACCAGACTACTGTGACTTGTTCTGGAGATTGGACTCTTTCCTCATATTTATGTCACATTTATTCATATTTAAATGTATGTTGGATGTCTTATTTTTTTGAATATATTTATGGATTTAAATGTAAGTCTATAATTTTTCTCTTTCTTCAGTATATATGTATATTAAACATCTCCTCTTTTTGTCACTGTCACTTTGTAAATGTTGGAGCTGCTGCAACATCTTTGCACTTTGAGATTTGATCCAAATGTAAAGTGCATTATAAATTAAATGTATTATTATTATTATTATTATTATCTCTATTTCCCTAATGGGGATGAAATAAGTTTTTGTCAGTCAGTCTGGGTTATGTACAATTTAATATGTCGTTTACATCCTTTAATACCATATTGAGAATATTTTTCTTGCTACACTTGATAATTGTACAATAATTTTAATTATTTGAATTTACTCTCTTCCTTGTCTGCTGCTTTGGCACCGAAATTTCCCATCAGGGATCAATCCGTCCATCCATCCATCCATCCATCCATCCATCAATCAATCAATCAAATCCATCCATCTAATCATTCATCCATCCATCCATCTAATCATCCAATTATCCATTCATCTAATCCATCCATGTAATAATCCATCCATCCATCCATCCATCCATCAATCACCCATTTATCCATTCATCTAATCATTCATCCATCTATCTAATCATCCATTTATCCATCCATCTAATCCATCCATCCATCCATCTAATCATCCATTTATCATTCATCTAATCCATCCATCCATCTAATCATCCATCCATCTATCTAATCATCCATTTATCATTCATCTAATCCATCCATCCATCTAATCATCCATCCATCCATCTAATCATCCATTTACCATTCATCTAATCCATCCATCCATCCATCTAATCCATCCATCCATCCTTCCATCCATCCATCCATCATCCATCCATCTAATCTTCCATCCATCCATTTAATCATCCATTTATCATTAATCTAATCCATCCATCCATCTAATCATCCATCCATCCATCTATCATCCATTTATCCATCCAACTAATCCATCCATCCATCCATCCATCCATCCATCCATCCATCCGTCATCCATCTAATCATCCATCCAATCATCGAATCATCCAATTATCCATTCATCTAATCCATCCATCCATCCCTCTATCCATCCATCCAGCCATCCATCCAATCATCTAATCATCCATCTATCCATCCATCAATCCATCCATCCATCTAACCCATCCAGCTAATACATCCATCAAATCCAATCCATCCATCAATCCATCCATCTATTCCATCCATCCATCCATCCATCTATCCATCCATCCATCCATCCATCCATCCATCCATCCATCCATCCATCCATCCATCCATCCATCCATCCATCCATCCATCCATCCATCCATCCATCCATCCATCCATCCATCCATCCATCCCTCGCTAACAATTAGCAGTTAATCCGGACAGTAATCTCGCTTCTGAAGTTCATAATCCACTCTTAATCCCACACATTTAAAATCCTAAACTGTTGTGAATTTGAAGCCGTGTGTCTATGAAAGTTTATTGAGTTGTTTATCCTCTAACTTCACTCAGAGCCAACCGGGGCTTCAGCACCGAAATTGTCCTCGGCCCACAGATCTATGTGTCGGCCGTATTATTAAAAAGACAGAATAAGCAGGAGAGAGAGAAAACGCAGTGTTAGCGCGAACAACAGCTGTAATGTAGCAGGTGGCGCTAAAGCTGTTTCATGGTCTCCAACAATACCTCTGTTGTTTTATTGCACTCATCATTAGCGCAGCGGCTCTGTGGCTGTAAATAACATCCATTCAGCTGCTGTCTGTCAGGCATCGAGGGTCCCTTCTTGCCTCCCTACATAAAAAAGGAGCATTTTCACTCCGCTAATTCCCTCTTACAATAGCAGCCAGATAATTTCTCTGCAGGCTCAGGGTCTACCAAGAGTGATAGTGAAGTCAATTTGGCTCGTGAAAATGAGCAGATTATTAGAGTGTAATGGCCTGCAGAGAGAAATGTTATTGTATCCACAGTATAAAAAACAAAACAAAAACAAAAACAAAAAAAAAACAAGAAACGGGAAAGGAATAAAGGGGGATTCTACAATTCTATCAGTTGAATTTAGATGTTTTTTCATCAGACCACATGACCACTTAGTCGACTCCCCTCCCTGTGTGCAACCATAACGTTCTCTTAATATCTTTTTTCCTGTTTGTTTTTCTTTTTATGTTTATTTGCGACGGTAGCCAGCTGTAACCTCCGCTTTGCTCAGAAATTGCTTTCACAATGTAAACGAACCTTATTTTCGTACGAGGGGTTTCACACCTCAAATTTTGAAGTGGATCAAACTGGAAATTCCAGAAAAATCCAGATCAAAGATGTAGATTTGAAAGCATCATGTCTCTAGGGGCTGCGAGAATTATATATATATATTTTTTAGAAATTTCAAGGTCATAAATCCAATCTAAGCATCTAAGGATATTTCAAAATGCCAAAATCATTTTTTTCCCCAGAATTCTCCACACTGCTTTGATGTAACTGGCAGGAACACACTCAATTCCTGTCATATTCTAAAAGTGGGTCCTAACTTTTTTTTATGGTTCAGTAAAGACAAACAGATGCCACTAAGAACTTAATCACTAAATTAGTATGCGCTAAAGTTAATGAAACGCTCGGGACTAAAATCTGGTTAGAAAAACAAAAACTACTATAAACTGCTTCTTTTTTCATCTGCAAAATAATCTGTTCATTGGACGCCGTCCAACCCATTCCGGAGGTTCTGGTGGCGATGTTCAAAAGGGTGAAAGACTAATGGAACCCACTAATCGCTGATTCCCACTCAAGTTTCTCCTGAAACTTCCCTCTGAAGCCAATTATTAAAGTTTTTTTGGGGGGAAACTACCTTCAACTATTCAGAAACTTTAAATGGCGGAGAACTTATGTTCACCGGCTTTGAACCAAGAGTGGATCAAAATGAATATGCAAATCAGAACATGTCTGGATGTATTCTTCGAAGTCACAGCATTCTTAATAATTCAACGTGTTTTTCATCATGCTAAAGATTAAATAATACAAGAGAGACAGAAAGTTGGTAAAGAAAATTAGCTTGAAGCGAGGAAAGGTAGAGCTAAAAACTGGTACAGAGTTTAACCTCCAGGGAGGAAATATATTTGGAGACTGTAAAATATATTTAGTCAATGGAAAAGTTGACATACTATCTTCAACTCAAAGGCAATATTTTTAATCAGAAGTGGGAAAAATGTGTCATTTATATGAAACATGATGCAGACAGAAAAACGAGTTGTTGAAAACGACTTGAGAAACTTGAAAATACAGATCGTCACTACTCCCGTCAACTGTTTGTTTGTTTTATTTCGCTCATATTTGTTGTATTGTTTGTTAAAATTGATGCCTAAAATGTTCTTTCTAAGGCTGAAAACTTAATTCAGATCAAAGTAGAAGGAAAGAAAAGGGGACATCGGTTATAATAGGCCTTAAACATCAAATCTTATTGATTTTGTTCTGAAAGGATTGATTGAAATGTTGATAATAACTGGTGTGGGTTAGTTACTACTTATGAGGGGATGGAATATAATCCAGTTTGAGAAATAGCAAGATCAGATTTTCTGATAAATCATGAACCAAAACAGCTTGTCAACTGTTTTAATTTTTGTCTTTACTGACTGCCTCAGGTTCCCAGATGCAGAGAAGAAAGTAAATGACCATATCTCTAGCTGTAGAGTTAATCTAAAGGGTACATTTTTAATCAAAAAATAGCCTACATACATAAACTGAGTGCTTATACTATACTTATATTCATTAGTATGCAACAGATGCTAGCAAAGACCTACGTCGCTAACAACAGACAAATCATCAGGCTGCATATTAATTATTCCGATACGTTGGTGGGGACAATCGCTCTCAAACACTAACCAGTGTAGATTATTTTAAAAGTTAATTGTATTTGTATTATTGTTGAAATTGAAATTCAGTGAAGAGGACGAACAAGAAAGAGAGAAAGTAAAGGTCTGAGGGGTCGGGGTCGGGGTCGGAGCTGCTCACCATACACGTAGAGGATGTAGTCATCGAAGGACTCGCCCACTGAGTTGGAGGCCACGCAGCGGTAGGTTCCATTGTAGGACTTGTTTAGGTTTTCGATGTAAAGATCGGCACCGGTGATGACGGCGTGGGAGGGAAAGTCGTCATCCACCTTGACCCAGTTGACCAGCTGTGGCCTGAAACACAAGAAACACGAGATAAACTGAGAGAGTGGAGGAGGAAGTGAGCGACTATACGATCCCGTGTTCATCACAGCCCTTAAGGCCGAAAACCAAGATTGAATTTTTCAAAAGGGACACCATTGAACTGGATAAAGCTCTCCTCCTACAGGCGGCTATGCCATATTTCTAATTTGTTTTGATTGGCTTAGAGGGTTGGCGGTTCTACTCTCCATCTCCCACTCGTTCCTACGAAGCACCAAACCACAAATTGCTCCCATTGGGCAGCGAACTCCTCTGCTTGTTAGCCCACTGCCATCTGTGCCTGTGAATGAGAGGCAGTAATGTAAAGTGTTTCTAGATGGGAATGTTGAAGATCTATGCAGATAGTCTGGTCAAAGATCCGTTCCTCTGTTCAGGAATGGCCTTCACAGTTTGCGGGCCCTCTTGTTAGATTTCTGGTATTCCATAATCTGTACATTTGTAACTTTTGATGTGCCACCTTTGTTCCTCATGTCAATCCCCATACGATAGGCCTTCATCCACTTGCCTCCCACTCAGAGAGAACCACAACCCAATTGCAGGATCATATATGTATGACTGTAAATACTTAGGATTTCACAGTGTATCACATTATCGTTAATTAATATGATAAAAGATAATTAATGAATAATAAATAAATTCAGTAGATTAATTGTTTTAATGAATAAAATAATTAATTTAATTAAAATGTTGGATCCAACCCATGGAACGGACCGCTGCAAAAGCAAATCAAGAGCTCCATAAACTACCGCCTAAACAACCACGGCTGTCCACCGAACTTTCTGCTACGGTTCAGAGGAGAACAAAAAAAAAAGCATTATAAAATCAACATTAATGATTTTTTTTTACCTGTTCATCCCAGGACTATGGGCTTGGAAACAGCAGATAGACCTGGAGCGGATCTAGACCGCTTCAGTCCTATTGATGTGAAACAATTAACTTCCCATATTTCCTTATCAAAACAACAACCTGTCTCCTAGACCCTATCCCAACTAGTCTGCTTAAAGAAAGTTTACCCTTAGTCAGCAACTTTCTATTAGAAATCACCAATCTGTCTTTAAATTCAGGCCACATACCAAAGTCCTTTAAAATAGCCATTATCAAACCGCTGCTTAAAAAGCCGACACTTGATCCAGAGGCTTTAGCAAATTACAGGCCGATATCTGACCTTCCCTTCCTCATTAATATCTTAGAGAAAGTGGTAGCCTAATAGTTGTGTGATATTCTGCATAAGAATAGTTTATTTGAGGATTTCCAATCAGGTTTTAGAGTTCACCATAGTACAGAAAACATCACTGGTCAAAGTTACAAATGACCTTATAATGGCATGAGGGACTGGCCTCTGTTCTGGTCTTGTTGGATCTTAGTGCTGTATTTGATACTATTGACCACCCAATTCTAATACAAAGACTTGAAAACCTAATTGGCATCAAAGACACTGCATTAAATTGGTTTAAGTCATATTTATGTGACAGATCGCAGTTTGTGTGTTTGTATATTCTGTCGCAAAAAGATGCAGAAAAGTAAGTTCATGCATTTGTTACTTCCAGGCTGGATTTCTGTAATGCCCTACTAGCAGGTAGTCCCAATAAGTCTGTGAAGCCCCTCCAGCTGATCCAGAAAGCTGCTTCACGTGTGTGGACCAGAACCAGGTTAAGACAACATATCACTCCTGTATTAGCTTCCCTTCATTGGCTCCCGGTAAAATCTAGAATCAAATTCCAAATCCTTCTGCTCACTTACAAAGCCCTTAACGGTCAGAACCAACGTACAGAAGTAGAATGGGAGCCAGAGCCTTCAGCCATCAGGCACCTCTCCTGTCGAACAATGTCCCAATCTCGGTTCGGGGGGCAGAAACACTCTCTACATTTAAAAGTAGGCTTAAAACTTATAATTATAATTAAGGCTGGCGTAAGCTAGCTCTTAGCTATGCTGCTATAGGTTTAAAATAATGGGGGATCTCCCATGATGCACTGACCTTTACTCTGTTCCTCTCTAACTGTCCCTCTTTATACATCCCTCTCACTTTAATGCATGTTACTGTATTAATGCATTTTACTGGATTAATACATGTTAAATGGATTAATACATATTAAATGGATTAATACATATTAAATGGATTAATGCATGTTACTGGATTAATGCATGTTACTGGATTAATACATGTTAAATGGATTAATACATAATAAATGGATTAATGCATGTTACTGGATTAATGCATGTTACTGGATTAATGCATTTTAGTGGATTAATGCATGTTAGTGGATTAATGCATGTTAAATGGATTAATGCATGTGACCAACTTGACTTCTTCTCCTGAGTCTTTGTGTTTTTCACCCTGCAAGGTCACATGGTTGGTGATTGCATCTGCTGCTGCTGATGATGATTAATATTATTATCATTATTGTATAGTATTTCGCCATAAGCTACTGCTAAATGTTACATTACTATTAATGTTATTATCATCCTGGGATCCCTGCTGCCGCCACAGCCCAACCCTGGAGAAGCGGAGGAAAGTGGATTAACATAAACTGATATCATTGCTTCTCTCTCTCTCTCATTCTCTCTAATCAAACCCAACCTGTCATGGCAGTAGGCCATCCAACCTGAGTCTTCGATCTGCTCGGGGTTTCTGCCCGTTAAAAGGCATTTTTTTCTCACCACTTTTGCCAACTGCTGTTCACGGAGGAATTTCATAGATTATTATATAAAGAGTTTGGTCTAGACCTGCTCTTTCTTGAAAGCACCTCGAGACAACTGTTGTTGTGAATTTGAGCTATATAAATAAAGACTGATTGATTGATTGATTGGATAAAATGCATTTGAATAATAACAACAATGTATTCAGATCAAAGTCCTTCTCCTCACTCACAAATCTCTCCATCACTAAGCCCCCTCCTACCTCATGGACCTCCTACACCCTAATCAATCCCTCCACCCGCTTCCGCTCCTCTGATGCCAACCTCCTATCTACACCACTCAAGACCAAGCATCGGACCCGTGACACCAGAACCTTCTCTGTGGGTGATCCCACCCTCTCAATGTTCAAATGACAACTCAAAACTGAATATTTTTTATGTGTACAGGACAGCAAAAATTATTTTGGAGATAATCTGTAAGATTAGTGCGTTTAAGATGAAAAAAAAAACATTCATGGAGATGCATTTCTGAAAAGGTTAAGCAATTCCAATAAAAACTTAAAAAAATCAATAGTTTCCTTCTTGGTTTGTAAGCTCCTTTGAAGATTGAAATTCTGATGGTTTTCTGTTTACAGAGGGGTGGCTTTTTTGTACACAGTTGTGGGCGGGGCTTAAGCATTCTTTTTCCTCCTCCTGGGTCTGATCAGTCACTTATTTCAGATGTTGAATCTACCGCGCTGCAGCTCTCCCATGGCTGATCATTTATTGGTAACATTTCAACAAAATTCTTCTTGGATTTCAGTTAATTTGGAATTGCAAGGAGGTAAGGGCATTCAGAGGCGGCTTTTGCCGCCTTGGCGGAGATAGGCATTCTCTGGACTCCTCGCTTCCCGCCTCGATTCTGTTTCCTGGCAGCTATTTAAGAGTCAGCGAATAAACACGCTTTTATTACAATAATGTTTTATCTATTATCCTTTTAACAACTTCATGCGGGGTTGGCTTATTTACAGTATGGTACCCTATAAAGTTGTACAGGTGTAACCTCAAATCGCTACATCGTAGCATTTAACGGTTAAATGTAGGTTGCTTGATCGTCGCCATAACTCTATAACATTGCCCGCGAGTCGACCTGCGCAGAAGCGCCATCGTTTCCTCACTTTCATTGCGCCACAGGTTTTCAATATGGCGTTGTATTTGTGCAACTATCCTGGTCGGATAGCTGCTCATTTTGAACGTACAGATCAAACTTCGGTTTGATGAAGTTGCGCTCACACCACTTGCATCTGAAGCTAGTGTGGTGTTGCGCGCAGGGCACATCAATTCAAGCTCCGTGCTCAGAATGAGCAGCGTCGCAATCAGGATTTTGGCACAAACATTACACCATATTTCGAGCCAAACTCTCGTGGCCATATGAGACTCCTGGTCCATATTTTAAGACTGGTCGGATGGGTTGTAGACATTGGCCCCTTGATGTGGGAAACCCTGGCCTCGCAATCCTGTATGGATGTACTGAGGCCAGTCCGATCCAGTCTGTCCTGTCCCGGTAAATATCCAGTAATGATCCGGTAATGACCTGCCAGTTACCCGTCTGACCTTCGCTTGCCTTCTCTCAGCCACAAGCTATTCTATTTCCATTTCTCCTGAAAGTGTGGCATGGTTATTTTGGAGTTTTTTGGGGGTATCCCTCTATAGTTTTTTTACCATATGACTCAAAACTTTGAAAGGATGAAGCAACTATCAATTTGTCTATTTGAAAAACCATCACATGATAATTACTGACGGCCGCCCCTGCGTTACAGAAATTAATAAATGTATTTTTCCCCCCACAATTTATGACAATTGTTTACTCAAAATAGGGCAAATCAAAGGCCAAAAAAGACAAAGTAATATTACATTCTCCCTCTCTGTGCCGCTCAGAGCAAATAAAAACTGTGCAGCAGCTTTGTCCTTAAATTACAGCCTTTCAATGCTCATATACTTATGAGGGTGGCTGTGTAGGTGGGCGCCTACCGAGCGTCTGCATTTGTTCTCTCTTCTGCCTTAACAGTTTATAGCCGGGTGACAGAATCCATTTTTATGACAATGAACTCACAGCCATCGAGGGTGAAGAGAAAAAAGAGAAAAGACAGAACACCTCTATTTTTCTGCTGCAACTTCCAATGGCCGCTGCCAGCCACTGTTATTTCCCCTGAGCGTGTGCTGATTTTCTCTTGTTGCATTTTGCTGTGGTGTTTTAACTTGTTTCCCTCCATTTGAGAACATCTGCTGTGGAGATTGCCAGGCAATGGAAGAAGGGGAGGGGGAAAAATAGAGGAAAATATGGAACAGCAGTTGGGGCTCAATAGCAAAACAAACGAACCGCAGGAGTTTCTATTCTACAGCGTCGATCAGGAGAATTGAATGAAGCATGAATAATGAATGGGTCCACACAGTTATTCGCCTGAGACGGAGTAAGTTGTAGTGACCTAGAAGGTTGACTGTCAGTTGTGAGAGTGGAAACAGCACATCTGGAAAAGGAGGATAGAGATGGTCAAAGATGAGGGGAGAGGGGAGGGAAGGGTCTGTTGGGAAAAAATGGCCCCTCGCGCTGTTTGCTGGTAATGACTGCACAACTCTCACCAGCGCTAATGAAAATGACTTCCAATTCCTGGCTCCCTGTATTGATTGTGTTCTCATCGTCATAAAATGGGGTTTGTCACCATGGCAAATATGAAAACAGCGGGGGGAGGGGCTGGCGGGCGGAGGTAACACACGCTATATTTCTTTTTCATTCTAGACTTTTACACCAGAAAGTGGGAGATGACAACAGTTTGATTGATACTAGCTTTGATTTAGGATTCAATATATGATTAGGTTCAAATTCCGGTTTAAAGACAAGATCTTCGTTGGTGCTGTTTTGCAGAGCCATAATCATCATCTACCGCAAAATCCCATTACTGCAACTAAGCCATTAATGTAATGCATGTGACTGAACCCAGAATGAAATGGCTGCAAGGTAAGAGCAAGGGTGCTTTCACTGTCAGGACAAACAGCGGCTCAGTGAAATAAATTGGGTCTACCCTGTTGTCCCCAACAGCAAGGGTAAAAGCCACCAAACCCCTGCGTTGAACAAACAATCACCCTGATTGAACGCAAATCATTATATGACTCATTAAAAATCTCAAAAGGTCCATATCAAACTGAAGGTAAAGAGGTTATGTTCAAAAAACACTGTTTTTCGTAAAAAAAAAAAGAAGCTCCTCCTAGTGAGTCAAATATAAAGTTGAGATTTTTAGAGCAAATCATGATAATTCCCGTTGAGACAATTCACCCGCACCAAATATTGACAAAATCGGACCAACGGTTCAGCAGTTGTGTCTAAAAAACAGTTTTTTCCATTTAAAAAAAGCGCCATTTACTGTGTTATATATAACTATTGGATCAAAATAAGATGTCTACAAGATAAATCTGCTTGGGACGATTCACACGCACCAAATTTGGACCAAATCTGACCAAGTCTTAAGAAGTTATGTCAGAAAAAACCTTCTTTTTATGTTTGTAAAAATTCTCCCCTAGTAAGTAAAATATGACAGAAACAAGCCGGATTTTCAATTATAGCTTTAAAATGCAAACTCTAATCATTCCGCTAACCCCCTTTACAGAAAAATGTCAAATGACAGTTATTTACCAACATCTTTAATTGTTAGCGGCATTACAGATCTTTAGCAGAAGATCCACTGAACGCAAAAGTTACAACATATCCCCATAGAAACCACTTTCCAAGGTCTGAAAGAAACCTCAATGTCCATTAAACATTTTCTGCCCACTCCTTCATCGCAACCCATTACTCCTCCGTCCATTCATATCTGCCCAGTCTACTCCAGACAATGACATTCTGCGATCACTTGACAGGGTATTGACGTTCCATTTGTTGTTGACGCGATTACTCATCTATGTCTATCATTTTTAAGCTCAGGTGAGTCCGGAGCCACAAAGACACCCTTCAGAAGCTGTGCATGTAGGAACAGCTTAGACTGCTGGACGCGTGGTTAGAAAACACGCCATGAAAGATTGGATATGTCTACGGTTTGGAATGAAAGTTTATTGATGTGAATCCAGGGTCATTATTCCAAAGACTTTCAGCCACTTTTCACACTTACATATACACAACTTCCGACTTGTACCTGAGACAGACGTTGATTCTATGATGCCACATCTGCAAGTCAGTCAAATTGTAGTCTCTTTTGTAATTTTCCTACTTCTAATTTCATCGGAGGAGGATTTCACACAAATATGAACTGCCATGTCAACAAACTAATGAGGTTGGTTGCCATCAGCACCAGCTATGTAATGTTTGGTTAGACGTAGCGGGTCTCCTTCTCCGAGTGTGACAAGCTCATTCCTATACTCACCCATGAGTGCCCTAATGAGTCCATTACATCTCGCTTCACAAAGGCCTATTATCTAAAGAAAGAGAGAACCTGAGTGACACATGAAACACACGACACACAGCAACCTCACAGGTGAAAACATGAGATTTTGCCTGCTGATGTCAGACATTTCACAGAGATGATTGACACAAATCAGTGTAAATTTAGTTTTTGGATAATATGGTAATTACCATATTATAACCCATGTTGTGTATCAAGTGCATTTGTGTTTTATTTCTATGTATGTATCTCTTAGACCCTAAGAGAGTCAGGTATTGAGTTATTACTATTTATGCTAGGAGGAGGGGACAAAATCAAAGGCCGAATACAATAAGAAGCATTATGGAAGTATGACTTTGATACCAATAGTTACCCTGGTCTCAATGAGAAGTTTGAACTTTCCTAAAAAAATCTCTGTATTTTATTAACTGACTTCTTTTCTCCAGTGTCACTTCTCACTAGTCAAACAAAAACACTTTTGTCTGACTAGGTTATTAGTGAACCCATCATTAAAACGCTTTGCCACCGCAGATCAAATCTCAATCTGTGGGAAACTGCACGACCAATGGTATATAAGGATATATTTTAAATCCATCAGTGATTTTATTATTTAAATTTGTCATGTAAATAGAAAGTAATCTACGTCAAGCAATCTGAATACTTTTATAGTTTTTGCTCATAATTCTTCCAATCGCCATGATACAAATGACAAGAGGGACGTTTTCTGTGTTTGAGTTCATCGTTGTACTCTCTCTCAGTCTAAGCTGCAGCATCTCATTTGGAAAAGAAATCCACATTTTAGAAAAGGGACTCATCCTGGAGCCACACCTGGGCGTGGGGCAGCCATGTAGGGGGGTGGACTTCTGCTGGAACAGCCTAAAACGAAAGCTGAATCCAACTCAACTGAACTTCTGCTTAGACTTAAAGATATTTTACAACTCAATCATGAAGCTCCCTCATTTGGAATGACTGGTGGGGTTGATGCCTCCCCAAACATCTTCAAGTATAAAATCAAAGTCAACTTTATTGTTATTCTCACACATTTGCCAGACATATACCGAAACTCAAATTACGTTTCGTTTCATCCAACGTGCAAAAATGCAAAACACATAAATATATGTACAAAATTAGTGCAGGTGATGATATATACACAAAATATAATAAAATTTAAAATATACATATACACATACACTTGTGGGTATACATATATGCATATACGTTTATGTACACACACAACCTTCCATACATACACAGCAGCAATCAATTATAAACAGAGGTTCAGTTATCACTGATTCAACTTTCAAGGGTGACCTTGGAACTTCTGCTACAGAAGTTATGTTTCACATTAACCTCAAGTATCCGGAGGGAGTTGGCCAAAAGCAAGTGGGCCATTGCAGTCCAGCCTCCTTGAGGGTCTACTGGTAAGAGCTGTGGTTCTACTGTGGGGAGACTTAGCCAAGGGGTCTCAGGTATCATCAAATCGGTATGAGGAGACCAAAAGGGCTGAAGCATCACTGATTACTGATGCAAAAAGACAGTTGTGGCTTTTGGGATAGATATGAAGAAGGCGTTCTGGGAAAAAGAGCCCGGCTGTGGCCGTATTTAGCCATGGGGGGAAAAGACTGACACGGATTGGGAATGTTGTAACGAATGGAAAGAAGACCTTGAGGAGTTCCTGACCCAGCTCATCCTTTGTGGTGGAGTTGAATACTGAAACCAAGGAGGACATCTCACATGGCTTAAGTTACTGACAAAAGGTCAAGAAATTGTCCTTGGCAGTAGATGACTAAAATTAGAGCGGAGAAAGTTTAAAAAATATATATACAGTCATACCTCGGTCTACGGTGGGGACTTGATTTATGTTTTTTTGTGCTCGTAACACGGATTTTTCCCGATACAAGCGAGTAGCTGTATCTATTTGAACAAGTGGAAGGCACGAGCGTGGGCTTCCTTTGTTCTCCCAAAGACTGAAGTACGAAACAAATGGATCTCAGGTCAGCCTTCCTAGCGCTCACTCTCAGTTAGCGTCATACACCCGCAGAATAGTATCCTCGCAATCGTGCCTGCTTACGTTCGGAAAAAATCCAGTGAGACAAAGCTAAGTGAGCCAGAATCTGCTGTAAGTGAGGCTAAACGGCCTAAATGAGAGAAAACCCCCGAGATTCAGTTGCCCGATATTCTCACGGAAGGGGATCTCCTTCCAAAACAGTAACCCTCCTCCTCGCCACCTCCCCATCGTCTCCCTCAAGAGAAGGTTAATTTGTCTTTATTGTTAAGTTTATTTCATTGATTTTTGTTTTATATTATCTATTATTGCTATTTGTTAGTAAAATTACTTTTATTCTGTATAAAATAATATGGCAAATTATTTTTATACCAATATTTTTGGGATAAGGATCGAAGTAACGGGATTTCCATTAATTTGATTGGGGTTAATGAGTTTTTCGGTTTGGGAGCAAGGTCTCGGAAAGAATTAAGCGAGGTACCACTGTATTATAACTTATCTTTTAGCTTTTCATCTTGCCTTGTATTTTTCCTTTTTATCTCACGGTGGGGTATTTATTATGAATGTTGGGGTATTTATGATGAATCTCGTGTATTCCTCACTGGAAGACTTAAAAAACAAGAATTCCCATGCCCTGTAAGTGTTCATGAGCAAATGGAAAATAAAGTACTTGACTTAAAAATTTGTCCTATTGTTTGCGTGCTGAGATCTCAGGACATTGGTTGACATGCCTCCACAGTGTCGTGTGGAGGTCGTGGACAGGAGCTGTGGAGTTAGAACCAGGGTGATCATTCTGAAAAACAAATGGTGTGTGCTCCAATTATCATGCTATCATACTCCGCCACCTCTCTGGGGAAGTTTACTCCAGGGTGACGGAGACGAAACTCTGATATAATCTCAAGCCTGCGATTCAGAATGAATACGGATTCTGATGGATGGATATTAGAGCCAATGTGACTCATAGTCATTATTGCCATTTTCTGCTCTGCCCTCCATCTTAAAAGGGTGATAATTAAACACCTACTCAAAATATCACACAGTAATTCAGATGTGTTTCATAATCACAGCCTGTTTCAAACCTCCCGTTTAAATGTCTCGAGAAAGAAAATAGCGTCCGTTCAATTAAGCGACTATATATTCAGTAATGTCTTTTAGAAACGACTGGCCTCAGGAATGGCTGCCACTTTAGGATTGGCTTAGTCACAGGCTTTTGTCTCTGTGGAATGTTCTTGTATCAAGGCAACACTCGTACCCATTAGCTCTATGCTCACTCATCAGTGAAGAGAGTGGTTTTACAGAAAATGTTTGGCACCCTATAATCATGTCTTGGATCTCTCAACTTCATATTTCAGCTTTTTCTCCAGCAGTGAAATCTCACTGTCCTGCAGCCAAATTTAATTGCTAATTCAACAATACTTAAATCTGCTTTTGACTAATGTTTGGCCCATCAGAGAGAGAGACTCTACTAATTGCACATTTGGTAAAGATTATATGTCATTATTTTCCAGTTTTCACTGGTCATAGAGATGAGACTTAGAGACTCAGGAGCAGATCAGCACCAATCTTCCACCTGACTTTAAGACAACGCCGGGACGTCTATACTCTAGACAAGATTCTACGCTTTTCAAACCATAAATCGTGAATTGTCATTTTAGTATCAAGCAAAGGGTAAAGAGGCAGCATAATTCATTCATTCATTATCTGTAACTGCTTATCCTGTTCAGGGACGCAACTGGGGGCCGAAGACTGTCCCGGCTGACATTGAGCAAGAGTCGAGGTTTAGGTCTACACTAGACAAATCCCAGCGAGAGCCGACATATAGAGACAAACAACCTTTCTCATTAAGTTACAGAACTATGGATAATTAAGAGTTGACAATTCATCCGAGCCTATATTCATGTTTTTGAACAGTGGGAGGTCGACAGGGTAACGGCAAGGAACCCACGCTAACATGAAGAGAACATGCAATCTCCACACACATCGGGCCCAAACCCAAAGTTGGATTCATAGCCAGACACTATGCTTCCAAGCTACAGAAGAAGACCAAAGATGTACCCCTGACGAACTCCACAGATGTCAGAATAGTTCTGAAGTCCGACATCACATTGGAAAGATCCCTACATCAACCCCCCAACCCTTATCTGGCATGTTTTTGGTTCAGTATATCAAAAACAAAAACCTACTTATAATAATAATAATACATTTAATTTATAATTGCACGATAAAGAAAAGATAGCAGGCATTGTAACATGTAATGTGGTGCATAAAGGGTTTCGGATAAGGATTCATGCAAATGTGACTTCATATGATCTTCACACGAGGGGTTGATTATTGTTGGATTAGGAAGTTAGAGAAGATGCAATTATGGAAAAAAAGCTACAGAAAATTGTGAGATTTTCATTCAATTTAACAATAGTTTATCTTATATAAGGGGTGAAAGACTGACCAATTATGCCTAAATTTAAAAATGTGACACTGAGCAAAGAGTGTTGAATGGATGAACGGTACAGTATATTGTTTTTTACTGTATATTATTTGATTGTAGCTGTGGACCCGGAGTTACATTAGCAGCCGAAGAACCGGCACTGCCCTTAACCTAGACTAAAATTAACTAGAATAATCACTCAGAGAGTGTAAACCCCCGCCAAGGTACAACAGCACCCAAGTGTCACAGTAGTGCGTGGCTCCTTTAAGACCGTGTGTGTACGTGAATGAGTGAGTGGTCGAGTGAGGGCAAGAGAGGGACCAGTGACACCAGAGAGAGTAAGAAACAGGTACTTTGAGATTTGTTGGCAAAATGTGACTCATATGTGTTCAGCAGGCGACAGTAGCCTGTGAATAAAAGCTGCAGGTTCTCAGGGCCCGATGGAATCCCGGCTCCACTAGTGAAGTGTAAAATGGGTTAGTTTACGAGGAATAAAATATATCTCCTGCTCCACAACTATGGTCTGGACCCAGAACAGGAAAAAGCTAACAAAGGGTATACATTATTACAAATCCCTTCATGAATCTGTGAGTTATTGCAAAAAAACAAAACCCTCCAAAAGTGCAATGCCCAAGAAAAGGTTATAATGACATCATGTCGTGAGATCAGGAACTTATGTCACCAAAATGTAATCACCGCTGGGATGTGGCAAAACCTACCTCTGGGTAAAATTTCATGCAAATATATCCTTCTGTTTTACTGTAATCTTACTAACAAACAAACCAACGAGCGTAAAAAAATAGAGGTAATAATCATGAGGGATGCGAGAGCTTCTCTGGCTCTTAATGAGGATGTCCCGCTAAACAAAGAGCTTGTATCTCCTATCTCTGCTTTTCTTTCATTTCAGGGTCTACAGGTCTCCCAAAGGAAACTGCGGCATAATCTAAAAATGTCGCGTGTATCAAAAAGTTTCTCTGGGGTAGATAGGGAGAGCCAGAGATCCGACCATCAAACCTGCAGTTCGAGAACAACCATCGTCTAGATGACATTATGAAAATATGCATAAATGTGGGGATCCTGCCCACGGCTCATTCTTAATTGGTTTAAGCCCTGAAGCCAATCAAATGAGAGTATTGCCATTACACATGTGACTGTCTATGTGTGTGTGTGTGTGTGTGTGTTTGAGTGTGTGCGTGTCTTACTCAGGTTTGCCTTTGGCCTTGCACGTCAGTTCCAGGTTCTCTCCTTCCCTGGTCAGACCCTGAGGGAATTCTACCACGATCTTTACCTCTGGTTTATCTGAAAGGATAAGAGGGAAAAAGACAGAGAATTGAATGACGGGTAAGGTGACAGACGATGCATCGCGGGTTCACTCTGAAAACTTATTTCTACATCATGTTCTGCTGTGTTAATTACTATTTGTAGTCATTTTGTCAGTAGAACACAGTTAAGTACAAATGCATCTGCAGCAGAAAACAGTTGGGTAGATTTGATTATCTCGTGCCTTGATCACAAAATGATCAAGGTTTTGCGGCGTCTTTGCGTCGACCGGTGCTCAGGTTCTGCTCAGGTTCTACAGGAAACTGCACCGCGTGAAGCATTAGCCTAACGGTGGCATCTGATGCTTCTCCATCAGGATACCGGCTAACGAGAAGCATCCGGTGGTATTCATAGAGGTGCACGTCTCAGATCTTTCACCCTGTCTCCTTACATTATGACTCCGCTCACACAGGATGATTGTATTCGCTCCGTCTGCCGTCCATCTCTCCGGGTTTCATGCTGGAGACACATTCCGCCAAAGCAGGAGCTTTAAATAGATGTGTTTTATTTGCAGGCTAAATTACTTTGCTGTAATTGTTCAGCTGTTACGTTGTGTTCTGGTGGTCTGATCTTTGCAAGATCTTCGTATCTTGCGCCGATCAGCCATAACATTAAAACCACCAGCCTTATATTGTTTAGATCCCCCTTCTGCTAACGCCTGTGTGTACATTACATACACGCCAACGCGCCGTTAGATTGAAACTGACTGCCTGGTTTTGTGAATTCATCAAAGTAACTCTGTGATGTGACTGTGTGTTCGGACACCTTTCTATCAGACAACTTTTCAAGCGTTTTGTGCTACAGAAGCTCTTATTTGGAATCAGACATTGATCTTTGGGCGCCCATGACCCTTTGGTTGGTTCAAATTTTCCTGTTTCCAGCTGAAGTGTGGCCTGAGTCTCGAGTTGAGAAAGGACTGCATAGTTTGGAATGGAGTTTCAGTTAAAGGATTTAAGAAGTTAGAATCGGAACGTTGACTGGATGGTGGCGTATTGTGACCGATGGAGGGGAACCCGATTGGATGCACTCGCTGTGCACATGAATAAAACATCTCAAAAGTCACGAGTTCAGCATGTTCTCAAAAATAATCAATAGAGGTTCATATGTGGAATAAACATGTTTTATAAATGCAGAAGCAGCCAAAGTGACATGACCTGGAATCTTTACATGCGCCCTACTAAAACCTCTTGGTGTTTTTTTCTGTCAACACCGGCAACAATTTCTTCCGTTCCATCAGATCAACATCGTTGGGTTCAACTCGGGCCTAATATCGATGGAATTTTAAATAGACCTACACCAAAACACAGGCCGGCGCTTTGGGGAATGATAAATGTGATGCTGTGCAGGATCAGAAGTTATCTGACAAAGCCGCTCCACCAAACAGAGGGCACCGCCGAAGAAGAATGGAGGCAGTTGAATGATGTTTTGACAAATCGGTGGGGTGCATTGACAGCTGATGCTGTGCTTTTCTTCTGAGTTTCAATCGTTCCCATCCCATTGGCAGCTGTTGGTGTTATCAGAGCTTTTTTGTCATCTTGGAGTGAGAGATGATCCTTTATTCTGAGCAGAAATGTGATGTTTTATTCAACATAATATTCGGTTTAAGTAGTAAGTAAGACAGAAAGCAAAAGTCCAACTCTGACTTTATAAGTTCAGAAATAACATCATGTATTAGTTAACAATGAGATGTCTGTTAGATAATCATAAATGAATGTGGATCACCTGATCCATCTTGCCCTGTCCTCTGCATCTTCCTCTGTCACACCAACCAACTCCATGTCCTCTCTCACCAGATCCAGAAACCTCCTCCTTGGTCTTCTCCTTTTTCTTTTTCAGCATCCTTCCACCAACAGATCCACTATCTCTCTTCATCACATTTCCAAACCATCTCAATCTGGCCTCTCATACTTTGTCTCCAAGACTTCTTACCTGGGCTGTCCCTCTGATGTCATCGTTCCTAATCCTGTCTGTCCTCGTCACTCCATTAGAACATCTGAACATCTTCAACTCTGTCACCTCTATCTGTTCCTTTTGACTTTTTGTCAGTGCCACTGTTTATAAACCATTCGGCAGAGCTGCTCTCACCACCATCTTTTAAACCTTTGCCTTCACTGTCCTGCTACTCTTCTGTCACAGATAACTCCTGACACTCTTCTCCACCCACTCCACCCAGTCTGAAATTTTTCACCTCTCTTCGACACGCCCCGTTGCTCTGAACAGTTGCAACTCCTGCAAATTCCCCACATCTACTCCTTCATACCCACCGTTCCACCTGCCTCCCTTCATTCACACACATGTATTCTGTCTTGCTGCAACTGACTTTCATTCTTATTCAGTCCAACGCATAACTCAACCCCTCCCGTCTTTCTTCCACCTGCTCCCTGCTTTCACTATAGATCACAATGTCATCCACCAACATCACAGTCCATAAAGACTCCTGACTGACCTCATCTGTCAGCCTCTCCATCCTCATAGCAAACAAGAAGGGGCTGGTGGCTTATCCTTGATGCAGTCCCAGCTCCACTTTAAACCCTTGCGTGACTCCATCTGCACACCTCACCGTTGTCATGCTGCCCTCATACATATCCTGTTCAACTCTAACATACTTTTCTGTCACTCCAGACTCCCCCCTGGCGTTCTGTCGGACGCGTTCTCTCAGTCCACAAAGACACAATGCAGCTTCTTCTGGCCTTGTCTGTACTTCTCTATCGGCACTCTTTCACATTTCATTTGAAGTGCTCTTTCTTCGCACAAAACGGACTGCTGATTCACAAATCCAAACCGCTTTACCTTTCGCTACTCTTTCCCAGATAGTCATTGCCACCTTTATTCTTCTGTAGCTGCTGCAGCTCTGCATTTCACCTGTGATCTTGAAAAGCACTACAGTACATTGGTGCAATTGGTACAAGATACAAGAACAAGTTTCCTTTTAAAAGCCGAACATATTTTATGCATTTATTCAACTGATGTCAGGATCTCGGACATGTTCGACGATGTTCGTTACCTAAATATCAAAGAAAGGAAACGTCTTATTCAATATTTTTTTCTGCAATATGAAATTATAATCTATCTAATCATTAAAAACAGGATTTTTTCCAACACCAAAATCTTTTTGTGATGCATCTGTCACTTATTCACCCTGCGCACCAGACTGGAATACTTTCAGCACACCACGTCCTCGGTTGTTTACGCCTAGATATTCGTTTTCCTATTAGACGGCAGATAAATGCTTCTCCAGAGGAGACGTCTCATACCAGGTTGATTGCTGAGTCACAATGATGTAATTATAGTTTTCCAATCCTGATGTCAATTATGATGTTCTTCTCCAATTTAACGGCCTAAATGAACTATTTGGTTAACGTTCAATCAGCATGTCAGGAATGAGGAGTACCAGAGTACATGGAACGGTGCTGTGTAAAATATTTAGATATGTTTATTCTTTTCATTGCACCTATTGTGCTCATTGGCTGTCATTTCCACTTTCTCACATTTTCTGCGTCTGTGGAAGCACTTTGTAAACAGCCGTTCAAAAATGTACTTTATCAGTAAAAGTCATTATATTTTCAAAAAGGTTTTGATATGTTTACAAAAAATGGGTATTAGAATAAAAGAGTAATGGAATAGTAATAGAACAGAAAGAATGTTATTAATCCAGCTCCAACGTTTGTTAAGGGACAATGGAAAACAATAAAGACATATAAAGGTGTATATGTAAACATAAATGAATAGACATTTATTAAATAAAGATAAATAAGGTATAAATATGGCAAAATAGTCCAAACACCGGGGGGGGAAAAGATACAAATTACAATAGCATTTAATGGGTTAAAATCCTGACAAGAAATGTTTTTTTGTGAGGATGTTTTTGGACTGATGTTGGTTAAAGGCATAAACCGATTAATATCCTGGTCAGCTGTTTGGTTGAACACATTTTGAGTCTCTATTTCTTAGTTTAAATTGTGTGCCGCTTGACTGAACCTGTTTATCGAGGTACCTTTATCTAATATGACTCAGTGGCAGCATTTATATGCTAAAGATTAAGGGATCAAAGATGGAGCCCTGAGGGACGCCACATGATTAAAATCGTCCAGAGGAGGAGGCAATAATTGGAAAGTCCTAATCGATGTTTTTTTTTTTTTTTTTTGGCATATTAAAGCATGAGAGGTCCTACTGAAGAGAATGATTTCGCTTCATACAACCAAAGAAAACTCATGAGGGTCAAACAGTTTCTTAAAATAGACATTATAGAGGAAAATGAAATAAATGTAAAAGTCAGATATTTTTACTAAGTAACACATGCTTGACCCAAAATTAATAGATGCCCCAAAAAAACATAATTTGCAAAGACCTGGTTCTTCCTTTTCTTTATTTTTTGATAGTGAGGACTTAAAGGCGTTAGTAAAGGTGTAAAAAAAAAAATACTATTGTTATATAACCTTTTATAGCAGTTTCAGAAAGCATGTCAGTGAAGCACGGGGGTTGACGTGACCCTCCCCGCCCTGAAGGCAGGCAGAGGCCTCAGGCTTGACTTGTAATTTCAAAGCTGGTGGTTAAATCTCACAGCACTGTTCGACCTTCTTTGCACCAAACAACACGTGGTCATCCATCTGTATAAATCCCAGCCTGTCAGTGGTCCACTCTCCTCCTCGCTGATGGACAGCAGACGGGCCAAAAGTCAAGTCTTGTGCTCAGTGGGCACGCACGCCGTCAGACAGCAACCTTTTGGTTTTGTTTCCACTGCAGGCACTACAAGGCATCCCGGAACTTATTCCTCTCTCCGTGACCTTGTCATCCGTCAGCCATAAACATGAAGGACGCCCGGCGTCCGCTGGTTGTTTTGATAGCCTCAAGTAGTTACGGCTGCAGCGTTCTTTGATGGAAAAACACACTCTGCATCGCCGGATCCGGATGCTGTCAGCCACTTCAGCTGGAATGAAATAGTGTCTGGCGTATGCAAGAGGGCCGTTATCATTATGCTAACTGAATTATTTGCTTCATTGTGTGCCTCACCTCATAAGCACTCAAGACAGCACTATCCATCTCTCGGCAGCCAGCTGACCTTAGGGAAAACAACCCAGCGATGGAGCCAAACAGCTTGCTTAGCTTCAACGCATAAACATTACGGGCTTATTTAATTACGCCGTCCTCCGACAAAGGCCTCGTTTTGCTGTTTCTTTCTGCACAATGCGTGCTATTCCACTCACAAATTGCCCACACAGAGAGGGATTGAAATGTAAATCATCTAGTATATCTCAGTAATCAGTAAACAAACTTGTGCGTAACCATGCAGCCATGGGGAGGGGGGGGGAGGCTTGGCTTTATTTTAACGGCTACTGTCGTTTATAATTTCCCACAAAGGAGCCGGTGCGTTCGGTAACAGGGTTCTTAGAAAGGTCGGGGGGAAAGGATTGTGTAGAAATTAAATGTAAAATAGTGTGGCATTGATTCTTTTTAGGCATCTCAACCCAGAGCGTGAAATCCAATGTGATTTATGACAAAGTACTGATCAAAAGTTTGGAATCATCCTTTATACTGGATAGTCAGAGTTAATTGACTACACTTAAAAATATAAGAGGACTTCAAACATAGGAAGTGTGACATATATGAATATAAAAATATAAACATAATACAAAAATTATCATTTTAATGCTCAGTGATTGTTGTTACATCATAACAACCTAACATAATGCATCATTATTAGTATTCTTACTATTACTATTTTTACTATTACGGTTGTTATAATTATTGTCATTTCTATTATTATTACTATTATTAGAACTATTATTATTATTATTACTACTATTTTCTATTGGTCTCTGAGTCTGGATTGTGGGTCTAAACGTAAACACAATCACAACAGGATATATGTTTACCGTTATGCAAAGAATCAAGCTTATCATGCTTCTAATAGGGAGATCAGATATGATCAGTTTGTTGGACACGAATGGCAGTTTTCCAGGAATTATCCACTACCATGATGGTTCGGCGGAAGGTGAGAGTGGACAGGTGTAAACTGAAGGAAGGAAGTGAAGTTGAGAAGTTCAAAGTGTTCAGATGGATTCAACTTATTTAATACATTTCAAACTTTTTGAGAATGAAAATTCTATTTATTTGTTTTGTAAATTCTGTAATTGGAGTTTTTCAGTAGGATTTGAACATTAATGACTTTAAGTTGTAACTTAAGGGTTAAAATCTGAATAACTGATGAATATTTGACAGTTATAATCAGGACTTTAGAAAATTATTTTATGCTCTTTTCCACCTTCATTTACTTGTTCCAGCAGCTTCTACACTGACGCTCACACCTCTGAAGAAAATTCACACTCTGTAATGAAACGTAATTACAGAGATATACTCAACTCTAGCAGGAAATGTCATTTTCAAGCAGCGGCCCCAGGCAGAGACCTTGAAATAAAGTCAAAAGAATATGCATCTTGAAATCAAAAACTAGATTATTCTACAAATACATTCCGGGCGCATTAAATAAATCAAATGAAGCCTACGCTGTCGTCCCCGACAGCAAAGGTGTATCCCAGAAAAGCCCCTAAATCCACTGCATCATACTAGCTAACCCTTCCCCTGATTAAACTCCTCAAGCTAAATGTGACTCATCAATAATCTCAAACCCTCCACATTGACTCAACCCAACTATTCCTATGAAAGTCAGCAATATGCTCCAAGATCAGATCCCATAGTGACTCAATGATGAAGATAGATTGTTAACCATCTTCTGACCTCAGTGATAAAACAAGTTAAATATCCCCGTGTCAACTCAAATTTAGGCGCAATTTATATCTTGGTTGGGAAGTTACGGACAGGAAAGTGTGTTTTCCACAAAAATCTTTTCATATTGACAATCATTTCTGAAAGTGTTTCTTTTTCAGAAAAACAGCTCAAATTTAAGTTAGATCACTTAAAGTTGATGCATATGAACCAAATTTGGACTAAATTGGTCAAATAATTTAGAAATTGGGGCTTGAAGATCGGGATTTTGGAGACTAAGCTTCCCTTTGTGTTAGAAATATGCGACTCACCTTCCCCAAAATCAATTCAGTTCTTCCTCGTACTAAGGTATACTTGGGTTTCAAATTTGAAAATGATCCATTAGATAGTTTTATTATTAAATCCCCATAAAGTCAGGGATATAATGGAATCATCACCTTGTTGTTAGCGCCATAACTCAAAAACTATATCATGGATCCTTTTCAAATTTTAGACCCACACATGTCTTACTGTGAGGAAGAACTGGGGTGATTTGGATGTTTTGTTTTATATTTCTGACACTAGGGGGGGTTATATCTGCAAATTGCCATTCCCTAATTTCTGAGCCGTTGGTCTGATTTAGTCACAATTTGGTGCAGATTATTGAACTGGAGGAGATCTATTTTATACAAATTATATCTCACACTAGTAATTCATATTTTACTCATTAGGGGGGGGGGGGGGGGGGGTTCTTTATTGAGAACACTGTTTTCTCTGTCATGAATCATTTTCATGCCAATAGTTCATCATTTACTTTATTTAGGAGCTTTTTTTTCTCTTTTACCAAAAATACTGTGAAAATATCTTCACATTTAATATCATAATAATTATAATAATAATACATTTAATTTATGAGTTAAATCAGGGGGATTTCTTGTACAGGGTAGAGGTCTGGGGAATGTTCAGGGGTATACCCTTGCTGTTGGCGATGACGGTTTAGGTCCAGTTTCATTTTGAAAACATAATCTTTGTCCATTTTTGCTCCAAATTTCAGTAAGACTCAATCAAGTTCCTCCATACAGAGTGTCATATTAAGCTGTACAGTTTAGATATGAGAGAGGGGTGGATGGTGGCGTTCAGGACTGACGGTGCTATTACAGAGTCGAGGGGAACCTGGCAGCAGCAGCAGCCCCCGCATGACTCAGTGTGAGGCACAGCGTCGGGTGGTCCGTGTGAACTACCTTCCATCAGAGGTCCACAAAATGCCATGCTGCCTGTGTAGATGAGCTCATCTCCTCCTCTTGCTCCCCCAGAGAAAGGTCAGATGGCGACAGGGATATATAATTTTAATAGAATGCTTGGACATTCCAGAGGTCAAAGACAAAAGGTCACCGAAGCGTTAAATACGTATATATCTGGAACTCTGGATGACAAAGGCTGAGTGTCTTATTTTTCCGAGCCTGCGGTAAATCATATAATTTTGTTTCCGGTGTTATGAGACCGATACTTTTCATTTGATCAGCTCAGAAGAGTCGTCCGAAGAATTTAGCCCGTGAGCTTAACAGATAATTGTTGCACCTTTAGCTGCAACAACTGGAGCCAAACAGGTGTGATAGATGGAGATCAGTCTCTGACTTCACTGTGGATTTTCTTTTACCCATTCTTCTTTGCAGAATTTCTTAAGTGCAGCCACATCTCATGAATGAATTGTTCTTTTCAGGACCCACCGCAGCATCTCAATGGGGTTCAGGTCTAGACTTTGGAAAGCTCAAGGACTTTAATTGTATTCCTCTTGAGCCACTTAGCTTCAACTCACAGATTGATGATGGGATGTTCTCCCTCAGAATTTTGTTGTAGAGAAGAAAGTTTATTTTTTTCTTCAACTATGGCAAAGCAAAGGATACTGGCAACTTCCTGAATGAGTCTTCACTTTGAACGATCCCTATTGTTCCAAGTCTTCTCGATTTGTAGAAAATGTGTCTCACTTTGGATCTGTGGTGTTCCAGAACCTTATAAATATATTTGGAACATAAATTCCCATTCATAGATTTATGAACTTCTGGGATTTCATTCTATTTTGGCGCAGCGTGCAACCGCTGAGGCCAAGAGCCATCTTCCTGTTTCTGAAAATGGTCTGTTTAAGTGAGAATGTCGTTGAGCAGGGCTTCTCCCGACCAGTTGGAACCACATTAATTAAATAAAACTTATTATACCTTGTTGTTTCACATGTGACGTTTAATTTCCCCGCATCTATAAACTTTTAATTCACTATTTATTCTATAAGCACATACATTGAGGCTTCTATACATTGATCAATCTGCTGGTTTACCTCCACATGTGACTCATTCTGTGAAAGTACAGCAACACACACTTTTAGGAAAACTGAGATCTCCGTGTTTTTGCAGACTCAAACTTTTTCGCCTGACCTTACTCATGGTTCCCTGCAAACTTGTTAGTTCTGCTGAGTCATGATCCAAAACATTCTTGGCGGCAGAGACAATAAACTTGAACTAAGAGAGTGACTAATTTGTGGCCAGAGGTTTTTTTCCCATCTAACTCACTCGGAGGCACCTCCATGCCTCTTGACTTTTCAAACTTTCCAGCACCAACTGCTCCGCTTTTGCATAAAATTTGCCCCGATAAGACTCCCAGACAATATTGTGATTTGAGCACTATGAAAAAAAGATATCTTGTAATATGAAGTCCACGGAAAGAGGAACCCGGCAGATTGTGATGCTTCCTAATGATTACAAAGGTTAAAAAAACGACCAGGAAAGGAAAAACTCCTGGAAATGTATTTCTCTGCAAGATGGCATCATTTTCATTTAATTAGTGGCGATGCAACAGTGTGCTCCGTTTTTTTTTCTCCCTTTTACTCATTTTCATCTGCTCATGAGGATGAGTTCCCATTCTGTAACACTGGCACACGTGTCATACAGCAAAGTTTTAGTTGGGCGAAGTAGCAAATGTATGCCATTTAATTAGTGGAGATGGAACACTTTTCTCCCCTGCAGTCCAATTTCTCTCTCGCGGTTAAGCTGATCAGACACTTGAGGAGAGAAAATGGAGAAAAAAGACAAACTTGCATAATGAAGCTCAAACAGCCCATGAGCTGAGCAGAAGTACTTACACTGCACCTCCAGGTATTTCTGTGCTTGGAAGTCTTTGACTGCAGGGTGGTCCACGATGCAAGCCACAGGTACGCCGTCGTCCTCCTTGCTGACGGTGAACGTCAGCCGGCTGGAGACTGTGTACAGCTTGTCGTAGGCCAGCTCCACTTTGGGTTTGCCTACGGGACACGTCAACAACAGGCAATGAGGCGAGAGAGCAATTAAAATATGAATGAGTCTCGGTCTATAAACTTTACTACAGCTGATGAGTTCTGACGAAAGCCGGTTTGTTTCTTAAGTAAACAAAAAAATATCTCAGGAAGCGTTGATATAAGCAAAAACAGTCATTATGTCAACAAAAGATGATTGGCAATTATTCGATTTCAAACCGGATGCATATGATTTACATTGGAATTTTTCGCATCCATTAGGAACTCTAAGACCAGAAGCAAAAGGCTACGTTCACATTGCGGGACCTGATTATTTGCTGAAATGTGTCTTTTTCATGGCGTTGTGAACAGCTCAAACCACATAGAATCTGATCTTTTCCAGTTCCGATTTGAGTCACTTCCACATTTGGTCCTGAAATGGATACAGTGTTGGATTTTTTGCAATGCGACCCCAGTCTGAATCATCAGATCGTAATTCATGTGACATTGACATTATCTTTCATCAACACACCTCAGGACTTTTCATGCAAAACATCACTATAAACACTATAAACATCACCGTCAAATCGTACATTTCCTTTTTTTAAATTAGCTTAAAGCTGTAGTTATTTTTTGAAGAAGAGAAGAAGAAAAAGGTGAAAGGTTAGCATTTATTTGAAGTAAATCTCATTGGGGCGAGTGTTTTCCAGACTTAAGTTATGCAAAACAAACAAAAAATGAAGGTCTCCATAGGTTTAGGCTAACCTAGAAAATATATAGGTGATATATGAATAAAGTGTGCATGTGTGTATTTTTTAACATATATTGGTAAGATGTCTAGAGCTGCGTTGAGGCTTTTTTTTAAAAAAGTTTATCCCCTGATTGTCGTTTGTGAGCAAATTATTCTGTTTAACAGTCAATTCTAACAAAGCTGGAAACCTTTGCAATCAAGGCTGTGGACAGAAATATTCAAAAACGTTAATAACTAACAAAAGCAGACGGTATCCGGTTGCCAGTTTGTCCACTGACCTTGCGAAATGTGTAGAGTTGAATTGAACAGGGTGTCCTTGAGAATGGCGAGGGAAGGTGAATCAGGCAACAATTGCCTGCTGTCAGGGGCGACTATGCGAGTTCGAATCACTCATTAGTCTTTATGAAGCCAGATTTATTGTGTGGCCACCTTTTGTACAGGACTGCCAGATCTGACGCCTGCGTGGTAACCCTCGTCTGATTAGTGGCACCTCGGTAATATCAGACAGACAATGTGTTCTCAAAAAGCAATGAGGATGGTGCCTCATCACGCTCCTACAAAATAAGAGGGATGGCTGCAGACTGCGCTCCACAGCAGGGTCGCAAAGAGAGATTGATTATTTTTTTCATCCCTCTGTCCTACTTCCTAACAGCGTGCCGCACCGGTGTGTTTGCATCCCATCAGTGGAACGAAATACAGAAGAAGCTTCCGAGAGAACGAAAAAATTCCTGAATGCGAAGTATCGCGTATTTACGCTCATATTTCAGTGAAAATGTACAGGTTCTACCCATCCTGCTTTGCAGCCGATCAGCCACAGCGGTGACGGCGTCAGAGTGGGGACATCTGTCTTTTTGGATGCTGGGAAAAAGTAAACCTGTGTGATGTGGCCGCTGCAAAAAGAACAGGTTTTCATGAATAAACATCACGGGAGGCTTCGCATCCATGAAAACGGGAACCTGAAGGCGCCCGCTCACATCCAAACGTCTTTCAGAAGCACGGCGGAGACGTCTTCATTTAAGTCCTCAGATTCTGAAGAGCTAGATTCGCACAATAGGAAATGATGGTGATGGTGAAAAGAAAATCCCAATCTACATCCCCCAAAAAATTGGTTTAATCGAATTTACTCAGTTTTATTAGGTATGATATAATTTTTGCTTGAGTTTACTTCCATTTTTATGGAAGCCGAGAATGGCCTTGGAGGCAAATAATTAACTTGGGCTGTTTCCACATGATAAAAAGATAATTATCTCATTATTGGGACCGTTCTCCTCGCGTTAATGAGGGAAAAAGAGGCAGTTTAATGTTATTTTCTGAATGTTCATCGGAGATCAGGAGTCTCATAGCTGCATTAACGGATTCACGATGAATTCATCCGCAGTTTCTCATACTTTTTTCAGCTATGCATAACTTCCCGGGTTGTGCGGACTCCGAAATAAAACTTTAATCAAGATTGTAAATACAGCAAAGGAAATTTAATAACGTCTAAGACATTTTCATTATTGATAAACGCATCAGATTCTATTTTAACACTGGCAGAAACTGCTTTTGTAGCTGCTCTTTGATCGGAGTTTTCGGAGTTGCCGAAAATCGGCCACCGCCCGAGAAGCGTCGCCGGTTCTGTGCTTTACACGCAAACCCAGCATAACGTATAAAGGACTGAACGAGGTTTGCAAAGTTTTATTTTCATTTCAAAATGTCATATAAAAGGTTTGAGAAACGTATGGTGGGGGAGGACGGAGCATACATTCATTTCAATGAGTCAGAATACATAAACAATGCTGACCAGGCTTACTTCCACTGTAATCCTTCAAAATAAGAGTCTACATAAATATATATTTTAATATTTTAAAACCTAAAAAAAACTCAATGCCTTTTTTTTTGGTTCATTTAAAGTCAGATTTATAAAAGGGCCTTAATATAAAGCCACTAATTCATCCATACTGCATGTTTTTGGACAGTCTGGAAAACCGGGAGAGAACCCACAAAAACACAGGGAGAGCAGGAAAAATCCACATAGAAATGCCTTGGGCTTCGAACCCAGACCCTTCTTTCCGTGACGCGAGTGCTAACTGTCAATCCATTAAGCCGCCAAGCTAATCTCTCTTTGGAAATGAAATAAAACCTTATGTTTTATATTACTCTAAATGGAGAGAAATTTACCTGTTTAATGCAAGATTAGTAAAAAGACACAAAGGATTCAATAAAGTATTCAAATAAATGAATAAGAGGGATTAAATCATGTCACAACTGGTTAGGACCAGAACCTTTTTTTATCCAGTGTTCAGTGCAAAGACCTAAAACCTTACCAAGTATATCCGTCTAATTTCCAGGTAAGTATCTCATTGCATTTGATAAAAGACACAATGACTAAACAGATAACATTTCACCGAGACGATCGTGTGAAATAATCTTGAAGGTATCTCAAATGCTCAATTTGAGTATTTCCAGCTAAGAGAATGACTATTATTGTGAATAATTGATCTTGGAATTCTTGAAATATCACGCTGTTATCTCATTTTAGGTAAGTTTGAATGTCTGTCCTAACTCTGGATCGGTGTCGCTATAATAAACGCTGAGTCAGCCAAATACACCTGGATAGTTTTTTAATTACTTCTGAGGCGTCAATGCTTCATTCTGAAATGCATCATTAAAATAAAATCACAATTAGATTTATTTCAAGATCATCTGTATCAAAACATCACTTTCTTTTTCTTACCAAACCAATTTTCACGTTTCAAATTGCAGATTTTTTTGTTTTATAACAAGCTAAAAACCCCCTGCTTTCATTTTATACGTTGTTATTTTTGACGAGGGGGATTTTTTTTCCATTGTATGTAAACTTTAACCTTCTTTATGTCATATTCTTTTACTAGATGTCCAACCGGAGTTGGCACAATGTTAAATAAAGTGGTAACCTGATGGAGGCTTCTTCGTAATCTCAGCCTGTGAAGTCCTTCTCGCCCCCTCCATCACCAAACTGTGAGAAGTTGAAAGTGAGGTAACTTCAGCGTTCAATCACGAACTTGCTTGTTTTCCTCACAGCAGGACTGAGGTATCTTCACCTCGCCATCCATTTGTGCGAGGTAGCGATAAAGCAAAGTAATCCTGCTTTGCTCTGTGCAGCACAATAAGCGGCCATTCCTCCAGGAGACGGAGTGCTCTCTGACAAAACGCCAAACGGGCTGCATCAAATGCGAATTTGTCCGCGCAGAGACGCCGTCACTCCTGGGGTCGGCGTACTTGGCATGCGCCGATTGTTTTCTGTTGAAGGCGACACACTGGAGGCGTCATGCCACATCAGAGCACAACAGACAGAGACACACTCCACAAAGCAATCTAATCGTATTCTCTCCGAGCGCCTTCACATCTAAGCAACCTTCATCCTGGTGCACGTTTCTGTCCACATGACTCATTCGCTCGGCGCCGCGGACGTCAAATCTGTCTTCAAAAGGGAATAAACAAGTACCGCTGTTTACGTTTCGTTTCTCAATGTTGGACAGTGACTAGATGTAAATACTGTAAACTGGAAAAAAAAAGATTGGTATGTTTTACGGTAGAATGCCAGCGGCTGTGTTTACTAGAATTTCTACGTTAATAAATCACGTGAGAAACGTTTAAATAGCGTGAAAAAAAACGCATGTACTGTAAACTCTTTTACGGTACAAGGGTAGTACATAAAATGACAGTAGATTACAAACACTTTTCTTTAACTTTAATTAAACACTATTAACAGTTTGTTACTGTAGAAATGAAGGTATGCTCTCGTTAATTAGTGTTTTACTGTAGATTTAAATTTAAATACCACTCGGAAAAAGAGTACTTGAGAAAGAACAGCGAAAATCTGCACGACAAAAAGTGCAGCTGAAAGAGACGGTGACATTCAAAACAGCATCAGATATGGTGGATTACTGTAAATCAATAAACACTTAAGTCAAGATTAAGCCATTACCGTAAAAGTAACGGTTTTATTCTGACTAAATTATAGATTTTACTTGTGTGTACATTTGAATTTACCATTATAAAACAAAAAAAACCGTTACTACTTAGCGAGAGCAAACCTTCATGTCTAAAGAATGAAAAAAGAATTTAAATGTTTACAATTGTGAAAAACGGTTTATTTCAAGATTTAAAAAATTGTCTGAATTTATTGTTATTTACTGTCATTTTATGCAATGCTCTTGTACCGTCAACAAGTTTACAGTATATCACACTAACTTATTAATAATAATAATAATAATAATAATACATTTAATCAAATCAAATAATACATTTAATCTAACATTTGGATCAAAATCTCAAAGTGCTACAAGGTAAAAGCAATAAAAAATAGAATAATAATTATATAAAAAAGAAGCAACGTTAATTAAAAGTTATAGGTTCTGGTAAAAAGGAAAGTTTTAAGTGCTTTTCTAAAAGTCTAAGTCTTGCACGTTATCACTGTATTTTTCATATGGTGAAATTCTGGAAACCTCTTAACCCTGAATTGTGCAGAATTATTTTTGCAGTGTACAAAGGGAACATGTACATATGAACTCTTGATTATTTCCATTTTTATGCTACTTTTTACTTCAACTCCAGCACTTCTGTCTGACATCTGTAATATATATTATGTATTTATAAAATACACATATACATATTTAAATAGAAAATAAAAAATACAAAATAGACGTGAATTTTTTATTATTGTTCTAATGTGGTATTATTACTTTCACTAAATTAAAAGATCTGAATAATTCACCGCTGCCTTGTCTTTGTTGGCTCACGCAGACAGCTGCTGGTCTGAGAGTAGAAAAAGCAGATCATTTGTGCATCGGGAAACATAAAGAGCACAGGAAAGGTGGATACTTTATAGTCGCTGCTTGCCAGGCGAGCTGCAAAACCATTGTTGCAGGGGTAATAACAGCAGCATTAGAGCTATCACCTACCATAGCGCCGCCATGACCTGCATTACTCTGCCTCTGACTGGCTTGGCTCAGTTTCCGGGCCCTCGCGGAATGACTGTTTCTGGCAAATCATCCTGAAATCGTACAGCCGATGTAGTATTAGAATGTCTTTGTTCGTGGTACGTGGTGGAGGGTTAGTAATTTGTCACATTCGCTCAGATTTGTTAACTGAAACAGTTTGTATTATTTAATATCACGCTTCGAACACAATGTGTGCCATGACCAATTATAACCACAATAACACCAGAGCTCCGCTTTCAAAAATCAATGGACTTCCGATGATTCCTCAGACCTGCTTGGGAATTAATGAATGGATGCCTAGCTTGAGCAACAAAAAAGCCTTTTATTCCTTTAAAAATGAGCAGTTGTCTCAGTTGTCCAGCGGAAACAGTAAATTGCAAGACTTATTGAGTTCATTATAACTCGGGGCTGAAATAATCTTCCTACCGCGCATCATTCCAGCTAACGCCGTGGCATATTCAAGAAGAATAGAACTCAGTGTTGGCAAAGTACCAGAACACAAAACAGGAAGTTCGCAAATAGACCCAACACTAATGTACTGGTACAGTATAAATATTGAAAGAAGCCCATGGTGATAAATGTCTTCATCATGCTAATCAGAGGTAGAGTAGGGCAGCTCGTGGGGTCATGTAGGATTTATAACTTGGTAGCCCCTTGACACTGATTTACATTAATACATTCAGTGGCGTCTCATAACAGCTGTTTGAAAACCATGGCTTTTTACCTCCGCCGAGTTAAGACATATTTTTGTCTCTGTTCGCAGGACTGCTCAAAAAGTTTGATGCTGGATTTGAAGGTTGTTTCTTTTTAGAGGTTATGGTATGGCCCAAAGATTGATCCGTTGATGGATTCTGTCATCAGCAGTTATAAATATACTTGATAGATGACATAGGGACGGAAATGGTGGCGTTTTCAAAAAATGTAACTCTGGGATAGTTTTTTAAAGATTGCATCGTCAGGCCACCCCCCAAAAACAACATTATCTTGCATACAAAAGGCCAAAATACAAAAAAAGACTTCCTTCTAGTGTGAAAAGCATTGAGCGTGAGCGGCAACTAACTTCAAATTTGTAGCTGAAACTGAAGAAAACACCGTTAATGAAATTTTTTCTGCTATCAAACTAATAATTACATCAATGTGATTCCAATCTGGGTATATTTTCATGGTCGATGAGTTCACTGAGTAGAAGTTTGTTGTCGCCGAGTGCTAACGTGAACGGGTTCCTCTTGTACCCGCTACCAGCCAGCACTATTTGAACCAGTATGAACTGGTCATTGCTGGAAAACTGCAGGTTATTTAACAAGAAAATGAAGTTTTGCATAAATGTTGCGCTCCCTGGTGGCTGAGGTTTTGCCGTTTTAAGTGCCAAATGCCACTATGACAGCTTAACAGCTTGTTGCAAGTTTGATTTTATGGATTTAAAACAACTGGCCCCATTATTCATTAAAATAAAGAGCTATGGTGGGATTGCAGCTCTGCACTATATGATAATAACGGAAAAATACGACTGGAATAAAGCATCTCTTTCCAATGATTTTGGCGCCCTTGCTGGATTTCTGATCGTCTCTGTGTAAAGCGATCAAGCAGGTGACATTTTTATGACTTAAACAGGAGGAGCCTTTTAGAAAAAGTGATGAAAGTGCATGCAATGAATTGGAGATGTTTTTCAGGTGAAAACTGAGGTGGTACTTCATGTGTTTAATAAATCCCAGCATACAAAGTCAGTCAGCCCAACTTTACTGAGCTTCCAAAAGAGGAGACTGGTAGAAGGAAGGTCCTCCTCTGTTTTAGAGAGGCAAGAGGGAGATCAAATATATATATATATGTTTTTGAAATGGTTGAAATAAACCATCATCAAATATCTGAATCATTTATAAAATGATTGAAAAAAAACCCAACAACACTGAAATTCAGATCATGCTTCAACGGCGACACCTATTGGCCAGGCAAAGGTCGTCTGTTTGAAGTGGAGAGCAGAGGAGGACAGACTTCATTGTCCTCCTATGGATGTGAGATCTTCCTGATAAATTCCACGTATTGTAATGTGCTTCTTTTTTTCTGCTGATCTGCAATTGGCCAAAACACAGGAAATGATGCTCTAAGGGAGGACGTCCTCCGCCACCAATCAACAACCAGAATACAATATTGACATTCTGTCGGTCTGAAGAGAATTTCAGCATTTCCCTATCAGTTCATGTTAATTTAGTCTTTGTCCAAATAGATTTCCACTATTCAGCTTCAGCATTTAGCTTGTTAGCCTAGCAGTTAGCAAGATGAAGATGTTCTGTGACATGAGGAGAACCGCTCGTACTTTATTTTCTCATCAATACAGTACACTCACAACAATCTGGACAACTCAACTCCTGCACTACTCCTTCAAAATAATTGCATTTAAAAATAGATTCCATGTGTTTTTAAGGTTAACAGGTGACAAGATTGTTTAGCATTTACTGTAAAAAAAAACAAAACAAAAGTAATTTGATCATGAATATCATGCTATGCTACGTGCCGTTGAAGAAAACTTGAATTTCTGACATGTGGCTTCTGCTAACTTTTCCTCCACAGCTGTAATAATTCAACCACATTTTTGTGGAGCCGGAGGGGGCAATTAAATAAAATACATTTGCTTTACGTATCCCCAAAACAATAGTTTAACCATTTGTAGAGTCTTCCTGCTGAGGTAGAAGAGGCTAATTGAAATCATCCTGTGGTTTTCTCATAAGGGTGGAGGCTAATGGTCGCTCTGGTCCCTGTAAAATGCCCCACCTAGTTTCCGTTTTCTTTTTTTTCCTTTCCTTTGTCCCTTTTTTCATGATTTTTCAGTGCTGATATCGGTGTCAGCACGTACGTTAGTAAATCACCCTGCAGGATAAGAGGTAGAGGAGAGAATGAGATAATGCATCTGTAGGAGAAGACTGGATTTACACTGGCAAGCGTGACAATTGTAACCTTTAGCTGATATTTAAGACCTTCTGAATATCCCTAAAGGTAATTAAGTTGAATTCTGGGGACTTTTGTTTTGAATTATGTCCACTTGGTAAAGAGCCACGGCCAAAGGCATTCCGAGTAATTCCGTCTTTGTGTCAGGACTCTGGGACACTATTATTTCTTGATATATATCTTTCATTTTTTTTTGCAGCGGTGACAGGTGAGCCTATAACTATCACTGATTGTAATATGGCAATAAATTGCATTTTTTTCAATCGCAGAAGTTCAGAATGTGTCGAGCAGGCTTTGTAAAATTCCCAACGAGTGTGAGAAAACGTGGTAGAGAGGCATTCATTGTCATGAAATCAAACAAGCCAAATGAGCATAGCGTGAAGGCTCCATTATTGTGGGTGTGATGATTGAGTAAAACTGGTAAATGTTAAAAACGTTTTTGTATGGAAACACTGTGACTCTAAGAAGTGGATCAGTATTTCATTAAAACAGAATCATTGGATTAAGTTTAAGTACTTGTGTCTATGTGATTTTCTATAAATGGAAACGATTTGAAAAATGCATTCAAGTGTCATAGAATCAACATCAATCTGTTAATAATGAAAACAATTCAATCAAATCACTTTAAAGATTTAAATATATTTCACTGTAGAAAAAGCAGCATTCAATACGATGACATTTAGTAGATTGGTTCACATATAATTTTCAGGAAATGATAGTATTTTGAATGGGAAATATTCAAAAAATACAGTTTATTAGAAGGGAGGGGTGGGCTGTTGTTCAATATAGGTTGCAATCTGCAACCTCACCTCTAGATGGCACTAAATCCTAGACACTGTACCTTTAAATAACTGGGCTACTGTCACGTTCCCACATTTAAATTCATATAAATTCGAAGGGACTTATTTGAAGGGACTTTGAAGAAACGCTGATGGGACACTATTATTATAATGACATCATCGTTGACGTGGCGTCTATGTTCATTCTAAGTTTGAATATCCCCCCCAAAAAATCTCTCCACAACTCCATGTTTAGGATGTGGTGGGAATTCCTCGGTAATCACTCGGCTGTATTTTTAGCAAGATTTTAAAATTCTGGGTTTGCATCAGAACTGCATGAAAGAAAAGCAGCAACCGTTGTATGTCCCAGTGGTAGTAATGAGGGAAAGAGCAGGAGAGGATGGGATAGGTCAAAACCTAAATCGATTTGTTATCTGTTCTAGTCCTTGGGCAGAAATGTTTCTCTTTCTTTTGGGTTAGAGCCATGCCAGGCACCGAACCCAACATGCACCCCCATCTCCCAGAAGCATAAACAGAAGAGCTCTAAGCAAATCATGCGGACAAAGAAATCAGTAACATTTAAATCTATCAAAGGCAAATAAGAGATGAAAATTTCCATCAAAATATGCAAACCTCACGTCAGGCTCGGTCAGCGCGTATGAGAGCTAGCTGCGTGGCTAATTCAGCTAACAGGATACAGTTATCAGCTGTTAGTGGATAACTTAAGCAACCAGTGAGGTTTAATGCTCCTTGAGTCACCTCAGCTTTGTTTCCCTACAGTCAACCTGGCCTCATAACCGTTAATGGCTTCTTAATGAAAAGTCCAGATTATTCCACTGTGGTTGTGATCAAGCTAATAACTCATGACCCTGAGAAGTATTTTGCAGTATACCGGTTACGTCTGTCCCGGCTCTGCTCAGGTCTTCTGCGTCTTGATCGCTCACGATCATCACATATTTGAAAGAAGTTCTTAGGCGCTCCTGATCCAGCTTGAGAAGAAGCTGGATCAGGAGTGGGACTGCTGGTTGTGATTCCTCTCAGACTGGGACTTTAAGTCTAATTTAAGTCATATTTGTTTAAGTTTTTTTTTTAATGTTTTAACCCATTAATGTCCAAAAACGTACCACTTCCTCCTACCTATCGAATAGGACTTTCTGAATGGCCATGGTAAATGTATCCTCCTGGTTGGCCCCTTTGACCTATGGTGTCCTCCAGGGCTCTGTCCTTGGCCCCTCACTTTTTAGCATATACATGCTGCCCCTGGGTCATATTATGAACAGGTTCAGTCGAGTTATAACTGTTTTTTAAATAAGAAATATTGGTTCATGTGTGCTCAACCAAACAATACATTAAAATGTTAATAAATCACATGGATTGGTTCTTTATGCGGGCGTCTTTCTGTGGTGGATTAATCTGAGGAGTGTTGTCCCACTCCCCAGCAATATTCTCCAGGTCGCCCCGGTTCTAGGTCTACAACGCGCATCTCCTCCCACTCCGAGACCCTCACCATATCTCCCAGGTTATATATTCAATCTCATGCCTCTGTTCTCTACCCAGAGCTCACGATCACAGGTGAAGGGTTGGAGCGTAGGTCGACTCGTAGATCGAGCATCTTGCCTTAAAGCTCGAGACACCAAGATATTTAAACTCTTTTGCTTGAGGCCAGACCTCAACCTGGAGGGACGAATACTCGTTTTTCTCACAGAGACCCATATCCTCACTGATGGAAGTCGCTTCCCATTCAAGGTCGTAAAACGTCATAAGACTCCTTCAAGTTACGCTATGACAGCGTCCTCTGATTTTTTTTTTTTTTACAACATCTCATCTTTAAAACATGCCAATATGTTAACACACCATAATGTAATTTAGTCAAATTCCTTGTATTCGAGCTCATACAAAGCTGATTCAGATTTAATCCGTTAGTGGTCAAAGAGGAATAATGAAATTATTAAATCCAGTCACTTAGACTCTATCCATGTTCCCTACTGTGTTTGGAGGCACGGGGTAATAATGCAAAACAATCAATCCCAAAACTTGACACAGTTTTGCATCCAGAAAGCCTCAAGAGACGCAACAATACTGTTTTTATGTGTTCTATTACAGAATTAAAGACGCGGATGCACTTCAGATACATTCCTTCTGCACTTGTAACGACACATTAACTACCTGGATTCTGTAACAGACGTTTAGGAGCTTCAGTGAAAGGAGTAACCACGGGAGCTTTTGTGTTAATTGGTCAGCAGAGACAGGATTGCAAAAAGAATCGACAACACTCAATTCGGTCCCAAACCCTGACCTCAGCCCGTTTGTAGTTTGTTCAGATTGGAGCGGACCACAAAGGGTGCGTTGTGTTGCAGTGCAGAGGTGAACCTGCTCAGGGGTTTCCGCACAGCATCTTATTAGGACCTTTGTTTCAAAGTCTTTAGAAGGCTTGCTGTCTGGGCTCTGAGGTGGAGCTGCCTGGTGGGAGGCCTGTTCAACCCGAGCGCCGCTCAAACTTCTGAAGCTAAACCCCCTTTGATGAAGGCATGAAAGTTGTCACAGTGACAACAGAATATGGCCACCGCTGCACATCCACACAGCTTTAATGGAAACTATTCAACCTCGCAGCTGAGCCCAGTTCATTTAAAAAGCAACACTATCAATTTGGCAGCCGGGAAAAAAAGGGAGAAAGAAACAGGCTCTAAAAACAGACTATTTATAAACATGGGCTAGGGGACTTAAAAGATGCATACGTGTGCAAAAGTTTGGATTTAGCAACCATTAAAGTAGAAGGTGCACAGCCAAGAAAAGGTGCCGGAGCATTCGAAGAATAATGGGAATGCAATGATAAAGGGACATAAAAAGAAGTTTTTTCACTGAAGGGCAAATTTCAGAGTCTGTGCAATAATTTATGAGATCTTTCAGGCCACAACAACGTTTTTGCTTTGTTTGTTATTTTGCTTTCTGCAGCAGTTTGTGCACGAAATGAGAAGTAAGCAATAAATTGTGTAATTCAATGGATATCTATATTCCCTTAACCCAAACGCTGCAAAAGAGGAATTTAAAGAAAACAGAAAAAAAAGAAGAGAAAAGTATCAAGTGTCAAATTCACGTCAGAAAAATAATTTTTAATTTTAAGACAAAATATCTTTCTTAGTCAGATATTCTAATATTGAGTTAGTTTGAACGAAGTACATTGATGGTCTGCATAATATGCCAGCCAAGGAACAAGATTTTTTCCCTTATTTTAAGAATAAGGGGACTATGTTTCAAGAAATGTTGCCTAATTAAAAGTTTTTCATAATAATATAATATAATAAAGTTATAAAGTTATAATTAAATAACTCTATTAATTAACTTTGTTAACTTTTTAAATAACTTATCAAACATAATTAATTATTAATTTTTGGATGAAGTTGAGTTTCACCACCAAAGGGAATATCAAGGAATCACAGGAGTCAAAGGGAACCCTTGAAACTGTCAGGGGTCGTTTTCACTCCTGTGCGTTTGTATGTTTGTTTGTCAGCAAGATTTAGGAAAACTTCAGGAGGGATTTGCATGAAATTTTACCCAGAGTTAGTTTTTTGCCTTATCCTTGAGTTGACGACATCTTGGTGATGTTACGTATTTTGCCCGAATAAAATAAAATAAAATAATAAGTTATTTGGAGTAGTGACATCACAATGTAGCTATCGCAGCCTTTGATACTTTGATTCCTTTGATGTTTACTTTGGGGGTGGCGCTGGGGGCTCACTTTCAAGAGTTCCTTTGATTCTTTTGATATTCCTTTGTGGGTGGAGCTGGGGGCTCAGTGGGCTGAACAGGGAAACTGAATCGGAAGGAGCAGTAGATGAACGGCTCAGCGACCGGCTCAGCAGTCAAGCTCACCCTTGGTTTAAGAAAAATTCATGCAGATTCCTCTAATAATGTTTTTCTGTTTCTGGATTGGCCAAAAACTCCCAAAAACTTTCTCTGTATCTCTGTAATACTCTGTCTCACAAAACCGACTGCTTCAAATGGAGTACGGCGCCACGTTGTGACATCACTGCTCCAAATACATTTTGATTATATTATTTTATTTTAACGCTTGGACACAACAAATTAAATAACACATGACACAAATAACGTCACCAAAATTGAACTGATCTCTAGGGTACCCCAAAACCTACGCCAGGGTAAACATATAATGCAAATCCGTCAGGTATCCGGTAGATTTTTCCTACATCTTGCTTACAAAACAAACGGACAAAGGCACAGGGGTGAAAACATAACCGTCTTGGCAGAGGTCATTTAAAGATGAGAGGTCAGTACACTGGTCATAATATTATGGCTGATTGGAGTAGTCGGCTATGTTCCAAATCTTCATTTTACCAATGTCTAGTAGATGTAAAAAGAAAAAAGAAAGATGGTTATCTGTCTATATGTGTGCGCCCCGCCTCTCCCTCAAAGTCAGCTGGCATAGTCTCCAACTCCCGCGGCCCTGAACTGGATAAGCGGTTATGGATTATGAATGAAAGCATGAAAAATCTGTCAAAAGAGTATCAATCACCCATCAGTTTGATTTCACATGAAAGCTGTTCCATCCTCTGATCAGGCTGCAGCACGAGTGTGAGGAGTGTGAGGGGGCGCCAACAGGTGAAGGATGACGGGGTCCGCAGACGGGAGCGTGTGTCAACAATTAAAATCATTTCAGGGCCTGCACTGCGTGGTTTGATTCTCTTGTTTGCTTCAGGTGTTCCCAAAGTGAAGGGAACAGCGAGCACCGGAGGAGTTTTCCTCCCTCTAAGAGGCGACACACCCTGAGCCTTTTATCTCCAGGATCATGAAAAAATAATAAGTGTCAGACAAAGGTGTCGCACGGAGGTATTCTTTGTCCACATAACCAATCGGGCACAGTGGCGGAACCAGTGAATGCTCGTTAGAGGAACTTTAACTCTGAGCCGCGGCGCCACATCAGAGCCTTATTACGAGGGCAGAGGAAATATCTTGATTGATGATTGTGATTTTCTCTCCGTGTGTGCAGCTGACCTACCTGGAAGCTCTTTATCTCCCTTCATCCATCTGATGATGGCAGCGGGCTTACTGCTCATGGCGGTGCAGGTCATCTCGGTCTCGTTGCCCTCTCTCAGGACCTCATCGCGGGCCTCGATGATGGGGTTACCAGGAGGAACTGTGACAGCACACATACATAAACACAGCAGTTTAAACACTGGGAGAATACAGTCGGCTCTACACTCTGAGGGTTCTGCAGAGATGATTCTGTGGAAATTAGAGCTTGCTCTTGCAAAACGGTAGCAATTTTCTTTACTGTGAATGCAAATTGACATTGCGCACTGTAAACATTTGAAACTGTAGATTTACCCTAAATCAAGAAACAGTGATTAAGAGTATATATTTTTTTTACGTCAAAATATTCGGAGAAGACGGTAATTTTTCATAATGAAAATAATGAAAAATAATATTTAACAGAAAATATCATAATGTCAAAAGCAATTCATTACCGGAGAATTAACATTATTGTTCTATCTAAATTACACATTTTATTGGCATTTCAATAACTGATATGGTCAAAGTACAGTATGTGGAAAACACAGAATATTACTATGAAAAGATAATATTTTGGTATAACAGAAAAATGTCACAAATTATTACCGCAAAAGGAACAGTCCAAACTACAGATTTGATTAGTATGTACATTGTATTTACGGTAAGAGCGAACCTTCATTTCTACAGAAACAAGATGTCAAAAGTGAATTATTGTGGAACACTGTTTATTTAAAGGTTTTAAAGTCAGGATAGATGGTTATTAACTGTCATTTTATGTAATACCCTAGTACTACAAACATGTTTACAGTAGATCCTGGGCTTCTCTCCATTGAATTTTACTGAAATGTCTTGGACATGGTCACACTGTGAAATTCCGCCGCCCCCTGCTCTTTTACCGTAAAAATGATACATTATATTATTTTTAGCATAATATGTAGTACTTGATGACGTCATCATCACGCGCCAGTCTTACACCGAATAATGCGCAGAATACGCATGATAATCATGCATAGCTTAGAAAATCGCAATCATGCTTTTAAATTTTTTTTTTAAAATATGACAGATCTTGTTGGTTAGAATCCATTTCATTAAATTACAAAAAAACTACTTTTTGTAACTTTCATATTAGTTTCCTTTCTGTCTTATTGAAAAAGAAAATCTAAAAATATATATGGATCATAACTATCCTTAATATTTCTTGAAGCACTTCTTCCTGTCTGATTTGGATATTCAGTCTCCCTAAAGCAGAAAATTACTTAATTTTCAAATTGCCTCCTCAGGTTTTGGATTGGGATGTTTATCATGTACGAATGAAGAGGACACTTTCAAACTAGGAGAGGGTGAAGCTGCTCGTCATCAAGCTTTTCTGCAGCTGACGACAGCTGACCTTATAAATAGAAAAGACTCTTCATTTTTGAATCAGTGTAACCGGATCAGCACTCGCTTTGAGGATCCATGTAGGACATCATTGAAAACATGCACACACTGGTATTGGCACGTACTCTTACGTACAAGGGCTTGGCTGTAATTAGATATTACATCCTCTTTCAGAGAGTGTATGAAGATCAGTTTGCTCAAATGCACAAATTCAGTGATCTTGTTTACTTTATATCTACGCCGGAAACAAAATAAATCTACGTGACCATTTAAAAAAAGAAGTTCAGCTCACTAGTGAAACTACATGAACAAGTCAAATAATGCTCACATTTGGAATATTTGACATGTCTACTCAAATGCAATTCAGTGGAAAGGTGTTGTTGTATGTGTTAACAATAATCTATACACTGATATGCCATAACATTCTAACCACTTGGCTAATATTGTATAGCTCTTCGTTTAGACACCACAACAACTCAGACCAGTCGTAGCATGACATTAGAAAGACCTCTGAAGGTTTGCTGTGGGATCTGGCAGAAACACACTGAGCCTATAAATCCTGTAAGTTGAGAGTTGATGTCTACATTGACTAGACTACCACATCCCACAGATGCTCGATTGGATAGAGATCTAGGGAATTTGGACGTTCAGTCAACACTTCAAATTCCCCAGAACACATACATTACGTTTTGAAACGACTAACCTTTATTTTTCTCCAGCACATACCTCCTTCGTCTCCAGGTTTTCCTCAACCTGCTCCCTGCTCTCACTACAGATCACAAAGTCTACAGAGACTCCTGCCTGACCTGATCTGTCAGCCTGCTGGTCACCATAGCAAACAAGAAGGGGCTCAGAGCCGATCCTTGGTGCAGTCCCACCTCCCCTATGAGCACTTCCATCTAGCCTAATGCACACCTCACAGATATCATGCTGCTCTCATAGATATCCTGTACCACTCTAATAATTCTCTGTCACTCCAGACTTCCTCACGCAATCCCACAATTCCACCTTCGTCACTCTGTCTTACTTTCTCTAAATCCACGAAGACCAAATTAAACTGCTTCTGGCTTTTTCTATACTTCTCCATCAGCACTCTCAAACATAAATTATTAGCCTACACCGAGATAACCATAAATAATGAATAAAGATTTTGATCATGTTATTCTGATGTCATCCGTCAGTGGTCATAATGTTACGGCCGATTGTGGGTTGTGGTTTGTTTCATGCACATATGTTCAAGTGTGAATCGTGAGCTACCATACTCGTGTTCTGCCAACCGTATACGAGGCTTGTTCACAAAATTCTGACAAGATTTATTCACTCTATTTTCAAACGTCGCTGGAGCGGCCGCCAGAGCTTCCATGGCGACACGGCGAGCCGTCAAAGGCGTCGCTCATGATGTGAGTGTGTACTGTTTCCCACAGTCTAAATGTTGATTAACAGGCCTTATTTCCCCGCCACTAATTGCATCCAGTGTTTGCGTGCGTCCGTGTGTTTTTGTAGTACTTAGAACAGTGATGTCGGCGTAGGCTTCCTGCGGTGGCTCCGTGTAGAGTTGACAAACATATCGACCCTCGTCTGACAGCGAGACGTTAGACAGTGACACCCGCAGCTCGTTGTCTGAGAAGTTCACCAGCTGGAAGCGGGCGTCTTTCAGTGCTGTAGGAGAAAAAACACACGACGCATTATTTATGTTAGATGGTATGTTGACACAAACAGGATCCAGGAAGAGCGACGGGACATCGTACGCAATCAAAACACCACAAACCTGTAGGTGAAAGGAGCTTTTAAAGGACTCATCGAAGATAGGGGTCAAAGAGAATCTTTGTCGCCTTGTGTAAAAAATGTGGGATTGTTCCATCTATCCGTCCATCCATCCATCCATCAATCATCCATCTGTTCCTCTGTTCATCCATCCATCCAATCCTTATAAGTGGAATTGTTGGGATATATCTATCTATCTATCTATCTATCTATCTATCTATCTATCTATCTATCTATCTATCTATCTATCTATCTATCTATCTATCTATCTATCTATCTATCTATCTATCTATCTATCTGTCCACCCATCCATCCATCCATCCATCCATCCATCATCCATCCATCCATCCATCCATCCATCCATCATCCATCCATCTTTTGCCACCAACGGGGACCTACACAAAAACAAATATCTGCCACCAGGGCCGTTCTCGACCTCCGCAGTATCCTGACTTAAAGGATGCTTCAAAGAACTTTGACAGAGAAAGAAAACAAACCTTTCTCCACTGAATTAGTCAACAACAAAAATCGCAAAGGGAATCAAAGTGATGTAACAGCGTGTTCAGCAATGAAATGAAAAGGGAGCGAAAATCAAAGACACAACTTTCACTTTGATAACTCCACTGCAGACATAGTTTGATGCTTGCATCCTCGTATCATGGTTTGAGACAACAAGAGGTCTCCACCTTGGACTGTCCTTCAGATGGCCTGCAGAGAAACAAATTCCACAAATCTTGTCTTCATCTTCACCCACTCTCGTCTCATGTTGCCTCATTTGCCTACCTACCCAAGCCGAGTCTACTCTTGTAATGTAGACGGACAGCATGTTAAGATGAAAGTCTAGCCGTCTCTATCTCCCCTTTCATGTGCCGATATTCTCCTCTGATTGACAGGGACTCCGGGCCTTTTTGCTCTCCGCGTTCTCTGAGTATAGACGTGATACCTGGAGCTCGGCCTCTGCCGTGTTGTCTTAGAGAATTAAACACGGAAGTTCCTGACTAAAAACATCCCAAAAATGGAGGGGAAAAAGCAGTGATTTTACACATGATGAACAGAAGGAAAACTTTTACGGCCGTACTGTTCTGCCTTCAGTGTGAAGAGAAGGAGGGATTGGAATAAAGGGAGAGGGCGAGAACATCAGGGAGAGGCAGGCATACTAATGACCACAATTGATTTTGTGCATCATTAAACAAGAAAATCAGGCACATTTTAAGTGATGCCATCAGGCTGACTGGAGATGTTGTTGTTTTTTTTTTTTTTGTCATTACATTCAGGAAAAAAAAAAAAATCCAAATATTCACTCTCAAAATGAAATTCATGGTTGGCTTGGCAAAAATAAAGACGTGAAGTTGCGTTCTCGCTGAAGTGCCATGATGTTTTTTTTTGTTTTTCCACCTTCTTTCTCATCACACTCCAAACAAGAAAAAGTTCTAAAGGAGCAATCTGAAAAATCCAGGATTCAACAGGGTTTTCTTCTCGCTTAGATTAATGTCTCCACACATGCTTGGAAAAAAAGAACTTAAACATTTGGGTTCCATTAGCGCAGCTATTAGTTTCTTTTATCTAAGCACAATGAAGCCCTTACTGTGAATGAATAATATGCGCCTAATTACAGTGGCTCATTCAAAGCCTTGTTAGCCCTCATTACGAAGGGAGGTCAGACTCTAATCCTAATGATTTAATTGAATTTAATGTTCCGCTGCAGCCTACAGGAGTGATAAGGATGGGGATGAGCCCCTTTGTCTTTGTGGGTCTGCCACACTATCATAATAACAATAATAATAATAATAATAATATTCATAATACATGTATTTAGATTAGCATTTTTCACAGAAATAGTTTCACAAAGTGCTTCATAAGAGAAAAGAACCCTCCATTAAAACATACAACCGATAAAAAGAAAGGCAAAGTAGGATATGCAAAATAAAGGTGAAACAGCAAAGTGTGAATGATACCGGGATTTGTGTAGGTCACAAATAACATCCCAGAAATAAGAATCAAATGAGTATTACAAATGCAATTACTAAAACACTAAATTCAGTTACTTATTTTCACTTATTATCTTATGCGCAAAAGATAATTTACTGTTGTGAAGCCAACAAATAACATATAATAGACTGACCAGGGCGGAGAAATTTACATGCAACCTTACTTCCGCTACGATCCTTCAAAATGAAAGCACTTAAAAATACACTACGCAGCAAGAGGAAATACAGGCATGTGCTTGTGCCATAAAAAGAAAATATTTTTTATATATTTTTTATTTTTTCTCCTAGATATGGGATCGTCATCAGCAGGAATCCCTGACTGCGCATACTGAAGAAGGATTAACAGGCAGCAGCTACACTGGTGGCTTTCGAAGACCATTCCTGTCTTTGTAATGCTGTCTGTCTGTCTGTCTGTCTGTCTGTCTGTCTGTCTGTCTGTCTGTCTGTCTATCTATCTATCTATCTATCTATCTATCTATCTATCCATCCATCCATCCGTCCATCCATCCGTCCATCCATCCATCTAGTGAAATGTCGAGGAAAGGAAGGAAGGAAAGGAAAGGAAACGGTGCTTTATCGTAAGTCTGTAACCTTTTTGAAATTCATTCATCCTCCTCTTTAGGAGCTTTCAGCGAGTAAAACTTGTTTGAAGGTCACCGAATGCAGATTGTAACCCGGAGAAGGTCAGGTTTGCAGTGAGGACGGTCTAATAAGCATGAAACCGGACATTGTGGTTAGTAAACGATTCTTTATATTTGGAGTGATCTTTGACTGACAGTTTTTTACGGTCTATCTTTGAAGGAAGCAGGGTTTGAGCTTTACCAGAAAGATAAAGCCGGATTTAGAAAAATTGAATAACCCGCATCATTCCCTCTCGCCTTTAAAGCTAAAATATCCTGCTATATTCCAGCAGGTTTCACCTCTTCTCTTTTCTTATATTCTGAAAGATGATGAGTAAGGTTGAGGTCCAGAGTGGAAGTCATGTGAGTCAGCACAACTCTGAAGAATACAGAGACTACAACTGTAAAGTTCAACCGGGGGAATGTTTGGTAAAATTGCAACTTCTCGGTTTAGTTTGCATGTTGTCCATCACCTTTTGACTGTACTTTTACCTCGAGGAAAGCTGTTTCTGGTGAGTTTGGCCCAATGCATCTTTGATACAACAAATATCTTGTTGGATATCCTTCAAGGCATCATTGCAATTCCTTCTTTGCGAATTAGTTGCTGCTGTGTTTTTAGGTAGTCAGGGGGAGGTTAAGCTCCTGATTTTAAAATAACAAGAAAAGAAACAACTCTTTGTGTCGTATGTTCAGCGGTGATGGATGTAACCATCCTCCTAACCTTGTTTTCAAGGTAATACACCTTGTGTATTTTCTACCAAAACCTTCAGGGAATCTTGTTCAGCTATTTTTGCTACAGTAGCCTTCTGTGTAAAATCGAACAAGACAGCTCGGCCTTCGCTCTCAAAAGACCCGCCACTCTGGGGGATGCTCTGAAACGACTCATCTAGCCAAAACAATTTGCCTACATGAGTCCCTCATACCCTTATGGTGGCCCACTGTCTCTGCTTCCGACCCATCAACTATGACAGAGTCTGAATGCGGAGTTAAAGCAATGTCCAAATACAAACCAGTTAAAACAAGGTATAAAGTTATGTTTTTTTCTCCAGTTACAGGGATGAATGTAATATAATATAACACAATCAATAAATTACACAGAAGGGGTTGGGATTAGATAAACCTGTATTTCTTCTCACTCCTTTTTGAATATGTTAACCAACTCTAGTGTTTGACAGTTTATTTTTCTTTATGCTTTTATTGTATGTAAATACATATTTTTTTAAATTTTCTATCCACTATGCTTCACATAAAACTTTTGTTATTTGTTTATTATTAATTATTATTAAGATTATTTTTAAAATATTTTCTTGCATGCTGTATCTTACTTGTTTTTATTTACTTTTTGTTGTTTTTTATCTAATCAAAATTGTCATTTCAATTCAAACTAATTCAATTCAAATTCACTTCAACTGTAAGTGGTTGTAATGTTATGGCATTGGTGTCAGTCTGAATATACATATCTCGTTGTTTACACCAGTGGAAAAAGCTGGATCTAGATTGGAATTCGGAGATCTCCGGAGGCAGATAACAGTTATCAGATGCGTTTTCATGGAACCTCTTATTCCAAATGAAATGGTAAAAAAAAAAGCCTAATTAAAATATTTTATGTGAACAACCCTTTCCTAATGAGAATCGTCATTGGTGCATACCCCGCTGATGATTAGTGTTTATGCAATAACTCAAGAACTGTTTCATGGATCATAATGCTCTAAATTTATGCCCAAATAACTCTTGGTAGAAGGAAGAACTGGATTGATTTTGGGAAAGGTTGGTTGTACATTTCTGCAACTAGCAGCCGCTTAATCTCCAAATGTTTGGGGGCTGCGATTTCTCAACCATTGGTCCAATTTGGTCCAAATTTGGTGCATATAAATCAAGTTGAGGATATCTATCTTTACATCACATTATAAACTTAAATTTCATATTTCACTCACTAGGTAAAGCTTTTTTAAAGAAATCGCATTTTAAATCTAGATTCGATGAAATAGTGAGAGAGAGAACATTTCCACCACGCAGCGATGCCTGATTTTGATAAGAATTAAACACATTTTCTCTGTGCTTTCTAATTATCTGGGCACATTCCTGCTGTGAGGCTCTGTTTGCAGACTTGTGATGCATTCCAGGACCTTTTCTCTCAGGCGGGGGCCCCCTCTCTGTGATCCAGGACCTCCTCAACCAGAAACTAAGCACGGGAAACATCCATCAATATTTGACAGCAAAAATTTCTATTATAATAAATCCCTTGCCAATCAGATAAAAATTCATTTCACAAAAAGCAATTCAGAGGGATTTCATAATCCTCTTAAACATGTCCTTTTATGTCCTGCTCAACTGTCTGGTTGAGCTCTTTTTGAGTCTCTATTTCCTATTGAAAAATGTGACAGAACCAGATCCAGAAGCAGCATGTATATTATGAAAAGTAAGGGGCCGAGGACGCAGCCCTGCTGGACACCACAGATCAAGGGGGCCACCAAGGAGGAGGTATTAAAGCGGCGACTAAGAAAGTCATATTTGATTATTTTTTTGGCATATTGGAGCATGCCAAAAAAAACGTACATAATACCTCCTTGTATATATACCTCTTGTGTTTGATTACCTCCTTTTTCCATATATTTTATTTATATTCCTATATTTTTATCTGCCACTTTTTATCTGCTGTTATATTTTGAAAAATGCTGCTTATTTTTTATTTTCATTTTTGCTTAAACAAGAGCTGGTAAACGGTGTTACGTTGTTTTTAAAACAATGACAATAGAGATCTATTCTCTTCTATTCTATTTGAGGACTCACTGAACAGAATTATGTAACTTGATACAAACAAAAAAAGTCTAATAAGGGTCGATTAGTTTCCTAAAGACATTTTTTTTTCCCAAAATAATTCTCATCATGAAATAAATTATATCACCCAGATATTTTATTCTCACTGTTCAAAAACACACTTGAACAAACGACGTGTCATTTAATGCTAAATTCAGAATCTCTAAATAACTATATTAAATTAATAAATTCCCTAAAGAAACCAAACATTTAAAGAAAATAGCTTTTTTTTTTTGTCCGAAATTTTTTTTTTTCTCTAAGCATCACTCCTAACTAAGACATTAAGAAATACTTCATTACGCCGACTGATACTGCTGGAATGTGGCAAGGACACAGCTCTCTTGATCTGTCGGGCTCAGAGAAACACGGACAGAGGTCGGAGGACAGCCAGGTTCACGCAGCAGGGCTGAACACGGTGGTACTTCTCAGGAAAAATACAAAACCATTCCTGGCTGAGAGAGAAGGTGAGTGGGACGACGCAGCAGTCAGACTTCTCATTGGTACATCAGCTCAGACCATAATAAATACATTTGACAACTCTTTGAGGACAAAAAAAAGAGGGTGACCTTTCGCTTTATGCTCTTTTGTCATGTTCGCCTCCTGCCGTTCCGTCGTATCTGCCAGACGGAGAAGGACATCACAGATGTCTGACAAAAGGTAATTGATAGTCGGGTCTTTAAGAGATAAGTCTGTCCAAACTCCAAAAGGCTGTCAATTATCTGATCTGTCAGTTTTAACAGCTGGCGGCGATGAAGCTAATGTAGAAGCAGTGATAAGGGAAGGGAGGACAGATCCGTCCTGAAGTACGACCAAGGAGACTTTGTGAGGATGTCCAATATTTCCTGAATTTATGCAGTCAGGCTGATCAGTGCTGATAAGCATTATGCCGGCTTTAATGAGCCCTATTGTTCCCGGAGCGCTCCATGAATTTATGCTTATAATGGTGCTAATGAGAGAGAGAGAGAGAGAGAGAGAGAGAGAGAGAGAGAGAGAGAGAGAGAGAGAGAGAGAGAGAGAGAGAGAGAGAGAGAGAGAGAGAGAGAGAGAGAGAGAGAGAGAGAGATGAAGGTTTGCAGTGGTTACCAGATTCAAGGTACGCCGCCGTATAAAATTTGATGCTTATGTTTATTGACATGGGGCCAGAATCTTCACGCACATCCTCATTACGCCGTAACGGCCTGACAGACTCTGCAAACCAGAGCCACACATGCATGCATCAGATAAATGGTGGAATGAAGCCAGCTATCACTGCTCTCTACCCTCTAAAAAAGAAAGATGCAATTTCTGTTCACAAAACAGTGAAGGATTTGTCCCAGTGGACAAAAAAAGCATTAAAAAGCATTTTAAAATTCTACGGAGCCCGACTCAACGTTTTTACTGAGTGCATTTAAAAACAATAGACTCGATATGAATATAATGTCAATAAAGATCGGACCGCAAGAAACAGATGTACAATTTTCAACCTGGGTTAGAAGCTAAGGACTAAAAATGAGTTTAAAGGCGGGTTAGTGACCCATTCAAAGATATAAATACAAACGATGAAATCTTATAAACAGTTATATCCATCACGCAAGACTATGTCTATTCTTTATAATAACCGGCTCGCTGGTTTACGGCACAAACATCATAGATACTACAAATCCCAGAATGCATCATGAAAATCGTACGTCATTTAGGAGCGTCAGCGCTTCTCCCTGCTCCTCCGTTGTCAGATATCCATGATTATCCAGTCACTCTAATAAAGTTTAGGCTAATCCTTAGAAGAGTTGCTACAGCGCCTGAGAGAAGATATAGATTTTTAAAACGATACATGTTAAACGTTTTACTAAGTGGCATGTGCGCATTAGTATATAGAACATGTTTTAATTAACTGGTGAGGTGCATTCAAGTCCCCCAGCCGTTGAACAGGTGTCAGTGCTGTTGCGTTAAAATCAAGAAAAAACATGAAGTTCCTTAAGTTTGATACGAAATGCATCCAACTATTTTCTGAGGTGCAGCTGCTCCTGGCTGCAATAACAGATACGAGGAGCAGCAGTCTACTTTTACTGTTTTACATCGCTGTTTTCGGTAAAACTTTTTGTTGATATTGTTAATTAAAAGTGGTTGATTTTACATGTAACTTGTAACGTGAAAAATATAGTTTTCTGTCTGTTATTAATGCCTGTGAATCAAAACTTTTCATTGGAAACAATTCCAGGAAAATCCGCTATTAGAGAGAAACATAAAAATGATTTATGCCGATCTTTTTTGAAATGTATTTTGAGTTTGACTATTTTTCTATTCCCTTGGTTTGTTCCAAAATCTATAAAATAACTTAATAAAATACGAATAAATTGTCATTATACCTCATATTAAACGATGCCCATTTGAGTGCTGATCCGCCCTTGACTTGGACTCAACCTTTATTTTTGCCACCTTTTGCGATTGACGACACCCCTGGTCTAGCGGGGGCTTCAATGAGTTTCCAGACCTGCGGGAACACTTTGATTGGACAAATAAATGAACGCTTTCTACGTTATGGATTCCATTCAAGCTTTTTAACTTTTGTTATTTTTGCTTTTGGATTTTGGGAACATGTTGAAAACGTCTTAGATGAAAGTGTCTAATAGAATTCAAAGTAACTGCTGAGGATGGAAGGATGTGTCTCATTCGTGATACACATGTATATCTGTGGGGATCTGTTTCATGCTACCAGACACTCCATTACTGACTGAGAACTTGCTTTATTGTTGTACTTTGAGATGCACCAGTCAGCTATAACATTATAACCACCGATAACTGAAGATGGACAGTTACGTCCTGAGGTCGATGTGTAAGTAACAAGTGGGTTCTACCCAAATGGACATGTGTTAGGACCTTAACATTTTGACACAGTTCATATTGTACTGGCTAGATGACTCAGAAAATCTCCAGGTTTTTATTGGGTTCTCCCGGTCAGCAGTACTGGTCCAAGGAGGGACGACTGGTGAACCGGTGATTTAATAGCCGCAGCAAAGGTTACTCTGTGTTCCAATCCAACACAAGGGGGGCCTACACAATATTAGGCAGTTAGTTTTAATGTAATGGATGATCTGTGTACATACACAAGCAAAATTATATCCCAAAGTCAGATTTTCATAATGTTTTACAGTCCGGGTATATCATGGATTATTTATATTTAGATATAGCCTTTGCTTGCAGAGGACTCTGGGGTCCTTAAGTTCTGACCCATCTCGAAGTATAAATACATCTGAGCTGAGTCATGCTGAGACTCACACATGAGCAGGCAAATCATTGGTTTGCACATGATTAGGCACAGTTTGAGTTTTGTGTCTTCTGCGAACTTCCACATGTAGATGGATGTAATTGTGTGTGAAGTCTCAGGGTTCTCAACTGGCCAATAAAAACAGGTCAATTTTCAGGAAGTCAAAAAAAGGTCATTTCAGGTGTATTATAAATGGACCAATTGATATGAGGCCTAATCATTTTCAGGCAACCCCCCCCCCCCCTCGATCAGGAAATACTAGCAGCTTTAACAATTTGTGAGGAATTTCCGGAGTAGAAAAAATGCAAAAAACATTTTATTGTTGATTAATGATTGGACCCCATTTATTGATTATTCAAGATAAAATACAGCATATTTTGAGATCCAGCAGGCAATGGAGGTAAAATTAAAGTGGATGAGTCTCATGGAAAAAATTTTAGATCAATACATCCATAATGGCTCCTTCTCCCCCTTTTCACCTTTGCCGACAATCTGATTTGAATTCATCTCGCTTTTATTCTTTTCTGTCCCTTGATCCAGCTTCATTCTCTATCTGCATTTCATTTGAATAGTTCTTTTTCTGTCGGTGGAGGACGGCTCCATCCAGGGAGAGCAGGACATGATGAGTGCGCCTCGCCTAAGTGGTCGCAATCAATTGTGATTAGGGGCCTCAGCCACTTTTTGAGAGGAGCACATCAAAGTTTTATTATGTAGTGTCAGAGTGTGTGAGATAGGGTGGAGCAGGGTTAATTATATTCTTACGACGAACCTCTCTAAACCCGCCAGGTGGAGTCCAGGAATCCAAATCAACAACTGAGTCCAGAACTAAGTGGAATTTAGCAATTTTTCAGCGGTTGTTGAGATTCATAGAGGAATTTACATGTAGGACCCAGCTGATTGCTTATTCACAGGTTCGGTTTAGCATTTAAATGTTGCATCATAAGAGTTCTAGACTCCTCAAATCCTCGCTTTTTCTAACTCATAAACCGTATGAATCAAATTATCTATTGACTTAATCAAAAGGGCGGCTGTGGCTCAGTAGTTAGAGCGGATGTCTCCAAACCAGAAGATCGGACGCAGACTTTTTTTGATCCACGGAAAGTCTACATGTTCAAGGGTCATTGAGCAAGACCCTGAACCCCAATCTGCTACCTAGATGCTGCAGATATCTACCCCCTCAGGGATGGGTTAAATACATCGAACCAGTTTTACTGCTTGTATGATCGTGTGTGACAAATAAAGGCTTCTACAGAAGAAGCATTTCTCAAGCAAGCAGGTGAAGCTCAGGCTACTCCGGTTTTGAATTCCGTCTTCCCTCAGGAAGAGCCAAAAGACATAGGTGGACATGACAGTGATGACAATGTTTGATATTCTCCACTTAGCTTGGATCTAGAACACTACCTTTTAGCTTGCCAACAACACAAAAACCCCGCTCCATACTCAAGCTTCCACATCAGCCAATTCTACACAAAGATGGCACAAGGAAAACATTTTTAACACAATGTGGCCACCCAAGAAGCAAAAGAGGCATGAAATGTAAGACAAGGCATCGATACTGGCTTGAATACATTTTAAGCAGTGCTATCCAATCAAAAACAATGAAATAACTTGGACCGTCATTTTATGTCTCTGTTAAAAAGCAGCAGATTTGCCTCCTCTGCTCTGACAGTAAGGAGCTCCTTGAATTAATTATTCCCTCAGTTTGGAGACAGCAGCTCCTACCATCTTTGGCAATACTGATGCCTTTGTGGGCATACTGTATGTTGGGGATGGTATCTTTCTAACTGCCTCTACGGTATTACGTTACCATACGGTGATACATCCATCCATCTTCAACTCCAACTTTTTTTCCTGATCAGGGTTGCAGGGGTCTGGAGCAGAGATGGGGTACACCAAGAATACGTCACCGGTACAGCTGGTAATATTACTTTCAACAATACCTATATAGATAGAAGTGTGGGTGAGAGGATGATGAAGACTCGTCTTCTTCACGTTCCACAGGAGGAGCCTTCATGGGGAGATCATGTTGAAACACTTGGCAAGTCTACCCACCTCTGCTTACGAGGCCAACCACCACAGTGTCATCAGCAAACTTGATGATGATGAGGGTAGAGGTTGCCGACATTGGGCAGCTATGTGTCAGCAGGGTGAAGAGGAGCAGAGTGACCAGACACCTCTGTCCGTCTGAAGTCCAGCACCTAATTAGAGAGCCATTATGTTGTCCTGTCTCACTCATTTAACACAGATGTCGATTTCGCTCTTTCACTTAGTCCACTCAGAGGTCAAACAACAATGCCCCCGCATTCTCTTTTTTCCTTTTACACAGAAAGGAGAGGCAAGATAATGTCACAACAATCCCTGCTTGAACAGACTGTAGAGTGGAGCTGTAAGGATTGCTTAGAAAAGCCAATACAAAACCTCCATCACACTTCCATGGGGAGTCTTTCTCTTTTGACCCATTTAAGTTGATTCAACATAGCACTCCGAGCTTTCACCGAAACCAAAAGCATCTCAGTCTCCCATCTATGTCATGCATCTAAAGGCAATAGTTGTTTTAGATTTGTTGTTTGAGCCTCCTAATTTGACTCTCTGACTATGAAAATCGATTCTTGAACACATCGCTGTCATTACTATTTTTGCTGTTATTAAAGAAACACAACAGTTGATTGATGATTGTTTTTTTTTAGTTTCTAGCTTAGTAACTTTTTAGGATACTTCAAATATACATTGCGCTGTGTTCATTTTTTCACCCTTCTTGTCATGTGACCAGCCAAAAAAAAACAATAAAGTAAAAAATAAATATTACTTAAATATCATGCAATAACTTAAGTATTTTAATTTTCCAGCTTACCCTCAAGCAACTAAGCCTACAGCGTCATCCCTGTCAGGGAAAACATCTATAATTTTATAGACTAGACTCAGGTTTGAAGACTCTCTGAAGTTCTCAAAGCTCAAAAGATCATGTTTTTCCAAAACCCAACCGTGATGATACTGAAATTGCTTTTTTATCAATAATTTCTAGGCCTGTTTACACAGAGATTTTAGCGATCTGGGAACAAATGAAATAAGTCAGGTGGGAAACGATCAGTGCATGCATGATGATCTAAGTTGCCTCTGTAGACATAGTTTCTAATCTATTCTAAAATATACCAAACTATATATAGTTGCTTTTTTAATTTTTTTTAATGTGTTTCTTAAAATGTTGGTCAATATATTTTTATTCAGTATCTATATTCATCCTTTCTGCTTTAATAAGAATATTCACATCAGGAGGTTCAGCATTGGTGCGGCTGGTGGCCCCCTCCCCTGCCCTGCGCCCCCGGTAGTGCGCCTGTGTGCTCCTGCTGTTCTAGGCAGGGTATTTCCTGGGCTCTGGGCCTGTTCGTTGTACCTTTGGCCCCTGTGGTTCTGTTGGTTTTGTGTTCTGGGTGTTCTCGCGGCTTGGGGGACTGACCGGATTATCTGTCTACTGCTGGAGGGGGGCTCTGTGCACTGGTGGGGGGTTTATTACATGATCCTGGCCCATCTTTTTGATTGGGACCACCAGTGGCTACTGATCCAGTGTTTGAGGAAGAAATGTTTTTACCAAATTTGGGCACCAACCATTAGTTTACATGCAGACATAGTAAATAAAAAAAGATAATTTTAAGAGTAATTCTAACAAATAGGTAAATATTCCCACTTAAGCAAAGGTAATACGCTAAAACATGTCCCTCTTTTTTTTTTACTCTTTAAAATAAAAATAAGGTCAAACCAAGTCCAATCATGTTCGTAAGGGAGTATTTGATAGATATATGTTTTCCCCTCATTAAGCTGCTTTCACATGGAGCCTTTCACCTTGAGCCTGGACATCAGTGGGCAGATGACCTACTGATACCGGAGTTGTAACTGCACCCCCGCCCCCAAACTCCCCACTGGATGTTTACTACTTCTGACTTTGAATGGAGCACGGTGGTATCCACATATTAAACAGGTCACTGTGTCAGGGAAACATGACCATCTGTGCATGCTCTGGCTACTAACACGAGTAGAACAACAATCTGAACTATGGTGTCATATGTTTGTCTTGTACCAAAATCAACTTTGAGACGGGTGAACATGGCAAAACAAGGTTCTCGAGATCAGGTATCATGATCTGTGGATGATGTTTGTCCATGGCCATTGCTCAGGCAGCCAATTGGTTATTGGGAATAAACCTGTCGGCACAGCGGCATGGTTGTTAGTACGGTCACCACTGATGATTCCAATCCACCGTAGGAAATGGTGCCTTTTACTGTGGACTTTTCTTCCTGGTACTGCGACTTGCAACCATATTCAAACAACATGCAATCAGGGTGAGTTGATGACTGCATGAGAATTTGAAAGTTTGGAAGTCTTAATTATTGATTCTGAAGTTCAGGGAGAGAAACTCAATGTTAAACTGAGTGTAAGAAGAAAAAGCCGAAGTAAGGCACCCTGAATGTGGTCCAAATTGTTCACTGTTCGGCTGCTCCTTTGTTGACCACGACCAGACAGAGGCTACCTGTCTGCTTCAGAGTTGCTCTGCTCTCTCTCTCTCTCGCCATTTTGACTTGAATTTTTCTGAAGTCAACCTGGAGCACAACCGCATAGGAAACGACGGGGGTAACAACTGCTTGTTCCTGGGAGGTCCTTCCAGTTCACCTGCTGAAATCAACTTGACGGACCACGGAAGGCTTTCCGGTTCTGGAGTGATCGCCCCCGAGGAGGAGAGATGACGCGCTCTCTGCCCACGATCTGGGCGGGGGTGGGGCTCTTATTCTCTAGGCCAATGCCCCCAACCACTTTGTTTGTGAGACTGCTGGGAAAGAAGCTGAACCAAATTGAATCCTCTGGTCTGCCGGACCAATCCATTAACACCTAAATGGATTTAGGTGTCAAGGGCGATCCGTTGCTTTTTCTTGTTCTAAATAATAAGTACGAGCCTCCATTTGTTCAAACACAGTGACAACTCAAAAGGCGAAATCCCTCTCAAGACATCTGTACGAACATAGCGGTTTCCATATGGACCAATTGAATGGAGACGAGGGGCTTTTATTTACCTCTAGCTGAAAGTACACACAAAAAACATAGTTATGAATATTTTGTTCTATTTATTCAAAGAGACACCCCTAAATTTTGAACACTGGACCTTTTAAAAGTCTTCTTTTGATACCGATGACATATTTTTCGGTTTATCAAGAATGGTAGAATTGCTTCAATAATGTCAAGGTTGTGGTAAATAGACATCCTTCAAAAGTCAAATGGTCTTAATAGCTTTGACTTCTCACGGCTCCTACATCCTGCTCTTGTGCATCGATCCGCGGTGCCGCTTTAGTTCTAGCAAGATTTGATAAACTTATAGTCACACTCATAAGACTCATAACAAGATTATTGCCGTTTTGAGACCTTTCATCAGCGACACAAAGCCGAGGACGGAGAAAAGGTTTTCCTTCGACCACAAAGCTGGAAAAGATTTTGCTGAAATCAACATCAGGTCACAAGAAGAAGGAATAATTTCCCCTTCTCAGGTTGCCTCTATTTTCTCCTCACATTTTTGAAAAGCACTACACCGTAGCCTCATATTTTTTTGTAGAAAAACACCAATGCCACACAAAAAGACTCCAATTTATCTGGAACAAAGCCAAAAAGATCGGAAAGTTCGGCCAAATGTGGTGCAAAACATCGAAATCCAGAATCTCTTGGAACTCAATAAAAATTCCGCCCAACTCAATAAAGTGACTCGCAAAAATAATCCAAACTGCTTACGCTAGAGAGGAAGGTGACCATTAGGGATTATATAAAGAACTCTTCTTATCCACCGAATCTGCTGATTCACCTATATTAATGCTTTTAGATCTCACAGCTGTCTTTGAGTTAATGGACCAACTCATCGTCTCGTCCTGGTCCTACCTGTCTGAGACAAGTTTTTCAATAAGCCAAGACGAATTTCCCCCTCTCCCATGTGGAGTCCCCCAAGGTTCTATTGTTAGTACTATCCTTTTTTCCCGTACATCTACTCCCCTTAGGGTTGATTTTAGGCAAACATGGCATTTTGTACCATTTTTATGCAAACGACCACTAACGTTACCTTCCCCTGAAACAAAACCAGCTCCTTAAAACTAATGCTTTCTACGGGCCTTTAGACAGCATAACCGAAGCAATGGTGTTTGGACCTAGTGGTGCCTGTGATACCTCTCCAATGGACCTGGGTTCCCTGCAACCATTTCTAAAACCCACTGTTGAGAACCCTTAATCCAGTTTTTACCAGTCCAGGTTTTTGCCCAAGATTAGGACATTTTATTTCTTAATGATTTTGAAAATGTGTTCTTGCCTTGATTATACCTTACTAGTCTATGTAGACTACCATACATCGGTATATTGGCTTGAACCAGAACATCTCCCTCTCACATCTGCAGCTGGTCCAAAACGTTGCTTATCAGCTTTTAAGTGGAACCTGTAACCGAGAGCAAATCTCCCCCATTGCTACATGGGTTAGCACCATGTAGCATTTCCAACAACTCACAAACTTATACTCTCTCCAGATCGCCCAAAACCGTGGAAGGAGTTCTCGTGGTCTTGTGGTCTTGTGGTCTTTCTGTTTAATGTCAGCTATGTGTTTTTATCGTGTGACTCGTGCTATTTTATTGACCGTACGAGCGAATAAATAAGGTCGAGTTGAGACTCTTCTTCTACTTCTTCTTTCTCTGGAGTCTGTCTTGCTCTGACACTAAGAAAATAAGAAAAAAAAACACCACTGTGAATGCGAGGTGTGATTTTTTCTTCTTTTTCTAGATGATGGGGCCACTGTTGTTTGGAGGCTGCCTTGTTGGGTCGGTGTCATAACGAAGCGGTGCATCTGCCTCATTGATGCCTGGGAGGGATCACAGGAGATCAACCCCCCCTTCAAAGAACACCCTGCCCTTGACAGCCAGCTTGTGGGAGTCGGCTCACAGTTGGTTTGGCACAGCAGCAGATAAATACCGAGCTCAGGTGAGCGTACGCATGAGAGCCTTCAGCGAGTTTGACCTTGTGCACTATGCAGAGGGTGTGTTTGTAAATCTTTGAACATGAATAAGTACGGGGTAGTGAATGCGGAGGAGGACCCCACACCCCCTTCACAGGGGTTCAGGAAGTCCCCAGTGTTTTAGAATATAGAGAGTCACGAGCGCATGCACGGAATGTATTTGTGCGCCTGAAGTCTTAATTTAGGAAAAAGCATATTCGAATTGTGGTGCAAGAGCAGAGCAAGAGCTTCAAGGATGCCATGACTTCAGAGAAAGATGCACAGAGAGTTAGAAAAGTCGTTCAAGAAGGAAAAAAGTTGAGGGCATGAAAGCAAACCTTACACAAAGGAGGTATGAAATAAAACTCACCCATGAGAGTTTTAGACTTAAACTACACAAACTCTAATCGAAGCACACTATGAGACCACCTCACGGCTACATAGAGACCTCACATCCTCTCAGATGATCGGGTTCTATAAGCTATTATGTTAGCAAATAACTTCTTACACCCTCCATAGTAATACTTTGAAGATCTGTATCTGTATTCAAAATGAATGTCCAGTTTCCACTCCGGTTTTGGTCTCCACCATTTCCATATTCTTTTTAGCGCCACATCATGTTCTGCTTTCAATGTTGTTGTCAGTCCTTGTTTCTGCTTTTTTAACCTGCAGATGTGAAAATGCTGATTCTTTTGGGTGTTTGAGGACAAATAAAAGACAACCCACCGATGGAAATGAACAGTCGGTGGTGCTGGCGTGGATAGACCATAGTCTCCACCCTCAGGTGATTGTGAGCAAACTGATGTGATCATTCCTATCTTCAAATATTGCAAAAGAGATAAGCAGCCCGAGAAACCAATTTTGGGAAATGCACCTTCAGGATGTTTTGAAATATAACCTTAAATATAACCTTTAAAGCTTTCCTGTATTCATAGCGTCAATGCTGAAGTCATCATTGTAAATAAACAGATGAATTATAAGGTTGTATGGTAGATTCATTATACATACAATACAATTGACTCATCAATTTCTACAACGCTTTTTGTGCAGTATAGAATTAAGCAGCCTTATAAAAACAAAATAAACAAATAAATGGGATAAAACATATTGATTGATAAATGGATTAATCAATTTACTAACAATTAAATTATTACAATACATTGATATATTTTAGTGTAAAATTGAATGACACTATTAAATTAAAATGACTCCTAAAGTGATAAATTATTGAAAAAAATTAAAAACGTTAGTAAGCAATTAAGTTATTTGTTTTTCCTTACTGAAATATTAAATAAAAATATTGAATAAAAGTAAACAAATTAAACGCATCATTGACTGATTAATTAATGAATCAATGGCTTTGATTTTAGTATTTTTGATTGATTAATCAATTAATCAATTGACTCAAATACATTATATTGGAAAATTCTAAAATTATTCATGACTATTTATGTATTAATAAGTGTTTTAATAAATTATTATAGAATAACAAATAAATAACAGTTTTAGTAAATTACATTTCATAAAATCCTTAAACAAAGAAAAAATTGCAAATTATTGGTCATAATCAATTGATTAATACATTTATTAACATATTATTACAAATCTAAAGAATAAAAATTTTAGTTTACTTTAATAAAATCAAATTGTGATAATACAAAACTAAACTTAACCAACAAATTAATAAAATATTGACTTTTTTTAAACAAGTCAATTAACTAACAAAGTCAAATTGTAAATAAAAAAAAAATTTGGAATTTCATAATGCATCTCTTAAATAGTTTTAAGTGAACAAAATCACAGCTGCAACAGAAAAAACCTTCAAAACGTAAGAAAAAGGTCAGATTATCTCCAAATATATGCAACAAATTAAAACTTTTGACACAATAACTGGGCAGGATGAGAAAAAACAGAAGTCGATAAATGTTTTGAGGACGCTTTCACGAATGCTTTCATTAACGCAGACGTTCGGTCTAGTTGCATGCATTAACCTCATTCTGTGTGAACACCGCTGCGTTAATGTGGGTCAAACTTAATGCAGCGTCCATGAACTGCAAGTAACATAAGAAGAAATTATTAATTACCGGCACGCGGCCGTACGACCGGCAGCATTCCTTTCATATCATCTGTCGCGCGTTACCCGCTTCCGACTGCTGCTTGACAAAATCGTATCAATATAAATGATACGTCAGACGTCTACTGTTATAACTGCTTGCAAAACGAACCTGCGGAGCTGACATAAATGCATCACGGGGATTGATTTCCGTGTCATCTGATCGCATTAAACTGCATAAACGCACATGAAGACAAGGGCTGAATGATTTCTCTCTCGCGGCAGACATTGTGTGCCGTTGCAGCCTCAGCCGTCCTTCCTCTCTGATGGCTGTATAATCACATCAAATCATCTTTTATGGACATCGGTTTTCCTCAAAAGCTTCCGCCGCATTTTATAGAAAGTGCAGGAAGGTTATGAGGGGTGTTTACCGAAAGCATTAGCAGGGAGCTCCTGTTCTTGCAGAGATTATATATTTATTTCGGTCTCTGTCATAACATGAGGCGAGGTCAAAATAAAACGATCTGATGGATATTTACGCTGAAGTTTTAAGGCATTTTGATGTTTTTTCTCAGTTCTTGGGAGACTTATTATTACGGCATGGGAACATTATGACATTATTTAAAGATGACGGTCTGGCCCTGTGTTCACCCTAGATAGATAATTAAGCAAAAAATGTCTACATTTTTAATGGTGTTATATCTTTGTAGATAAAAAATGAACTCTGGCCCCATGGCACCGAGCAAATAAAGCCATTACAAATCAAGTGTACTTATTGGAAACAAAGCCAAAGTAAAGCATCAGGTTGATGAGTACGCGCTCATTTTTCATACGCAGTACTCACTCTGAGGTTAGTGAGTTTGCCTGATGCAATGACAGCTTTGGATTAAAAGCATAACCACTGATCAGCCATAAGATTATAACTACATGCCTAATATTTTGTAGGTCTTTAGCCAAAGTAGCAGCTCTGACTCATCGTGGCATTACTCCCCGTGACCTCTGATGGTGTTGGCACGGATATCCGCTAACTCCCGAGGTTGGGCCTACATAGGTCAGATTTTCGATTGAGGTCATTGATATTTGTTTCACAACCATTAAATGCTTTCGGCCTTGGACAGGTATCCTGTTCAGCAAGCTTTGATGCACTTTGTGTTTTGACACCTTTCTACAGGAATCCAAATCAACTTTTTCTTCAGCTCTCCCATGGGATTGGACATTATGGGCTAGATTTCACTCAGTGAACCTTGGACTCCCATGACCCTGTAACTTGTTAAGGTGTTCTGACCCAGTGATCTAGTATTGGTTGCTTAGATGTTCGTTTTTCCTGCTTCCAAAACATCAACTTCAGGACAAAACCTTCATTTGCTGCGTAATATATCCCAACTGAAAAGATGCCACTGTACCCAAACAGTCTATGTTGTTCAGGCCACCCCATGGTTATAATGTTATGGGTGATCAGTGTAAATGCCTGGCAGCGGTTCAGAGTTGGCTTCTTACCACATCAGCACTTTTTCCCTTTGGTCCAACCAAAGTATGGTCACATAAAAGACACAGAATCAAGCCTTTGGATGTACTTCAGGCTAACGTTGTAGAATACTCACGCCTCATGTCTCTGAAGTAAATTGTCTGTCTGTTGGGGTTGAGCAGCTGGATCACAGAGTCATCGTTGTTCTTCACCCGACAGCTGATGATTGCCATCTCGCCCTCCACAACCGACACATTTTCTGTCACTAGGTTCTGACTCACCACTGGAGAGACACAAAGAAATGAGAAGAAGATTATAACTGATGAACTGTTTCACACAAAAAGGCTAGTAAAATCCGCGGGGATTGTAATTCTCAGGCCCTTTTTTATCCCCGAGATACTTGCAGAATGCAGCAGCAGTGTTTACGAGAGCAACACATAAAATTGAATAGGTTCCTCAATAACCCGTAATTTAAAGAGAATTAACTTTTTTTTGCATAAGATGGTTCCGGATGTCACATCTACAGACTGTCAAATGAAGTCCAGAAACTGGTTGTGGTGCCTGATTACTCTGCTGGGATTTTGAAAGACAGTTGCTTGAAAGATTAAGGCCAATTTTTCTCAAGTATTGGTACCAATACATAGAGGGGTATTTTGGAGTATTGCAAGAAAACCAAATGAAAACATCTGCAGTCTATTGGGTTTATTCTCAAATATATTTCTTATACATAAACCATCTTCCATAACCAAAATCCAATTAATTAAATTTACTTTTTGAATCAATTTCTTCAAGCTTCGTAAACAACTTTCTTTTCAATGTAGCTCAGCAGAGAAGCTTCTATATTCAAAGAAGTCATGAATGAATAATGAAATCAAAGATAAAATGATCGCAGGTCGAGGCTTATCACATGATAAATGAGAAACGTCTCCAGATGATTAACAGGAAAGCAAAGATATTAGTTTATTGTACGAAAGTCTCCTCTTTTCCAGAAATGTTTCTACCCAGTGCCGGATTTAAAGTGCCGGAAAAAGCTGCAGTCGGGTTTGGAGGGGCGGGATCATGCTCACTTATTTTTACAGTAATATAATAATAAGAACAAATAAGGTAATACGTGACGTCATGAAAGTTTTCTTGGACCAGAGCCTGAGCTCAGCGCAGAGGTGGCCCTCTTTTTTATAATGGGGTGGCCAGGGCCCAGGGGCGCACAAATTTAGGATTCATGGACAGCCTGCAGAATTTGTAATACTTCTTGATAATATAATAGTAATTTATTAAAACAGTTACATTGCATATGAATGCCCATTAATGGACGTCTTTATTTTTTCAGAAGCAAAGTCTGCTAATAATAACAATTACGAACAAATAGGATCCTTATCTGAGCAGATGTTTTACGTTTAACCTATTACAGAGTCAGATGTTTGGGCAAACCAATAAACATAATTAAGTCGATTTGCACCCTGGTCGCCACACAAGCTAAAATCGCCCCTGCTTCCACCCGTTACTGAAGTTCTGGCCACCTTTAAATACAGCAGGAAAAATATGGTTATGGTGTGCAACATGACACAAATAACAAAGTTAGCAGACATTGCTCTGGGGGAACGGGCAGTAAAGTCAACACATTCATTAAGCTCTATGAAAGCTGTGACTTTTCCGAGTGTTTTCTTTACCCACAATGCAAAGACCTGAGGCCCGTGGGTCTTCTGATGCAATATAACATTTATAAGGTGCAGCAGGTGGCGGCTCCGAACACTCTAATGCGTGTCTATAGGAATGAACAGAAGTGAGCGACCAGGAAAAGTGCCAACTAAGCCTGTGGGCTGAGAATAATTGGTGGCGGCCATCATCGGTCATCAGCTGCCACTTACTACACCGACTGGTTTCACAAACAATATGTCTGCCCTCAAATGAAAAAATGGATTCTTTGCAGCTGTGAGCTGGTTTGATTTGAAAAAGTACAGTAATAACAGATCAGACTGCTTTGGGGCATCATCCATTGTTGGGGTTGGCTCTAGGCTACCTGCGGCTACAGACGGACACAAGCAGGCGTGCAAAGTGGAAAAAAATGAAGCAACAATCTGGGAAAGCAACAATCTTTAGTTAAACCGTTTGTTTGAAATGTGTCACTCAACAGCCACCCACATCCAGGATTACAACAGACTGACATGGCGGCCGAGCCGATGAAGAGCGGGTGAATCGACTTCGAAGGGGCACTAAAAACTCATCATAACGCCACAGAGACATTAGAACCACGTCACTGGGTCACAGCGGCACTAGAGCCATATGATTACATCAAGGCCACCAAAGACTCGTCACAAAAGCCCTATAGGTGTCATTACACTGCAGAGGCACTACAACCATGTTCTTGTGTCAAGGAGGCACTAGAGCATAGCCATTACATTGAACGGTATTAGAGCCACATAATTACATTATAGAGGCACAAGAGTCAGTTGATTATGTGTCAGGAGGACTGGGATCATGTTATTGCATCACAGAGGCACTAGAGCCATGTCATTATGCTAAAGAGCTGCTAAAGCTAAATCATTACGTCACACAGGCAGGCACACGTCATTAAATCACAGAGGCACTAGGGCCATGTCATTATGGGACAGACGTATTACAGACAGATTTCTATGTCACAGAGCCACTTCATTGAGCTATGTCATTGAGTCATAAAGGCTCTAAAGCCACACCATTACTTCACAGAGTCACTACAGCCATGACATTATGGTACAGCAGTACCAAAGGCAAATCATTACAGAGGCACATGTCATCGAGTCACAGAGGCAATAGAGCCCCGGTATAACATCACTGTCTCCCTTTACACAGGGAATGCTAGCGTTGTGTTTTGACAAACACCGGCTAGAGCCACTAAAAACGAGAGAAGAAAGTATATAAAGATGTAGTAATGTCTTTTACTATGCAACTGTACTTTCTTTCTTTTTACAGTGAAGATCAGGCAACCATAGCTTACACCGTCTCACAGTATCAAACAGAATTTGTTTTCCAGTGTAATGTCTATCATTGTAGTTCACTTCTGTGTTTTTAATATGACAGTCACAAAGTTTTGGTTGGTTGAAATAATCCCGTACCCAGTCATTAACGTAAAAAGTTCTTGTTTCTAGAACGGCAAGGTTTGTGTTACATTCTCACACCAGTGTTCCCGGCTGAGAGCCCGTTTATTGTTCTATAGAAAAACTGAGACCTGGCTCCAAGTTAGGCCCAGGCTCCAAACCAGACAATGGTGGAAAAGAGATAATGGTCAGTGTGTGACATGGCGGTGAGATACATGTCAGAAAGCATATTGAGTCAATCTAACTGACCAATTACTTGTGCTTTTTTATGACCGGTGTGATGTTCAGAGGTAATCAGGCAGAGGTGGCCTGAGGCAGACTTCTGGGATTAGCTAGGCCAGCTTGTTATGGATGTCTGCTGACAAGTACAGAAGAAAAAAAAATTCTCATCTGTCCATCAGATTGTTGTGAGGCCTCTTTGACATATAGCAGATGGAAAAAAAAAAATACAACCCCTGAAGCTGCAGGCAGGTGTTTAAATCAAAGGCTAGCATCAACCCATTCCTGGTTTTTTAAGCCCTCAGGAACACGGAAGAGCCGGTTCAATCTCACTGGCCCAATTGTGCTTTTGATTTGTTGTGACATGGGAAAAAAAAAGATATCACATAAATAATCAAGCTCACAATGGAAGGGAAATTGGAGAGTGTGTGCCTCAGCCAAGCTAATTTATGATACTAGATTCATTAAAAAAAAAAAATGAACTATTTGAATAAAAACGTGACATACATGAAAACATCAAAATATGAAAGATAGATATCCAGGAGTTGATTTATATGCACAAGAGTTGGACTAAATAGGACAACAGTTGAGAAATTATTGGAGATAAAGCTCACCGTAGTGGAGAACATATGCCATCTGACCGTTCCCAAAATCAATCCAGTTCTTCCTCGCATATTGGGTTATGAAATTTGGAAATGATGCATAAAATAATATTTGAGATATCTATATAACTAGATGTCTAAACATGTTTAAAATACTATTTTAATGATACAACATGTTAGAATATTGTTGTATAGAAATTCTGTTTTGCATCACTTCATGACATAAGACTGCATACATGGAACATGGAGGGCAAATGCTTCAACCGGTTATAAAGAGGCTGCTGTTTTCACATGCATTCGACTGAAGTTGAGAGAGAAGTTGTGGATAAATCAGTGCAATTCTTCCCCCTTTTCTCTTGCCTCCTACATGGTTGCATAAATAGCATCACAAGCAGCATCCTCTCACTAAGGCTTGGAGAGGGGGGTAAGAAGTGTAAGAAACTAAAGAATGCAGGAAACATCAAATGCTAATTTGCATGCCTTAGTTGTCAAGCACCTCTAAATATCCCTGCCATTTAGAAGAGGTGGAGGATGAGAAAGTCGGGATGGGGGGGCAGAGAAATTTCCTCCGATGATGATGATGCTGACAGATAAGGATAGACAGCTCAACAAATGAGATTCAAATCAGCATCCTCTGGTGGCCCAAACACAGCCCTTAATAAATGAACCTCACTGTCTTTAATATTCACGACTGAAGCTCATTTTTCCATCATGTGCATAGGTGGGCGGCAGGGTGGGCATCTGGTTATGATAATACGCTAACGTTCTACAGAGCGGATTCTTAGGCAACCGCTGTAGGTTACAAAGCAGCAGCGGGGCGCTTGCTGCGAGGTGTCTGCTAAGTTGTGTTAAAGGCCAGCGGAGGAAGTAAGAAAGGACTTCAAACAGTCGCTACCTTGACAACTGCCTAATTGTTTCTGCTGTGCTAAATAAACAACTTTGACACGCTGGTGGACTGCGATTCGAGGCGAGGAGCACTAATTAATAGCCAACAACAACCATGAGCCGTGGCTGCAGAGGTGCAGAAGAAACACTACTCGGTGGGTGAAAATGAGGCGTTTTTTCTTTTGAATTCAAAGCTTATGTTTGAACTTCTGGAAGGGGGGGGTTGTGTCAGAGGGTCAAAGTGAAGAACCAAAGGGACAAAATAAGGGACAAAGTTTGTAACTTGAACAGCTGAACATTGGACAACCGGATTTTTCTATTGAATGGGACCCTTGGGTTCCTTTGCAAGGCAGCGTGGCGCAAGTTGTCTTGTGTTTGGGTGGTTTCTGGCTGTCTTCCCCCGGCAGTCAGAAAAAGCATACTGTAGGTTCATTGATGAATTTAGATCATCTTTACATGAGAATCTAAGTATGAATGGTTGTTTGTATCGTTATGTTCATCCTATATTGATCAACTGATGGCTTGTTCAAGGTGTACACCCGTGTCAGCAGGGATAAGCTCCAGCCCATTCGATGTACAAGCAATTCTTTCTGATTATATTAAACTAAATGTGACGCATTAAGAATCTTAAACGGTCCATAAAGACTCAACCTATTTCTAAGGATCTCTATGCTCTAAGATCAGATCCCATAGTGACTCAATAATGATGATAAATATAGTTAACTATTTTTTATGAGCACTTCCCTAACGTGGGCAAAATATGAATAACCATAGTAAAGTAATATATTCAAATGAGATAGCTCCTCTTCTGTCGATTCATATGAGCCAATTTAGACACAATCGGCCGTATGGTTGGGAAGTCAAAGTTAAAACAGGTTTTTTGGCAAAAAGTCCCCATAGTGAATAAAATATGAACAATTACAGTAAAATAGGACAAATACAAGTTAGACCTTTGGCGGTATATTCGGACTAAATCAGACAAATAGTTAGGAAAATATGTTTGAGAAAGTGTAGGGGAAAGGGCGGTGGGTTGATATTGAACAGATTTTTATTTTCAGCTATGGGCAATCAGCGCACGTGAAAGCATCTGTAAATAAAGTGATAATACAAAGTTAAGGCTGGGTGGAAAAAGAACTCGCTGGAGGAATTGTGCATTTCATCTGGCAACGCTTCAGGTTTCCCCCACAGCCCCCGCGGATGAACTCGAGAGGATTGTGGGTAAGAGGGACGTCTGGCATGTCTTGTGAGCACTACTGCTACTGTGACTCCTGACCTGAATTAACTATATGGATGGCAGATAGCTTCATGGTAATGCTTCACTTTTGGCGTAAAACATATTTATAGAGGAGATAAATGTTGTCTGATGTTTGGAGAATGTCATACATTCAAATCATGGCATGACAGCAGGTCCAATCTGGGTCTGTCAGTTCTCTCCTGATAAAAATCTATAATATGACAAATGATTGACGGACACGTCACGTCTGACAGCTCTGCTTCTGGCTCAGAAGGGGGGAGGAGTCAGGAAAAAACTCAGGCTTTGTTGGAGAAAAACCTGCCAGTGAACGGGTTAGAGGGTTAGGAACAGAATAAATTATCAGGGTAACTGACTCAGAGTTTAATATACTTCGTATTCTGGAACGGAAAACCCACCTCAGGTTTAACAAACTCACTTTTCCCACTGCTTTTTTCCCCTGCTTCCATGTTCACAAAAACAAACAGCATGTTCTACACAGAGTAACGTCAGAACCGTGACATAACGTCGGTATCAGGTTCTCACCGTAGCGAAAAAGAAATGTCAGAATGTTTGCGGGTAAAAAAAGAACACGGTAAATATTTCATGAGCGCCAGACGAGACCTTGCACACTTGTCACCTCTGCACTTTTGTGAAACAGACTCCGGATCTGTGTTGATGTTTTCAGATGCAAATGACTGCATTCACTACATGCCTCTTCGATACCTGCGAAAGCCTCGTGGCAGCTGCTTAGAAGAGAGACGGCTCATCGGTATGCGTGGCAGGGGCATGAAGTTTACCTACTGCTGAGCAGGAGGACAGGCCTAACAATACCCTCCCTTCAAACAAAACACTCCCTCTAAAGCTCTTAGAGAGACACATTTAGTCGGCGCTGACAGTCCGGCAGCACTGCGCGCCCACGGTGAAATGGACCCGATGATAACGTCAGAGATGGTGGGAGTCATATATAATTGCTAGTGTGAGCAGCACTAAATGCAATTCCTCCAAACGTTTAAATTGCTTAATTCTTTTTTAATTATATGCTCGAAAAGTCGAGGGATATAATGGAATCGTCATCGCTGCGACGTCCACTGTAGACCTTTCGTCTTGAAGCGATAACTCGAACACTTTATCATGGATCACCTTCAAATTTTAAGCTTACGCAAGCCTTGGTGCGAGGAAGAACGAGGAAGTTTTGGGGAAAGTTCGGTTGTGTATTTCTGTCACTAGGGGGAGATTTATCCCAAAAGGATCAAATTCGCTGCTTTTGAATCAACTTAAAGAGATCTATCTTGTAGATATCACGATTTCCTAAAAGATAAAAGTTCATATTTAGTTTATTTTGGGAAAGGTCGGTTTGTATATTTTTGACACTAGGCAGAGCTTTATGTCTGAAAGTTTTGGGGCCATCTTTTCTTAACAGTCGGTCCCATTTAGTCAAAATATGGTGAATATGAATCAAGTCAAGGGGATTGTTCTGATTTATATTATATTTTCATTTTGTAGTTTATATTTCACTAAGTTCGGGGATCATTTTATTAAAAAATATTGAGGACATAACTTCACATTTTATTTTTGAGGAGTTCCATCGGGTGATTGCTTGTAAAACGAAGGGGATTGGGGACTTTTCCGGGATATACTCTTGCTTTCGGGAACGACTGCATAGACCTCGTCAATTAAGGAGATTTCTCTTGGAGTAAGTGGAATCAAATACTCATAATAATGTTTTTATTACTGTACGATCACCTGAAACTAAGAAACGTTGTGTTAACATTACATTACAAAGAACTGTTTAGATCTAGAGGGGGGGCAGGTCCTCTTCTAGTCCACCATGTTGCCACGTTTGTACAGTAGCCAGTGGATGAACCATCGATTTGCATGCAGAGCTACCATTAGCAACAAATGCTACCACAGAAAAAATAATAATATAATTACATTTTTTGACGTATGGTTACAGATTTCTTTTCTTTTTTGATTACAATTTCCACACATATCTATTGAAAGAAGTGTAGTAACTTCTCACACAAGTCACTCGACATCATTTTGAAACTTGAAGTAAGGGCTAGCTAGCAAAGGTTGAGCTGAAGCGTATTCTAGCGGTTCCAATCTGGAATCTCACAACTCGATGCCACTTACACACTGGACGTTTAAATATTATCTAGTATTTGCAGATTCACCAACATCAGCATCCATCAGTCTCAGGAGAATCATCAGCCACCACCACCTGGGGAGATCTCTCTTGCTTCTGCTCAGGGCAAGAAATCCTTCAATCACAATCTCCTTGAAAAGCCCAAGTTTGTCTCTCTTGATTGAAATATGTTAATACAAGCCAGGGGGAAAGTTAGGAGGCGTGTATCTACCTCAGCCTCCGATTCACCAGACCTCTGAGGTGCACCTCCTTCCAATTTCCCAGGCAATATGCTGCCTGGAAAGAGGGAATTGTCAAATAATGTGCATCAATCAAACTCTCTGCTCTACGAAAGCAAAGACAGAAAACCACTGCCTTTATAGGTCTGAGATTCTCAGTCGAATGGCACAGCAGCTGTAGGCAAATATTGGACTTATTTTATTAAGAGATAGCAGAGTGACTGAAGGAATATGGTTCCCTGAATATTTAGTCTTGTTTAGTCTTTTTCCACATCTGTTATATTACCTGGTAAAGCAAGCGCTTGGAGGGACTGTGACATCACACAGCAGGTGACTTCACGGATTCTGAAACATTTTAGTTCGTGGATTTATTCTTAATAAACGCTTTTCTTCACAATATCCTGACTTTGTTCTCTGTTTTACTTAATCTGGGTATATGATGATATAACCACAGGAGGCAAGTATATCCCCAAAAAGTCGGGGATAGAACGGAATCTCCATAGACGCCGCGTCCTCACCTGTGTCAATGCTGAACATCAGGAACTGTTTCTGTGATACTATCGAACCACTTCCAAATAATGTCAGTATGAATGATGTCTCTGTCGCTGCAAGTTCATCATAAAATAGTTTAATAGAAGGTCAACCGGCTGAAAAAATTCGATGAAAAGCAGTGCCCCGAAAATGAAATTAAAACCATGGCTATCAGGAAGGTAACAAATGAATGAAAAGAGAATATGAGTATTAGTGTAAGTATTATGTAATATAATGAATAATAAAGCATGAATAAAAGAAAAATAGGTAATTAATGTAGAAAAACTCTCCACAATAATAGTTGAACATAAATAAATGACTTTTGTGAAATGTATAGAGTATAATTGGAATTGTTGTCATTATTATGAAGAATATAGAGATATAGAGTATATTTTTAGTCTGCTGTGACTGTTTATTCACTGTCTGATATAAAAAAAAAACATTACTGTATGACTGTCGAAAAAATAAGACAGGATGAGATAAGACAAGATAAGTTAAGATAACGTGAAGTAAGACCTTCTTAATGCCAAAGGGGAAGTAAAGCGTTACTGCAGCATATAGACACGAATACACAAAAGACAAAAATAGAATAACGGCGCTGGTGTTACTAGGAGTCTTACTGGTATTGCATTTTTCATCAGTTTGCCTGTTCGCCATCGGTTATTCATATGACCACGTCTCAGTCAGAGACATGATTTTCTTGATTTATTTATTGTTTTGAAAGTGTGACTCCCGCTGATGAAATCACAAATGTTTGTGTGCACCAGGCCGCAGGGTTCACGTTGGTGAAGACACGCGTGTGGGCGACCGCCGGCGTCTGATTGCAGCCGCTACTGGTCTGATTGCATGTTTTTCCACAAATGTGCGAGCGAGCATGTGTGAATTTGTGTCCCGGCGTTGACAGCGAGGAGCTGATTTCTGAGTAATCTTTTCTGAACAAGTGTACGAGTACAGAAACATTACCCGGTGCCCCGTGTTTTACCGTAATCGGGACTACAGGGCATGAAATGTAACGATGTTACATATTTGTACGAGGAGGTACAAAAAGACCGTTTTGAAGTGAGTTCGGCTTTTATTTAATGCTGTAGCGCGGTCGTCTGTTCACAGCAGTGATGTGCGCTGAAGGTTCGAGGCAGGTGAGGCACTGACTCTCTGAGTCAGAGTTACAAATATAGTGCCAACCCAATAGAGAAACTTAAATCCAGCATTTAATTGCCAACTTGCTCACTGACTACTGGATGTGTGTCATATGTCATATCAGAATTCTCCACGCACACATAGGTCAGGGACATATTTCGCCAAAGAAGAACGTTAAATTTGTCACGGATCAGAGAAAGGGCACACATGCTCTGCATTTTCACGTGTTCGGAATTTGCCTTTGCAAAATTCTACATTCATACAGTGCTAGAAAAAAATCACAGTTTCACCCCATTTTTTTGAAAAAAACCCCCAAAAACGTTAAATGTGATATTTTCTGTTAAAGAATAAAGTTTACCATTACACCTCATACGATATTATCAAAATATTTTCAATTATATACAAAAAAAAACAAACTGACAAAACTAATATTTGCTGTTTTTTATTTTTCACGGTGACAGCTGACGCTCTGCCTCCCCTGACCACACGTCCCCGGTTAATAGCGCGCCTCTTCAAATATGGTTGATTAATTAACCTTCATGAAAGCCCCCCCATAGAGGTTTAGTCTGTGGGCTGCGAGAAACACAGTTGTACAACTTGGCAGTATCTGCGGGAGACAACCTGCCTGCTTTGTGGGTCTGAAAAATCTCATTATAATGTAACACTCAGGCCATTAGTTTTATTTCAAGATAATTGTACACTAATGACAGGCATTTTCATCATATCACTCTTGGATATTAAAGGCACAGTACTCACATTTTCCTAGCTTTACGTGGCATTATTGCAACTCATCGATATCCGGAGTGGGAGGTAACAAAGTACAAATACTTTTACTGTTCTCAAGTTTTCAGTTATCTGTACTCTTCTGTAGCGTTGACAGTAAAAGGGTTTCTAACAAACCTTTTAACTTCATGCCCTACATTTTAAGACAAATATCTGAGCTTTCTACGGCTTACATGTTAATTAAAGTCTAGTTACTTCAGTGCATTATTATAGAAATTATATAATGTACTGCTGCGACAGATCCTTCGTGTTAAGAGGATAATATTTTAAACTATTTCAAATTTGATACCTTTATAAAGTAATAAGTAATAAGTTTATAAAGGCAAGGACTGGACTGATTTTAGGAAAAGTCAGTTGCATATTTACGCCACAAGGGGGAGTTTTATCTCCAATATTTGTTTTCAAGCCCATATTTCTCAACCATTTGAGGGATTTAGTCTGAATTTGGTGGATATGAATCGACCGTTTATCATATTTTACTTTAATATTTCATATTTTACATACTGAGGGGGGGGGGCGCTTTTTATAAAAACATTGTTTTCGGATATTACTTCGTAACAACGGACTGATTTAGTTCAAATGAACCGCCATATGAACCGCCCCAAGGTAAAACTAACTTGAATTGGTAATATTTTATTATAATCGGTTATATGTTAGTCACTAGAGGAGCTTTTTAAAAAATAAAAACAAAAACAAAGAAACAAACTCTCTTTTGACTGTTATTTCCAGACCGTATTCTCAGCGGTGTCTAAATTGAGCTCATATACATTCTAAATAAGGAATTTTAAATTAGTGCGTATTAAGTCACAGAAATCGTTGAGTTGAGCCAATATGGACTTTTTGAGATAATTAATGATTCAAATTCAATTTGATTACTTCATTCAGAGGAATTGCTTGTACAATGCAGGGGATTGGTGGCTTTATAAACCTTGCTGCAGGAATGACAGCATGGGTTTAGTTTTTATTCTGGATTAATGTGTGCTTTCCAAACATCAGAACAGATTTCATCCTAAAGGGAACAGACACATGGGAAAGATGATCCCTTGGTGCATGCAGTGCATACCATGCGAGGCGCATGAGACACATGAATCAGCCAGAACATTAAAACCACCTGCCTAATATTGTGTTGCTACCCATTTCCCCACCAAAACAAGCTCAAAATCCAGGATCAGAATGAACATTTTCAGCAATATGTGCTACAGTAGCTCTTCTGTGGGATCAGACAACACAGGGCTAATCTTTGCTCTCCATGCACATTAGTTAGCCTTGGGCTGGGTTATATTTTGATTTCATACATTCAATATTCTCTCCAGTTTCCCCCTCAACTTCAGAAAAATACGTGTTATTTGGGTGCTTCTTCTTCTCTAACAACATCAGCAGCCTCTTGCAAATATTAACATCCCGCATCCTGACAACAGCTTGCAGGAAGGAAACTCCAGGCTAAAAAAGCAATTCATCAACTGCTAATTATGTACTTATGTAAAGATATCTATAAATAGGCCTACATACCAAGCTAGTACAGCTGTTGTTATGAAAGTCAATATTGGCCTATTTCAAGACAATTTTACTTTAATCTGAAAACAGTCATATCAGTGAGGCCCCGCTGATGACACGGCCTCATCAGGCTGCTCCAGTCAAGATGCCTCAGTGTCTGCATGTGACTCATCCTCCACTCATCTCCTGCAGAGCAGTTGTCTGGATCTGGATACAAGCAGCAGATTGCAGAACTTTGCAACAAGATGCTACTTCCCGTGTTTTCATGAAAGTAAGAAAGAGAACGGGAAACAGAGCAGCTGTTCCTTTATGTCGAGAGGAGCCAGGTGGAGGTTTTGTAGGCGGATCCAAGAGTAAGGGGATATTCCACAGTAGATCCGGAACTCACTGGAGGGATTACATATCCCATCTGACCTGGGAAAGCCTCGAAATATCCCAGGATGAGCTGGAGAACATGTCTGGGGACATGAACTTCTAGTAGTAAGTTTTGACGAGCGACAAAGAAGATCCCCTTTAGAAATAAGAGGGGCTCTAGATAAGGGGGCAGATGAATGTTTTTCTGAATGAACAAATTACTGAATACATACGTGAACTACTTGATGGTTTTTCACAAAATATGGGTAAAGCGAACTTGGAGTAGGCTGGCCATGTCAAAAAGGGGCCAGTTGAGGTAACTCAAATCAAGGAGGATCTCTCAGCGAGCCACCACTTTTTCTTTTTCTTTCATTTAACTTTTACGTAAGCATCTCTTTTGCGGGGGTGAACTGGCCAATAAAGAAGCAGCACACATCATAATTGACACACAAAAAAACAACACAATGCAGAATTATAATAAATATGGGCAAAGGTGGTAATAAAAACAAATACACAATGCTGTCACATTTTAAATGGCATGTAGTGATATTAGAATCAAGTAAAAAGAACTAATGAAGTGCAACCACACTGTCCAATTGTCTCACATTCAAGATTCTTTAAAATCCCAGCAAAACAGCTCCTGGAAATTACATCTGGCAGTTTAATGTCCATTTGGCTTGTGTTCCAAGCAGATGCAGCAGTCACCTTAAATCAGTAGTTGATAAGAATTTCGGCCTCTGAGCAAATAAGTATTCAGGTAGCAGGGGACCAACCCACTAAGAGTTTTATACTGTAGATAAACAGGCAGTGCCACCATATAAAGACGGCCAGCCAGCTGTCGCATATAAAGTTTTTCAAGTGGTTTGCATCCAGTGACACATCTTAAGGCACAGTGACGAACGGCGTCTAGAAACCGCAAACACAGAGCAGATATACTTCACTATAGTCAAAACAGAGGCAAGGAAGTTGACAAAACAAGATGTTTCCTTGCTCTGATTGAAAAACAGGATTTAGTCGTAGTCGTAACTCCTGTAGAAGAAGCCAAACAAGCGGTGAGCAAAAGATTTCTTTGAGTTGAAATGTTAAAATATTGGGGAGATTTTGTGGGGATGAACTTGAGTATGAGAAGAGCAGGAGTTTAGTTTTATCTGTATTTAAATGCAGTTTTAGTTTTTGCAGATGTGACCGAGAAGTATTGAAGGTAGACTGAAAAAATTCAGAGGTCTGAGTAACTGATGGAGCACAACAAAAAACAATGGTGTCATCAGTATAAAGATGGTACTAAACACTTTTTCACACAGCTTTTCAATAAAAAAAGATAATAGTATAGGTCTCAACAACGAACTTTGGGGAACGCCCTTTGACACGGTTAAAGAAGAAGTGGATCCATCCACCGGAACACTTTGGGTTCTTGCAGACTGATGTTCACAAAATTACATATACATATATCTAATCTGACCTGGGGATCCCCAAGATGAGCTGGAAATAATTTTTGGGTAGAGAAACATTTGTAATACCTTGCAAGGCCTGCTGGGATTCCGACCCTATCCCGGATAAGTTGATGAAAATGGATGGATATTATAAAAACTAAGGTATGGTCAGAAATGACCACCATGAATCTTTCATTATATGGAGTGAATGTAAATAAATAGGAAATGTTGTAATTTTTCAAACAGTTAAATTAGCAGCGGTCAGACGATTTCTATTAAAAAAATGCGTTATCAAAGGGGGAACCTATGACTTCGCTTTTCAGAATCTATTTTGAGACATACGACGAGCGGTAGCTCAGTTTCAAGCACAGCATCTGAGACCACAAGAACCCTTCATCCCGGCAGCCTGCTGTGTGAACACCGGTCTGCTGCCGCCGCTGTCGACCGACAGCTAGAGGCATCCGAGAAAAGGTCAAGATCCTTGTACGACCAGAGCACTTCAGACAGCGGAATCCCTCATGGTGATGGTTTTAAGGAGGAGGAAGACTCTGTTTAGACAACCGCTGTTCGGAGGGAAGCTGAAAAGATATGAAAGAGACTTTGTGGGAGATGATCCCGTTGGTCAGTTTAGTCTCTGCTGCCGACTGTCACTCTTGTTAAAACATGCTGCAGCAACGACGCGCGCTAGCGCTGCGAAGAAATCAACCCGGCAGGTCAAGAATGGAATTATAATAAGGTAAGCCATTATTAAAACAAATGCACATTTTATATGTTACATAAAGTGATGCATCCTGTGGCACCAGTCTGTGCAGCAGATGCATATAATAATCTGTAACCAGGCCCACGCTTTCAACCCTGACAGGAAGGTTAGTCCCCCCCCACCCAAAAAAAAAGCCCTCAATCTCCTGCATTTGTACAAGCAAATCTCCCTGATTGAATTTCTCAAATAAAAGTGTGACTCATTAATAATCTCAAGAAATTTGAGGGAGTATTAAATATATGGCATAAAGAAAATTGAGGATTGAGATTTTAGTCTGTAATGGTAGATTTTAGAGATTTTTTTAGTCCAACTACATCAGAGAATGATCTTTTCTTTTTTTTAAATTTTTGCATTTCTGGGCATCTGTCGATGCACAGTCGCTCCGGGCATCCACCCATGCGCAAAAAATGGATGTGATGGAGCAGTTTGCTCTGGGGCGGGTTTTTTTTTCTCTAGGCCTCCATCCTCACAATGTAGCGACTAAAACCATCAGTACCACCATTGATGGAGATGCCGTACGGCTTCAGCTCGTCATACCAATCCATTTTTCGACTTTATTCTCGACATTTGTGCAATGTCATGCAACATCTCTACTTTATTTTAAGGATTCAAAATTTCTTCTCAAAATGAAAAAAATAAATAATTTAAAAAAATTACGCTATGGCCTAATATTCCTTCAAACAAACATTCAATACTGACTCTACCTAACTATTTCTATGAAGTCAGCAACAAGCTCAGAGATCAGAACCCACACTGACTCAATAATGAAAACAAATAATGTTAACGAGTTTTTCTGAGCTCAGAAATAAAACAAGACAAATTTGCTGCCGTCTCATATGAGCGAAATTACGACAAAATCGGACTTGGTAGCTTGTTTAGGAAGGTAAAGACGTAGATTCATACGAGCCAATTTGGACATAATAAGACATATGGTTGGAAAGTGAAGAAAAATGGTCAAAAAACTGTTTATTTTTTTGCAAAAAAGCCAGCTAGTGAGTGAAATACGAACAATAATAGTAAAATATGACAAATGCAAGTTATAGCTCCTTGAGACGGTTCATATATACTAAATTTGTACTAAATTGGACCAACGGCCACTCCCCTAGTGAGTAAAATATGAACGATTACAGTAAAACATGAGCTGTACAAGATACATCCGCGTCAAGTCAATTCATATGATCCAGGTTTGGACTAAATGGAACCAACAGTAGAAGAATTTATAGCGAGAAAACGGTTTGAGATCTATGAGGGTCTATGAGGGTCTAAAACTTGAGAATGATGAATGAAATAGGTTTTGAGTCATCACCCCGCTGCAGATTTTAATAATAATACATGATTAAACAACAGTCTGTATTTTAAAGGCATCTATCTGTGACAGATACGGATTTCTGTACGGATCGTAAAAATGCATTGTTCTGCTCCCGATGTTTTTTTCTCCACCTTTCGTTTGTTTATGAGTTTCACCGAGCCGTCAATGGTTTTATAGAGCCGTGGTGGGTGGCACATTACAACGCATCGTACCACTGCTGTTTTGCATTCTGTCATTAGCTGGGCATAAACAGCTGCAGTTTTGCAATTTCATAATGCTGAGTGAAGGAAATTAATTCCAACAGCTATGGGGCCATTACAGAAGTGATTAAATATTTTCACATTGGTCTGGCCTTGAATCTGTGGAATATTTAAAAAGGTTTGTTTAATAGTATTACTTCAATTTTCAGTACCAAGATAAACATTTTTAATCAGTTTTAGAGAAACCAATACATTATGAAAGTCCTAGTGTAGGATTAAGATTTATTTTTCCCACTCTCATACAAACACACACACATATTCACACATTTACATTTGTACAACAAACCAATGTTTACATGTATATATAAACATAAACAAAACTTCTTTTAACCGAAAAGGACGCTGGATTTTGGATTTAAAACGCATTCACTTGCAGAAGTGTGAATTTGAGCGTATGGGTACGAGTCACCAGCTCATCACAACATACATGCAAACTCTGAGTCCTATCGCTGTCAGATAACATTTCTAACCATTGCATCACCATCCTGCAAAAATAGCTTTAGCTGTCAACCTTCAGGAGAAGAACAAATGGAGTTTCTACAAGGTTTTTACAGTCGCCTGGAAACGGACATACAGAACACTGCTGTAGAGATTTTTAAATATGTCTATCTAAAGTGACTTCAACACTTGACACTGATTTGTGTGTACTTGCAGGGTGAGCTAGGTTGGGTTCTGTTGGTTGGTCTGGAACTTCACCACTAGATGCCGCTAAATCCTGCATGACAGACTTCTTAAAGTCACATCTTTAAACTCATTATTATACAAAGACATTCTCGGATTCTTGTTGAGTGACTTTAAATATTGTTGAATGTAATGTTTTATTTGATTCTACTTCATATATTTATTGCTCCATTCTTATATGTTTTTCCTTTTGTCTGTCTACATTTGGGTCCAGACTCAGAACGAAATGTCACGCCTATCTACATTTGGGTCCAAACTATGAATAAAATGCAACAGTCACTATGTCAAAGGAATTGGGAGACTTATATAATAAATGACTTGTTGCCTCATTCCCCAAAAACAAGACTTACCAAGAACTGAGAATCAATCATTATTCAATAAGTTGTTATTACAAATCCATAGAAGTCATGTTCTTAAATCAGCCACTGTTCGTTGCTGTAATAAAGATTCCTTTTCAGCGTCGATAACCTCCTTTCCAGCCTTGCTTTTTATTATTCCGACAGCCCATCATGATGTGATCCATAATAGACCAAAGCTAAAGCTGCTGATAGCAGAAACCCCCCTCTGAGATTCATTCAAATATAAGATAAAGCATCTAACCGAATCGCTAATAAATTGCCATGCTTTAAAGTGGCGAAAGAAACACACAGAGCTGGGAGATCTAGACGTGTCAATGTTATGGTGGTTATATATAAAAACTCTTATCATATTCACTCTGCCAACCAATAATGAAAGACTCAATATCCTCCACATTGTCTGAGCGCGAGCGGTGCAGAAAGCAAAGCAGTGGAGACATTTTGATGAGATAAACAAAGTCATCGATTATCCGATGGGTAACAGGATTATTTCTGTGGCAATCGATCCGGTGAGATTTTACAGTCTGGACCAAAGTGTTGGACCAACTAACTGGAATTCCAGTAAAAAGTTTTTGAAATTGTAAATAGAATTAGAGGATCAGTAATAAAAGTGAATTGTGCCCACAGCTACATTCCAATATCAGCCATCTCTACACTCATAAAAAAAGGAAACTGACTTGCGACACACACAAAAAAGAAAGTCTTGTGCAATGTTTTTACTTCAATATGAAACAATTATTCTGGTTAAACATAATGTACTTAAGTTGGATCACTGCATATTATTTGGGTAAGTTCAACTCAATTAGTTGGATTTGTTTCAACTTAAAATATTGGGTTAGCTCAACTTAGTTACTTGGAATATGTCAAATTATATTGGTCCAACTTATTTACAACTTGCAGTGATAAAATTACCGAGCTAAATATAATTAACAAACGGTTTGTTGCTGAAATGGGTTGGGTCAATATCATTTATGACGCTTGATTGAACATTGTTACTTGGATTAGCTCCAACTAAATGTATTAGGTTTGGTCCAACTAATGTTGCAGTCTTAATATTACTCTTTTAATTGCCTTCTTCTAGTTTATCTAACCCAAATAAATTAAGTTGGCCCAACAAAATTGCTTTGTGCTGAAAAAAAAACACCATTCAACCAGGTAAGATACTCTCATTGATTGAATTATATAAATTCAAAGAACATTTGCGGAGTGCGAACAATGTGAACAGGAACAGAAATCCTAAACGACCCCCTTGAATACACCCTATTGAATAAAGTTGTGCCTAAGTTGAGTCAACCACAATTAACTAAGTTGCAACTAATATAATTATGTAAGTTGAACGAACCCTAATAGAATAAAGTGGACCTAATCCAATTAACTACGCTGTATCATCTCCAAATACTTAACTCGGAATTTATTGAAGTAATAAAGATGAATCATCCTTAATAAAACAAGTTGGACCTGATCTATGTAATGTAGTTGAATCCACCCCAGTAAAATAAGTCGGACCTTATCTACTTAACTAAATTGAATCAATCCTAATAAAATAAGTTGAACCTTATCTACATATCTAAGTTGAATTCCCCTTGATAAATCAAACTGACCTAATCCAAATACAATAATAATAATACTAATACATTTAATTTATAATGCACTTTACATTTGCATCAAATCTCAAAGTGAAGTAAAAAAAAAGATAAAAGCATCAACAAAAAATATAATATTAACTATATAAAAACCTGACCAAAAAGCAGCAATGTTAATTAAAGTTATAGGTTCTGCTAAAGAGGAAAGCTTTAACACCTTTTTTAAATTTGTCAGTCGTCTGTGGAGCCCTCAGATGGTCAGGGAGGGCATTCCACAGACGAGGGGCAGCAGAACAGAAGGCCCGATCACCAAGAACATTAGGTAAGATAAACACAATTGCCTAACACTGAAAGAAAGAAAGAAGAAATTCTCTCCATAACTTCTTTAAGTTCATAAGTTCAAGAGTTTTTTGGTTGTTTTTATTATTTTGAGTGAACTGATGCTCGGTAGAACAGCTTTACAGGGTGTGATATGCTTGAAAGGACTACATTAGAGGTTGCGATGCCATCTGTGCTACTGTATGAGGCAAAAAACAAAATTCTCTGAGCTTAATGAATACCAAGCAAGTTTCAATGATGCCTGGAAAAAAGATATGTCTCTGATATAGAGATATTTTTCTCTCTCCATTTGCATTCTGTTGTAAGCAGTGTCCAGCCAATCTCTCCTCTTGTTCTGTTTCTCCTCCGGTCCACAAAATTTGCAGCTATTAAATTAAACACAAACATTCATTGCGAGCATTGCTGCTTCATGGAAATGATCACATTAGATAAGCTGCATTGCCTGAAGTCAAAATATGTACGTCGGTTTAGTCCAGTGCTACCATAATGTAAATGAGAGACTCAGGGAAAATTAGGCAATTATGGGGGGTAATTATGGGCGAATATGCAACAGCTGTCACAAAACCGATGTTAGCGTTTTGTGACAAACATGGCAAAAAATATTTGGGTTACGAGGATTTAAATGCTGAGTACGCGAGGCAAAACGAGATAAAATGTGCATCACTAGCGTCCCCTAGTGATGGAAATGATCAATGCAACAAAACATATGATTGTGAGCACAAACAGCAAATTTAGAGATATTAATATGTGCCAATATTAGACGACAGATGTGGCATTGAAGAGGACCCCAGAGGTAAAGCATAGGGACTATTAACATCAAAAGGTCCTATTGCACAATCACAAATTACATTTTTAATAATCGGAAGGAAGACAATTTCTAGAAGGATGGCCGATTTCATTATTGTGTTTTATGGAAAATAGTAAAAATGTTACCTGTGTTTACGCCTGTCAATTTCAGCCAAGCTTGGATAACAGTTTTTTACAATCATAATTAACATCATTTAAATTTAAGACCTAATTAATCCCAATTCTTATAACATATTAGGGCTCCATTCAAAAAAAAAGTTCAAAATATGAGCGTAAATCTCATTGTGGATCCGTCATCACCAGCGGCAGTGCACATCCTTTGTTTTCACATGATAACCCTATTCTTTTCAAATGCTTGCCACCATATACCTCAGTGCGAGGAAGAACTGCATTCATTTGGGAAAAAGGTGGTTGTATATTTCCAATACTATAGGTAGCTTTATCTCCATAATCCGGGGCAATATTTGTCAACGCTTCTTCTGATTTGGTCCAAATTTGGTGCATATGAATCAACTTGATGGGAGACCTATCTTGAAAATATTGTCTTTTCCTCTAATCGTTTAGACTTTACTCACTAGAGGGAGCAGTTTTTAAGTTTCTTTTGTAAAACAGGAGACGACGTCTTTATTCTTGTAATAGTATGACTTTTTTTTTATTCTTCCATTTGAAGTATGGAAGAATAAAGAATTGAGTTGACGTAAGGATTTTGAACGTCACGGCAACTCAATTTCTTCTGAATAGCGCAAAATCAAAAGCCAAGTCAGGCACTTTTCCTGAAGACAAGTCTGGACCAGATTCTTTATTCTACAAAGTCTTGACTCCCACATGAGAAAGTAAGCGGACCCGATTCAAGTTGGGCAGCATCCTGACCGGTTGGGTTTGAAGTAGAAATCATATCCATATAGTGTCTACATGAAAAATTAAGATATTCCCAAATATAGCCTTATTTAACGACTGGGAATTTTTGAAGGAATCTTAAGTTTACTAGGCTACTTTGAAGGGAAGTTTTTCCCTGATGGTATCACAAGACAAAACGCAGCTTAAATCATTAGAGCCGGTAAGTAAATGTCATTGAAAACATTCAGCGATCTCTAACTGTAATAAATTGTAGGCTTTCCGATGATTTAATTCGATTTGCAGAACTCTGTGTGTTCAGGCAACTCTTTCTTCTCTCAGGCTTCCATCAGAACCAGCAGGAACCTTTTCTGAGGGATCAGACAACAGAGGCCAGCCTTCCCTCTCCACCGTTCGTACTCATGACCCTGTAACCGGTTCACCAGTTGTCCTTGCTTAGATCCTTTAGGCAGTCACTAACCACTGCAGACCAGGAACCCCCAACAAGACCTGTGACGCAGGAGATGTTCTGATCCAGTTTTATCTAACTGGACCTTGTTAAAGACGCTCACATTCTTATGTTTGTCCAGTTTTCCTGCATCCATCACATCAGCCTCAGGACAAAATGTTCACTTGCTGCCTAGTATATTCAACCCACGTTCACCTTCCATTGTAAGAAAACAATCAACATAATTAACTTCTAGATTTTTGACGTATCATCTGACGAAGAAACAGCTGTTTCTCCACTGTTAATTATGTGTGCGTACATCTCTCTAAATATATCCATTCGTTCAGCTGTAAGTGCTTCTGAATGTTAACATATACTAGCCTTGCTCAATATCCTATAGCTTTAATCTGCAGCAGCCAGATCAGTGTAACCCCTCTAATGACTCGGCCTCATCAAGCTGCTCCACTCAAGACGCCTCACTGTCTGCATGAGAATCATCCTCCACCCGTCTCCTACAGGACAGTTATATAAACAAGGTGCATCACTTTACATAAATATCCTACAAATTAACATCCAGAGCCGGCTTGCCCCCCGTCTCTTCCCATCCCTACCTCACTCTCCTCCCGCCTTTCATGCCCCTCTTTGCACCGAGGAGACGGGAGGGCTGTACTTTGCCGAATTCAAATAAAGAAATGGAGAAGTAAACAGAGGAGCGGCGAGGGAGGCATGAAGGGCAGGCAGGAGGGAGGGCTGGATGGAATGCCGCTGCTGGTTGGTGCTGCTAATGATGAGGAAAATGGAGGGTCATGTGGGATCCATGGCTGGATGGAGAGAGGGGGAGTCGGTGTAGTCAAGATCATTGAGTGGTGGGAAGATCATTTGTGCATGTGTGCATCCTGCTGCCGTGTTTTTTATCTACCTGCTCAAGCCGTATGTGTTGACATGTGTTTATATTGCACTGTGGCAGAACGCGCCTTCACTTGTTTGAGTCAAACCAGGTTATCCTGTGTGTGTCGGTGTGAGTGTGCATGAGTGTGTGTGTGTGTGCATTTAGGAGGAGTGAAGGGGGCGGCAGTCAAGTGATTAATGCGTCAGAGACGCAGCTGTGTCCTGGGCTCACTCGTTTGGAAATATCTTTCATGGAAGAAAGACGGAGCAGGAGAAGGCGAAAGGGGGCTGTTGTTTTTTGGAGGGGGGGGGGATGCTTCTACATCCCTTGCCAGATAAACAAAAGCTGAGAGCCTATAGTAGAGAGGGGAAATGGAGGAGGGAGTTAGAGGGCACTGCATCCTCCTGCAGCATCCTCCTGTCCTCTATCACAAAAAGATTCATTCATTACTCTTTAAGGCATCAGTGTGTTTCCAGCTCCTGGTCACCGTGTGAGATGAGATCCTGTCTGATGAATAAAAGAAGGACTAAGGGATAAGAACTCATGTTATGGCTAGGATTGCATAACGATGACATTTTACTTCAATTTCACATTCTTCCTCTGCCTATTTCATGTCACTGTTATGGTTCAAGTCTAATGACAGTTTGATAATACAACTAGGCCTAGGTAAAGACCCCGCCCCCTGCGTTGTACAGGCAGTACCTCTGATTGAACCCCTCAAATTTAATGGGATTTCATTCAGTACATATTTACTCCACCTAAATATTTCTATGAAGTCAGCAACAAGCTGATAAGATCCCATAGCGACTCAGTAATGAAAAGAAATACAGTTAAATTATTTTTTTTACTAGTTTGGTAATTAAACAAGACATATTCAAATTGTGTCAACTCATATGAGCAAAATTTAAATACAACCGGAGTTACTGTTGGGAAGTTATTCCAAAAAATAATATTTATATTGTAATTATACAATTACAGTATATTATGAAAACTATTAGAATAATATAGTAGGTTAGATTTCCTTCAGACGATTCATATGCACCAAATTTGGATTAAATCGGCCCAATGTCAGGAAGTTATGTCGGGAAATTCAAGATTCGAGATTAACTTTATTGTCATTAAGACTATCCACCATACTTGTACACCGCAGAACATGATTGAGTTGCATTTGGCTCCATACACAAAATAAAGAAAAACAAAAAAAAAACAGGCAATGAGAATAATAGATTAAAAACAGACTAAAATAATATATAAAAAATCTGCTGTGTTTTTCATTAAACAAGCTCCCATAGTGAGTAAAATATGAAGGATGAGAAACATGAACAAGTATAGTAAAGTATAGAAAACATTATGATAAAATAGTCAAATATACAAAATAGATCTCAAGGTGATTCGTATGGTCACATTTTGGCCAGAAAACCGTGATTACGGAGATAAATCTCCCCTTGTGGCAGAAATACGCAACTGACTCCTTGTACTAAGATCTATGGGGCTATAAAGCGATGATGATTTCATAATATATCCGTCGTTCAGGGATATAAATACTCCTCATGAAGAGGAAGAGACATTTATGGCATTGGCATTTCTGTGTTTAGACTCCTGTCTGTTCATCCAGGGGATTTAAAACGGCTGCCAACAGATGGCCACACCGCCGAGAGGAGAAAGCACTCGGATCATGGTTCCGGGAAACGGCGAGATCTTTCCAAGCAGCGTACGAGCCAAGGAGAAAATGCAGCCGGCAGCAGAGCGAGGACTCAGACAGGGTCATGTTTGCCATGTCGTCTATTCCCCGTAGAAGAGCGACTGTGCCACATACTGCTAAAAAAGTTCCTGCTGGTTCTTTTGGCGTGAAGAAGGGAACCTACGCATTATCCAGTAGGTGGTTTTAATGTTATGGCCCCTTAGGTGGGGACATAAAAAGTCGAGAGAATTGTTGACATCTTTGCAACATATTCTGAAGTACTTTTTCATAATTTCAACGAATGTCAAAGTAACATTTTCTGGTATCACTTTTGATTTAGTGAAGTTGAAAGTGTTAAGTATTGTGTTTTTAGGAAGAGATATTATAACTAAAGTCTGGAGACATTGTTCACATTACTGAAGAGGACTGTCAGTACCAAGATACCCGTGCTTTTACTTTCAGAATTTCAAATAAAACCCTTTGACTGCCGGGACTGGATTTCTCCAAAGATCATTTAGCTCCACTACCAGTTATGTTTCTGACGGATTGTAACATCTGACATGGATGCCTGTCTTTGCGGATTCGTAGTGCCGTATCATAGACGGCAACTTAATGAGCTGCGCCTGAAGTCAGGAATGTAGGCAGTTCAGTTCTAGAACTGAACACTGTTCAATCAATTGGTTCAGAAAACTGCCAGGAAAACATCATCTGACGAAGGATGAAGGTCGATAAAACAGAGATCTTAAAGCCGCCCTCAGACCCCTGGAGGTGTAAGATCCCAACCAGTTTTCAAATCGGGTTTGCAGAAACTACACGGATTGTCTTCTCTCTAATCTCCGGCACGCTGACAGCAGGAGTATGAGGATAGCGAAAACACTACAAGGATATTTTTAGGAAGTCAATAGGGGGAATGCACGTCCTTATGTCATGTCCTGAGGATGCAGGTTGAGGCGGTGCAACAACTTATGATGGTTCCGCTTTACAGTGAGAAAACAAAAAAAGCAGAAGCCAGGTCAGGTGACCAAGTCAATGGAGACTTTTTCAAGAAGAGATCGGTCTTCCCCAACACCAAACAAAACTGTGGAGCAGCGCTGTTCCGATGTGTCATTAGTGAGATGGACAGTGATCCAGAATAGAGTCCAGGTTCTGCGGACAAAAGAGGTGAAATGTGTTCCAGAGCAGCGGCAGCGTCTGGTGTGACGTGAATGTATGCATCAAGCAGGGCTTTCGAAAAAATGGATTGATGCGAATATGAACATATTAACAGTAGATTTTCTTCTGGGTGTTGAGTCGCGGATATCTTACATCACCAAATAAATCACATCTCCAACCTTCCTTTCCACCGTTTACACACATCTGCTACTACCTCCAAGGCAATCCCAGAGGCGGGCCGACTCAGATCCAGCAGAACCATCATATGCTTATGGAAGATAGCTGATAGCCTAACCTGGTAGGCTATCTTCTGTCATCAGACAGAATGGTGCCAAACAGAACACAAGGAAAGACTCCAGAAACAGGTGGAGCAAAAGGAATATTTGCATTTCCCTATCAGGACCTTGTGAGGATTTGCTGGGCTGATAGGGAGTTCTTAAAACCACTTTCAGCTCAGACAATGTCATTGTTTTTGGGCCCACATCAGACTGGAGTGGTCAATGCTGTTTACACATTTGAGGCACCCGTCCGGATCTTGCAACAAGTTGACAAACTGACCTCACCAAGCCGTCTAGAATTTCAAATGCAAATGAGAAAGATTGTTTCCAGGCCGGGCCTCCATGCTAGTGTGGAAAACGCAGAGTTGTGATGTATACCGTGAGCAGAAATGAGGGATTTTGTGCCAGGCCTGATTCCACAGAAAACAATTACTGGTGGGGTCCTGTGAAAATACATTGGCCATTGTGTTGGATCTTCAAACAGAGTGAAAGTTAAAAAAAAGATGAAACACACTGATGCTCTGGATTAAATTATAATCCAGAGTTCAAAAGTATTTGCCCGCTTAGAAACTACATCCAAAAAACTATCAAACCACATTCATCTTTGGTTTCTACCTGGAGTAGACCCACCCAGGCCTGATTACTTCTAGCTCTGTCAATCACATCACCACTTCAATAGATAATCTTCAAAGGCAGGAAGTTTGCTCATAGGTCTCACCAGTAGGACACTATGCCAACATCAAAATAAATTCCAGAGGAGATGGGGGAGAAGATGGGGTCAGTCTGGGAACAGACATAAAGCTATGTCTATGGTTCTCCTACTCCAAAGATCCACAGTTAGACACATGATCTACAAAAGAAAGAGACTCCGAAAAATAATGAATTTTCTCAGATGTGGCCAACCTTTGAAAATTCGGATGAAGGTTCATTCAGTAAGTCACAAAAGATCCATGGAACTCCAGACCTCCGTAAAGGTCCGAGTTCATAGCTTCACTATTCAACCGAGACAGGGAAAAGAACGGCTACAGGAAGAATGGGTCTCAATTCTACAAAAAGACTGATCTCAAGTTATCTAAAGTGTTTGGTTGTAGTTGTTTCTGCTAAATTTGACCCAACTAGCTATTCTAAGTTCAGGAGGATGAATATTGTAGGTGTTTTCTATTTATATGATGGATGCAGTGTTTAGAGTTTTATTTCCAAAAGGGAACAGGGAATGACAAAAATGAAAGGGGGTGGTGTAAGAAGAAAAACATTTGCGACACCAATCCATCATATCGCAGAGTGTTGTTGGTCATGGAACAGCCTAGTGCTGGTATCACAAAATAAGCGAGGTGTTGCATCTGGGACTCCCGAAAGCTCTCAGGCCTGGCAGCTAAACTCAATAACAACACAGCGTGAGCGATGGGTAACCGCTAAAAGATAATACTGTACTGTAGATGTTGTGTATAAGAATAAAAATGGTAATGATGATTAAAAAAAAGATAAAAGTCGATAAGACACTGAAAGTAGCACTTTTCTATATTTACTAGTTATACTTGAGGACAGACTGGGAAAGAAATGACATTTGGCAAGCTGCGGAGACGATGTTAATGATGGAAGGAAAAATGTCAGTGGGCGTGTTGTTTTTGTGCAAACATGCATTATCAAAACCATTTATTTAGACACTGCTATGACTGTTCACTAAACTGGCTGCCGCTTTGCTCTGCCAGCTGAAAAAGATGTTTCAGAACTCAGCGATGAGTGCTTTTTGATTGCCAAAGGTCCACAGAGGAATTCAGAATAAGACCAAAAAGTTTGGAGTGGTGCCATCAGGGTCCTCCAGTGGGTTTACAATAAAGGAAGAGAGTAGGAAGCACTCAGAGCGCCCATACCGCCGCCAAGTCACTAAATCCTCATTACCGGAGAGTATATTCTAGGCTGGATGGAAAGGAAATCCACAAAAAAAAAAACATGAAGGTGATGCGTATGGAATCATCCCCATGAGGAGATCATCAATTAGCTCAAACATTATGGTGACACTGAAGGTATTGCTTTACGCCGATCAAACCAATCCCTAATTTAAGGCTCTATTTTTTCTCATTTCTCAGTAATTTTCTCCAAGCTCGTCTGCATTGTGTTGCATTTAAGGTGAGAGAAAGTGCGCTCTATATTCACATAGTAAAATACCACCACATTTTTTTGATGAAGAAGTTGAATGATCTTCAAGTCCACCACTAATTAGTAGATGGTACCACCGGTTGCGGTTCGTGTCCATGGTGTTCTGTCCGAACCTACAACCCTGACTACTGGTGCATCCCATGGTTGTGTCCCCTCACCTGTCCTTCTCAACTTATTCACCAAAGAGTGTAGAAGTAATAACCCAAAAAACTATGTGATTAAATTCTCAGAAGACTCGAGCATCATAACGACCCGTCTGACTATCACTCCGAGATAAAAAGGTTTGTAAAGCCTTTTGATGACGACTACCTTACTCTAAATGTTAAAAAGACGGAGGAGATGGTGTTTAACCCACAGGCCTGTGGTCATCCACCATCAACCATCTCACAGCTTTCATATATTATTTATATTTTAGCCTTTTAATCGATAATTCGATATTCTGGAACAGACATGTGGACAGTCTCTAACGAAAATAATGGGCTGAATTTTGTGCGACCATGACTGCATGGTGTGGATAAAAAAAATGATGTTGGTCCTTTACATGGCGTTCTGCGAGAGCCTCATCAGATCCGGTGTCACAGTATGGTTTGGCAACCTTTCGGTTCAAATGAAGTCGAAATTGGTCCAACGGATGCAAACGGCTTAAAATCTTTCTAATAGCGTAATTATCACAAATCTTCTGCTTTTATAAGTCCTTCACCTTTAATTAATTGGTTTTGTCTGATTGAAAATATTTAACACCTTTTTTTTTTATCCCTGTGTCAATAAAACTTTCGAAAAGCGGCAAATAAGAGTATTGATGATGAGATGTTTGATACGAATGAAATGCTGTATTTTATGGTTTCAGCATGGGTGAAAAGCCCAAGACATTAAAGTTTAATTTTACAAGGTATTCTGATTACTTCACAACAACAAACAACCTTTGATTTAATAGGACAAATGATTTAGTCATCCTAAAAAGACATTCCGCTGCCAAATTGCACATTATTCCACTTGCTAATCAAAGAGGGAATATTTAATGCAGCCACTCATTGTAGATATCAAGATCATCTCAGAAGACACGCCCCTTTAACCTCATTTAACATAAGCAAAACTAATCAGCGTCCTCTTTAGATCGCTTTGGATCGCCTCGAGGAAAACTCGCCACTCTTTCTCTTATCTATTTCCTCTTGTTAGAGCAAATTATCTTCTATTTAGCAAGAAAGCAGCGTCATCGTTGAGTTATCATGAACACATACTGCGGAGGATACCGTAAAGCTGTTCAGAGCAGCTTGCGTCCACAATCTGGCTACCATCAGCGCGGTGTCGACTCGCTATCGCTTAAAATTCATGCTAATCAGTAGTTTGTCACATCAGGTGGTGACAGTGGGCAGTAAAACAAAACCCTACGCATCTGGAAATGTCAAGGATAATTATCTTAACAGGTGATGGCATTAAATCTTTTCATGCATTACGTCAAATTAATTAGAGAAGAGTGAGGCTAAAACAGGCTAAAACAGCTGCCTGGTTTTCTTTAATGAAGACGTGTCTGTGGTCAAACTTAATACAGATCAGAAAAGAGCGATCCTTTCTCCTACAAAGTACGCTTCGTCTTTTCTGTCACAGAAAAGATTTATTTTCTATGAAAAAAAGTGTTAATTAACTTATGGGTGCACTTCATCACCTTCTTCTGACTGCAGCCTTGGCAGGACTTTGTTAGGGTTATGTACAGATCATGGTTTGTTTTGAGACAGAATTTCAATTCTTTGTTTTGTCAAAGGGACTTTATTTTTTCTAATATCGTTTTTTTTTTTTTTATCTTCATTCAACCTTGAAAATGTCTCGTATTGATTAGAAATCCCTTAGAAGAGCAGCCATTGAAGGCAGCAGCACGTGAAAAACATACATACAGTGTATAGAGAGTATACAAAGAACTAGAAAAAACACTCAACCTCTGCACAGGGGCCACGACCTATTCTTAAAACCGACATTGTTCGTCATTTTCATGTTCCTTTCCAGTATAAAACATCAAAGGAACAAGGCGCATGAAGTTTTTCTTCATCACGTTCGGTACTGTTGTGCCTTTTCTTCGGATCATTTGAGAAACAGGAATTAACTTGAGGAATCTCAGTTAAAATAATTTAAATATATTCGATCTGACGGGAGCCTCAGCCCAGAATCTTTTAGAAAAGATACCCTCGCGCAGTTTTATGCGTATGAGGTCAGTGACATTGAACTGGGGAAATTCATCTATTTTTCTCTATTTCTTTTGCATTTTTTGGTTTTAGCTACAAACTTCAAGTTCGAGCCCGAGCCCGAGCAAGTTTAAATGTTTTAGGGTCCTTGAGCAAGACCACGTACCCAATATGAGCCATGGGTTCTTCAAAGAAGCTGCCCACAGCTCCATCAGAGATGGGTCAAAGGGAGAGAACTTGAATTTCCCTCGGACTAATTAAAGTATCTTTTCTTAATGTATAAGTTATTGGCAGCCACTATCTACCAACAACTCCAGTATCCATCTACAATCATAACGAGATTTACTCCTCAAGAGGTGTGTTGCATCATTTCCTGTTCCTCTCCCAGCCTCCAAGTGCCCAGAGATCAGAGGAACAAAGATATTAACAGTATAATGAGCCACAGTGTAGTAGAATGTAATAAATGCATCTGAAGGTATGGGTTGAATGACAGACAAGCACCTCAGGACTGAGGTGAAATAATTCACTCGCTGCACTATTATGATGCTTTGGGCAAAGTCCTGCTGGGGAACTCTCAAGTCATTCATGTGGATGTTACTTCAACACGTAGCTCCTACCTAAACACTGTTGCTGACCTTCATGGAAACTATAATCTCTAATGGCAGTGGTCTCCTTCAGCAGGATAATGCTTCTGGCCACATTGAAAAGATGATTCAGGAAGGGTTTGAGGTGTTCAAAGAATTGAGTTGGCCTTCAGATTCCACAGATCTCAATCCAATCTAGCATCTTTGGGACGTACTATACAAATAAATCAGATCCGTGGAGGTCACACCTTACAATTAACATGGTCTTTTTTCCATAGACCAAGCAGATACCAGCAAACCTTGAGAGCGCTGTGCTTTTTTTATGGTTTACAGACCTCTCTGTGTTCAGGGATGAGTCAAATGCAGATCATTTTAAAAATGTTGTAATGTATAAAACTGCATGTGATAAATAAAGTTTTCATTATCACTGAAATAGTTCCCTACACAATTTAGGCAAGTGGTTAATATGATACGGCTGACGGGTGGATCTCATCTTGATTATGATGAATTCCAGTTTTGGAAGTTCTTCTGTCTCTTGTCGACTGGTTGTTAAAATGTTGACTTTGGGTTGTTTCATCTGCAGCAGATATTTATTTATTCTATCTATCAAACTTCTTCAGAGCAGGAATTCGATCCGGAATTCATTACGTGAATGAAACAATGTGGCGACGGAAGTCAAAACAAGGTCTGCGTAATGAACGAAGTGCCTCCTCAGCTCACGGTGCGGCTCTAAGCATCCCAGCTATTGACAAAACGCAGATTGAAACGCATCGGACATGGGACTATTGACATTGCGATGGCAAAGACGTATCCTGTGGTAGGGAATGTTTTCCCGGCGCAGTGAGAGATGACCTTGCTGAATAGATGTTCCGAGGAAATGCTGATAGAGCTTCACTAGCTTGGTAAATTGAACCCGTGTTATAAAAGAAAAGCAAGCAGGTTGACAAGCAAACACTGTAAGCGTGTGATTGATTTATACATTAATCTGAGGGCTGCTGTGTGTGTGTGTGTTTGTGTGTGTGTGTGTGTGTGTGTTTGTGTGTGTGTGTGTGTGTATGTGTGTGTGTGTGTGTGTGTGTGTGTGTGTGTGTGTGTGTGTGTGTGTGTGTGTGTGTGTGTGTGTGTGTTTGAATAGCGTCTCTCTGTGCACATATGGATAACACGCCTCGTGTTTAAGTGCTTTCTCCCTCATCCCCACCTCCCTGCTCTAGTGTCTTCCATTCTATTGATTGACGTGCAGAACAAACACGGGTGACCCGGGCCACAGCGCAGACGTCTCGTCTGAGGTTGCGGGTAAACTAAACAAGCTCCTTAACATCAAGAGATATTTAACTTCTTCTCTCGGCTCCTTTCATGAACGGTCCATTTTAACCACAAGTTGTAGGAAAGGAAAGTAAGAGTTCCTCCCATATCATCCTAGATTGATCCATGATATATATGTGAGATATTTCTGGGAAACAGTGTTATTCGTAAAAAGCTCCCCCTATCGAGTAAAATACAAGCTAATATTTAAAACACAATGTTTATTTTATTGATCTCCTATAAAGTCGATCCATCTGCACCAACTTTGGAAAAAATCTAACCAATGCCTGATAATTTATGTGTCCGAAATTTAGAACCAATCACAAATCCAGGTCTTTCTCACACAACACAAGTTCTTTGTGGGTAAAAATTTTGAATTATCTATGAAGACAGCTTTTCAGTTATGACCAGAAAAAGTGACTTCCCCCCAGTGAGTAAAATATGAACTAGTAGTATAAAATAGAATATTTACAAGATGGTTCTCCATGAATCGATTCATATCGACAAATTTGGACTAAAATGGACCAGGGATTGAGAAATTATGGCCAAAAACTTTTGGACAAAGCCCCCCTCTCCTAGTGTTAGATATATACAACCGACCTTTCCAAAAATCACTCCAGTTTTTTCTCACACTAACGTCCATGTGGGTATGAAAGGTTGAAAATGATCGATGACATTGTTTTTGAGTTATCGCGTTAAAACAAGGGATTGCGGCGGACGCGACGATAGGGATTCCGTAATGTCCCTGACTTTTCGGGGATATAAAAATACTCAGCCCCACTCAGGTGCTGGTAAAACATGAGTTGTCCAAGTAGGTTGCCATTAAAAGGAACATTATGAATAATTGGGGCACGTAATGAATTCAAACGCTTCCACACAGGGCATGATTGCTCAACCACTGGGATGATAGCATTAAAATGTTATGCAATGGCCACATTAACTTTGTAGGAGGTCCAACTGTTTTGACCCGCTTGACCCTCCTGAACTATTTCCATTAGCAAATAACCCGGATATTGTTTTTCTCAATTCATACATCTATAATTAGGTCTACAAAATATCCTAAAAATTACGACAAATGCCATTGCCTCACTGACTCTCCTAATTATCCAGTTATGCTTATAGAGGTAATCGAAAGGATGTGTTAAACAGAACTCTCCACCATCATTACAGCGGAACGAAGCTCCACAGAACTTCCATCTATGAGTTCTATAAGTGACCATCCTGTCACTCCTAGGTTTCACAAATGTCCAAATGTCTTAAAATCCCGCCATCATCTTCTGACAGTGATAGTAGCCCCTGTTTACACAAAGATTGTGCAACAGAGTCACATTAGGTGGGATTACATGGACAGCCTAATTCCGAATAGACTTGGAAAAGACGCCTAATCGGAAAGAAAATGCTGCATCTAATTCCGAGAAAAAAAGGCCCTGTCCGAATGAGATTTCATTCCTTTGCAGTGAGGTGGTCTAAATGCTTTCGGAAAGCCTTTCCGATACGAAAAGCATGTCCCTGCTTTTCTATGTCCCTACGAAAAGCTGGATTGACTTTGAGAAAGGTTGGTTATAAATTTCTGACACTAGGGAGAACTTTATCTCCAAAAGTTTTTGAGTCATAATTTCTCAACAGTTATTCCGAGTTAGCTCAAATTTGGTGCGTATGAAACGACTCAAGGAGATTTATCATGAATATAATCATATTTTACTTTTTTAGGAAAAATACTGTGGACAGAATGAAACATTTAATGTGGGGAGGTCAATCAGGGGGATTTCTTGAACAACACAGGGGATTGGGGACTTTTCTGGGATATACCCTTGCTGTCCGGGGACGGCGGCATAGGTCTTGAACCTAGTAGGGTGATGAACCGTTGGTTAGCCGAATCGTCTTGGTGCTGAAAGAGATCTTTCATTGGTCTCAGCCGAGTCATCAGCCAACACCACCAGTGTACGAACTCAATTGGGTTAGGGGGGGTAATCTTCCTGATGTGCAGATACCATTTGATAAATTTCAAGAGTCTGAGTGCTAAATACTAGCTGACAGACTAATTATAGCAGATCATGTGTTGCAATAAACATTCATCTCTACTTCATTTGCTGTGTCTTCTGACTGAACTCTATTTACCTGATTCATTGAAATGATTTTTGGCAGAAAAGAGTAAATCCCACCAAGAAAAGTCCTAACGGATCTACTCATCCATTGCTAATTTCTAATCTGAAACTTTGAGGAATAAGAGAAAAGTGATTAAGACGCGTACGCATCATTGCCATCCCTGAATGTGCTGCATGGATCTAATGCTTACGTAAGTTCGCCTTATGAGCTTATCTGCCTTATATTAATCACTTTTGATTTCGGTTTTATCCTTTGCATTTTGGCAAACAATAAAAAGGCTCTTTTCTCAAAGAGAGAAAAAAATATAAAAATTCATCAAAAGCTAAAGCAGTTCCAAGAGCTGATTTCTATGAACTCAAGCCAAAAGAGGCTGTATGGAACTTTTATCAGACTATTCAATTGAATGCTAGTAAATTTTAAGTGCAAAGCAGCGATACGGACCGGCAACTATAAATATCAGGAGCATCAATAATGAAGTAACCTTTTGTAATATTCAAAAACAGAATTTCAAAGATATGAGATTCCAAACCTTGAAAGCCTTATTCTCCAAATATTGAGTAATGACTCTCTCTAACCGTGTGATGTACCGCAATCATTGGCAAACAGTTCAAAAGGGTAAGAGAGGAATATTTGGCAGCTTACACTTTCATTTGGAATGTCTACCGTTCCAGCACAACGCAATGGAATGCAACATAAACACAGTTCTGTGATCAACCTGAGAAGACAGCTTATTAGAGCGTCCCGAATTTCAGTGAGTCAAACATTCCTTTGGTTCTGACAGTTTGGGAAAAATAACAATGAAGAGATGAAACAGTGTGTTACTGCCGAGGATAAAAACGGGTGGCGCTGGTTTGGGTTCTCGCCTTAAAGTGGAATGGGATGATGATTGCAATTGGCAGAGCACGTCAGTGTGAGTTTCTGCCGCCGCTTTGTTGGCAATCGGCAGCAGAGTCCGCCGCCGCCGCCGCCGCGTGGTGGCATCAACATAGGTTTGTGACCGATAGATGGCCTGTGAAGGGCTGGGCTCCGTCCAATCGGCCCCAAGGGAGGATGTCTTGCTGCTCAATTCTAATTCATGTAAATATAAATAACTGTGGCTGGCACCCCTAATTGGATTAAAAGGGCTTGGAAGAGAAGAGGCAGGGGAGCGAAGCAGCATTTACACAATGTTTTTCTTGTAAGGGAGCACTTCTTACCAGGCTAATAATCTTCTTTAATTGTGAGTGAACTTTATGAGATTTAAATCCTTAAAAATGCTGCATGAATTTGGAAAAAAAAAAAAATCAAAAACAAGAAAAGTTGCCTATCCTTTCCTTTAGCCCATCAGCGCAACAGAGTTCCTCATCTTCCTGAAAGAAATAGTTCATTTTCACAGTCGCTGCTTAAACGAGTTTCCTTTTTGCAATTTGTTTGGCTCACGGTTACGGTACTTTTTCTGTTCATGATACGCAACACGTCCTGCACAGATGTTTGCAAAGTCGACACTGCTGGCAGGCTTTTAGATCTATGCAGGAAATTCAGGAGTTTAACCGAGAGTAGCTAAGCAGGGATCAGACGAACAGCCACGGAAGAAGCGATCGGAATTAGTGGATGAAAACGCGACATGTGGTGATGAATGATTATTTCATGCTGGATGTTTACAGTGCTTCGACGGATGTGGAGCTGAGAAGAACATGTGGACGTGCCTTTGGAGCAAACAGAAGGATCATATATACTGTTCTGGAAATAGCATTTCCAGAACTCCAAGAGACACCACCTGGAATTTTCACAGTTTTATGATAATTTTTAAGATTTCTGTGAGTGCCAGCACTAAATGTGCAACATCGTAGATCCACTGCTGCAGGTTCACACCTACAAAGCAAAATGTCCAGAGTCTAATATCTGAACTTCCGAACATCACTGTTAGTTTGAGAAAATGACTAAAAATATACTCAAATTATTTTCCTTTTGGTGGTTTTGAGTTTTTGAGAGTGAATTTTTCATTTTGCCCCCTGTAGGCTACCGGTTTGTCGTTTCATGTGAGCCATTATCTTGATGGTCTTTTGACTTGTTTGGCCTATTCTTTTTATATTGAGTGGGTAGATTTGCAGTGCTGTGACAAAGTATTGGAACTCCTACAGGTTGTTTTTTAAACTCAGGTCATCACAGAATGTACCATCAAACAACCTAAGTAAACAAAAAATGCAAGTTTGGGGATTCTAAATTAATTTAATTAAAACAGTAAGAAGTTAATCCAATACCTATACCACCAATGTGACAATTGCTCCCTCTACTGAACTTTCCATCTAGTTGTTCCACCTTTAGGAACAACAACTGCAACCTAATGCTTCCAATAGGATCAGCCTCTGACATCGGGTTTGTGATCGTGAACTGATCTTCTAAGGTCCCAACACGGCATCTCAGTGGGATTCAGGTCCAGACTTTGACTAGTGCACTGCAACTTTATTTATATTCCTTTTGATTCATTCAGAGTTGGACTAAATCTTCTGATTGGCACCATTGCAGCATGGCATCAGTTGCACTTGGGTAGAAAATTCAAGTTGTCCTGGTCCTGAAGCAACAGAAGCATCTCCATAACTCCATTTCTGCCGCCTCCATGTTTGACCGTGGGTCTAATGTTCCTCTAGTGGAGTTCTGTTCACGAGATGGAACAGGTGCCCTGTCTTCAAACAGTTCAACTTTCCTCTCATCAGCCCAGAGAAGATTCTCCCAGAAGCTCTGGGGGTCATCAACATTCGTTGTCGAGCGATTCAGATTAGCTTTAATGTGCTTCAGGGTTAGGAGGGGCTTTCACATTGCCAGGATTCCTTTGATATTTTCTTTGGATCTTTTATGATTTGCTCTTGGAGGAATTCTGGAAGGTGAGTCACTTCTGAGAAGATTCACTGTTCCGAGTGTTCTTCATTTGTGGATAATGTGTGGATCAGCGGAGTCCTAGAGCCTTAAAAACAGCCCTCTGAGACTAGTGCATGTCAAAAACCTTCTTCCTCTTTTCCTCTTTAACTTTCCGTCTTTGGCAGAATGTGTCTACAGAAGCTAACTTCCTGCTTATGAAGATCTTCTATTGACGCGATGATGTTGTTGAACAGGACACTGGTAGTGATCAGGTCTGGGTGTTTGGAGTCCAGAGGAAAACAGTTCTTACAACATTTCGGTAGTTTTATGGATGATTTCTCAGGGGGAGAAAACTGTTTCTTACAGGCCCAGCAGGTATTTTATGAATGTTTTTGTTCAATAAATCCATAAGATTACACACACAAAAGAAGAAACAAGGGGAGGGGCTAATACTTTTCTCACACCAAGTTCAGTTTTGTTTGTCTGAAGAAATGATCCGTATTATCCTCAAAATCAAATTTTGTCAGGATAGACGGATAACAATCATCTAGTCAGTGTGCAAAACAGGGGAATCAAAAAACAGAAAGTCCCTTACAAACATTTTCATTTTCACTGACATTTTTCAAATTTTAGGAAAAATTCCCTTTGCCCTATAAGTTACTCCATTCATTCATAGCACCATCTTCTTTACTTCAGTCTGCAAAAAGATGCTACAGATAGCTGGTTTTAGATAAATGCTGCACAACTGAGGATGCATCATTCAGCAGAAATAACATCAGCACAAGGCTTATAAGAGATGAATTGGGGAAAAGCTGATAAAAATAATCTCATTGTGAAAAAGAATGAGAGAAACTGAAATGGAGAAAGAGGCGGATGACTCACAGGAGAAAAGTGGAAGTATTTCTGCAAAATGGTACAGAAAAGCTGGAGCATGGCATGATAATGAGGTGCAGAGAATGAAATGACACGTGGTAAGGCTTACCTGGGTACTGTGCAGCTCCTGTGTTCACAAGGACGACAGGTGGAGAGGGGAAAAGGGAGGGAAAAACAAGAAAAGAAACAGAAAGGGAGGTTAGCATTCAAAGTGGCAATTAAAGTTAATTACCCCCATTTTCCAGTCAAAGTGCATGCATGTAAAATACAGGAGAAGGCAGGTAGGAGTGCATAAGCAAAAGTATTCATGCTATTCTTTCCTTCTGAAAGAAAATCATTTAAAGAACACCGTTCATTTGCGAAAAAATAAGAATTTAACACCAGAGGCCAATCCATTTGGTTGCAGAGAGGAGTTGATCCAAATCTCTATATTGGACATAATAGCCTTCCAAAAGTATGTTTATTTCCAGTACCGAGCAGAGGATGACGTGTGCTGCTATCTATCCTCTCAGTTTGGCAAGTTTCATAACACATATTTGTCTTGAATGCTAGTGTACAAGAAGGTGATGCACCAAAACTGTATCTCCTCGCAATAATAATAGTTTTGGAAGTGCTTGTAGTGCAAAATTTAGCAGGATGAAAAAGGTATACAGTCAACAGTCTAATAAATGTGTAATAACATAGAAATAAGTGCCCAGAAATAACCACGATCAGTTCAGTTTGAGAAAAACAGCATTACCAAAAGCACAACTTCTCACTTGCATATCTCTGTATTATGCAACTCATGAAAAGAATATATACTGTGTTCACTAGAAGACATTTTTCCTCTTTGCGGTGCTTGAATCTGTTTTTTGAGAGCAGTTCCCATTCACAACTTTCTAACTTAAGCTAACAGCCGGCTGATTTCATATATAACAGACATGAATCACGAGATGGTATCAATGTTCCCAGTCTGGTGAAGAACTTTCTGCATCTCCTCAAATCAAAACGGGCTAGAACACGGCAGGGAAAGAGCGGCGTTGGGCCTCATAATAAAATCTGGCATCCTTTTAGACCCCCATCATTGAAGAACATTTTTCAGCCAAGTAAGCATCAGGATTCCAGCTACAAGGCAGCTTTTGATCAGAAAACCTATTTCCCCTTCAACTTTTGCCAAATTTCAACCATAGTGATATTCTAATTACCACTATCCAGGGCGCGACAGTTAGGCAGAGATAGAGCGGCTGTGTGCGAGAAAGAAAGGACGAAGAGGAAGGAGGAAGGCAGAGTGAGGAAACAGAGATTCCAATCTTTTCTTTCACATCTTTACACAGCTCCATCTGTGCTGGAGCTGCATCTTGTTGAATTGGTCATTTCCTGACAGAGATAAATCCCTGAAATTATACCTTTGCTAGCATCCAAGCATCAATTTTTTTCTTCTGCTTATTGGAAGTCGGGTCGGGTCGGGCCGGGGATGGCACCTGGCCAAGCAAGGTATTCCAAACCATCTTTCATGTATCTTTTATACAACATGTATAACTGGTCTCTTTAAAGGCTTGTTTTGATCAATCTCCACATCTGCTAATTAGTTTATTCAACATAATGTTGGTGTCAGGCTCTAATAGCTTAAAACCTTCAGTACAGGTTTACTGTAAATAAAGAATCTGTGTAATTTATGGTAAAATACCAGCATCTTTGGTTGCCAGAATTTTACCACAAAAACACTGTGACCATGTACAAGACATTACGATAAATAACCATGAAAACACATATAATTTAAACCTTTTTTTTTATAGTTTCATATTTAATTACATACAATAACAGTAAATTACATTAATTTCAGACTTTTAATCTAGAAATCAAGGCTGTTTCACAAACATATACAGCATTTTTAGCATCGTGTCGGTCTTATAAATATAGCATGCCGTTGCTAAATTGTCTAAAGTTATTATTCATGTTTTCATACCAGCAAAATCTATTATTTATCTTATCTTATTATTATTTACAGTAATTCATTGCTTGTGACATTATGGCATTGTTCCTTTGATTTTATCAAAAGTTTGAATTTGTACAGTATAATTTTGTGTTTTCCAAATATTCTGACTAAGAAAGTTACTTGCTGTTCCCCCATTTCTGATAATTCAGCCCAGCTACTCCAGAGATAGTGTTTTGAAACAAACCATGTTTTACTGTTGATATGTCATAGTTTTTTTTTGTTGCACTTTTTCTCTACTGACAACTTTTACAGTTAAAGTTAAGGAAACATATAATTTAGTGTAATTGTATGTCATTACCTACGTAACTGTAAACAGGTTGACATTATATCTGTTTTTAAATTGTCATTTTGTGTAATGTCTTGTACATGGTGACCATACTTTTTACGGTAAAATTCTGGAACCCACAACTGCTGGTATTTTTCCGTACATTTTTCTTAACAGTTTAGTTAGAAAGATTTAATCTTTCATACATATTTAATACAAATAACAGCAGTTTATTATCTTAATAAGGAGGTTTTTGTTTGTGTTTCTGCACTTTTGTTGGGACGTATAGGGGAAGGCAATATCTTTTTAACGTTAAACACTATTTCGGACATAAATCAGAGTTCAATCAGGGGAATCGCTCGTACAATGCAAGGTATCGGGGATTTTCCGGAGACATATAATGACCGCATATTCCGTGTTTATATAAATTGAAATCGTGTATTTAGAAGAATTTTAGTTCCCTTGTTTGGTACATCTGGGTAAATGGGGTCTCAATGTAAGGCTTGTTTCAGTTTTCCGATACCTCTACAAGTTTAAAACCTTCCTTATATTAAGGGTAAAGGTAAGTTTTAATCTTTTATATATATCTTTCATAGACAGAAGTGGATATCATTTCTCTTTATACATGACTTGCATTATATTTGAGCTCTTTTGTTAGGACTTCTGGATTGGCTGTTATCCTTGAACTAGCTTAAAATCATACATATATAAAGTGTGATGGAAAGTTTAAATATTTACGTTTAAACTAATGCATATAATTGTAACTCACTATCTTATTTGCAGGCTTTGCTTTATTGTTGGGCTCTTTTCTGGGACTTCTGTGGGATGAGGTTTCAAGGTAAAGCTGGTACCAGGCTTCTCTTTTATCTCAAAACTTTTAGTAGGGTGGAAAGTTGATATCTCTTCTTTTATCTTTTATACCTATCTCTTGTATCTTTTATTATGTTTAAATGGATGTTTTCCTCTTTTTGGCCGTTCTTGCAGAAGGAGGTTGAAAGAAAGGTTGGTGTCAGGCTCCTTATTCTTCTGCTACTTAAAAATCTTCATCTTTCTTTCACATTTTATACCCAATAGTGTGACTCAACTCTTTATTTGCCCACTTTTCTTACCTCTCTTGCTGGGACTTTTGGGATTTTGGGGTTCAAGGTCAGGTTGGGCTGTAACCCAGATAAGGCAGAAAGATTTCTGTTCAAAGACAGGGACCGATAAACAATGGATTTAGAAAGCTTTGACTCGTCCCCTCCCTTCTTCGTCTTCACCAATAATCAATGCTGAAACAAAAATTCTCCTCACATGCAAATGCTCTGAAACATTTGGTCCCTGTCATGACATCCATTTGGAAATATATAATTAAATCTTAACAGAAAGAAAACCAAGTGACTGCAGACGTTAAATATCCCAACCCTGACCCGCTCGTAAAGCAACGTTTGGTTATTTTTTTCTCAGTCACAGAATTCTTCCGACATTTAGTGTTTGTATGTGCGAGGAACCTTTAAATCTATGCACTTTGAAAATCAACTTTTACGGACTTGATAGCGTTCAATCTCACCGTGCAAAAGGGTTCGCCGAAGCCTTAAATGGGAGTTCTGGTCTTAAAGATACTGAGAAAGCATCATGCGTCCAACCATAGCATCAGTTTCCTCCTGCATAGGCATTCAGCTGCAAAGTGCTTCAGAGAGCCATACACAGTCAACTCACGCCCCCCGAAGAGTTCGGTTTCATGCAGTGTGCTGGTGCGAGGGGGGGGGGGTTGGGTTGGCTTTGGGGAGATTACACAGCGAGAGGTGAGCAGCTCTCCCCATGTCAAGTAAATGGACAGCGGGTGAAGAATAACTGCATGGTCGCTTTGCCCCTTCTGGGTCTTGCGGGAGTCTTCGCTATACCACCCCGAACTACAACCTCCAGAGTTGAGGTTAAACGAGAAGGACTGCCGAGATGCATTAAACATGAGTCATTTGGACAGAGAGCTAGACTCTGGACCACTCCAGAGATGATAGGGACATTAACCAGGGTTTCACCAGAGCATGAGCTGCATTTAATGAAGGCCCCCCCCCCCAAAAAAACCTCCCAATGTCTCTCTCTGCGTTTGACTCACAGCCACAAACATAAGTGGCTCAAGATAAACACAGACAAGACTCGCGGTGGCTTCAGCTGTCACAAATTCTTCCCTCCTTTTCCACTCAATCTCAAGCCTGACAAAATGTTACAGTGGCTACAGCCTGGAGGTAATATGTGAGTAGACACGGCAAAAAAAATGAGATTTAACATTCCACGTCTGCAACAACTCAACCTGGAAAGTTTCATTTATTGAAATTAATTAAATGCAAATCAGAAAACAAGGGCTATTTAACTACTTTATATATTGCTAAAAACGCAGTACATTGCATAAGAATACACATAATTAACCAAAGAAAATTAAGAATAATTCAGGTGTGTATGATGTTTTTCTTTCTTTGACCGTTATTCCAACCGTTAATAATAATAATAATATGTAGAGTGCATTTCAGTGAGGGAAGACGTTCAGAATGACTTCTAAATGTCCTTTTAAATGTATTATTATTATTATTATTATTCTTGCTAAATGCATATGTGAGGAAAGATTTCATTTTCTACTTAAATTAAAATAAATTTAAAAATCAGATTTTCCTCTCCAGTACACGAGAAATGGGGAAATGCAGTTTTAAAGGGAAGAATTAATGAACGGACTTGAGTTATACTCCTGGAAGGCCTTTATCTCAGACTAATCACATTTACAAAATTAACCGAAATTCAACCTGTAACCATGGAAACAAAAACAAAAGGAATAGAAACGAAACGTTCTTAAATTGCAAACGGAACCACTTCAGTATACGGTTGTTGTTTCATTTTTGTATAGGGAGTTATGGTCTGGACACAGAGCAAACCCCTATAATGAGCAATAAGTTCGAGTTTTAAACATGGAAATATAAAAAAGCTTCCAAAGTTGTAGTTTAATCTACTAAATGAGTTGTAATCACTTTATAAACCGCTAATAAGCTGCTATAAGTCATGAAATGCAAAGGATATCGGGGACCCAATGCTTACCAAATAGTGAGCACACATATCTGTAGTGCTAACTTGATGTTGCCAAATGGTGACCCACATTGAAAAATTGAGAGCTATGTTATAACCTGTTAATAAGCATTAACTAATGACTTGAAGTGTTTACAACTTAATTTACAACCTAATTATAAACCATTTATAAATCCTTTAGAAAGTTAACCTTATTGTAAAGTGGTAGCGAAAAAACGCTTTGCGTCCCGGACTTTCTGTAACCACGACGTGAACGAGGCTCCGGCATCCTCCTCCTCAAACAAAATACCAACGATGACATCCTTCATCGCGCCTCAAACACGGGCTTCCAAGTTTATCATCTTCAAACGTTGCTCTTGGTTAATAGCCTGAAACATATATTCTGTCAAAGGATGATGTTGACGGGATGGATGCACATGTTGACAACTTCTGTCCTACGCTCCTCGATTACACGACATATGAACCCAATGTCCTCTACAAGTACACACACACACACACACACACACACACACACACACACACACACACACACACACACACACACACACACACACAAACATAGACACACACATAGACACAAAGCACTATCTCCAGCCACTTTAAGTATAGCAGGCAATAATGTGTTGATTAAATCTGTGATCAGCTGCCTAAGGGGCATGAAATTGGACATGATGAGTGTGGCACATTAAAAACTAATTATCAATAGCACCAGTTCTATTGTCTTTCTTTTTACCCGTCGCAGCCCCTAGATCAAGTGTGAAAAATGGAACACTATGTGCTCTATCACACTGAGCTCCGAGGTTATAACCATACCTGGATTCCACAGGCTTCAAAGCCTTTTTGATGGAAAAGAAAAAGTATTAATCTATTATTCACCGCCTGCAGCACTTTCCTTACTGTATTATAACATCATGGAGATTTGACAAAACATGCTGCCAGCAGGGAATCGAATTGCCTTACGTGTAATTTAAAAGGTAAGCACGGAAAATCTTCTCTTTTTTTTTCATTTGAGTCGGAAATTGATGTGGTTTGAATGTGGTGAAGATTGTTTGTTCAGGCCTATGCAGAATCACATTCCAGGACAAAATGGTGTTTAAAAAAAGCACAGGCAACATGCGTCCATCAGCCATATCATTATAACCACCTGTTCATTACAGGATACGTCCTCTTTTTGGTGCTTAAACGGTCCTCTGAGGTTTTTTTTAACCTTTTTTGTTTTGCTAGGGAGCGTTATCCTGCTGCCATTAGGGAATTCCGATTCCATGAAGGGGGATATTTTCTGACAATCTTTAAGTAGATGGCAGGTGTCAAAGTAAAGCATATATATGGAGGGCAGGGTCCAAAGCATCACACTGCCTGCCTTCTTCCCCTACTACCCTCTGATGGCATCTATTCCATAGACAAGCAACAACCAAGCCCCAGGTTGTCCCAAGGAGGAAGAAAATGCATTTCATCCAACCAGGTTAAGATCTTCACTTGCTAGTGGGTCCAGTTCTGATACCGATGTGCCATTTGAAAGGTCAGCATTGGTTTTCCAACCAGAGCTCGTGTTCCATGCACAAGGATTAGCCAGGGGGGACCATGACACTGTTGCTGATTCACCAGTTGTCCTTCCATACTCCACTTTGTTAGGAACTAAAAGCTCCAGACCGGGAACAACCATCAAGATTAACATTTTCTGAGGTGCTCTGACCCAGTCATCTAGTCATTATAATTTGGCCCCTCGGATTCTTACACCTGCCCGTTTTTTCGGTTGCAGACAGCAAATAGCTTCAATATTCAACTGTCAACTGTCAATCAGTGGAAAATCAAGATCACAAAAAAAACCATTTACATTTCAGCTTTGAAAATGTGCGTCACTATAAAGTGTCCTCTGGAATCACTATTGTTTTGTCGTGAATTTTGCTTCGCGTTCGTCAAATGATGCGCAACTGTCGTCAAATTGATGACACATCCCACCTACAGACAGGCGCCGTTGTAACAAAACAATTGATATTATTCGCCTCACCTGTCAGCTGGTCATAATGTTATGGCTGATAAGTGTAATCACAACATCACATTATCTTGAAGACACTTCAATGAGCCGATCCGGACTCGGAATCGCCAGCTGCTTCTGCATGTCGCCTCCTTTGAAAGGATTGCTTTTCAGGATGGCACCTGTTGCTGTTGCTAAGAGACTCGTGATGCGAGTCTCCGTATTTCATCACCATCGACGCGCCGCGGGGCCGAATCTGCACTTGTCTCTTCCCACCACAAGGATTCCGACTCAGTCTATGCAGTGAACTGTAAAGCAGCTGTCATTTGATGTTACCTAAGCGGTATAAACATTGTCTTTTTTTCTTTTTTTTCCCTCCTTCATCCCCCCCCCTCCTTGGATGTTGGCGCTCTCCCTTTTACTCTCTCCCCTCCGGCGGTCTCTGGGATCCAGTGATTAGAGGGCTGGGTGTCGTCCTGCTGATAAGGCAGGGACACCGCCTCCCCTCCACCACCAATAGCTGGTGTCCTCGGGGTGCAGGATGGAAAAAAAAAAAAAAGGGAGCCCGGGTAATGTCCCCGACGCCCCGCAAATCCTCACCCCTTGTCAAAATTTACCGAGTCATGGATGGTGGCTGAATGCACCGCCTTGTGGCCTGCATTTTCCATGCTGGATAAGAGCAGCCAGAGAACTGAAAGCACCAAAGCTCGGCTTATATCAGGGTAAAATGAGGTACAGAGGGTGTGTTTTATGAGTGGAGTCTTACATCCTGGAGTGTGTGTTTACGGCGCCATCTGCTAGATTGTCTACACTTAGCACTGAGAATGTAGGACAAATGCTGGGGCTCAAACGTGGATAAGCTTCATTCCACACCAGCCTCTATTGTCTCAACCTCCATCTAGCCTCCATTAGAGAGGCATAACAGCGAAGGTTATTCACATGGAGAATAATTTGATATAATTATAAACCGTTGAAGACGTAGCTCTCTGCTGTTTCCTCCAGCGATGGAACGTACTGTTTGAATTTAAAGGATTATTTTTTTATATTTCTCTTATTGTGGCGATCGTTTGAAGTGGTTTGAGATGGCGCTGAGTCCCACAGCTGCCATCGCCGGAGGATGACCACATCATTCAAACTAGGAGATGGGAATTAAAACAGAGTAGATATGGATTGAGAGGTTGGACATTTGACTGTAAAGACTCGGTTTCCACAACGTCAGGGATAAAATGTCGATTCAGCTCTGAGTCGACTTCTGCCTGTACTGAACCGAGTCCTGCCGGACCGCATTATCACAGAATCAATGTTATTAATTTGTCGCACCATGATCAGAAATTTAGACTAATTAGCCATAACATTATAACCACTCATGGCAGCAGCGTAGCATTGATAATAATAATGATAATGGTGATGACTTAAATGAACATAGCAAGATCTGTATTTCAAGAGACCCAAGGAGGCTTTACATAGTTTGGTACAATGAAAAAGAATAACATTTACGACAAGACAACGTTATTTTTTCGTACCGTGGAACCTATTGGTGGATGGGATATATTAGTCAGCAAAGTGAAATTTTGTCCTTAAAGTTGAAGTTTTGGAAGCAGGGAAATTGATAAGCGTAAGGATCTGGTCAAATTGCGATGGCCAGACAACTGGATCCGAACATCTCCAAGAATGCATGTCTTATTGGATGTTCTGGTTTCCGGTGGTTGGTACTTAACAAATGTGGAGAACAGGAGAAACGGTAAGGGTCAGTGAGTTCTGCTGGAGAACCTTGTCTGCTGCCATTCATGTGGATGTTGCTTTGACATGTACCTCCTACCTAAACTTTGCTACAGATCAAGTCGGCCCCTGAAATGAAATGGTTGTCCCTGACGGCAGTGGCCTCTTTCAGCAGTATAATGCTTCATGCTGCACTGCAGAAGCGGTTTCGGGAAAGGTTTGAGGTACAAAACAATGAGTTAATTTCATTGATTTAGCCTCCAATTCCCCAGATCTCAGTCCAATCAAGCATTTGTGGGATGTTGTGGACAAACAAATGTAATCTGTGGCGGTACCGGCTCAGAACCTGTCTGCCAACGTCTTGGTGCCTGACACCCATGTCTCGCTGGGTCTGAGCCGTGCGGCAGCAAAATGGGGGTATGTGAACAAGTGGATATATTCTTATGCCTGACTGGTCTATGTATATACATTTAGAATTGTAGAATTTTAATAATATTTTTAAGTTTGGTTTTGAGGCTTTTACTCATTTACTCATTGACAAAATATTCTATATGACTGTGTATTAAATACTTTCTAAATCAACAGGTAGAACTAAATACTAAGAATTTGCATTGATGTTCTTAAAATAACAACATTTTCTTCACATATTGTTCTTTTTTCTGCTATTTAAAATACATCAGAACATGCAAACTGGTGTTTATTTTATTAATTGAGCAGTTGGAGGAAAACCTAAAGAAGACATGATGACGCATAAATTATGACAACATGAATTAGAATATCTTTTACCCAAAGTACATTATTTCTCGTTGAACCTCGTTGAACAAGACTCTTCAGCCGCTCCCCTTTCTACTCCTAACTCCTGTTCTCCGCCCTCACCATCATCCCTCCCACATCCAGCTCCTTGTTCTTGACTCCTTAACCACTGAAATAACTGAACAACTACTGTATATCAACAAAACCCATGTTTAGAGTTAATAAAAAATGTCTTAAATAAACAAATCAAATAATGATACCAATTATAAGATGACGGGATGTACCGGGATTTTAAATATGTGAGATATTTCTATTTTCTTAGGTCTATATATCTGTATTTTTATTCAGCTGAAATCTATAAATAAATAAAAAAATCCTCTAATGCGGAATATTCAATTACAGTGTAGATATTGATCAAATAAAATGAGCAACTGCCAAAAAGTGAGCTGCGTCTCCACAGTGGCAGATTGATAGGAGGGGGAGAACTAATCCTCAAGGTGCTCCAAAGAAAAAAGACTGGGCCAGGCTTATCTCTGGGGTCAGGACAGGTCCAGAGCCATTAATTTTAAATGAGTGGAATGGATTTGTGGTAATGGAAACCCAATGGCTGCAGACAGCATGGGGACCTGGTGGCATGAAGACACCAAACGGCAGCGAGATAACCTGACCACTCGTCTGTATGAAGTCAAGAAACTGATTGGGGTTTTCTGCCCCGACACTATTAAAGCCGTAAGTGTAGTGCGTTAGAAATCTATATGCAGGCATTCATGTGTAACGGCTGAAGATGTCCGGTAAACCGTCTTTTGGTCATCACACGTAGCCGAGTTTGAGACTAAATCACTGAGAACATTGATATCTGATATGCGGTATATGTTGACGAAGGTTCCAATTTCTGGCGTTGAACTGCTCACATTAATGTGTGTGGACACAAAAAAGCCCCAGATGAAATATTGTTTTTCCCACAACAGACCAGTGTGGACTTCATAAATGCTACTGTCAGTTTCCAATATGTGAAAAAAACAAAACAACCTTCCATATATGAAACAGTAATGCCGTTTCCACTTCACACGCAGCTTTTTGACACCCTGCAAACTGTGAATTACAAAAAAACAAAATGAAGAATATGTTCACACCGTCACGTATTTTCCCATATGCCACGTGAGTCAGCCTATTATTACCTCCGCCAAGGAGGTTAAATGGTCGCTTACATGCGTCTGTTTTTCTCTGTGTTGGCGGGATTAAACAAAAACAACCTGATTTTTACAAAAACAGGGGGAGGTTGAGGAAGATGGGATACGGAAGGACTCATCAATCAATCAAATTTTGGAGTGGATAAAGAGGTGGATCAAGGAATTAACATTGCCAGAGTGATGGATCTAGTAGTTTGTATTGGATACATTTTCAGGCTCAGTTTTGAGCAAAGACATTCATAATTCAGATAAATTTGTGTCTCCTTCAAGCACATAAAAAAAATACATGAATAATGTCAGGATTTGAACATTCTTAGAACTCCTTAATATCCTCTTTGAGAAAACCAAATGGTACAGTATATCACTGTAGTATCTTCAATGGTACAGTATATGTCTGAAATATGAGGAAATAGTATATAACTTTATTATTTACGGACAGGATATATGGAAAACACAGCATTTTATAGTGAAGATACAAAGTTTTGTAAAAAAAAAATGAATGTAAAAATACCGGATTATTAATAAAATTACCGGTCATTGCCATAAAATTACATTTCTGCCTAAATGACAGATTTTGCTGGTATGAAAACTTAAATAACCAGTTTTAACTATTAAGCTACAGCATACCATAATTTCAACAAAAACAAAATGCTTTAAATATAGAATGAAAATAATGTGAAATAATTTTGATTTCTAGGTAAGGAAACTCTGAATTTATGTAAATGACTGAAATTTTATGTAATTAACTATGAGGCTGTTTACAGTTTGGCATTATATCTGTTTTTATGGTCATTTATCGTAATGTCTTGTACTTGGTGGCTGTATTTTTTTTACAGCCAAATTCGAGCAACCACAGCTGCCAGTGTTTTACTGTAATTTATACATATCCTTTTTTTTCATAGTGTCATTAGGGAATTCTGTTTCTATGAAGGGATGTAATGGGCCTGCAACAATACTTAAGTAGATGCTGCGTGTCAAATTAACATCCACATGAATGAAGGTTTCCCAGCAGAATGTGGACCAAAGCGATGAACATGTACATCGTGAAAAGCTGAGTCATCAGATCAGGCCACATTACTTACGTTGCATCATGGTCCAGCTCTGATGATGACATGCATCATTGTAGGTCATTTTGGTAATGTACAGAGGTCAGACTGGGCACTCTGACTGGTCTATGGCTACTCAGCCTCGTACTCATCAAGCTCTGCAAAGCATTGTTTCTGGAGACCTTTCTGTCAGAACCAGCCTTAACTTTGTCAGCAATTTGTGCTCCAGCAGCTAATCCGTATAATTGGACAACAGAATCTACCATTTGCTCTCCATACAGATAATTGAACCGTGGGCGTCCATGACCCTGTTGCTGGTTCACTGGTTGTCCTTCCTCTGACCACTTTTGGTGGCCAGAAACCACTACAGACCAGGAACACCCAACAAGTCCTGTGGTCCTGGAGACGTTTTGACCCGGTCGTCAAGCATCTCAATGTTGACCCACATCAAAGTCTTTCAGATCCTCACACTTTCTGTATTTTTTAACCATTTCTCCTGCTCAGCTTTAAGGCCAAAACGTTGACTTACTTCTGTGAAGTTGTGGTCGATAAGTGTAAGTTGGTAAAAGCCTTAATATCTTGTGTGTACTTTGAGTTGAATGACAGAAAGTGCATGCCGACCTTTTAAAGTCCTCTGGTAATTGGTGCATTATGCATGTTTATTATAGGTGGTGTGCGGCAATAAAGTCGATTTCCAGATTAAAATATCCCACTTTAAGCATTGCAGCTCAGAGGGTATACCAGCACTCATTTCCTCCCACCTTGCTTTTTACTTAATTGAATCAGTCAGGCCCTATATCAGATATTCCTTAACGGAATACTGAAACCCATCCACCCTTCTCCTAATACCATTAGGGGAAGCGGGAGAGCAAGATGGATGCTTTAATCCCGCTGGTTGAGAGCACACAAAAGGAGAGTGTGCCCTGCAGTAAGACATTAGCCTCGACATTCATGACCGAGCCACAATGTTCTCCCGAGCAGAGGACTGGCCTGACCTGAAGCTACAACAACAAGCAGCCCCTATCCTGTAGACCACCTAGCATGTAAATATCAGAAACAGTCCCTCATTGCGCTGCTCGGGGAGAAAAGAAATAATTCACTGCAACATGTTACAGTCGGCAGCACCTTATTTCCGTGATGTGTACGGTAGTTTCTCATGAGTCCGCATGGACCCAGCACGTTTACGCCATCTGTTCGTGGAACCAGCAGATACGCAGGAATGCATGTCCAATTCGACACAATGGTGATGCAGATGAATGAGGCTCAGGGAAGCGTCCTACTGCCGAAGCATTCTTATTTCCACAGCTATTTTCTGCCGCGTCAAACTGCATCCACGCTCAGGTGAGGTCCTGTTATGGTCTGGTTAGCTCAGGCACAAGCTAATCCTCTTATTTAGGAGGTCAGCGCCAATCATTATACAGAGGGGTGCCATTAGAGTTTACACTCCAGTGAGCTATTTTTCCCCTTACATAAATATATGACTCAAGGGACCGCTCTGGCTCCCCTCTCTAATTTATCCCTCCTGCTCCTCATCCTCGACTCTCTTCTCTCTCAGCTTCCCCCTCGCCTATCGACGAACCTTCTCCAGCAGCCTTTGCTCTTTTTACTTCATCATGTTTCACTCTTCCACAAATTGCGTCCGCATCCTTTCCATCTTGCCACCCACCGTTTTTTTTATCAGGATGTCCAGAGTGGCGTATAATTATATATCTGCAGAGACTGCATGAGCAGGAACAATTAGCTCAGTGGAACCGAATGTGGATATAGCTGTACGGTGGAATAAACAGAATAGTAGTGGAAAATAAAAAAGGAGGCACGTAGGACGATAAGACTGAACGGTGAGGAACAAAGAGGTCACACTGGTTTGTTCCCACTATCCCCTCGAAAAAAGGGATCCTCGGATTTTACATTGCATGCTAATGGTTTGACAAGTAGGAACATCAAACAGAGAGAGAGGGTGATTATAAACTAGAGCTACTCTATTATCATCTAACCGCAATGGTTGATATGGCTAAAAAGCCCCCATATACCCTGCGTAGTACAAGAAATCCCCCGGATTGAACTCCAGTTAAAAATCTTATACAGTCCATATTGACTCAACCTCACTATTATAAATTAAATGTATTATTAGTATTATTTCTGTGAAGTCAGTAATACGCTCTGAAATCACATCCCATAATGATTCAATAATGAAGAAAAATACAGTTAGCTGTTGTTCTGAGATCAGTAATTAAAAGAAAGATCATACTTTTATACACAATTGGGAATGTTTGGGAAGTTACTTACAAGAAAAGAGCTCCCCCTAGTGAGCATAATATGAACTATTAGAGTGAAAAAAATATATATACAAATACATCTATATACGTATATGCTGTATATGTATATGCGTTATCAATGATAAAGCTCCTCCTAGTGAGTAAAATATGAACTGTTAGAACCCCAAAAAGGAACAGCCGAAAGATTAAGAAGAGAATAAGTATAATAATATATATGAATCGACTCAAGAAGCTATATTTATATAGCTTTATATATATATAGCTTCTTGAGTCGATTCATTTGCCCCAAATTTGGATTAAGTCCGACCAACATTTGAAAACTTATGGCTTGAAAAAAAGGGGGGGGAGTTAAAGCTCCCACTAGTGTCACAAATATTGAGCTGACATTTCCCCAAATCAATCCACTTCAACCTCATATGAAGCTTTGGTGGGTATGAACTTTGAAAATCATCCATGAAATACTTTTTCGGCTAATCGCGTTCTACGTCGGAGACAGTCGTAACTTTTCGGGGATATAAATAAAAGTAACTCTTAAATTTATAATAGATAAAATCCTCATGTCTATCATGCTGTGATTGATTGGGCAGCTTGAATTTGCATCTATTCACCTCCTTGTATTCATCTTGTATATACTTGTGCCATGCAAAACAAAAAGAAAAAAATGCCTTTATAGCATTCGGTGGGAACGAAGCCCATTATAAATCAAATGTAATATTTAGTGTTCCTCTTTGAAATACAGTTTTAATGTGTGCTAGACTGCTAACAATAAACTCAATGAAGTAATTAACTGTTGTGATTCCCTCTCTTAGAATCAGAAATACCTCGTTGGACTGATCCATACGACTATTACTTTTTGTTTATGTCGTTCAGTCGCACGCTAATGATTTCTTTATCAGCGGAAGCAGACTCTGCACCGTTTGAAGTCAGCAGATGGGGCAGCAGGCTCAGTTGAAACATGCAATAATAATAACAGCCACATGGTCCTGCTAAGGCTGTTATATAAGAGCAACAAGGCATGACTCCGCCGCATTTATGAATATATAAAACGGGCAAGAAGGAGGGGATTCTTAGGAAACGGCTTTTAATCTGTCCCAAAATATATATTCTGCTCCTTGTGGCGCTGAAACCAGCAAAAATGGACCATAAATACTTCATAAATACCAATTATCTCAAGAATAAGTCAGGAAGAAAAGAACAGCCATTTCAGTCAATTATGAGGCTTCTCTCTCAAAGGGTGGAGAAAGAGTTCCCTTTTAAGCTTCCCACTGAAAGGAAAAACCTCTGCCATGTTGTGAGGCCTCAATAATGTTTCTCTCCACCTTCATGTCAGGGATGAAAGGCTCCAAATGTCCTTTGAGTGAAACCCCCAGAGGACTTAACATGCATCAATAACACTTCCATCCTTGAAGATGTTTGAGGGTTGGACTACATATAATCTTCTCACAGACTTTGAGGCTCTGCTCACGTGCTCAGACTTTTATTTACCCCGATCTCAGAGCTTCCCTCCTCGCCATGTCAGAGATGGAGACCGAGGGAAGGAGGAGGAAAAACAAAAGGAAACAGAAGGGATGGGAAAGGCAGAGGGAGAAAGCACATTGTGGTGAGTGTCGCCTGCTTTAAATAGGACAGCTGCCTCTTGAAGGAGCCATCATTCTTCATAGGGGGAGACTGTCTTCATTTCCACCCTCGGCAAAGCACACAGGGCTTAACACACTTACGTCTGAGGATTTGCTGCACTTGAAGGTGGCAGCAATTCCCTAGATTGCAGGGGGAGGCAGCACTGCATAGCCATACCGAAAAAACAAACCCCAGCAGCTTTAGTGAGTTCAGCTGAGGCAATATTCAGACCGAAGCCGACCTTTGACCCTCGACCGATCAGTTATGCAATGCTAATACCTCATTATATTTTAAAGTTTAAATGAATGATAAAGATCATGGGCATTCACCAAAGGTCCCGGTTCTCAACCAAACTTGGGATGTTCTAACTATTTAGCATACACCGACGCACGAGGGAGAGCCGCGATCCATTTTTAAATGACAGTATTTTTCATTCTGGAAAAGAATAATGCTGGATAAGTGTGGGTCTTTGGTTTGTTCCCAGTAGAAAACAGCCATCCGAGGCGCTCAAAAGGGACCAAACCGGGACACATTTAACGAAGCTATGGGAAACATGGTCTGTTTTTACAGTCTAAATGAATTATGTAACAATTTTGAGTAAATTCTTTGCTGCAGTTTCTCTATTCTGAGAAATAAATAGCACTAAAGCGAGATATTTCAAACTGCATATCAACTCAAAAATGAAGAGGTTTCATAGAAGTCCAAGTTTAAATAATACATTTCACTTACTGTGATGTGTGTATTGGGAAATATTTTCAGATAAGTTATTTGGTGATCCAATGGAGGAGGACTTTCTTTAATGATTTCTTTCATGCAACTGATTGCCCAGATTTTTATTTTCAGGCCGGATCTTGGTATTGAACAAATTATAATATGTCCTAATAAAGTTCCTGGCTGGTGTTGCCGTCAGTTTGGAGTTCAATACGCAAATTAAGATGAAGAGTCACGAGGATGAACTTATTACTTCAATGTCTTCTCCTTTAAATGAATAAAAAGATGAAATAAGCCCTGACCTCTGTCAGAAGGGCCCGGGATGTGATCTAAAGAATTAAGTTTGCGGATACAAGGGGCTGAAAGGAGCTTCCTTTATTGGGTGCCTGGGCTCCACCTTGGAGATAAGGTCTGAATCCTGGACAACTGGGGGCAACTCAGGGTGGAGTCGCCGCTCCTTCATTTCAGGAGACAGAAGCCACTTGAAAAGGTTCAGGATTCCTCATTGAACCTGGGAACGTTCCAGGATGAGCTGGAGAGCAATGCCGGGGAGAGAAATGCCCTGTTTGGCCTGTTGCCTCCATAACCCAGCACAAATAAGTAGAAGAAAATGGATGAATGGATGATCCTTTTGCCCCAATAACACTTGTTGCTGTAATGCTTCAAAAACTGTTTTCAAAACTCTTTATAATTAATCTTATTTACCACGGTGCAGAAAGACGGGATATCCCCTCAGGAAACCATTGCTGTTTTGGTCGTTAAATAAGTTCTTGCAGTGCTGCAGATCTGTGGATTTTGTCAGCTCTGTGCTACTCTATCTGGGTTTTAAGTATCAAAGTTGAAAGGTTTTGGTTAGTCATAATGTAATGCAACTTCTTTTGGCTCTTTTCCTTTTTAGGGGTTGCCACATCGTCTCACTCCACATTTTGATTTTGCGTCAGATGCCCTTCTTGGCACAACCCTCCCATTTATCCGGGCTTGGGACCGGCATTAGATGTTGCTGGATAGACTGGTAGGACTAAAGACCTTGCCTAAGGGTCCACAATGGATTTCTGCCAATCCCAGTCCCCTGCAAACAAAGTCAGTGGTGTAACCCACTGAGCTATCCAGTTTGGCTGGTCACATTAAACACAAACTTGAATTCAACTTTACTAATCCTCTGGAGATAACTAAAGTTTGTTCTGTTATTTTCTTTTCTATTCTAATAACCAAGCCACTGGCTACTGACGAAATTGGTTCTTGTATCTACACCAGCAATGTTTCGGTTCCACTCTGGCACTAGTTTACCTTTTATCAGCCCATTGTCCAACTGTTGGAACACAAAGAATGGTTTCTAAATTAACCTTTGACTCTGAACTCACACTGGACCTGCCTCGGTGCGTTAGTAGAGTTCTACGGGTGAAGTAATTACCTTTTCATCCATGTTTCTAGAGCCTATCATTACATCTCACAAGATTTAAAGTCATGCCAGTGAAGACGGGATTACTTTTATAGACATAGTCACAACCCCGTCCATCCATAAATCATTCACCCAATATGTACTCGATACACTGCATCTGGAAGAGGGTTGAAGTTGGAGCTGCTCCAAAGTTGAATCCGTAATTGTCATCTTTTGCTGCGAGTGACCTCACCCGTGTTCGAACTAAGCTCATGACATTCTGCTACAAAGCAGTGATTAAGGAGAAAAGGTTAGAAGATATTGTATCTGCTCGCACTTCCAAACAGCACAGTCGGTCGTGTGCAGCCGAGCGGCCAGCAGGCATGTAGCAAGCAGCATTATTTGTGTGAGCTAATTAAAGAGCTCGACCGTAAAACGGCTCACATCCTCAATAGAAGGCAGGCGAGACAAAAGGGACATCCGGCATAAATCAGATCACCAATGAAACTGTCGCTTCGCTTGCTTCAGCTGAAACTTTACTGCTCCGATAAATCACAGTAAAACTTTAAATATTTAGCCCGTTAGCTGGAGCGCTCAGCTTTAGAGTTTGGGAATGGTGGTCACCGGGATATCTCTTTGAACCCACTGATAGAATGACCTAAAAAAAGGAATCTTGAAAAAAAAAAAAAAAAAAAGGGTTTAGTCTTCAGGACAGGATGGCTCTTTGAAGAAGGATGATATCTGTAACCCTACTTTCAGTAAGGCTAATTAGATCATTGACATTTTTCCTTGCGGCACCTCCTGCCGTTGAGTTCAAAAAGTATATAGCTTTGAACCATTCATTTAAAAAGCCAAACCACTTAACAGTTCCACTTTCACCTCCGCTTGGTGAGTGCCTCTTGGTGAAAGCATAAGTAGCAGAGAGATGAGGTTTTTTTTTTAGATTTTCAGTATTCCGTTCTGGGCAGCTAGGGGGACACTTTACGGGCAACCAAATGAAATCGAGACCACAGTACGACTGGAAATGCACAGAAAACAATGAAAGACGCACGGTCCTAAACAACCCTTGAAGAACATATTGCGAGGCAGATTACTGCAGAGATGAATGCGCTGCCAGATGTGGATCTCATACTGCAGCCTCTCGGAAAAAAAAGAGCAAGCATATGTTCCACGCTGGGAATAACTTAGCTGGTACAGGCCTCTGGTAAGCAAATATAGAGAGAATTCCCCGACCATGCACGGCATGTTTGATACAATATGGCGAGGGTACGCTTTGACCACAATGATGAGCCAACACAGTCACATTATGGCTTGTGACGAATTAGCTGGGGATCTAGGGTGTGATATCTTGCAGCTGATCAAGGCAAGAACGACTTGATGGGATATGCTTCATCTTTCAGCCGTACTCCCCCTGATGTTACAAAGATCGGATTCGCTCGGCTTGTTAGAAATGCCAATGATGTTTGGTGGCTAACCAGCTCGAGTCAACACGGGTTGATTTGGCTGCTTTTCTGAAGCTTTTTCTAAGTGCCGAGAGAGAGAGATGCTCACCTCGATCGCCCGCTCAGCCTCAACTACTGAAGTAAATAAGAAAAGGAATCTATATCATCAAATATGCATACATTTAAATTCTGCCCCTTCTCCCAGGCCAATATTGAACATCTGATTGTATATTTAAAGCTGAGCCTTTTGATCATCAACAAAGTCATTGTGCATTATGTGTCATTGGATTAATGGGTAAAACAAGTCATTGATGGTAATCTCTGATCGATATAACAAAACAGAAAATGTGTTTTGTGCACATTGTCAAACACAAACATACAATGAAAAAACTAATAATTAAAAAAACATATATATTTTTTTTTAAATGAAATGAAGAAAAACACAAAAACAATGTTTGTATTTATATATGGTTGTAACCATTCATGTCCAACCATGTAATGTTACTTGGCTTAATGAAATTAATTATCTGATAGCATTAAGCTGCAGTTTCTCACAAAAAAAAAAAAAAATCCCAAATAACAGTTTCCCTCCTCTCACTTGTGGTGTTGCCCAAGGCTTTGTCTTGGGTACCTATACAATTTCACATTTATCTTCAGTCTCCTTAGGGAAATTTACCGCCCTACCAAAAGGTGCAGTATCTCACAGTCCTCTAGAAATTCAAACTTGGCCGACCTTAAACGATTTAAAACTAAATTTAACAGTATTAAAACTGACAAAGCATCTCAATTTTATTTTTAAGTTTTGTGCTCCCCAGAGCTTTGAACCTCATATTATTGCCTATTTACCTTCTACCTCCTGGCTTGGTATTGAGGACATTTGGTATCCTGTTCCATTGCTTCGTTGATGACAGCCAGCTCTACATGTTGCCCAACTGTCCTCAAACTATCTCAAACTCAACAGTAAGAGTTGCTTGTCATTGGTGCCAAACAAGTGACCTAGTTCCAACATTTTCATTTGAATATTGTCAATCCCACAGCTCTTCCATCCTCACAGGTTGAGTCTGGGAGACGTCCTTGACGGAGACCTATGCTTAATTTCACGTATCAATAACATCACTCGATATATTCACCTGTGCAACATCAGTTACGTTCGCCCGTCCCCTACATCCGACAGCGCATGCTAATCTCATCAATCGACTAATCATATTTCGTATTAAGAAATGTGACTATCCTCTCCGGTCTCCCGTACAAACTCCTACAAAGACGACATCTGGTTCACAATTCAGATGCATGTCTCATCACCAGAAGCCCCCTGTTCTTCAGCAGCTTCATGGGGCTCCATGTTGAATTCTGTGCCGATGTCAAGATTCTGCCTCTTCTTACACTCCAGATTCTTCACAATATGGCCCCTCACACATTATATCTCACCCGTCCTCCATCCATCTAATTGTAACTCCTGCCCAACTAACAACCATGGCATTTAGAGCTCTTAGCTCTGGAACGCCCTCCTACAAGACGTCCGTATTATTGACTTCCTCCATGCCTTTAAAAACGTCTCTGACCATAAAACTTTAACACTATTATTGTGACTTAAAAGCCATCAATAAATAAAGTGCCTTATTATGAATAATTACCATTATGGCGGTAAAACTGATGGACTGCCTGCTTGTTGAGAGTGCAGCTTGAAGTGCTTACACTGGGCTGATTTAGTAGAGCGTTTTGAAAAGTCAAACACCCGTGGAAGCTTGTGTCTGGCTCAGTCCATCTGGCGGTCCGGTAATTTATTTTTTGATCATGCTGATCCCATCACCATTTAGCGAGATGTTGACTGTAGGTACTTAGTGTGAACCAGCAGCCAGGATGAGCAACACTGGCTGTCACAGAAGCTGCCAATGGAAGCCGTCCACACAGAGTCCAGTGTACACCTGCCATTCTGGCGTATTCTGCAACCCACTCTAATTTAATTTACCACGAAAACCCATTTCTGAGCCTGTCACACGTTTTCCGAGCTGAAAGGCAGTTAGATCAAGAAGGCCTGACGGCTATTGGTAGATACTGTATTTTGCACAGTGTGTGCGTGTGTGTGTGTGTGTGTGTGTGCGTGTGTGTGTGTGTGTGTGTGTGTGTGTGTGTGTGTGTGTGTGTGTGTGTATTTGGATTATGGTGGGAAAAAAAAGAAAAACATAATGAAAAATTCTGGTCAATATATTTAAAGAGGCCTTGGTTCCATTAGAGAACAGATTAGGAACGGAAGTCAATATCCGACAGCTTTGGATTTAATGCCCTTCTTACAATGGCATTAAGATCCGGAGCTGATATAAACCTTATGATTCCTGCTTCTTTTGTTTAAGGAGAAAAAAAAGAAGGTCGACTTTTGTAATTAAACAGGACCTCTGTGGGATTTTAGAGACCACCACAATTAGCTTGCAGTTGATTTGAGTGAAGTTGCTGATTTATTTTATTATACGTTACCAGTTGTCCGTAATTAGTGAGTGGATTTATCAATCTAATAAACAGCACGGTTGCCGGAGGCTTTGTGCACATTTAAAAGAGATTAAACCCGAAAAGGACAGAAGGCACGTTTTCCTTGTGGTCCTCTGCGACAAGGAGGTAGAGGAGGAAGAGATCAGTCACTCTAATGCCTAAATGACGGGACAAATCAAGGCTACTGTATGTTATCCTCTAATTGCTTTTATAGAAAGTCTCAAACGGAGGCACAAACCACATTTTCAGTGGAGCCTCAAGCAAAATATTTACACAATTCTCTTATTCCGCTAATCAAATAAATTTGCTTGCAGCTATTTATCACTTTAAAGGTCAGCCTAAGCAAAATCCAAGCCTCTCTTCACACAAAGTTACCCAGTTTAGACTTTCACAGGATAATGGTTGAGAGATGTGTTCAATCTGAAGTCTTGGTGCCGTGTGAAAAATATATGCATTACCATACCGTTTGGTTTGAAATGTCAGCAGTTGTTGTTGTTTTTAATGCATTTATATTTCCTTCAAATGCGCTATAAAAGGCAACAATCTTGCGTCGACTCATGTATTTTATTGCGCTGCACAGAAAAAGCCACGTAAATCGCAAACGACCAACACAAACATTTTGAGCATGGGAAGAAGGTTTGTATATTGAATAATCGATGAAAATCAACCGACATTTGTGGTCGAACACCATCGAGAATGAAAAAAAAACAACAGAGACAACATGAACTCAGTACTATTGGATCTAAAATTAAAGCTTCATTCTTATTAAAAGATAGTAATCTCACGAGTTTTTAATGAGTAACTGATAGACTGTAAACTTTTGAAATGTAGAATGTACTTGTTAGTAACAGCTTTTTTTATTTAATTAAGCCTGCACTGCGGTCCCCAGACAGTAATAGTATATCCTTGAAAAGCCCCCAATTCTCCTGTGTTGTACAAGCTACTGCCCTAATTGAGATCCTCAAATTAAAGGTGAAGTTATGTCCAAAAACAGTGCTGAAACAAAAAAACTAAATCCATCCAGTCATTCCTTGCACTAAGGTCAATTGGGTTCTAAAACTTGAAAATGATCAATGAAACAGTTTTTGAGTTATTGCGTTAAAACGATGGATCTGACGCAGACGCGGAGTACACAATGTTGCTCGCATCGATAAAGCCGACCATTTTATGGTTAAAAATACATGCCAGCCTTGTTTATCCTCCAAACTCTGTGTATTTGGCGGCAAATCTGGAGGGATGGGGATGTTTTGAAGTGTATGCTGTACATCAGCAGGTATATCTTTGGTACAGCTGTGGGATGGAAGCCTTTCTCCTGGGATTGCTGCAGTCCTGAGTAAAGCCAAATAAGTCTGGAGTAATCTTCTTCTTGGTGACGAAAGTGTTTGTAGCTTTCTCATCTCTCAGACTTGAAATCCAACTGTGCCAGAGGGATAGACAAGTCGGTTTTCGGGATGATATAATTGCGTGTAAACCCAAGCACTGAGAACAAGCTCATACAAATGGGCAGTTAGCTTCGGGGTCATGTGTACCTACTGGAAAGGTAATAAGTAAGACTGCAGGTAAAGCTTTCATATGCACACCCCCTAATCTGAGGCAATTGCACAGCCTAACTGTTAAAAACTCACTATTTACAATATTAATGTTAGCCCCATGATAGCACAGAGGAATAAAAAGGGGCTGTTACTGATGCCAGGAACATCACAGCAGTTCTTTCTCCTGTTTCTCCTCATCCATAGAAGACCATTAGGGAGATCTAGGCTAATATAATCCCATTAAAGTCTAACTGTTTCCTCTTTCTGTCTGTCAAACAAATGTGTGCAGTTTACAGACGGAGATAGCGAGAGAGGGGAAGAGAAGTTGGGCTGCTTCACAAAATATTTATTTAATTTTATTTGCAAAACCCATATCTGGAGGGAGGGAGCAGTGGAACCAGCGCTCTTAGATGTCAAAAGGATCCAGTTGAGGTGATGCTGGCATTAGTTTAGGACGCCTCGATTTGGAGGTTTTACAGGCATAACCAACTGGGAGGAATCCCCGAGGCTGTGCTGGAAGGCTTTGCTGGGGAGAGGGACATCTGGAATATACTTCTTAGACTTTACCGTGACCTGACCTCAAATAGGTGAAGAAAATGGATGGATGGAGGCAATTTTGGAGAGAGGTGAGGGGGAGAATACTCTTTCGGCCAAAGTGTGAGCCCCGCCCTTAGGGCCAATCCTTATCCCAAAATTAGGGATCTGATTGGTCAACATCCCCTGCGGCTTGGACAACATAGAGACCTGCTGCAAATATGAGTGAGGCTTGGTGTGCATCTTCTCCCTTGGATTTTTAAGGGTCAACTGAGCTCTGAATCTCTTTGACGCCTTTCTGAACAGCTAACTAACCCGACTGACCTGTTGGTCAACTATGGTCCTGATTATACTTGGTTTTAGTATGCATTTTGGGCAACCTGATCACAAGTAGACAGCGACACACATAGCAGTATACTTTTGTCTATCATGCTTCTCTGAATGTGTCCAGCTAACAGCTTCTGTCCAGATTCAGTTGAATCATATTCCGTTGCTGCCGTAGCCTAACAACTTCAAGATTGTTCAAGAGCTAATATACATTTACTGACTATTCCAAGTGTTGTGACTGACAGGACAGAGTCCAACCATTTCTGACAAAACAACCACCACGTCCAGCACTTCCTGTTACGTCCTTGTTTGAGACCCATCAGGACAGATTAACGTTTACAATACAAAAGATACGTGGTCAAATACGTCCCAGACCACCTCACTAACTAGTTTTAGTGACGGGATCAGAGTTTGTCTTGGAGGTCAATTACACTTGTATTTTGCGACATATTTAGTTGTCCGCTTGTGATCTTATTGATCTTATCTTATTGGCCAAAACGCATCTTAAAACCAAGTGTTAACAGGGCCATAGTTGACCAACAGGTCAGTCGGGTTATTAGCTTATATCAAAGTAAGACTTGTTCAGGACGGCATCAATAAGATTCAGAGCTGGAGTAGGCATTCATATTGAGTCGGCCCTTTAAAATCCAAGGGAGAAGGCGTACACCAATGCCACACCCATATCAGCAGCAGCTCCCCAAGTTGTCAAAGCTGAAGGGGAAGTCGACCAATCAGATCCCTCCCTTTGGGATAACGATTGGCGAAGTGTGAACAGTGTTTATTACAACTACGTGCCACGGATCGAACCAAGCACCACAACATGCAACCCTTTCTTTAATTTACTCCTTTTTTCCACTTTTGTGATGCAGTCAATACGTGAGAGCAAATGCTGTGGTGTTTGAAATAATATCAGTCATTGATAAATTCTAGTCTCATGAGTGTCACACAGCATCATGAGCGCTGATTAGGAACTACAAAGCCGGATAAAAAAAACAAACCAAAGAACATCAAAGCAATTACGGGGCAGTGCTTTCGGAGGCACAAAACGCTTATTAAACCCTTTATTTATTTCAGCACACTGAACCAGCCAACTGACTAAGTGCTGCATTCAGATGCCCACTGCGACTAATCCATTTTAATCCAACATAACATCAGGAAACTCTCCAAAATCAATATGTTTGACTGACTGCTGACCAGCTCGCAGGGGCGTCGCTCAAACACTCAGAAAATGACGTGCGACAAATTCAAAAATCATTAAGACACATTTTATAACAGAGCCCCTGCGCAATAGTCCTGTTAGTCGCTGTAAAAGTCGACTTTTTATTTGATAGAAAATCCGATAATGAACAAGCTTGACTGCAGGCCCCCTGAATAATGTAGGTTGGTTTAACATCACAGAGCAGCTTTGAACCAAGTGGATGTCGGCTTTAGTGGTTCCAACTTGACAATCTTTCTTTCTCTGACTCACTCTAGCCTTACAAGCTGATCACATGATAGACTTGCAGGGCTGAATCATCCTCAAGGTGAAAGAGACACGTACACACTCACACATCCTCCAATTTAGCCACCGTCTCAGAGGCTTTCTATAGGTCTCAATCCGACACCTGTCACATGTGTTTCCAAGCCTCCCTGGTGTGCCGATAAGAGGCAGGCATTACTATTGTCATTTCACATTTTCACCCACTATTTTTTTTCTAATCTTGTTGCAATGTCCATCACCTAACCATCTCCCGGTGAGGAGGAAAAAAGTGTGTACTCTCAGACAGAAAATAAAAACACACACATACAATCCTGCTTCTTCAGCTATCAAAGCTATCAATCAGCCGTGGCTCCGGGCCCAAATAGAGAGCTCTTCTGATGGATACATTTGCTAGATCCCCCAGTTCAATTTGTTTGGCAGCTTTGGACAATGCATGGAGTTTTGTGTGCAAACATATTGTTGCAATCACTCCCATTCAACTGGCAAAGCATGAAATGACAGTTTGGGCATCCTTCTGTTTGCAGAAACGGCAAGGCGGCACCCTTCCGAAAGCACCTTTCAAGGAACAGATAATGTGGATGTGATTTCAGCCTAGATCGGGCGCCACTTCATTTTTTCCCCCTTATATACGTATTGCATTTTAAGCGCTGGAAAGCTGATAGGCGTCATGGTGCATGTTATACATGAGATTGCCCTCTTGCAACAAGTTCATTGAATAGTAACCATGATTGTGTGTAATTATAATATATTGCATTACTCATTTCGCAAGTGAATACACAGCTATAGTGTAAAATTGTCAAAGGTATTAACAGTTTTTCAAAACCACGTGTTTCCAATAACTGCATGTATTTCATTTAATAGCACAAAGCATGGAAGCAAGATGGGGGGGTCATGGTTTCAATTACTTATTTACCATCGAATGTTCAAAACAGTGCTGCAAGGATCCTGATGAGAGTGCGTAAACACAAACACATCCCCCCCGTTCTTCATTCCCTTCATTGGCTTCCCATCTCCACCAGGATTGATTATAAGATCTCTCTCCTCACTCACCAGTGAATCCATGGTAACACACCCCCCTACCTAAAAGAACTACTCACCCCACTGACCTCAACACGATCCCTCAGTTCTACCCACTCATACCGCCTCCTCCTTCCCCGGACTAAGCTCAACACCATGGGTGATCGGGCCTTCTGTTCTGCTGCCCTTCGTCTGTGGAATGCCCTCCCTCACCATCTGAGGGCTCCACAGACGACTGACACATTTAAAAAAATACTTTAAACTTACCTGTTTAGCAGAACTTATAACTTTAATTAACATTGCTGCTTTTTGGTCAGGCTTTCATTTAGTAATTATTTTATTTTTTTATTGATGCTTTTATCTGCTTTTTCTTTGTAGCACTTTGAGATTTGATCCAAATGTAAATTGCGTTATAAATTAAATGTATTATTATTATTATTACTATTATTATTATTATTATTATTATCGTCATAACGAGACATAACAAAACTCATTTTCTCAATATATCTCTATAATGATTTCAGTATCTCAAAAAATCTCAAGATCACAATTCAATTATTTTGTGATCTGAAGGTGTGCTGTCCAGCTAATCTGCATCTCCTCTGCATCGTTTGGTCGCCAAGGAGACGAGACGGCGATCTTGTTGCGTAACCAATGAAGTGATTAATCTCAGCAGGATCGCTGAGGTGGACCCATCTAGGTTGCGTCTGCTCTATCCTTCTCTCTAAATGGCAAGGACTGATCTGAATGTCATGTCTAAAATGTATTGGACCTTGATTGAAGTAGAATCTGATTCGCTGCTCATACAGAAATTCCTTCATCTGGGATGCTCTTTTGAAAGTTATCTCCTCATCTCTGATAAACATAAATAATGAACTTCATGAACTTTCGTTTTTCTCGTGATACGAATTAAATGATCTCGCAAGAACTGTTTGCGTTAAATAAATATTTTCCATCTGACCGCTCTCAGCTTCCATGCAAACGGTATTTTCTTTGTATTTCCTTTATTTTCTACATTTGTGCTGTTTTATGTAGTGTACTTTTTTTTGTATTCCCCCTAATTTAGCGCTTAGCATAGTAGCATAAAGCCATAAGCCAAAGCCATGATTCTCTTTGAGCACTACCTGTTAACTCGGACTCATTCTCCTGGAAAAACTTGTGCTGATGTGAAGAGACCATAACCTCTATCAGGTGTGAAAGTGAGAAAACTGAAATGGAAATCAACTCCATGTGCCTCCAAGTGTAAAACTGACCAATTTCAAGACATCAGTTATAGAACACACGCAAACATATATGCCTCAACTTGAAACTATGTTTAATGCCTAAATGAAAAAGTCAAAAATCAATATGTCCAGATCATGTAATTTATTAGTCAAACTGTGTTTTTGAAGGTTTTGGAAGGTGCAGACTGACAAATCACCTCGTATCGATCTGGATGTAAGATCAGAAAACGCCCAGGGGTGTTACTTTGTAGTTAAAAATGATACCTTTATTTCTTTCATTTGGAGGATTTATTGGAAAATCTGCTGGGGCTTAAATTTAAATTATCTTTTAATATCTAGACTAATACTCATCTCAGAAGCTTCTGCAGATTTTGGCATCAGGTGATGCTTCAAGAGTAAATCGTCAGATAAAATGAGTAGAAATGCGATGGGTAAAAATCTGTTTCCTTCTACTGCTGGAGCGAGTCTTTATGTTTGACTGACCGTCTGACTTATTGACCAGGGCTTTGAAAGAAGACAGGATAATAACCAACTATCTTGAAGATGTATGCTTCCTCTTGCTCTCTCTATTTCATCTTCTTTCCAACATCCTGTGTCTGCAGCTTGAACAAATGAGCTTTTCGACATCGGCTGGTTGCTCACTTCTCCCCATCGGAAGGTTTCTACAACCGCCACTTCCTCATGCCGGTGATTTCTCTCTCGCCCCTTTGTCATGATATTTCCTGATGTAGTGCTGTCCCAGAAAAGCAGTAACGACATCCTGTCTCTCAAGCCAACATGTGCCGGCAGGAGTGACTGTTGGATGGAAGAAATGTGACTTTTTTATCCCCAGAAGTCTGCTCTGGTTCACCGGTGATGCTGAAGTTTGTGCTTGAGATTGAGGCACGAGGTGAACAACTTCTGGTGTACTCGCCAGAGAAGGTCAGATGACCGATGACCAGACAGTTTTATTTAGCGAGGACATTTTTGATTTCACCAATGCCAGATTACTTGCTGAACTGGCTTTGACTCATTATATCAGTAAACACAGCAAAGCCATATTTCCTGTGCAACGATGTAATATTTATCTTTAAGCGAACCCACCTAATGAACGGATTTCACGATTTGAATACAGAAAACAGTCGTTAAAGTATTGACTTGAAAGCATCGGACACAGCAGACAAATCCCTGTATAGAAAGTGTTTTTCAATTTTTTGTTAAATTGGTCGGTTGGCTTAATACAGGTGAGAAGGGTAAGTGCAAAATGACAATTAAGCTGGATCTCGGCGTCTTCTCTGCAGAGTTCAGCTGGAGCTCTCATCTCGCTCAGCAGAGAGACAATTAGTTTCTGCTATTCAGTCCAAGTGGAGCTCAAGTTTTCAATTCCTGCTGCCCTCTTTGCCCTCTGAGTGCTCTGAGATGTTCTCAGTCGACCTCAGAAATACAGAGAGAAGTGATGGAGAACATGTCAAGATATGGATCGTGGCTACCGTACCGATTAAGTACCCTGAACGCCTGCGTTGTTTGGCATGTTATTTTCCAACAAACTACCTCTATACTGTTTAGCTGCTCTGTAACGGTGGATTTTGTTGTTTCCGCGTCTTTTTGCATGCGCTGCGGCGTTGTAACATTCTGCCGAATATTAATACATCTGATCCATCAAGACCTGACCTCCACATGACCTCTGAAGATTTTGCATTACATCTGCTAGCCCTCGCATGCCCCGCACATGACTGAGCCTTGTTTGCCCATGACCAGTTAGCCTTCTTGAAACCACTTTGGTAAGCACTGACCATTGCACACTGGCAACACCCACTTGTCTAGCCATCCCAGTTTGGCTATTGTTGCTCACATCCTTCTGCTTACCAGTTTTTTTCTGGTTATAACACATAGACTTGGAGAAGAAAATGTTCACTCGCTGATGATATGTCACCCACCAGTAGTGCCATTGAAACGAGATTATTCATCTCAGTTGTGTGTGGTTATAATTTTACGGCTGATGAATATGCATTTTGAAGCAGCCGGATGTCATGTTATAAAATAAACCTGTCTTATCAGCTTTAAGATCGGGGCAGGGGAACAAAGAGATAAGGGCAGACAATCCCTTCAGGCACGATGCCACAGACGTGACCTTCTGTCTGAATTAAACACTGGTGAAGATACTCCCACGGCTGAGCCCGCCTTTTCTGAATCGACCCTCACATCACCCTACCATGGCTGCTTGAGTCCCAGCCCATAATATAGTCTATATTTGGTCCTGTAAAAAAATAGATTCAATCCTATGTTGCTGGCATTAGATTAAAAGAGAAGATTTGAGTTCAGGGTGTTACTGAAGGACACTACAACAAGTTGCCAGCAGGGGCAGCTCGGGGATTGCACCATCAACTTACTGATTGAGAAACGACCACTTTACTTTCTGAGAATTCTTTAATTGAGATTTTTAATAATGAGGTTGCAGAAATACACAAACTTGGTTCTTGACGGCCACAATTAAATTCCTCTCAGGGTAGACAGTCTGTCACCTTGAGTTGGGATCTGTTTGAGGTTTCTGCCCATAAACAGCAGTTTTATTGGGTCTCAAAATAAAAAGTATGGTCTAGACCCTCTTTTAAGAGAATATCTTGAGGTAACATTGACAAGTCCCAAATAAGAATAACTAGATGACCGCGTCAGAGCGTCTTGATGATTACTCCTGGTCGGCAACGGTTTGTACCTACCCAAAGTGGTCTAAGGAGGACCAAGTGTTGAAATGCTGAGAGGGTTATTGGCACCCAAAGTTGACTGATGCACAAGGGGACCATGGCCAGCCAGTATTCCCGTCCCTTAAGAGCTACTGACTCAAGTCTTTTTCATTAAATTCTGAATATAACTGACGTCCTCTCGCCAAACGAAGAATAATTAGCCCCTGATTTAAAGTCCGGCTGAAGCGTTCCTTCCATCAGTGGATGGAAAAATACTCAGACTCAGCGAGCGATTATTTAAGTTGTGACAGACGAAGGAAGAGCAAATATAATAAACAACTTTGTGTGAGGCAGAGAAAGAGGGAAGACACCCCATGGCCAGAGTCAATACTGATCTTAGTAAACATAAATGGGCTTGGATCGGTTACATCCACACACACGGGTACTTCAGAAGAAGACTATTGATCAAATCACACCAAAGGCAAAAAATACAGGATAAATAACAGCACTAACACACACACACACACACACACCACACGAGGTGGTCCATACATTCCTGACAGCTGCCGAAGGAAATAATCGGCCTCAACAACGGGTCGCTAGGAGGGAGGATATCCGATTTCAAAGAGGTAAACCAGCAGGGAGCGACAGCTGCGGAGGTTTTATGCATTTAAATAATGCATAAACATCAGAGGCGATAGCTACGAGTCTCCGAGGTCACATTTACTTTATGACCCCAAACTACCGGGTGTTTTAGCTGGGGAAATAATGTCACGTGCCAGATCAGAGGCTACTGTCTTGAAATTATCAGCCTCTTCGTAAATTATCAGTTCGGACTGAATCGTAACGGAGAACAGCGATTCTGAATGTTCACGGTTAAAAGGAATCATACTCTCTTTCTGCTAAAAAAGGTTTTCTGATTTGTGTTGCGATCGAACCAAGCATGACGGACATTTTCATGTCCTTCCACACCCAGTCTTGGCACCACGACCCGCGGGACCCACAGGCTACTTGTCTCTGGCTTCTTAGGTTAGGGTGCCGGCCTTTATGATGTCATTCTTAGTGGACTCTTCGGCCTGTCTAGTCCCAAAGGCAACGCACTTATGGGTTTCAATGTCTGGATCCTAATGTTGTAACTCTTCCTGAAGCTTGGACTGAGTCACGTTTTCTGCACCATATGCGTGGACCAACTGTAGAATGACCATAAAGTCCAGGACCTGTAGCTACTAATTGTAAATGTTTCTAATTATTGTTTGTATTCTCCTTCATTTTGTCGGTTTTGCAGCTCGTGATTGTTACGTTGTGTCCGAAACTTTGTGTACTGTTGCCATTTGGGCCAGGTCTCAGTGGAACTAACCTCGTGAAGGAATAAAAGAAAAAGGTTTAATAAATGAATATAGGGAAGAGGTTTTGTGCTGTCAGGCTTCACATTTGGGATTTTTCTGTACCACCCAAACCTGATGTCGCTTTTCCAGCTCACTTTCTCCGGAGTCCAGTGTCGTTCAGCCAGCTGCCCACCAACGGCTCATTTCTATAACGTCCGAGCAGATCGACATAAACTGAGAGGGCCTCTTTGGGTCAGTCCACTCATAAAAGATATTAGTCCCACATCGGGGAAATTTCCAGTGTTATGGTACCGCAGTGGGTCGCGGTAAAGTAAGCGGGAACAACCGTGAGAAACAATAGTAATAAGTAATAAGCAAATATCAATCAGTGTAGGTATAAGAAATAGGAGCAATATAAATACACGAGAGAAATATAAATATGAACCCTATGAAAAAAAAAAAAAGGTGTTACCTCCGCTCCGTTCTCGTCACTCACCTGTGGTTCATCTCCTTTTAATCAACTGCAGTAGGTTCCTAACCAGGTAAGCCCGGTCCCCCTATCCACTAAAATCGACCCATAGGTCAGGGGTGTGAAACTCAATCAGTAAAGTTACACAGAATCATCAAAAGCCAGAAAACTGTAGTTATCTACTTTTTTTCTGGTTATCGCAGTGGGACTTCTAGTATCCGTGTTGTTTGAGCTGTTTACCATTCAGCCAGTTATTAGAAAAAATTAGATATTGTGTCGTGGGCCGGATGTGACCCGCGGGCCTTGAGTTTGACGTATGCGTTATAGGAGATCATATGCTGTGACATGTGAGCGATGCTTGATTGTGTCGCTCCACTCACGATCATTTTTTCAGAGGATACTTTGCTTCATGAGCGACGCTAACCCACATGTTTACACCGTTCTCTTCCAACAAGAATACAAACAACAGTTCTTTCCACCATTTCAATCTGATTTAAAGCTTAAGTTAGGTTCTTTTACATTATATTGTTCAAAAAACGGTTTAATGTTACGCAGGACATGCTGTCAAAGCATTCGGACTGTAAAATGGATGGATTTTATTATTTAATTTAAACGTAAAACCTATGCCAAATCAAAAAGCAGAACAAGATGATCTGCTGTGGCCTGAAGGAAAAGAGCCACAAGAAGAAGATGTAGAATAAAAAAAAGTACAAGCTGAAAAGTAAAGGAAGGATAAGGATATAGCCGCATAAGGAACATTTCAGAGCGTTTTAAAGGTTTAGGACACTTGTGTCACCATGGTTACATACGTGTTAAAGGAATAATGGACTTCGACTCGAGCCCCTATGTGCTGGATCACTATTTTCCACCAAATGTGAGGTCAAACCAACCCAACCTGTTACCCAACAGCCTCAGTGCATACTGTAAAAAGAAAATAGTTTGATGAACTCAAACAATGACTTCAACTGATAACGCTCAAATAAACTAAGTATTAACTACAGCAACTACAGATTAGTTTATTATTGCTGCACAAATCTGACATTATTTTTTTCCTGCATCATTTTCAGACAAATATTATGCACTGTAAAAGGATAACTGTTGAGGATTTTTGTCGAGAAAACAAAAAAGAAAAAATACTTTGACTGGTAAATTTTATACTCAATAATATTTCAATTAATTGTGTGTTACGAATTAGGAAATTCTTATTATTATTATTGCTGTTACAGTGCAGCAACTGCATTATTAAAGTAACCCAGCATGTTCAGAGTGCGCTGTGTGAAGACAGCATCACAGGTCACTGCTTAAACTTAAACTAAAAAACACTACGACTAATCCTCTGCAGAGCCTTCTTCCTGCTAGGGAGTGCCCCCTCAAATGTTATACAACCGCAGTGTGAGGAAATCCAATACCGGACATCAAATGCCAAACAAAAAGATGGTTCAGGTTTTATAGTTGGTTTTTCAAAAACCCTGGTGGAGGAAGCTCACAACATGCTATCTAGATCGGGAACTCAGAAGTGCTGTGTCACGCATGCTGGTCGGGCTGCAGTGGCGTCTAATTAAAGCTAGGACCCCCGAGGTATTCTTCCCACTTCTACTGCAGAGGACTGCTGAGGGGGGAGTACAAAGACAAACAGACATAATACGCTAAAGCAGGCTATGTTGTTGCTTGATTAATGACAAGAGAGACGAGGAGGGAAGCTGAGGGGGGGGGACTTTGATAGTGGGTTACAGGGGTGAACCCACTCTGGGTTTTAAAAACCGGCTTACTAATGTACAAATGGCAAGGCCTCAATCTCCATTGCGATATTCTTTCTGATGGAGGAGGGAAGAAATGTTCATTCTCAGAGCAACACTCCAGAGAGGAGAATTCTCTTTCCAAGCCTTTGCTGGCACCTACCCAAATCTGTAATCTGAGAATAAATCGCAGGAAAGGATGCAGAAGAGTGCAGGCAAAATGTGCCTATTTGTTCGGTTGCAGTTTCTCCAGCCTCTGCAAAATAAAACTGCACATCAATGCAAACAAATTGGCATGCTTCCAGGCATTTGTGTGCAGAATAAGAATCCGGTGAATACAAAGCTTGCTTCCCTGTTTACCTTAATGCTTTTTTTTTTTTTTTTCTGCCATGGCAGGCCTGACATGAATGTTACTCTTTCAAAGTTCAATCAGTCATCCCAACTGCTTCCCAGCGATAGGCCAAAGAGAACAACATGGCCACAAATCAAAGGTGAGCTGAGAGCCAGTGCAGGCGAGGGAGATGTATTGCTACAGGCTTTGAAATGCAAAGGAGGAGAATGATGTGTTTACATGACGACATTGTGTTTATCCATCAAAAGCAGATTGTAGAGGGAGGCGGTGCCGCTGCACTATTTGGAGATGGCGAATGACTGAGCACCCGGCCGAGCCTGGGTGGCACAGCAATTTAACAGCCAGGTCCCAGTGGTGATGGAGGGCAGCCATCGGATTTTAGGCTAAATCTTTATTCCGGCGTTGTGTCTGCTTCTGCTCTTTAGGGAGAAAAAGGTAATTCAGACAGCAGGTTTCATATGATTCCCATGCCGATCATTTGCACGCTGCGTAATCACTACTAGAAACAGTAAAGATCATAAAAAAGTCGGGAAAAAAATGGTGGCACTTACAAAAAAGCAACTGGTGCGAGAAGATTGATCTGAATTAGTAGGTTCTTTTTTTTTCATCGTTACAGATTCTGGAGAACTCTTCTGCAATTTATATAAGGTGCGTACAGTTGGTCTAGGATGTCACGCGGTGAGGATAAGATGATCGAAGAGTAAGTATGAGAGGGTGAAAGTAATAAATAGACAAGAAGTGCAATTGGATATTAGAAATATTTGCAATGGTTATCAAAGGAACACAGAAAAACTCCGAAGGTGAAAATGCTTCACTAGTTTCCAATTTCATTGTACTATAATAAATGAATATAAACAATACACACATTTCATAGACTTCAGGATTCCGCTGCATCATGTCTTTTTTCATTTTGATCTTTTTTTTTAAAATAGAATGAGGGATGTTACAAAACATCTGAAAAAATTGAAAAATAATATTTTTTCTCGTATTCTGTCAACTAATCATCTTCTACAAACATTTTCCAATTGTGCCATTGAGATGAAAATACTAGCTTCACTAGTTTCCAATATAATTCCGCATTATATACAAATTTTCTCCATTCCGCATCGTTTCCTTACCTCATTTGCATTTTTTTCCGTAAAATTCCTCGAACAAAAGGAACAAGCGAGGTTACATTACAGCTCATGAAGTCCTGAAAGATGCTCTTTTTTCACAATTCTGCAAAGACAAACTATCATCATGTGGGCACAAATTACCAAAATCTCCATCTTGAGCAAATTGTCTTGTAAGCACATGTCATTATCTCCAGTACACAAGATAATAACTTGCGTGCCCACGTTATGGATCTCCTGCAAACCCGATAATAATTCGTGCACAAAATTGAAACTTTAATCTTTGAGATTTAATGGGGTCTGTGACTTGCTGCCCACCCCCTTGGAGGAAATTTTCTCGTGCTTTGCGAAACAATCCGTCCTTGGGGCTGACTGTGTGATAGCGCGTCTTAAGAGATAGGCACGCATGGGGTAAGATATAGTGTGAGAGAAAAAAGGGAAATGACAGACTCTTCTTACTGTCATTTCTAAAGCTTCTAAGGCCCCCCACATGACTCTGAAGATTACGAAAAGGCCGCTGAAATATCAGAGGGTTTACTCTCCAATAACAAACATCACTGCGGCGAGATAGATATAATACCAGGTGGTGAAAAATATGCAAATATAGGCCACATGCTCTAAAGATGGACTCAGGGTGGCTCCGAGCTCATATTAGTCATGACTCCCTGGCAGCACCGCCTGAATACTAAAGCAGGGTTTGGACAGATGAGCAGACATATGAAGAAAAACTGCGCTATGACAACATTATTATCACGGCTTCACCATCCAGAGTGACATATGATGGTGAAAACAGTGAGGAGCCTATGCTGCGGATAGATTAGAGACTCATTGTCAGTTCCCTAAGCCTACAGCTCAAGGAAAAGACTACTCCCTTATTTCCTCTGGTGTTAGACGATGAGCAAACTCGGAGACAGAACACCAGGATAATTCCCGGAGTCCGTGTTCTTGAATCTATAAACATACTAACCTCATTGTAGATGATTCGCGATAGGTAGCACCAGGATTTTCTGATACAATACTGCCAAACGAACGCAAAGTTATCACTACTTTCCGTGTGGCTTTAAGTCGGGAGGTGGAATGGTTGTCTACCACTTGGAAGGTTGGCAGTTCAGTGCCCGGACTGCCCCCGCAGTCTTCATGTCGTACAGGCCATGAGCAAGACCCAACACCCCAATTTGGTCCTCACATAGGCTGCTCCACATGGTTCGGTCAATGGAAAAGAAATTCTTTCCTTTTCTATACACAGTATAGAATACAACAAAGCTATGAGTGCCGTTTAAGGTTGGTGTATTGAAAACAGGAGAAGAGTGCATAATTAGAAGACATAAAAGAAAAACAACAACCAATACAAGAGGTGCTTCAATTTCTGCACAACAATACAGCTAGGAGGTGGTTTACTACCTCGTGTTTTGATCCTATCGCACTTAAAAAAAAGCTTAATGCACTTGGAGACAGTATTACACTCGACAGAAGGCTCTTATAGGGACCAATATCATTCCCAGGTTATTTTTGTTGGTGTTTAATGATCATATGGCTCATGAAAAGAAACTGTTTCTGAGTCTAGTGTTGTGGGTTTTGATGGACCTGTAGCGCCTGCCAGAGGGCAAAAGGTCAAACAGATGAAGAGCAGGGTGGGCGGAGTCTTTGAGGATGGATTGGGCCCTAGAGAGGCAACGGAGCTGGAGTTGTCTTCCAGGGAGTGCAGAGGGCAGCCGATTGTCATTTGGGCCGAGTTAAAGGTTAAATAATAACAACATTATTATTAATATTATCACTGATGCTTTTGTCTATTACTATATCTATTACTTGGCCAGCTTGGCTATATTGTGTTCAGGGACTTTAGAGCTTATCGTATGTGAGGAATTCCTCGATTACTTAATGCAAAGGAAACGACCAAATCATTATAAAACTGCCTTTTTTTCTTTTTTTTTGCCAACATCAGTAAACTTTGTCCACAGGACATCGTGGGCTATGCCAGAGAACCAGAGAAGAAATTCTGGGTAAAATACTGAGACAAACTGGTACAACCGTAATCCCACAATGTTGTCCAATCATTTTCATTTATAACATTTGTGAGACTGTAAGTGGCAAAAACGTCATTACTTCGATGTGCATAGCCAAACTGTTTTTACTTCAAGATAGAGGAGATACCAGTTGGTATATAGATGGACCAAATTCGGACAAAACATGACTAAAGGTTGAGAAATCAGGGCCAAAACCATTTGGAGGTCAAACTCCCCCTAGTGTTGGAAATATCCAACTGGACTTTCCCCCGAAAAAAGTCCAGTTCTTCCTCGCACTATTGTCTATGTAGGTACAAAAGTTTACTAATTCAAATTTAAATAAAACTATCCATCATATGGTTTTTGAGTTACCGCGTCAACACAAAAAAAAACCAGACTTTCCCTTGATATACTGAAACGAGTGACATACACGTGAAATTCAAGTTATTAACCCTCATTCAGTGATACTGAATGGCTTTGAATCGACTCTTATCCATTGACCCGGTGATCACATGGCACTGAGGACGATACACCCTTCACGGAACACAGAATAACCTTTTTACATGAATAGCAATTTTTGTTTATTTTTGTTTAATCTCATAAAATAAAGCCACACTTATGAACTTGTTGCCCATCCCTAAAGCGAAGTTACAGATGTTCACCTATTTAAACATGTTAGGAGTTGACCAGATGTTCTGAAGGCATTCCTCCTAATGGCAATCTATATTAGTCGTAAAGTTCTGATGTTGCATTTGCTTCTAGTTTTCTTGCAAAGTACTGTCTGCAGGACTTATTCAGGTATTCTCTCTAGTTGCTGTTGACCTGATGGTAGAAATGAGCCTACTGCTGGTTAGAACTTGTTAGAAGAAGAAAGGAAACCCGCTAGAGTAAATATGTAAAAGAATGATGGAGAGCTCACCAATAGATCACAATCTGCTGAGAGGTATTAAATTGCAGAGCGACAAGGGAGAAAACAAGTCTTACGGTGAGGAGGCGGAACAAAACAAATAGAAGAAGAAAGCTACAGCGTGTTAAGACCTCACACAAAGCACCAGAGGACCAGACTTTAGCGAAAAAGTTTCCCGCAAAAGTTCAGATAAGATGTTTCTTTCATGTTTTCACCTTATGAAGCAGAAAGTTCTGCTACACCTTTCTGACTTTCAAATGTTGGAGTTGACGGTTTTCAGTTTAGAAGTAAACAAGAGAGTGGTGCTGAGGAAGGGCGGGGGATGATAGGTGACGCAAAGAGAGAAATCAAGATCCCTTTTAGGAAACTGTGTCGACCAAAATAAAAATAAACCCAGTCAAAATGGGTTACCCATTCGACATATTGGCTTGGAATCAGGAAGTCCATTCCACAGAGGTCCTGAAGTCCCTCAAGGAGTTTTTTTTTTCTCCATATTGTCTCTACAAGAGATTTTCTTGCGTGAAAAAGATGGTTTACTGTTAATCTATATTTCTTTCTTTTTTTAGATTTCATTTGGGTCGTATTCTGATTCCATATTTTTCCCATCTTCCCATATAAACACATACAGTGTATATTTATATATGTACAACAAAACAAGGTGCATAAACACATGAACATAAACTAAAAAATGTATATAGTCTCTCTTTTATTCATCTCTTGACGGAAAAAGTCACCATTAAATTGAAAGTTGAGAGAATCCAGAATGTCAGCCAATCAAATTCTAACAGCTCTTCCACGTAGATGTGGGATCGCCATCAGCAATAATCATTTGCTGCACATACCGCAGGACAGCAGGCATACAGCTCATGCTAGTGGTCCGCAAACAACAGGCTTGCCTTTACAATGCTGAATTTATCTTGTGCTACCAAGATCAAAGGAAAAAAAACTCCTCCATACGAGACCTCAGGGTCTCCATACAAACCAAACACAGCATTGAACTTTAATGCAGGTAGCAGAATAAAGTATATGGACTCTTTTACTACAATGTCTACCCCCGCAAAGTTCAAGCAGTCTATTTTAGTAAAACTAATCCTGATCCAGAGTCAACCAAGACATACGCCCCACCAAAACGTGATGCCTTCATTGCCCATTGGGATGTTCACGAAAGCAATCTCCGTGATTGAACTTCCCAAATTGAATATGAAGTTATGTACGCAAAACAATGTTATAAAAATAAAAAAAAGTTCTCCCTAAAAAATGAACTTTGCCTCAATCATTCGAGTTCTTCCTCGCCCTTAAGGTCTATGTGGGCATAACATTTTAAAATGACCCTCGAAAGTTAACAGAGAGGATCTGTGGCGATGAAGATGGAGAAAGCGATGGCGATGACGATGAATATCCACGATTCTTTTCGGAGATAATATCTACGAATCCATCCCTTTATCGAGTGTGCACTCCAAAATTCAATGCTTTCTTCTTCAGTCCATTCCTCAGTTTTACATCAAGAAACTTATTTTTTTCATGAAAATCCATCAAACATTTGAGGCATAATTGTAAAAAAATGGCGAAAAAACTCCTCATTTCACCATTGTGTTAAAGGAAGTGAACAAAAAAATCATGGCACCACTACCTTATCCAGATCCTGATTTTGATGCTCTCTTCTTTTCTCCATACCCCGCCCTTCCCAGCAGTTTATGCACAATGACAAGAATGGTCAAAAAAGCCTTGACTTGCAACCGTAACATCCCATGCTCCGCCCCTTTATCAGGGGCGGATCTATTTGCATGTACATAACAACATGCAAATAGATTTAATGAGTTGTTCGTTGCCTGCATGACAAACCCTCCAACCGAGATTCTTGAAAACCCATTAAATAGTTAAAGTTATAATCCTGCTAACGGACCAACAGACACAGGTGAGGATACGACCTCCTTGATGGAGGTAAATATTCTAATGGATAACTGGAAAAAATGCCCCGTTATGATCGAAAATCATAACGGGGCATGAAACAGAGAGCGAAAAGCCTCTGGTAAAGCGGTGTGATCAGATTTGTGATCAGATTAGTATGTTCGCTGGTAATACACTAATAATACACGGCCAGCTTATCGAGAACAAAACATTTTTCTCTCTGAAGGTTGTAGAAGGTTATCTGTTATCTGCCGTTTAAATCCAAACATAGGTTTTATTATTATCGAAACAGAAGAAGAGAGGGGTGGCAATTAATTATACATTAATAACTAAAGAACTGAGTTCCCTATCTCAAATCCCACCTGACACGAGAGTTCTTCATCATGCTAAACTGAACGCCGCAGCTGGTTATGAATCGCCCACCCTTGGGTGTTTTTGTATATATCATACATTCTAGTGAATACACAAAGCACACATTTGTCTCATCGTCGGTAGGTAACTGTACGCGTCAAGATTAAATCACCTGGCTTCTTCAGTGCAGGCGATCATACACGATTAAGACGTGTCGTATCCGTCTTGCAAAGAACCCGCTGAAGACGCTACCGCGCGCTTTAACGGGAAAATAACGAGCTAATATGTGATGCTATGCTTGTTAAGGTAACGCTTACATCAAAAGGGACCCCCCCGCCCCACTGGAGGCTTATGTGGAGGCGTGGAAATACGTCAACATCCTCCCCGCTCTACTCTGAAGAAATGTGGGCTAAATCCTCTCACTGACAATCTGAGCAACCATCTGTGTGTTTGTGTGTGAGAGAGAGAGAAGGAATGTGTGTAAGATTAAAGCTGCAATCCAGAACCACATGGTTAATATTGTGTCGGCCCACCTTTCTGCCATCACAACAGCTCTGACCAATCGGGGAATGGACTCCAGGGGAACTTTGAAGGTGTGATGTGGATCCGAGATATTAGCATCAGATCATTTGAGTCCTGTAAACTGCGAGGCGTTGCCTCTATGTACTGGATTTGTTTGGCCAGCACATATCTCAGCCGCTCGATTGGACGGAGATCTGGCCAATTTTATAGTGAGACAATAATGCAAAGAGGTCCGCAGCAATTTTTAAGTAGATGGTATGTTTCAAAATCATGAGCGCCGTTCTTAGACTATGGAGCCCAATAGAATACCAGAGACCTTTCTATCAGAACCAACTTTAACTTTCTTTTTCTTTTTTTTTTTGCGACAGTAACTCCTCCGTAATGACTTTATTTATATACCACATTTCAGTAACAAGGCAATTTAGAGTGCTCAACACTAACAATCAAGAGCATTGCGACAAAGTGCAAAAGAACATTAAGACATAATAAAACAGTTTAAAAAAATAAAAATAAATAACAATAAGAACGATTTTTTTTTTTATTCAGTTTTGATTATTTTTATTATTATTTTTGTTATGATTTTCCAGCATCCAACAGATAAATGTAAAAACAAAATGTTCTCTTACTGTCTAATACACATAACTGACCGACAGGTATGATTATAACGAGATAAGCATTACTATTCCCTTCACCTGGTGTTGGTTGCAATATTATGGCTGATGAGGCAGGGAGATACTTGTCATGTTGCAAAAACAAACTTATCTTGTCTTATCAGCTTTAAGAACAGGGAGACACAACAAGGAGATCAGGGCAGGCTATCTCGTCAGGCATCACATGTCTGTGGTTATAATGTTATGGCTGACTAGGCGGGACGATACATGTCATGTTGTGAAACAAAATGTATCATGTCTTATCAGCCTTAAAAACAGAGGGACGCAATAAGGAGATAAGGGCAGTACATTTCTTCAGGTATCACTTCTCTGTGGTTATAATGTTATGGCTGATGAGGCAGAAAGATACATGTCGTGTTGTAAAAACAAACGTTTCTTGTCTTATCACCTTAAAAACAGAGACACGAAAAAGAGATAAGGGCAGTCCACCTCCTCAGACATCACTTCTCTGTGGTTATAATGTTATGGCTGATCAGCGTACATACATTCTAAGAGAGGTGAGTACTTTCTTTGCCAGCAGCAACATCTAAAGCACCAGAGGAATTTACAGCTCCAGCTCGGTTGTTCACCGGATGACGCCGCAAAGAACCGGCTTCAAACAAGGTCTTAAATAATTAATGGCATTTTGTTTTTGCCGGATTCGTAATTAATTCATGCCTTCACCCCGACATTATCCCCTCTAACTTCTGATGAGTTGGCGGATTCTGCTTCTCTATCATGTGCGGGGGGCATGATGTCTGGATGAGCCGTTGGGGGATGCGCACCTTCCGTTCGGCGTACAACCTGAGATCCGCTCCCGGAACACTAATTAGACATTAAATCAGCGTGTTGGAATGTTGGCGTTCAATCAGCGCCTCTGAGGGCTGATGCTCTTGGTTGGCTTTGGTCTGGCGCCCCTCTGATTGACACTTGACTTTGCCTAAAGCGAAAAGATAGCACAACATATGCCCCGCCCCTAGATATGTCCACAGCAGAGGGCAGAGACAAGAATCCTAATCATCCGTCCCAACGCCGCGTCGCGGTAGCCTCCGCATCACGCCTGGTGCTACGGTCCGGAATGATGTGCGAGATCCAGTCTTTGACTGGCGAGGCCAATTTGAAGAAACAGGCCACCGACTGCAGCAGGAAGTGATATCACATGTTTTTCGAATAAAATAAGAGTGGGAACAGTTTGTGCTTGTTAGCGAAATTGGTTGGTGTCAAATGTTTTGGCATCATTCCTCCCGGGTTTTGGAGAAATGTTACAAATGGGCCATTAGTGAAAATAGCTAGGAATTATTGTAAGCGTCCATAATGTTGTGTTGGCCCACATGAACATATTTATATATATATATATATATATATATATATATATATATATATATATATATATATATATATATATATATATATATATATATATATATATATATATATATATATATATATATATATATATATATATATATATATATACATATATATTTGAGAATAGTTTGAAAAATGAAAATGTGTGGGTTGGGGTTATTTCACTGGTAACATTTAGAGGTTTCATTTGCATTTGCATTCTTTGCTGCTGTAACACTGCAATTTTCCCGATGTGGGACTAATAAAGGTCCCACATAATAAATGATTTCCTTTTTTCTTTATATTTGTATGCACTTATTCCTGTATTTAAATTTAAATTTGTATTTTGTATTTCTTAATTTTGGTTTGAGGATGTATGTATGTACATGAATATTATAATAATATAATATATATCACAATAATATCTATTATTTTAATATAATGTACAATATTTGTATTTAATTGAAAATACTCCCTTATTAGACCTTTTTGGGTTGTTATCAAGTTACATAATCTGTTTAGTAAGTCCTCACACACTACAGCAATGGTTAATTAATCCTCCTGTGTGGCCCCTGTGACCTGCGGGCCGCCCCAGGGTTCCACACTCGGCCCCTTTCTCTTCCAGCATATAAATGCTGCCACTGGCTCATATTATAAATTGGTTCAATCACATTTTTCACTAAGAAAAAAGTGAATCAAAATGAGTTCAACCAAACAACAGAGCAAGACATTAAAGGGTAAAAAAACAAAACACATACAGCTTTGATGTCTTCAGTGTGTTTTTTTATCCATCTTAAGGCACTTGATTTTGCACACGTTAAAAACATCATTCTACTTTCCACTGCCTGGCTCTGAGGAGACACACCTTTACCGCATCATGAGATCATCATCACTGTTGTTGTGTTACCGCATCATGAGATCATCATCGTTGTTGTTCTGCTGCGGCTCCTTCCTGCGAGACCCTTTGATTCCCCCCACTTAGCGAAGTGAGTCAGCGCGCCGTTTGACCTCCCCAATACCCGGATGCCTATCTGTTTGCCTGTTGAATATCAAAGCGGCGTTCCTCCCTCTCATGTAACGCACGCCTGCTGATGAAATTGACCGAACAGTTCGTACCGCGGACAGGTAGAACAGCGTGAACGGCTCGGCTGTTGCGTCACATTCATGCCACGTGGGATGAGGTGTTTGCGAAGATCTGAGTGGAATTGGATTATAAGTTATTTATGTCCCCCGGCCAATTAACATCTTTCAAACTGAACAGCTTTTCTATTCATTTTATTTCTTTTTAAAAGAATCAGAGCTCCAGCATGTGTGGGATGTCGCGGGATCTAGTGCCGCGTGAAGGCGGATGCAACGAGGGTGGTCACCCTCACGACATCTAAGCAGACAATTTATAGCCATTTATAATTTAACTTCCCTCTTTTGTTCCGGAGATAATTGCTGGAGATAATTTTTTCATGCAGATAATTTCAAATGAAGATTTAATGTCTTCTCTTCATGGACATGCCACAACTCCTCCAAGTTGTTATGTGCGGTCTTTGCGTTTGGCGCTGCAGTGTTTTGGATTGGCTGCATACATCTCTAGCAAAAAAGTTTAACGCCTCTAAAAATGAACCGTCTGATTTCTTAGAAGCTAATTCAGGCGTTCATTCTTTAAAATAAACTCAATTAGATGACAACCCCCAACAATCAAACATTAAACATTGAAAATAGTGATGGGAATTTGACTTTTCTGCTACATCCAGGTGTTTTCATGAATTCACAATAATACTGAGAGACAACAAATCTCAGGCTCCACAAAATATAACTAAAATAAAACACATATTCACATATTTTATGTGATAATGTGAAATAATACTTCCTGAGTTATCCCAGGAGGGGAGCGAGCTTTCGCTTCGAGTGTTTGAATCCCGACTCACAACACTCGCTTGTGCTTCTTGCCACAATGTTTTATTTTATTTCTATTGTGTTTCATTGTGTTTTATTGTTTCTATTGTGTTTCTATTGTGTTTCTATTGGGTTTCTTAAGTGTTTCTATTGGGTTTCTATTGGGTTTCTTAAGTGTTTCTATTGAGTTTCGTAAGTGTTTCTATTGAATTTATATTATGTGTCATTGTGTTTTATTGTTTCTATTGTGTTTCTATGGTGATCTACTGTGTTTTTATTGTGTTTGTATTGTGATCTACTGCGTTTTATTGTGTTTGCATTCTGATCAACTGCGTTTTATTGTGTTTGTATTGTGATCTACTGCGTTTTATTGTGTTTGCATTCTGATCTACTGCGTTTTATTGTGTTTGTATTGTGTTTTGATGTATTTTTTGTTGTTCTATTTTGTTTCATTGTGTTTTATTGTGTTTGTATTGTGTTTTGTTGTATTTTTTTTGGTTCTATTTTGTTTCATTGTGTTTTATTGTTTCATATTATGTTTCTATGGTGATCTACTGTGTTTTTATTGTGTTTGTATTGTGATCTACTGTGTTTTATTGTGTTTGTATTGTGTTTTGTTGTATTTTTTGTGGTTCTATTTTGTTTCATTATGTTTTATTGTTTCATATTGTGTTTCTATGGTGATCTACTGTGTTTTTATTGTGTTTGTATTGTGATCTACTGTGTTTTATTGTGTTTCGTCATGTATTAAACTGGGTTCATTGTGTTGGATCGGATTTGATGGCGTTCACAAAGTATGACAACAGCGCCATCACTGCGCTCACATGGAATGTCCCTTATATCTCCTCTCTGAACGTAAATCACTATCTAAGCAGATCTGCAGGTCCAATAAACCCAGTAATCAAAAAGGATTGAGTCCGTGTCAACCAAAAAGATCTATGACAAATGTGACATTTATCATTCCTGCTCACCTGTGGCGAGGATGCCATTTGGTCAGTCAGCATGAGCTCCTCCACCCACTCATGTGGCCATTGTTGAATACCAGCACACCCGCCTTCACACCAGCGTACACAAACAAACGCAGTCCAATCGTTATGAGCGCCTGAGTCCATTACCCCGAACATTTATACGTCTAATATGACCAGCCAGGTTTGTCGTCTACCCGTAACTCTATGAGAACTATGTCTCCTATTATGAGCGCGTAAGCCGGGGTGAAAAAAACACCATCCATGAATCTTGCGTTTACGCACAAAAGCACAAATAAAAATGCGGGTGCCGGTGTTTTGTGTGATGATAGAAGGAAGGGATGAAAGAAAAAAAACATTTCATGAAGGGCCTCTGAGATATACTGCAGCGGGGGATAATGAAGAATGGTGGCTTGGGGTGTGGATGAATACTTGACCCAGTCGGTGTCGGCTGCAAACAAGCGGGAGCAGTCTCCACATGATAATGACGCAGCTTGAGACCGGCCCAAATCCAAACGTAAAAAGTCACAGTTTCTAACAATACGATGCACAAAAAGAATGCCAGCATGAAGGGCGGCGCTGAAAGGCAATGATCTCAGCTTTGGTGGTACAAAAGACAGGAGTTATGGAAAAACCTCATGGTGGAGGTGTGCACAGCTAGTAAGGGCTTACCGGGCCTGTGCACCAGAGAGATTGATCAGAACTCCGGAGCTGCTGTTGCCACCGCAATGCAGAGCGTGACGAGGCAAGGCTCATTGAACTTATTTTAGCCGGCAGACACTAACGCGGATCGCATACTCTTCAAGATGGAAACACAGAATATGCAATCGGTTGAATCCAAATCCAAAAGCAGCTGGACTTGAAGACGTTTCACCTTTCTTCACTTCTAAGCGATCAGAACTTAGGACGATCGTGTCCGAGACAATGTAAAGCCACTGTTTCATTTGAACTGCATTTATTCTGGATCCTGGGAGGACGCCGGAGTTCTCGCGGCAAAAGAAAACAGGACAATCATGGTGATCACATGCAACCTCCACCAGGAAGATAAGGTGGAGGTAGTATGTGGGTACCCCAGTGATGCCCACATGTCTCATGTCCAACAAGTCATTGTCTGCATCAACATGGATGCATTCAGGGGACTTGCAATGTTAATAAAAAAAAAACACACAAATGCATCCCTTTATCCGGAGTGGACTCACGAGTGATTACTTCTTATGTCTCCTTCTTCCACCAAGAAACCTCAAGTACGTTTCACCAAAATCCATCAAAAGGTTTCCCTACATGATTCAGAAAATCGTGTCATGGTCTCATGGTGTTAAAGGAAGTTTAAAAAAGAAGAAAAAAAAATTTGATGCTTTCTTCCTGCGCCGGTGATGAAACGGTAAAATGATTTGTCAGCCATGTTTTCCTAATATTTCCAGATGACATACAACAAAACACCAAACGTGACGTGAGAACAGAGACACTGGGTCGGTTAAGTCTTCAAAACTATTCTCCTGTGAAGTTTCCTCCAGCGCCGGAGCCTGAAAAATTATCTTCAGTGTCTTCAGATGTGTGCGATGGTCGAGAGGCCATCAATGTTTCCTTTGTAAGCCGTGAAAGATACCAGAGCCGACAAATCAGGAGATCGCTCTCGGATAAGATATAACTGGGTTCTGCTGAAGAAAGACACAACAGAAAGGATTGTTTTCCACCTTTTCTCATAATCCAGCAGTGTCGGCTAATCTCTGGAGGAATCCTCTGTGCACTCTCGATATAACGGCGCTACCTTTGCCTGTCTTCTTCTTTGAGAAGAAAAAAAAAAAGAAGACAAAGAAAAACATGTCAACTTTTTTTTTTCCCTTGATTAACCGGAGCATTAAGGATAAAAACAAATTTATTTATTTTTATAACTGGGTCAATTTTGAGTCAAGAACCAGTTTAAGATCCGTTAAAGCCATTTTAACAGACAGATACTATATTTTATTTTATATTTTTATATTTAAATGTAAAAATGTATTTGATTTATATACATTTTTCTTAAAATAATATAATAATATACACATAATAGCGATATAATATCTAATATTAATTCGATATTTATTAGCATTTTTTAAATTTAAATCTAAAAATATATTTATATATATGTATATATATTAATAATACAATAATATACACATCATTTCAATATAATATCTAAGATTCAGTAGATATTTCATTAGTATTTGCTGAAATACAAATACAAAGAGAAAATCGTCACACCTGCTCAAGTTGGTTTTTAAGAATTAACACTTTGTTGACTTTTCTCCATTCTGCTAGTTAAACAATAGGGTTTAATATTCACCACTTAGCCATAACATTTAAAGCTACAATAACACTGACTATCTCACTACAATGGTCCTGGTCGGTGGTCAGGATTCATGAAACAGTAAGCAAACGTTCTGTCCGGACGTTGATGTGATGGAAATGGTCAAGCATGAGGATTTGAGTGACTGGGCAGGGGGCCAAATTGTGGTGGCGAGACATTGAGGTCAAGATCGTTTCTAACTTCAGCCGCTTTCGGTGGTTAGTACCTAACAATCGTGGTCTAAGGAACGACAATCAGTGACAGGGACACGGGCGCCCACGATTAGTGTCCAATCCCATAAAAAGAACGTATTCGGCACAAATTTCTGAAAAGGTCATGCCGGCCCTGATAGAAACATGTCAGGTGAGGCAACGTGGCTGCAGAGCGGTCAGATTTGAGATGATGATGATGCCTGTCCGCTGCCCAAAGTGCCGGCAATTGGGCTTGTCAGCACTGGAACTGGGTCGAAGAGCAATGGAAGTAGGTGGGCTGATCCGATGAACGGCGCTTTTACATCAGGTGGATGGTCGGCTGGGTGTGGCTTGTTTTCTTGGGAAAGAAATGGCACCAGGATGCATTATGGGAAGAGAGCTAGCCAGTGAGGCAGTGAGATTATTTGGGCAATTTTCTCCGATTCATGGACACGTGGGTCAGGTACCTAAACAGGTACCCGAACCACCTGTTTGGGTAGGTGGTATGGGTCGGACACGTACCACCCAAACATTTGCAGACCAAGTAGTAGTCAGTCTTCTGCCGCAATAAAACAACAAAAACATAAAAACGTCGGTCGCTTGAACAGCATGACGTTTATATTTTCCCATTAAATGAGAACAACTTCACGTGTTTTCTTGTTTTTAACGCAACAGCACCGATACACGTTGAACCGCTGGACATGAACGCACCTCGCCAGTTAACAAAAACGTTTGTTCTGGTTACTAATACGCGATTTATGGACTACATCTCCTGCCGTTCTCCGTAGCGCCTCCTTTTTGTCGGAGTGAATGGGTGAACGCTGATGAACACAGGAGCAGGGAGGACCTCTGGCGCAGTGCATTCTGGGATTTCTGTCATTTAAATTTAATTTGAGACTTGTTATTTAGGTTGACCGAAGATCTGAGATGGTTATTCATTTACAATAAATGGAGTAAGTGATAAACATTTTTTTGACTAGTTTAAGAGTGAACCCATCCGTCAAACGCTGTGCTGGGTCATTTCAGAACCTGTAGGAAACACTGAATATTCAGCACATTCCACATCCACCTGCCTGTCAGGAGTTACACAACACCCCAGGAGTAATTTGGGTGGTAAGTGTCCTGCTCTACCTGGCAGCCCTCTGCTCAGATTCAAAAGTCAAACACTTAAATATATATTGGAAAGCAGGAACCGACTCTTTCAGCAGCAAAACCTTTGATTCATAATTCATCACCAGCGCACAGATTAAGTTGTGTGAGCAGGCTGAGTTCAAACTCTGCGTCGTTGTTATTATTGAGTAAATGATGCGTGCACTTGCGAGGATGAGATGCTGGTGACCTTGAGCATCATCGAATGTCGAACGTCAGTGGTAGACACATCAGGATATTCAAAATGTTGATAGCCCATACTTTTGGACTTATTTCAATACTTTTGAAATGAATCCTTCCCTTTATCATCTCATTAAAAAAAAAAATAGCGAGCGATGTGAAAAAGTATGGTAGTCAAACACGTCTAATAATGCTTTAAGCAAATTTCCGACACGATTTAATAACAAAATCATGTCGGACGTGACGAGTTTTTGGCTATATAATCTCACTTCTGTTACGAAAAATTACCCTCGTCCACAACAGCTAGATAGATATTCAGACGCTATTTTAAACAGCGATACATCATAATACAGGCAAGATGTCCTATGAGTTAAAAAAAAAAAAAGTATTATTTGATATCACTGACAACAATACACGCCGTTCTCGCATATAACTCGTAGGAAATGTGTATAAAGCCTAATGGTGCTGGTTAAATTGAGTCATTTGTGTTTACGGGCTTCATGTACTGAGACGGCGTGTCGCCATATGTTTGGTCAGCTGCCAATCTCACTTTCAAAACAAGAGCTGCTGGGTAACATGTTGGGAAGACATGAGAAGCGATAACTCTCGACGACCTGGTTCCATATGTGTCACCTCTCACACACATCATTTACTTGATTGCGGAATTTGACTAGACTGTCTACAGTTGTAACTTCCGAATCAGCAGTTAACCGGTAACCTGACCTTGTCCGTCACAGGGTTATGGTCTCAAAACATCCTGGGTCTAAGAGAAGCTTCTAACGGGCGGGTTGTGCTGAAGAACAGTGGGCGTGTCACTCACACCTTTGAGGATAAGAGTATTCCAAAAGGAATTTAAGACCTAAAGGAAAATCCTAATTCCAAGACGAGGTCAGAGTCATTAAATAATATAGTTGGTTTTTTTTACTGAAAATCTGGAAATATAGCTGCAGTACACCTTTCAGCCACACGAGAGATCATTTCTAGCTCCTCCACTGAGGAGTTCAGTCAATCACAGTGCGATGATGGCAGGAAGGGAGCGCGTTGATAAGAGGCTCATTAGGATGGACTGACACTGATACACCTGACTGGAGTGCAATACACAAAATCAAGCCAATTTATCACATTTGCAGGGTAGAGCTCGTGTTTGAATGTGTTCTGAGTCTGACACATGTTGCCTGTTGTGCGGTAATCTGTGTTAATCTTCTGCACGCATGTTTCTGATTGATTCTTGTACGGTCGACGGCGGGCCTAAATGCACTGCGGCTTAAGAAAAACACATGCCAATAAATAAAAACGCCTTCCTCAATTTGAAAAAAACACAGGAGCGCCGTAAATGCCCCAACACGACACATTGAGAAAAAAACGATCTGAAAAAGCCACAAGACAACGGAAGTGTTCACAAAGGACAACCAGAAATGATGAATATATAAAAAAGATAAAATAGAATATTTATTTAAATAGAATAAAACAAGTTAATAATGAGCCTTACATGTAAAAGTACCCACAGCTAAAACAAAATAACTTTTATAAATGACATTCTGATTGTTGTGTACACGTTGCCATGGCGACCGCTGAAGTCTTCTAAAGCAAGAATATTACACCTTGTTTACCGCAGCTTCGGGTTCTTAAGGAAGTTTAGTGAATAAGGCCTTAGATTGAAAAAATGTTTTTTGTTTAAATCACTTAATTTTATTATGTGAAGTATTAGCATGAAATAAAGTTACATGATTCCACAAATATCTATTAACTTTACTTTGCTACTTATATTTAAAAGTGAAATAGACTTATTTTTTATCTGCTTAGTTTCAAACTAAATCTATAAAAATGCTCCAATTTAGAACTGTCATTTCAAACATACTGCAGATTTTTGATGCGTGCAAACTCCACACAGAAAGGCCTCGGGTTGGGATTTGAACCCAGAACCAGCAGCAGAGGCAGGACAGTCTGTGGAAATGTAATATGAAATGTAAATATTTCATTTTATCACTTTTAATTGAGAAACATTTGCTTATTTGAAATTGCAGTTCAGGGGGTAGAGTGGAAAAATAATTCTAAATGTTGCACTGTATGCATTCCTACTATGTATTACATAGTAATAATAACATAATAATACAATAATCATTAGAATTTATTAAGGACTAAAACATGGGCTCCATCAAGGTTATATGATTAGATCAGACAGCCATTATGTTATTTATATCTTAAACTATTGTTGCAAACAACTTTAGCAGAGCGGTAACTTGTTACAAATGCGATAACGAACCTAACCTTTCATTGGCTTCTGTCAAAATAGGCAAAAATTCATCGCCTGATCACATGACTGGAACCATCAGAGCCCATCCCAGCCCTCTTACATCATCCCACACAGAGGAGACATGGGTGATCAGATTATGAAGCCACTTTTCCAGTGGCTCGCATGTATTACTTTTAATTATCCGAGATAAATCAGGGGAAAAAACGTTCACCCCAGTCACTCATTTCCTGGTAGCTGATTATTCCAGCAGAGTGGTCCTTTGTTGGGGTTGGTGCTCGACTTGACATGACATGACATAACTGCTTTTTCTTCTTTCACCTCTGATGCTGCTGTTATTTGACGCGATGCTTTTCACTGCCCGCATCTTTCCAGGAACAACTGATCAGCTATTCAACTGGCCTCTGAGTTCCAGAGTGCTTACTTAGCATTTGTGTCAGAGTAGCTCCTGTGATAAAGTGTTGGAAGCCATTGATTTTGTGCCAGTGGCGAGTCTATTCTGGTATGCTTTAGTCCCCCCCCTTCCTCTCACCACAACCCCTCCTGTTTTTTTTTTCTGCTTTGGACAGCACAAAACAAAGATGTGCAACCTCTCAGCGTCCGTGTTGTGAGGTCACCTGAACGGAGCCCTCCAAGCTGTCTATAATTTTCAGAGCTATAACTCAGTGCTGAGCGAGACGGAGGCGATGACGGTAAATCCTGCGGGCGAAACAAACCTCTGGGTAGTAAATTAGAATGCAGAAACAGAGCCCTTGTGAACTTCTCTTCAATATTTCCCACTGCAGGGTACCATAAAATGTGAACCTCCATATAAAGAATAGATCGTCAAGTACAGGCTAAAAGAATGCATGACAATATACGTTGATCAGCCATAACATTGCAACCACTGACAGGAGAAGTGTTGGATTATCTAATTGCAATGCTGTCGCTGGATCGGATATATTCTTCAAAACTGCAGATCTTTTGGGGCGTGATAGTCTTGAGTGGTTAGTTCCTATAGGTCTAAGGAAGGACAACTGGTGAACCGGTGACTGGGTCAGGCCTCATTCAAGGCCAGCTTGTGTTGTCCGATACTACAGAAAAGCTACTGCAGCACAAAATGCGGAAAAAAGTAAACGCTTGTTTTGATTGACAGCTGGCAGGGCAAACAGTGACATCACATCCTGCTTGTGATGTCACAGCCTACTGTTTATGACTTGTCAAGGTATCGATTTCAGCAGATCGCAATCAGACTGACTATGTGTTAAGCCCAATCCATGGAAGTAATGTTTGATAATTTACAGGACTAAAAGGATCTGATGCAAACACACACATACACACACACACACCTTCGGAGTCCATACATATAGAAGGGTAGGGTCTGTTTTGATGACACTGGAGTTTGTTGTACACAAACATTTGTGGAAGCCCCCCCCCCAACCCAGCTACAGAGCAGGATCTGGGTCTGTGAGGGTCAACCCAGAGCAAATGAAACAAGAATTTATAAACAGTTCTGCGAGGTTGTCGATCACACAGTAAGTAAAGAAATGATCAAAGGCTGAGGGAAGACAAGAGAAGGATGTGTTATGTGGTAATCATGGGATAAACAAAAGAGCACAAATGTCAGGGGTTGTGGGGGAGACCACAGTGTATGCAGAGACAAACCAGTAGGGGTCTGAGGGTAAACCACATGGGGATAAAACAGTATGAATGAACATAAAAAAGTCACATCCTAGACCTTCCACCTTGTTACTTTTAGGAATTAGAGGTCATGGTGTTAGATACTGCGTTCTGACAAGTTATGAGTGAATCTGTATTTTACCTTAGAGGAAGTCAGACGAGGACCCAAAAGAGGCAAATTATTCTGATGTGTGGTACTTTCTTGCAGACAGTCAGAACTGAAGTAACGGACCAGAATGGATTTATTTCATTTGTATTTCTGTTCATTGCCACATGAGCCAGATGCTACCTCGCACATATAAACTAGCAATATAAAAATCCCCAATATAAAAGAGCAACCCAACCTCATGTCCCCGTGACTTACTGACACTGCCACCCCCTTCTCACAGCTTTATCAGATATTACTCCAGCAGGGTCTCTCTACTGTCTGCACTCAGTGTGTTTGCCAAGGTAATGCCTAGATAATAAATCTGGCAGTCATTTAGAATTCATAGAACCACAGTTACGTAATAACTCATGCTTCTTGTCTGCACTGGCTTTGTAACAGGACATGAGAAATGTGGACCTCAAGGGCTGGATGGAGTACGGGCTGACTTCATCTGGGTTTTTCTTCTTTTTTTTTTTATAGCAATTTATTACTTGAGTTGATGGGAAAATAAGAAATAGATAATTCATTAAACAGGTGGGATGTGAAGCAGTGGTTAGCGCTGCTGCTGCCTCACAGAAAGAAGGTACCGGGTTCAAATCCACATGTGCCGGCCTTTCTGTGCAGAGTTTGTATCTTCTCTCTGTGTCTGTGTGGGTTCTTTCCAGGAACTCCAGCTTCCTCCCATAGTCCAAAAGCATGCAATATTGGTGACACAAAAAATTGCCCGTGGTTGTGTGTCTCTATCTGTTTCTGCCCTGCGATGAACTGGCAACTTGTCCAGGTTGTACCCTGCCTCTCGCCCGATGTTAGCTGGGGTAGGGTCCAGCCCAACCGTGACCCTGAACTGGATAAGCGGTAGATAATGAATGAATGAATTCTTTAAATAGTATTTTGTGGTCCAGTGAGTCACTTTAAGGCATGAGTGTAAGAAATCCAACATTGCAATGAATATATAATTAATGTGACATTTTCTTTATTAATATTTTGATTCAACAAATAAGATCCGTTTTTCATAAATAAAAAAAAAAGCTCCCTGTAGGGATTAAAACCAAAACTATTAGAGTAAAATATGATATATACAAGACCAGCTCGAGGACCGACTTCTCGAGTCCATTCATATGCAACAAATTAGAAATTAATTGGCCAAATTGTTTGGAAGGTATGTTCAAAAAACTATGTTTTTCGTACAAAAGCTCACCTTAGTGAGTAAAGTCTGACCTATTCGAGTAAAATATGATATATCCAAGAAAGATCTACTGAAGTCTATTCATATTCACCAAATTTGGAAGAATTCGGAAAAACGATTGAGACATTATGGCCCAAGAAGTTTTGGTTGATAAAGCTCCCCCTAGTGTCGGTAATATACAACAGACCCTTCCCAAAATTGATCTATTTCTTTATAAAACTTAGGTCTATGGAGATCCAAAAATTTGAAAATAATCTATGAAATATTTTTATCGATATCGCGTTTTGAAAAGGATACCATAATATACCAATTTTTTGGGGGGGATATAAAATGGACTTGTTTGAACACACTTAAATGCAAATATGTCTCAGAGTGATGCTGTGAATTCATCAAATGAATAAAAAACAGACTTTTTTTAATGGAATTTGTTTTAACCTAGCTAGAAAATGAAGAGGATGAACATCTAGCCTGACAGCATGGATACAGTAGATGCATGCCAAACGGCGAGTGTGCACAGAGGGGAGGAGTTCAGACTGGCTGCTGCAGAGGAGAGGAAGCATTGTATGGATATAAATTGACAAAGATGAAAGGAAAGGAGGAGGAGGTGGGAGCGAGGGACCAATAGGGGGAGGTTGGATAGATGGTTGAATGGCTGGATGGACAGATGGGGGTTACGTGGCCGGAGAGAGGGCTGCTACATATTGGCATCGATCCAAAAGAAGGCCCATCAAAGAGAGAGTGACATTTATGGCGCCACTGACTGCGCCGTCTTGCCCTCAGCAGCAGGTACAGAAAGCGGTGACATTGTCAGCTGTGCCGAGAAAACCGGCTGATCTTGACTACTGCTGAGCTGCAGATGCTTTCTCTATAGATCCACAGGTCAGGGCTGAGGGGTCTTGTTAGCTGCAGAGGGTGATAGACTCGTTTTCTATCCAACGTGGGTTTTGGAGCCGAATGAAACGCAGCTGGAGGGAAACGTTTACTGCTCCCGGGAGAATTCGCCTTGCACATGTAATGAGCACATATATTAAAAGCAACATAGATAACAAGGTGTCTCCGAGTTGTATCGATTTAAATCCTTTAATACATTTTTAATACCACTAAGGGTTATTTCAGGGAATAAGAAAGTTCCAAATAGCACTTAGCTGTTTCTTAATCAGGGAGATTAGGCTCTCTTATGCAATTGTCAGCTCACATTAATGCAGATTTGCTGTGTTATTAGCCCACAATGTATGCTGCTAAGACACTTTGGGGGTTCCCATGATTCGCCTCGACTACTCAAATTGCCGTGACCCCTGCCAACCCGTCACCTTGTTGCTGTCAGATCAAAATCTGAACCCTTCCTCAGCGCTTTTGTGCTGTCACTTAAGGTCTGCCATGATGTGCCCTTCCTCCACCCCTCACCTCACTGGTTACTAACTGGTATTAAAATAAAAAATAAGAAAAAACAGCAGAGCAAACGCTGTAAGATTGTTTGCATACATCAGGCCGGCGCACACCTGTTTTGCTCAAGGGGAGCTCAGTGATTATATGGCGAAGAGGAAATGGAAAAACGTATTTCTTTTAAATGGATTAGTAATTTTATTTTTGCCGGTTTCCTTGTTTTATAATTTCCTGTGTTGTTTTTTCATTGGATTTAATAATGTAAAGGCCATTTCGGTATCAGTACTTTAAGTAAGGCTGTATTACCAATCACAATAAAAAAAAATGTAACTTCCCTGAGGACTCAAATGCCCAGTCCCAATTTCTACAAGCACAATGTCGAGTAAGTAACAGTGGGGGGAAGAAGAAATGCGAATAAGCTGGTTCCATTGTCCTCCAGCTGTGGAAAAAGGCCATAAAGCAGATATTAGTCTTTCCAGGTTGAGTACAACATAAAATGGTATAATTTCCTTGAAGGGGTAGAGCGGGGAAATAAATTGAAAATAGACATTTGGAACCCCTGACCAATATATCCTAACTCATGTATGGGGAATTTGATTCATAATGTGCCCAATTTGCGAGATCACAAACTGTGACCCAAGCAATGTTAGTCAGAATTTTTGAGACGGAGTATAAACATTGAGCCAACTAATAGGTCTCCACCAGAGGAGGTTGTCCCTAAAAAACATGCTGTATCTGTCGTTTGGACACAACAAACTGACACGAGACGTAAAATCCAATCAAATCCAACCTCGAAAAAAGAATCACCGCCAATGTGAAAATGCATTCGCCAAATAATCACAAAGCACGGTATGAAGAGTACCTGGCTCAAAATGAAGAAGCTGTCACGGCCACGAGCGTTCACAAATGGGTTTGAATAAGGTGAAAGAAATAACAGGCGACGCTGAATTATAAATCACAACAGTTCTGCTTTGGAACATGTTCAACTTAAATATGATACTTGATAAAAAAGATCTGCATAGCCACCATGGATATTTCTCCCCAAAATGCAAAAAAAAATATAAAAAAAGAACTACTGAAATAAAATCTGTTCGGTATTTGTAGACTGTTACGTCTCTGGTTGGGTAGGACGATGGTACTGTATTTGAGGCCTATGTCGAAGTGTATGGAATGGAACCTGCACGACAGATACCTAGAGAACGCATATTTTCTAGTTAATCACATAGTCAGGAATGGTCCAAATGATCCAAGTTCCAAAAGTTCAGAAAATCTCTATACAGACCTGACAAAGAATGTGAACATAGCAAAAATATTTAAATAATGCCTTCATGGTAAAAGTTGGAAAATTATCATTAATTTGGTTTAAAGTCTTAATTTCCCAAAATTGGTATAAAAGCTGTTTATGTGAAAGACTATTCTATTTCTCAATGGCTGCTATCTCTAGATGCCCGTTAGTCTTACTGCTGCAAAAGAAAAGCAACATTCATCTACATCGCTAATAGACTCTGGTGGCAAGACGAGGGGTTCTTCAATCACGAGAGACAGGTGAGTGACAGAAGGATAATTTTTGAGAAGCTGATGATATCTGACATTTAGACTGTCAGAATTGTATTTGGCAGTTAGAGTCAGGGAGCTGGTGATTGAAAGGCACCCGCCCTGAGTAGCAGCAAGGTAAATCCCTTCATAGCGGAGGTGGTAGTGGTGGCTGATGACACTGCGTGGTCTTAAGAGCGAGTTGAAATAATGAATGTGGTGAATCTGCAAAGAATGGGCAGTGATGGGTAATAATGGGTGTGCGTAGTGTCATTATAAACAAACTAGTTGGAGAGAGAGTCATATTTAGGAAGGCGGTAGTTAACGAAAGGCCAACAATGAAAGCGTGTCAATGTTCTTTTTTGGATACCGCTGAAGAGAACGGCTGTTATTTAATTCACAACCACAGACAATGACAACCAGAAATTAAGAGTCAGCATGTGTTGGGGGCTGGAATGATAAGATGGTATGATAAATAAAGCATGGTCGAAGTGCGCAAATAAATTGCATATTAGACTGAACCTTTCCTAGCGCTTTATGTGACAACCAGGGTTAGCCCCTGCTAGCGAACTGGGTTGTATTTTCTCCAGATTGCATGCAGATTTCTCCATTAATGTCTGAGTTGCTGCCAACCTCAAAAGATTTGCTCTTTCAGGGATGTTTGAAATGCAGAAAAAAACTATTTTACCTGTTTTTACTGCTTGTATGATTTTATGTGACAAATAAAGGTTTTCTTCTTCATTAAAAATAAAAAAATAAAAAATTATACCGCCAACTCCAATAAACCCTCTGAGTATCTCTCAGATGATCTGTTGCCACTCGTCTCTTGCGCCTTCCACTTCAGCGTCTCTGTTCAGCCTAATTAGCCCCCAGCTCCAGCCCCAACAAACAAAGGAATCAAAGGAAAAAAAGCATGAATAATGGTGTTTAAATTGCGCCTCGCCACATTGGGACATCACAACTCAAAACGGCTTATTATTTTATTCTATTTTAAAAGATGCTAAACACGCTACGTCGCCAAACCTTAATCATCTGTAGGATATGACAAAACCTTCGTCTGGGTAAAATTTCATGTAAATACGTCATCACTTTTTCCAATTTTGAACTCATACAGCTGAGCAGTCAAATAGAAATAGACGTCAAAACTGCTCATGAATCAAAAACGATACGTTTCCCGTCGTTCCTGCTGCACATGTACAATTTTTCAAAGAAAGGATGCACAGTATACACACTCAAACTCAAACCTTACTCTTTTCTCAACAATGGGGATACGTCGTCGTCGTCATGGAAACACACAAAAATTACTCAAGGACACAGAAGCCCCCGCGACTGGAGAAACCGTATTTGTCCTGAGGGTGAATAGACCGTAACCTCTATTATAGGAGCATGTGAGCAAACTCACATGAACATTAAATATGCCTGAAAATATAAAAAAATAAGCAAATTGAAGGAACCAATTATGAGTTGCACACCTTCAAGACCCCCAAAAAGAGTGAGTGAATTGTCAACCAGATGTAGAGGCACTCTTCACTGTTATATTTGCTTGTAGGGTCATCCTAAATAACCCTTTTGGAGAGGGCATTAAAAACACAATTATATCGCAATACATTGAAAATGTAACCTCCGTATGACAATAGCGATAAAACTGCATGATTGTAGCCATTAAACAGTATTACACACTTGCATGACACACGACAGGAAGACGGGGGATTGAACACAAATGTTGCACTAAACAAGCACAATAAATGTCTGACTCTGCTGAGGTCCGGCACCACTTTTATCGGAGGCTAGCTCGATACCTCTTTTTCAGAATTATTTACTGAGCCAATTTGACCTTTTCCCTCATCTACTGGTTGAACTACCTCTCCCCTTAAAACAGAGCAGCACGGTTAGAAGGTTTGGGGAAAATGTAGAGCTGAAAATTGCATTAACAGATTTGAATGACCTCACCTGCCGGTACAAAGTCAGAGCCACGAGGAGCGTCCAGTCAGTCCTTCCTGACCCCCGTCTTCCCTCGCTCACAGAGTTCAGCTTTCTGCCACCTGCTCGCAGATGCCTTCATTGAAGATGTAGGACCAAAAGGGTTCAAGAAGTAATTTGTCAGCACTGTCACCGGACGCTTAAATAATTAATCACGCCTGTGTTGTTTATGTGAGGCGTTTGGTTGTTGTTGATTGGGATGTTTTTATTGCTGACTGTGCATTAAACGGTCCCTCTGCTATAATAAAAATGACCTTGACCTCGGATAGAACCCATTAATCAGGTGTCATCATCAATAAATGTTTCATAAAAACTGATTCACCCGTTCTTTGTTGGATGAAGCGAGAAGGTCTGCTTTGGTTACAAGGATTCATTTATCATCTGTTGAAGTGAGGTGTGTGTTCTTCGGCAGTCACGGGGAGGACTTTGTTCTTTGTGGCGGCATTCAAGGTTATTGTACATGTATGTGACTGCAATACGCATGTTTTTGACTTTCAATGTCTTCTTTGAATCCAAAGAGGTACCAAACCTCTTCAAAAGGTTAAACTTCTGTCAGTAGAACTTACCGGCTTCTTAAATGTCTCTCCCAAATCATGAATTGGGTTATGGATTCTATTCTATGTTAATTTGTATTTTTCTACAACCCCTTGCTTATAGAAGGTTGGGTCAAGCATTTCTGGATCTTCATAGCAAAACAGTATGGCCTTATTCAACAGGCTCATATTGGTGGAGGCAGAAAACTGGAACTACTTTTATTACGCTGTAAATGTTCTGTACAACTTTGCCACGGAATAATTGGGGCTACGTTCAGACTTCCTTTTCAGGGCGGTGCAAACAGCACAACACAAAGTGGAATTCATTCTTTTCAAGTTCCAATTGGGGCGGACACCTCTTAGATAATAATAATAATAATACATTTATATGCAAAAACCTACAACAAATCCGTGCTGTAGGTTTTTCCGTAGTCTTGTTCACAAACAAAAAAAACATGCGAAGTAGAAAGGCACAACAGTACGTTAATATTTGAGTTATTGCCAGCATCTAAATCTACTGACAACCCAAACAAACTCTCTGAGTATCTATACGATACACCGTAATCTCTCGTCTCCTGAGCCTTCCACTTCAGCGTCTCTGTTCATCCCACTGAGCCCGCAGCCCGGACTCCAAAGGAACTTCAAATGAATAAAAGGATCAAAAGCAGCAATGGCCTCATTGTGACATCACTGCTCCAAACGGCTTATGATTTTACGACTTCTAGGTTTTTTCTTTACCCAAGTTGAGTTTAAGTCCAAACACACAAAACAACATTCTCATTTCACCATCAAACACTGCTGGCTCACTGAAGACAGGACAATTCTCTGCTTCTCAACTTCTTCAAACAACATGAATCTATTAATTTCAGCTTTCTAAAACCAGAGAAGTCGAACCTCGTGAATAAATATTTGACGTGTTACATCACCGCTCCGCTCGCCGCACGCCACAGCGCCGCTTTTGTGCATCTTTTTTTTTTTTTTTTTATCTCCCTTCCTCCGGTCCTAAATTTTAACATCTCCGAGGCACAAATTCTAAAAAAAATACAAAACCTCTCCAATTAATTACAGGTACGGCGCTTCGCTAAACGAGCCTCACGCCGACGTTTAGCAGCGACAACAGACTTTTTATTTTCTCTCCACAGTTTCTCTCTTCTAACAGATTATCAAAGACCGGCCTGGCATCAATATTTAATTTGCTGCCACTGCTGCCTCCGCTGCAGAAACCCAACAAACAATATTTGAGCATTATTGTCAGTAGATTTGTGATGAAGGGGGTTCGGTCTTATTCATAAATACTCTCTGCCAGCTTCAGCAGATCTTATCCGCGGGAAAGGAAATGATAAAGTGAAATGTCTCACTCGTTGTGCAGTGGAAGCCAAATAGGATATTTCTGTTTGGAGTCCTACATCAGTCAAAAAAAAAAAAAAAAAAACATTACTGAGGCGTTGAGGCTGCAAACAGATGCTGCTCTATTTTAAAACGACGCCCACTCGCTTGATTATATGGTTTCCCTTCAGACTTCGCAATCAAATTTTAATTCCACGGCAAAATGGAGTCTCTTCCGTGGTTGACGTTCTGAGAACTGAAACTGTTTTCTCAGTTCCCATGAATAAAAATCTTTACTTCCAGGGCTTGTTCTGGTCGATGACAACATGTGACGCGTTTAGGCGGTTTGTAAACAGGTCATTAACAAAATAAGGGTTTTAAACGTTGATCTTGTGAGGCGCTTTACTGAACGCAGCAGAAATCTGTGGACCTGCTCACGGTAGATTATTACGTACGTTCCTGGAAATGAAACTTTAATTTTGCTTGAGTTACACTATTTCTTTGTTTTTTTGTAGAAAGACATAAATTGTTCCATTATTGACAAAAAAAACAAGGTGATTTTATTGCATGAATGAAATATTGAAAGGTTTTGGGATCAGTAAATGAAACATTGTTTTGCCAGTTAAATTCATCACAACTATGTGATTTATCATTTAATTAAGACATTTTGGTGACATTTGCTTAATTGCTTCTCAAATCTATTTATTCAACCTTTTCCTGTCGGGACCTGTTGAGATAATTAATGGAAGTTTTTTCAAAGTGTAATAAGGATATGGAGGGTGGGATCCACAATGCAATATTATTACAATTCTTAAGTCACTATATAACAATAACACACCTTAAATGACAAAACGTCAGCTAAACCTGATTTCTTACATTGCACTATATTTTTTTTATTTCTGATTTATTTTGTTTTCTTTTCTCTTGATTCTAAATGGATTTTATTTAAATTTTATTTTGTTGGATGATATTTTATACACTATTTTAATACTCACAATGCTTTATTTGTTTTTTAATGTTTTGGGCTCATGCTATAATTGTTCAAATTATCTTTTTTCCCTCAACAGTCTAGACTCCGTAACCCATAGCAACAAAACAAAATGGAAATTTTAGAAACTTACCGGTCCACTACAGGTATATCTTATATGAAACATATAGGCATGTGTGTATTTATGCATGAAATGGCCGGCCCTCAGTGAGATAATCAGAAAAGCCACATATGAACCCAACACCATGACAACCAGGCAAAGGAACTTAATGCACTGAAGGGCTCAGGTTTGGTTGTACGTGAAAAAAAAAATGTTGCATACATCAGTTCCGGTGTCTGATCGGATAAGAACAGCTGATGTCTGATGGCAGGTAAAGTTTTACAGTTTATTGTATTCATTTATTATTGATTTATTTACGATTATGCTGACTTAAATCGCTGTGACTGGTTTACATCACAGGGGAATGAAAGACATAAAACAAAGCCCGTGTTGCCAAATGACACCATGCTTGTTCCCAACTCATCGTGTTTGGAGATGCTGGTCCGGACTGGATTTAAACTCATACAGTCTCACTGGCTTAGTTCCTAATTTCCTCTGCCTCTAATTTCCACTGCCTGAGTATAGTTTTATGCTATGAATGTACATTATTGTTCCATTTATAGCGTTTACAAACTTTTAGATGCTAGCTTGGTATGAGCCTTATTAGTAATAATAAACATCTTCGATGTCGTCCAATCGGGCATCAAGTTGCAATTGCCCAAAATATGTAAGTTGGCACAGAAGTTGGTTTCTGCTGGGGACCCTTACCGTACTTTTTCTTAAATAAAACTTTGGGTTTCCGGGATAACATAGCCGGCATGCTGACTTATATGAATAACTTAATATCAAACATGGATGTGTTACTGAAACAGCGGCTTTTTTGTATTCATCCACGGGACACTGGCTGTGAAAAATCTGTGTTCAGGAGAGCTACTTGATTTATAATCTTTATACAGCTGGAGGCTCGTGGCTTTGTTTTTTGATTTTGTTGTCATCTCTCCGGTCTTAAGGATTTCATGAAAGACTGCGCTCACAGATTTAGAGATTGGAGGTGGGCTTACCAGAGACTGAGAGGAGAGTTCTACATATTGTCTTGTCCTTTTCTTACTCTACGAGGATGTTATATTTCAGAGTCATTATTTTAAAAAAGTCATAACAACATGTGGTATTAGTATATTCTTTTCTCTGGTTCTTTCCCATCTGAATGCTGTTGTTCAGTTTTCAGGTAGCTCTGTTGTGTTTTTGGTATCAGTTTTACTCAATAGCTTAATTGTCATTCTGCAATGTAAAAAAAAAATCACTATAATTTACGGCTTAATATCTAAGATTATGTTTTTTCAATAACATTTGAAATTTTCTTGCATTTGATTACTTAATTTTAACATAAACAAACTACCTATCTTGTCTACAGCCTAGCTATAGTTGTTTAAAAAACCTTTGGTTTGTTTAAAATAACCAAGAATTAATTAATCAAAGGCCGCTGTCTTTGGTTGGTCAGGGTTTTTCAGAATAAAAGCACACGATGAGAAGTTTGATTGATTAACATATCTGGTGAGTTTATCACACAACAATGCCTCGCTAATAACCTAATGTTTGATAACTTCCTAATGTTGTAAAAAACAACGCCTTTTCCTCTTTCTCCAGTCTCTCCAGTGTAGAAGTAAACATGGTTTATAATCCGTATTTTCCACAGCCTCCGATCACACCGTACGCCCACCTTCGGATAAAAACTCGTAACACATTAGTTACGAGTTACGCTCGCCACTCAGCTGTTGACATTTCCTGCTTAGATACTGCTCCTGTAAACAGTCACTACTGGAATACTATTTATTAACGATTTCATTCTGAAAGGCAAAAAAAAAAAGGCTCCATGTAAACCCGGCTAATGAATCCCAGTGTGGAAACTCTTTGAAATGTGAGAAATAGTAATTGTCGTTTTTTTTTTTTTATAATCTCATCAATTTCGTGTAATTGAATCCATATCAGCATTAATGAGGTGTAAAAACACTCAAATGGGGTAAAGGAAACCAGACAGGCCTTCCCTCTCATTTGGAATCGCTGCACATGGTTCCCGATGGGCCAATGGGAGATGAAGATTCACAGGGCATTAATGGTCAGTGAGGCTTGACCCCGGAGGAGAAAGCGCCTGCCAGATTGAAATCCCTCACCTAGACGCACAAATGGCTCTGCACACCGGGCCGAGCCGCCCCGCCCTCCGACCACACACCGCAAATGAGTGATGAGTCTCCAGTTAAGATCTGCGGGAGGCCCGGGATTGAGCAGAACTGCATTTTGTCACGCTATCACCGGAGGGGACGTTTGGAACAGGATGACACCTCATGAATATCAAATTGCACCCTGCTTTTTAGCGTGACACACTTCACACTTCCTGGAATTAATTATCAGTGGATAATGTGGCAGCGACGTGGCTGACCAGCGCTCCAAGTTTTCAAGGTGTTCTGAAAAACTTTTTGACGCCAGTGAAGTTGGACAAAGGGAGATGAGTTTTTTTTTATTTTTGTCTCTCTCTCTCTCTCTCTCTTTCTCAGATTCAAGTTAACAAGCACCTCAAACGGATCCACAGGAGGGATCAGAGGAGACAAAAATAGCAAATGTGTCGCCGAGATAATTAATAATTCTTTTTAAAAACTCCTACTTTAGACATTGCACTTCTTAAAATCCCGCATGTGGAGTTTTATGTCTAATGGATGGTGTCTTTACTCTGCGTGCGGGAGTAGTAACGCTCACTTCAGCACGGAGATGAGGTGATTAACTTCCAGGATGGCGTTACACTTCCAGCATACTGGCTCAAAAGCATCCTTGGACTCCAATCCTCAACTCTACTGTCCACGTTTGTGTGTCAGCCAACTTCATCACTACAGAATCCACTAGAAGAGAGCAGAGGAGTCACACCCTGTCCACTTCGTCACAGCATAGAGAGGACGAAGAACCGCTAGTGTGTGTGTGTGTGTGTTTCTGTGTGTGTGTGTGTCCCAGCCTGCTTCAAAGGCAGCCTCTTGGACAAGATCAGTGCTGTGACCCTGTTCCAAGCCCATCAACAGGCTGCAGCCTGGCGGGTTTCTGGAGGGGTGAGGAGCCTTTAATTTGAGACAGACGAAAGAGACACACAGTAAGAGATGCCCACAAAAAAGAGACCGAGATCGAGCGAGAAATGAAGGCAAACACAGGGACGGAGCATATTCTCCACGAAAAAGAGAGATTTTTTTTCAGAAGACTGACGTTGGCGAACAAGGAAATCCAGCAGTAACAAAAACTGGCCATTAAACTTAAAACCAACGCTATGGCGAACAACGGGACGGTACATGCATCATTAAACGCTTTGACTACATCAACCAACTGCATGAAATGTAGTTCAAACAATCCAAACTTTACTTTACATAAAACCTCTCGCTTTCAGCAACCAAACATTTTTCTTATTAGCTGCTGTTTGCAGTTTTGTTTCCTGTACTTCACCAGCGGAGTGACGGTCCACCGTTGGCTCGCCTCACCCGCTTCGGTTGGGTGGAGTTTGATCTCATGCTATAGAACCGTTTTGATTTTATAGTTGAGTCAAGATGGACGGTTTGAGATTATTTACCCATTTTATGTGCTGCTGAGCTGTTTGTTTGAGAACATTTTGGACCAGCGCTTCTTATTGAAATGTTAGCCGACGGACTGAGCCCGTTTATAATATGACCTATTTATATATTCCAAACAGTAGGGTGCCATGGATGGAGTTGTGCGGATAATAAAAGGTCCAAAGGTGATGCTGAGGAGCAGGAGGCATTACCATGGCAACTGACAAAGTCCTTTCGATGAAAACGATTTTCGGCATATTAGCATGTGAGGAATAATTTAACAAAAGCATGTAACTTGATACAACCAAAAACAGTCAAATAAGGGTCAAACATATTCTAAAAACACGCTTTACCAAAAACAGTAAAGCCCTTTAATGTCCCCACCTTGAAAACTAATATGGAACATTTTTATTTCTTGGCTGTGGTGTGCCCCAGGGCTACAACCTTGGCCCCTTTCCTTTTAGCATATACATGCAGCCCCACTGGATCGTACTATAAATGGGTTCAGTCAAGAGGGGCCCACGCATTATTTTACTAAGAAATAGAGTTTGAAAAAGGGTTGAGAGTTCTCACTTTATAATCAAATTGACTATTTTCCATTAAATACAACATTTCAAATGATTTGTTATTTCATGGTTAAATTTGAGTTTCTAAGACATTAAATTAATAAATGCCCCAAAATAAATAAAATATGCACAAAAATCATTTCAGAGATGAAACCTTGTTGTCAGGGACAACAAAGCAGGCCTACTTATTCATAGAGATTTAATTCTAGGATGAAATCTACTTTACCACAAGCATTGCAAAAGTATTTTGCACGGAGATAAGCTTGTCGTCCTTGGACTGCTTTCTAATTTCTATTCATCTTTTTTCCAAATATCGTTACAGTGTGGCGGATCGCATCAGTTAGGAATCTCGCCACAAATATCTGGTGAATAAGCCTGCACCAACCTCCATTAGAGAAGAAAAAGTCAACCGTGTCAGGCCGACGACGCTCGCCAAAAAGACTTGGCACCTTTCAAATCATTTTTCTGTAAGAAATTCTGTTAACCAGTGGAAAAACAGAATCCTCACTTTGGCATTGGGAATAAATATGTGATAGTTATTATCAGGCATCAAGTTTGGCCCTTAAGAGGATCAAACAAATGTGAATCGACATCCAACCCAGGAGTAACCATCTTTTTTGTTCTACACAGGCAGAAAACTCATTAACATTTAGCAGTTGTACCTTCATTTCGAGCGTTCTTGAAATATTTAAACCAGATGCTTTCATTTATTATTTGCAGCGGCGCCTTAAGCGTGCCGCTTCCATTGAAAAAATAATTCTGATTTTAGCAGTTGTGCTGGCATTAATACTATGTTCTTGTTGTTTGATTTGCTAACCATGTCACAAATCCTCTATTCTTTAGTTTCGGATCGATGAGAATTGTGACTGAGGGTCCGAACGCACAAAAAGCAGGAGTGTTGTTCTGGCGGGTTCTACAAGACTACAGAGAGGAGGCTCACAATGACCACTGGGCCAAACCCAATGGGAGACTGGGAGGATGACAAGAATAGAGCGAGGCATTTAGAAACTGCTGAAGAGGAAGGCATTGCAAAAGAGGTCTGAATGCATGTGTGTGTGGGTTTGTGTATTTGTGTGTTTGTGCGTTATGACAGACCCAAAATAGAGATTAATTGACAAGCACCAGGTTTCTTCTGTCTCAGCAAGCTTTGAGAGCTTTGGGAAAGGTGAGGGTTAAGCCACATATGTACCAGTAAATAACAGAACGTACGGGTGAGTACGCACCCTTTTATTTTGTCACCGAAGCTGGTACCTTCTGAGGAGTTCTGGATTCCCCATACAAGTCAAACATTTGAGCATCAAAATGGGGATGAAGGATTATACTGGATTTAAGTGTCTGGCGTTGTTTTGGTCTGACGATGTTCACTAGGAATGATACGGTTGCTTACCTTATCATTACTGTTCACAATGCTAGATTTTATTAAACCCTATTTTAATGTCGCAGCCAAACGTTATAGTATGTGCTTATAGCTCCCCCTGGAGGACATACGTGGTTAATTGCAGCCAAAATCCCTCCCAGAAGTCGAAATCCCTTTTTTTTTGGATGTAGTTTATGGTATTTCTAGAAATATTGTTGCAGTAAATATAATTTATTCATTGATTGTTTTGTTCCATGGTGTTACCTTAATAAAAGAGGATACAGCCTATTTTCTATATAAATCAGGTGGGTTTTTCAGCTAAATAAAATATCTTTAATTTAGGCATTGTCCAGATAGATGTCATTTGTTCATCTTTATAGGATAGTTTTGTTAGCTTTTTTTTGTTAGCAGTTGGCTAGAAGCCCTGAGTGGCTTACCAGCGAAGATGGATTTTGAGACGGATGAGAGTTGGGTTGATATTGCTAATGAGGCAATTAATGGCAGCGTGAGTGATGGTGGTAAAGACAGAGTGAGATGGAGGAGAACATCTTGTTGATTATATGTTTTTGCAGGCATTCCACAGATACGCAACAAAGAGGAGTACAAATCATTCTAACAATTATTGCTTCCAGTACTAAAAATGTTGTAATTTTGTGTTTATGTGTACGTTCGTATTTTTAACATAAAAAACATGTATTTTATCATTAATATCCTGTATAAATGTCTCGAGTTGTTCAATAAAGTTTTCATTTCTGACTTCTGTCCTCCCCATGGGCAACATGGACAACCACCCATGGCGGCATTGTGCCCGATGGCGTAAAAGATGCAAGCATCAATAAAAATAAATCATGTGATCGGTTTCCTATCGCTAATGCTGACACGTCATGTCAATAATAATGTCAACGTGTGGGGCAATTAAGATTATGGACTGGGCGCCCCTCTTATTCAGGAAGGAATCCAATGGTTAGAGGTGGGAGACGGTGACGGTAGATTGAAAGGGAGGTTCGCCCAGTACACTAACTAACTAAAACCGCCCCCAGAACCCTGATGTGTGAATAGATGTAGTTGCGTATGCTTATGAGCAAGTCTGAATATACGTTATGAATTATACTTGACCTTATCCCTTTGTGGATGTATAAATGGCCAATTTATTTTTATTTCTGCGTATCCTTTACATACTGTTTAGGACAACACTTAATTATGTCCGAGGTCGAAAGGGCTTAAGTTGATTTATTTCTTTTCTAGCTTTTCCTTTTTTTATATTTTTTCTTTTATTCTTTTAATTTTTTTTTTTTCTTGTTTTAAATATTTTTTCATCTTCTGAATGTTTAATAACTGTTTACGGCTAACTACGGCTTAACGTTCTTTTGCACTTTGTCTCGATATTCTTGCTTGATAGTGTAAAGCAATTTGAATTGCCCTGTTGCTGAAATTTTCTATATAAATAAAGTTGCCTTGCCTTGCATTTCTGGCTCGCCGCCTGAGACTGGCGAGAGGTAACCGTGGACATTTGAAGGTGCGCCAACTTACCTCAACTCCCTCTCGGGACATCTACGTCGTAAATGTGACCTTGAGTTTATGGCTGCAATGTCCCATCAATGGCTCCAAATATAGAGAAATGAAAAAGATGGGTTCAAAATTGTTCCGAATAATTAAACAATGTAAAAGATTTATATTAATGTGCACGTAAAATGATATTTCTGTTTATCTCATCGACATTCTGCCCATGTTTTCTTGTAGTGTTTACGCTTCTGCTTTCAGTAAGTGGACGGGTGTGGGATGTCACAACTGAGTACATATTTGTGAATGCGTCGGGTAAAGCAGAGGCCTAAACGCCGTGTTTACATGTGCAGACGTCACAGATACTCGCTTAATCGCCTTCTTTCTGAGGGTAAGATGAAAAGATTGATATAAATCCAGAGCTTAAGTCAGGAGGCGATGAGTCCATCTTATCAAGCTGACAGGTGCCAGAGGGGGGGGGGGGGTTTCGCTAAGATGAAAAAAAATACACCGGAATCTAACAAATCAACACAAATCTTGTTTGTTTAATGCACTCACAAACATTGAGTGGTGGGATGTGCTGTGTCGCTTTGTGAGCTGAATAAATCTCACATTGTTGAAGGGGGAGTGATGCAGCAAATGCAAAGCAGAAACAGATAAAGTGATACAGCAGCGATAAGAGGGCCCTTGTAAAACCTCATTGATATGAAATGGTTGATCCATGTGTCCTCTGGACTGTTTATTGCGCCAGAAATGACCTTTCAATAACTAGAATGACTCTCATTAGAGAGAAGACTTCCGCCACGACTGGACAATCCCCACCAAATTCAATCAAGCCTTATCCACAATCAAAGCCGCAGCCCTGGAGTCATGATTTAAGACTTCTGGCTTTGAAGAAGCCGAATGTTTAAATGTGATGGATCAGGATTTTTATATGGATCATTTATACCGACCTCGTAAATTTTTTTCATTTACCATACAGATCCACAAATTACTCCCTTGAAGAATTTAGAAAAAAACGTACGAGACATGCACCAAAATTTAACAGTCAACCTTGGTTCTACCACCAAAGGACTGATTTTTAAGCTGAACCAAAATGCAGTTCAGCTTAAAAATCAGCCAATGAACCAACTAGTCAACCAATCGACTAGCCAGCCAACCAATAAGCCAACTAACTAACCTGCCATCCAGCCATATACCAAACAACCAGCCAACCAACATGCTTTCCAGCAAACCAACCAAACAACTACCCAGCCAACCCATCAGCCAAGCAACCACCAAACAGACAGCCCACCAACCAACCTATTAGCCAACAAACAAACAAACTAGCCAGCCAGCCAACCTATTAGCAAGCCAGCCAACCAACCAACAAAACAAAAAGCCAGCCAGCCAGCAAACCGTTAGGCAAACAACCAGCCAGCCAACCAGCCAACAAATAATAAAACCAACCAACCACCCTGCCAGTCTGCCAAGCACCAACCAACCAACCGACCAGCCAGACAGCCACTTAAAAAACCAACCATCCAGCCCGCCAGCAGCCAACTAAATATGCAACTACCCAACCAACAAACCAACAACTGGGAAGGGGAGCAGGTGAATCATTTTGAATCTTATGGTCACTATGGGATCTGATCTCAGAACATACGCTTGACTTCTTAGAAATAAGTAAGTTGAGTCAACATGGACTGTTTGCGTTAAATCTGGGTGATGCACGTACAATGCAGGGCATTGGGGCTTTTAAGGGACATACCCTTGCTGTCAGGGATGATAACTGATGCCTAGTTTAATAGATAGTTAAAACATCATTATATTGAAATAACATTAGATAATATATTGACCAGCAGCTAACATTAAAAACATCTCTACCACACGTCCTTCACTAATACCTACAAACCTTACTTAATGCATTTCTTATCATTAATCTCGTTCTCGCATCACGTCCGTCACCGACAGCAGCTTTACGTTATCTGTATGTTCCACTCATTTATGCTCAATGTCACCTTTCTGTGTGACTGTGAGTTGTTATAACTGCCGCAGTAATAAAAAAAAAGTAAAAAGTAGAAGCATTGAATCGATGAGGATCTTGTTGTTCGGAGATCGCTGCGCCCCCTGAATACTATAATCGAATGATGATTAATCAGAAGTTTCACTCTTCCAACCGGCTACTTCGGCTACTTGACTTTTTTCTAATGGAGTCATTTTTCAAAAGGAACCTGCAAGAAGGGTTTTAACAGTAAATAAATGTGATTGAGAAACGGGCAGTCACCTTTCTTCAACTCGTCAGCGTATCCGGGCTGAACAGTTCTTCAAGACTCAGTCTGCAGAGTTTTTTAATTACTGACACAAAGCCGTTACTTCCTGCTGCTGTTGTCTTGCATTGAAAGCAAACCCCACGGGTCTTTTATTGTGGAGCAACCGCGGGAAATGCTTTGCAACTGCAGCGACAACGCGTGAGGCTGAGGTTATTGTTTGCTATAATTATGAAGGATGTTCAACAGGGGAACCGACGCAATAAGAGGTTCGACGGAGAGTGACAGGCTCTGACTGTGCTTCGGAAATAAAAACCAAAACGTTATTACTATTAAAGGTTAATGTCTGCTTTGGCTGTAGCTAGAAAAAACCACATCAACCATCTGAATTGTTCAGCATGGCACGCGAGTGTGCGCAGCATGGCTTTCAAAGGCTTGCGGTTGTGGCTTGTCAACATCAGTGGGGAAAAAAAATCGTAGCGCTGGAGTGTTGAGGAAGGAGCGGATCGGTATGAATACGAGAAGCTGGCAGCTCTCCGGCACACGGGGAATGTTTTATAGAGGAAGAAAAAAAAATGAGCAGATGTTAGTTATACCCCAGGAAACCCTGATTTGTGACCAATCCCACTTTTGCTGCTCAAATTTTGACCCAAAAATGGGTTAAAATTCAACCAGTAACCGTAGAAATAATAGAAATTATTTAAAAAAAATCTAACAGCAAAATAAATCACTTCCGTACTTTGTTGTTGTTTTTTGTGAGTTATGCTCCATATCCATAATTAGGCTGAGTTCAGGTAACCATGGAAACACAAAAAAAAGACCAATATTCCTAAACAGCAAAACATCTTCATCTTCATCATCGTTTTATTCTTCTTTGTCTTCTTCTTCATCTTTCATTCATATTCAATAATGGGATTGTATATATATATATATTGTATGTTATTTAAATAGAATAATTTAAAAGATATGCAAGTACTTTAACTTGAACTAGGCAACCATTTACTTTTTTGCGTGTAGATGCAACGACCCTTAAATGCATCTAATTGTCTGTTTTAAAACCATCACCTGTCCATTAGTGATGGATATTAATTCCTATAGAGGCCATGGCTGGTTTTCCTCCGCATGGAAGCAAAACCATAGGCAGTAAAGTTGAACGCATGTAAAATCTGGACATTCCTTGTGTCGCATTGACGCGTTAATGTATTCGAGGCAGATTTTGTAAATGTTATAAATTGGTTCATGCTTCAGTGAAATACCCACTGATTAGGTTAACGATCCAATGAGCGCCGAGTCATCGATGAGTCAAAGAGCTCTGTTACACACTAATTAGCCTTGAGCTAATCTTTACATAATGCCCAGAAAATACCCCCGGCGTCCACAGCTGCCCCTCTCTCACTTACACCAGGGGTTTACAATCGTCGTCTTTATCCCCTTTAACATCACATTTCACATTAAAACTCGACATAGAACTACTTTCATATCTGTGTCAAATGTATTCTTGTAGTTCCTTCCGTGCAAAGGTTCCATAAGAAATAGAAATCTGGTCGTGTTTATCTTCATGAGCGGATAACAATGTCTTTACTACAAACATAACCCTCGTTCACCCGCGGTGCACTGCCCACAAAAGTAAACAGTTACACGAATCGAAGTTTGCTAGATTCCAGTCAATGAAGCTCCTGGGCATATGTTGGTTAGCTTAGCATAATCTTTTTCATCTTCTTCAATGTATTTTTTTAGAGGTGAAGCATTTATTCCTTTTCCTTTCAATGTAAAAATGTGAAAAGCCCCAATATAGAATCAGGGCTCGGTTTGTCCATTCTAGGCGTCTGTATAAACATGGTAAAGCGAAGTGGACCTGACACCTATATTTGTAAAATTATTATTTTCAGCTGATAAAAACACTAAGATAAACATAATTATGGATATTACATTCCATTTAGACAAAGTGATAACCCTAAAATTTACACACTACACCTTTAAAAAAAGGTTTGAGTGTTTGGCTTATATGTACTGTATATATACCCAAACATATGCATACATATGTATACTTATAAACTGTATATATATACACACATATATTCATTTAAATATGCATTTATATATCTATACCATTTATTTTTAGATTTTCTACCTTCATTATTTAACATATATATTATCTCATTTGTCATTAACTGTTTTTTAAACGTATTTTTTCTTCGTTGTTAATAATTATTATACATTTGTTTTTATTCTGATAATGCACTAGGCTATTTCATTTCCGTATTTAAATGTTATTCTAAAAGATAAGAAGAAAAAAAAAAGACTTCATTCATCCGTTCAAATACGGCGGATAAATCATGCTAATGGCGTTATGTGTCAGCAAGGATGTGTTTTTCCTACAATGTGTCCATGTCAGTGTCGTTCTTCGGCGTGTTAAGCTGCCCTAACAGCTGCACGCCACACGGGCCCTTAAACACAAAAGCCGATTGACACTTGAGGAAGCCTCATAAATCTTTTGGCATTTGCACTAGATGGGGAGTTCTCACTGGAATGAAAAGGAAAAGCATCCCGGAATGCCGCATTAATATCCGTGGGGCCAAGTGTAACTTATTTTAAGACTTCTCTGAAGCCATTCAAATATTTATGTAGTGCATAAAGCCACGCTAATAACCATATTTACGTTGCATTGTGTATCTATTGAAGTAGCCACCGTAAGCTACTTACCGCAGAGAAGAATGCCGCGGCATCAAAAGTGCACTGAATTATGCAAAGTTTGTGTTCTGCTCATTATTAGGATGTGTATTTGCTACTGTTAAGATGAATGTGGTTTCATTACTTCTTACATAAGTTACGTGCAAGCGATGAAAACATATTCAGTCCCTCTGAGAGCCATTTAGTGCTAACATTCAGTGAAAGAGAATCCACAAGGATGGAGAAGTGAAAAAAAAAAACAGTCTGGGAGAGAGGAGCTGCCTGCCACTCATCATCCGAGGGCCAGTGAGCATGGTTGAAGTCTGCAAGGCACAGGTCACCTGATCCATGTGTAGTGTGTGTGAGTGTGTGTGTGTGTGTGTGTGTGTGTGTGTCTGTGTTGGTGTGCGTGTGTGTGTGTTTGTGTGTGTGTTGGTGTGTGTGTCTGTGTTGGTGTGTGTGTGTGTGTGTGTGTGTGTGTGTGTGTGTGTGTGTGTGTGTGTGTGTGTGTGTGTGTGTGGCCACCACCACCACCACCTCCACATTGGCCCATCTCTGGGCATCACTGCACTGGCTGAGGATGTGTCACATCAAGCACAGGCCAGTGAGCAAGTCAGGGGAATTGGGCTCTCTAACTGTGTGTATATACTATGTGTGTGTGTGTGTGTGTGTGTGGGTGTTTGTTACATTCCTACATTTGCAGGTATGTGTGTTCATGAGATAGAATGTCTGTCAGAATTAGTTTTGTATTTGCACATATCCATCTTTTCTACCCAGACGGAGTTGGATATTTGACACATTGCCTCCATTCTGTTTGTTGCAGGTGTTTTTGTTGTCTGTCCAACAGCTGCGTCGTCCATCAGCATCTCTCCTTCAAGCACTAAAGATCGGATGGAAGTTGGTGACTGTGGTGACCGCTGTTATGGCCACCGAGTTGTCCGTTAAGCTTTCAATTAAGTTAATGTGTCATGTTGACACAGCCTCTCTCCACATCCCGATGAAGGGAGACATTCCCCGGCCATCGCCCTCTTCCTCAATATCCTCAATGACGTCACAAAGTTGGCAGCGCAGTCCTGATTGCCTCCTGCTCTTTGTCTCCCTTCCCGGTGTGACCTTGTGTGACTGTGGTTTTAAAGTTAACTCCAGTCTGAGGCCCTTGAAAACTGTTTAGGGCTGTTAGTACGGTGCCTGACGGGGGCAAATGATCAGTTTGACAAAACAACTACATCTTTTGGAGAATGAACTTCAAATGCCACGAATCATCAAGAAAACGTGCTGCAAACAACATAAAACATTAGGGAAAAGCCCAAATCCTAGCTAATGTGTGTTGTGATTTTTGCAGCACGTTTTCTTAGTTTTGCGTTGTAGTATTAGCAGCATGTTTTCTTAATGTGTTTTGGTATTTGCAGCATGTTTTCTTAATGTGTTTTGGTATTTGCAGCATGTTTTCTTAATGTGTTGTGGTATTTGCAGCACGTTATTTTAATGTGTTGTGATATTTGCAGCACTTTATTTTAACGTGTTGTGATATTTGCAGCCCGTTTTCTTAATGTTTTGCATCGTGATTTTTGCAGCACGTTTTCTTAGTTTTGCGTTGCAGTATTAGCAGCATTTTTTCTTAATGTGTTGTAGTATTTGCAGCATGTTTTCTTAATGTGTTGTAGTATTTGCAGCATGTTTTCTTAATGTGTTGTGGTATTTGCATCATGTTTCCTTAATGTGTTGTGGTATTTGCAACACGTTATTTTAATGTGTTGAGGTAATTGCATCGTGTTTTCTTGATGTGTTGTGTTATTTGCAGCTTGTTTTCTTAATTTGCTGTGGTACTTGCAGCTTGCAGCAAGTTATTTCAATGTGATGTGGTATTTGCTGTGTGTTTTCCAAATGCTGCACATGTTTTGTCAAATTAACAATTCTTTCTATATTAATTTGCCTATGTTTTGTCTATTTGCATGTGTATTCTTAAATTGCAGCTAGTTTGCCCCTTTTTTGCTAAACCTCTTCTTCTTTAATTGTTAGTTTTATATTTGGCTACCGGACATTCTTTTGCTAACAACTGAGAGCGGCCCAATTAAGTCCTGCTGTCTCCTTTGGTTTGCATTATAAAAGGAGAGCAGTGGTTGCAGCCGGTTCTAAGTTAGTGGGTTGTTTTTGCTTTATTAATTAATGATTTGGTGTCACACCCTATTCTTTGTTTGGACTACATCTTTTGCTGTTTATTCTGTTCATTTGTTTTGGCAGCAAATAAAAATGACTTTATTTACCATCTGGCTTATTTGTTACTTCCCTTATTCACAGACTTTGAACTAGGTTGTAGCAACGACATTACGCAGTATGATGTCATCACTGCACTGGATGTGGACGCCATTGTGACATGCATGTTTGGAGGATGAAGGTCAATAACACTATCCATCTGAACATAAGGAAGAGGAGAAGAACCAATTCCTTTCAGTGGCGGGTTTCATGCTCTACACCTCTGGATTTTGATCTTGTTGCACCGACAGTTTTAGCACCCAACCTCAGCTACGTGTCTTAAACACAAGTAAAATCAGCCTGGTTGCAAACCGAGTCTTGAAAATGACTTACAGCCAGCTAAAAAAAACAGTTTTGGTATGTACAGCTAATTTTCACCGTTCATGAGGACAGATTCGTGTTAACTTGAATTATCTTAAGGCTTGATGTTATGCACAATTAGGAGTGTGGCTTCTTTGAATGACATCAAACGGAAACCGTCTGGTAGGTGTTGACCTCTTTCATGGTATTAAGCGGCTTGGTGTGTGCTTAATTGTACCAACAGATGCCAGAAGGACAAAAGACGGCGTTTTGCATTAACCAACAAATCTGTCAGCAATCTGTTGAGCTCGGAAGGAGAGAGTCTTTGGCAGCGCCTGGAGCTTCAGGAAATAATAAGCAACCAGAGTCAAGGAGAGAGCCGGGTAATTTATTTTTACTTTTGGGATTAAACAGTGGATTTATCTTTACTCCGTCTTCTCAACCTCTGCAGGATTGAGAACGCAGCTCGTCAATGTTTGCCATTTCAAGGATGGCATTCAAATGTAAACTCAAGGACATGGAAATCATGCTTATACAAAAAAAAAAGAGAAGAGGGGGAATGCGTTTATTTCATGAATATACAGAGAGACGGAATGAAATAGAGAAGATACTGTGGAATGAGAAAAATTACTTATTTTTTCTTTATGGGAGGCTGAAGTGAACACAAACACAAGCCAGCAAAAAACTCTAGCGCTTGTGCTGCTAACTAGCTTATAGCAAATGGTCAAAACGTTTCTAGTCATAGCAATAAACAAAAATGACCCCATACAAGTAACGGCAAATGGACCGCATCACAGTGTCCTCTTGTGATTCGATGGCCCGAAACGCATTTTAAAATCAAGCCAAAACAAGGTCAATGGCTGACATCTACAATTCATAATCTTCAACATCATAGAGCAGGTTTTTACAGACGTAGCTGATTAACTTGGTCAAAAAAGGGCATCTCAAGAATCTACACTTCATAAAGTATTCGCCACAGAGTCATTGTCAATGTTGGTAACCTCTGCTTTTTCTAATGCAGGAGTCGTAGGCGTACTAAAGGACAAAGAATACACAAAAGGAATGATGCAAAACTCTAAAAAGACTCAATGTCCTTCCCTGATATCCATCATACATCTCTCCCATCGTTTCCTCAGGTGGGATTGCTTTAAATTGTTGTACTCGATTCCTAAAATCTCTCAGGACCAGCTTCAGACCTAATTATTACCAATCCAATTTTAGTTGAGAGTCGCATCATTGGTTCATCAACTTTTATGTTACGCTTCTTTCTATAATTGGAACATGCTGTGATGGATTAGAGTAAAAAATATGGAAGCAATTTACCAGTAACTGTAGTTGTAGTGTGAAAAAAAACACAACAACTGAAAGAGCTCCCGTCTCAAAGGAAGAAAATTAATTAAACGTTGATGAGGATTTGTCTATAAATAAAACAATATATTATTAGATTCACCATTTAACTGGCGAGCCTCCAATGATAGACTGTTGCTGAAATTGAATACATTTTAAAAGGTTTCCGTGACAACATTTCCGTGACAAAATCTGAACTCGTGGCGAATCCGGCGAATCGGAACTCGTGGGTTGCGAGGAGACTGTGGAGAGTGTGTCTGGGACCATCCAATCGTTCTATTGTGTCTGGGAACTGATAATGTGAAAAGACGAACACCGGCAGATGGCCCGGCAGCCCTGAGGCTCCTTTGCAAGTGTAAATCAGGCTAAAATCGTACGGTATTCACCGGGCTTTAGTACCCCTGATGAATAACACCGGCCCACACTAGTAGCACAGACGATCTCTCTATGTACCAACGCCCACTGAAGGTATACATTCCTGACTCCCCATCAGGAAGTCAGATCTGAAGCAGCCTCCTGGACGGGAGGTGAAACGTCTTCACGCCAGAAAAGCAGTCCAGTTGCTTTGGATTCAACCCATGTGGTTTAATAAACTCTCATTTGAAATCATGACTAAGCGCGCCTAAAGCTCATAATTGCTCCGAGCAGAGTAAATTTTCAATTAATTGTTTAATTCGGCAGTAGATCCAATCTAATCCTGGCTAATCTTTGCCAAAGCCATGTCAGCAGCATGTCGAACGCTTCCAGATCAGTGTGTAAGGAATGTTAAAGTGAATTCAGACTAACTCATATCACTGCGTGTCCAAATGTGTGTGTATTTGTGTGTGTGTGTGTGTGTGTGTTTCGTTTGAAAATGCGTACGTGCTTTCAGAGAGCGCCCACACACATTGATGGATGCATGTATATCTGGCGTGTACACGCCTCCAAAGCAGGCCGATAAATAATAAACGAGCGTCCATGCAGAGGCGATGTGGTCGCTTCAGAGAGACAGCAGAAAATAGAGCATCCTCGTTAATACACCTCCATCCTAACCGGCCTGCTCAAGGGACAGATAATGGCTGTCTGTAGCGACGGCTGACGCTACTGCATTATGATGAAGCCCGGCGCTGCAATCACAGACCAGAGTATGCAAAGAGCAATGGCTTTATAAGTATCTGTACTGCGGAGATAGGCTGAATAATAGAAAGGGTGGGCAGGGACGTGTCATTCACAACCCTGATTGGCCTTTTATCCTTTTTCTTTTTTTTAAATTACAAGACCCGGTGTGGAAAATTGGTTACCCAAAACCATCTTATGTAATGAGACCAATTTGTACTAAATGTTTATTGGAAGCGTAAGTAGTATCCAGTGCTAATTTCCCCCTCTCAATAGTCTAGGTGAAAAATCACAGTGGCCCAGCACCGGGAATATGAATGAAGGGGTCGACACAAACTCTATTCAATAGAGTCTCATTGCTGGAAGAATACCAGAGGCCGAGGCCCCTATAATTTAATACGACGTGCAGCACATGTTATACTTTCAACACACTCACGTCGAACATGCGCTGGAGCCGCGTTCACACGGGGAAATATAATACAGTCTAATGTTACGGCGTTTTCTCGTGAATGTCAAAGGCTGTATTTCATCACATGTTCCTGAAGCGTCATGGTGCCGACAGGAGGCGGGGGCATTAGTAGATCTAGATTTGTTTATTTTTTGAGGTAGGCATACGGCAGCGCATTGGAGCACGAGGAAATGCAAGACATTCCAAAACAGATGAGATAAAAAATGATATTCAATCGTGATGCCACACTTTAATACATGAATGAAACGTAGACTTCTATTCATTTTCTGGGTCTCAGATCCAGTGAGCAGCAATTGTGAAGAATCAGGGATCAGCTCAAGTTTTAAGCCCCTACTTTTGTAGAGGGGCTGGGAGACATGACTTTCATATTTATACCAGATTTGTATTCAACATTTACCTGGATACGATAAATATATCAATGACAACTCATTTCATGTTTTCATCAAAATTTGTCCAAGCAATGAAAATGGAATTTTTTTGCATTCACTTATACGATCTTCTCCCTGTTTTTTTCAAGTACCCCGTTTTCTAGTATGTGATGATCACATCACCCTGTTTTTCGAGGTGATGTGATGATTTTTGTTTTGTTGAATGTCAACAAAACAAAAGAAATAGTATTTGACTCCAGGGAAGTGGGATTCCATGACCCTGTAGTCGTCGGAAACAGTGTGATCGAACAGGTGGGCTCCGACAAGTACCTGGGATTCGGCATTAGCATTAGCATTAGCTCAGAGACGGCAGCTTCTCTGCAGACTCTGTTCTGTGTCTGTTTGGTGTTGCCGCCGAGATCCTTGCCGCGTTCTATAACGCTATTCTTTTGCTCTTAATCGGCGCCCTCGCAGGCCAGTCCATGACCAAATTAAACAACGTGGTCAAAACAATATTGAAAGTTGTAGGCGGGGACAGAACAGTCCTCTCTGAAGAACATTTATGAAAATACTGTTATCAGACAGCGTTCCCTGACACATTCGGCACCGAGAACACCAGCTGTTACCGTCAGGTGGACGCTACAGAACACCAGAACAAAGATGCAACCGGTTCGAAGTATCCTTCCTTCCACAGCAGATTTATCCCACATGTTGTCTGAGGTTTTTGCCCGTGTACCAGGTCCTTTCTTCACCCAGGTAAATCATTTTGCAATATATAATTTACAACATATATATTGCCTTTCACAATGACGTGTACTATCTGTAAATAGCTCAGGTTCTTAGCACATCCCACATGGAGTTTGCATGCAGCGCAGGTCAGGTAAACAGTTTACATTAGCCTATTGTGGTTGTTTTTTTTTCTTTCTACTCTCGTACGTTGTGATTCTATACCTGTATCGGCTGTAATTGCACACAGCTGTATGTATATACTGCTGCCCAAGGCAAATTTCCCTTCAGGGACAATAAGGTCTTATCCTATCTTATCTTATTATAGACGTATGTGCGTCAGAGAAGATCAGAACATCAAGGTGTTCTGTTTGAACTGGGAGCTCATGACACATCTTCAGAAGTGTGTGTGTGGGGGTTGGGGAGGTCGCGCGTGTGGTTACGTTGTCATAATGTGGTAAATAAGTTCACATTAAAGGAAACATCCACCCATCAATCATAACAGGGTAACCGTCCGCCTAACAGCAGAATGGATTCCCCAAGACCTCCGAAGGTGTCCTGTGTATCTAATACCAGGCTTTTGGACTCAGATCCTTTGAGTCTTTTAAGTTGCGAGACGGGGACAGGGATTGGACTTCATCAAGGTGGGATGCATTATTTGTTTTGGCATGGACTTTTTCAGCAATCGGTGCTACAGACTCACTTCTGTGGAAAAAAGAAAACAGGCTAGCTGATGAATGAGCCTCGCTTGTACATGACCCGGTCCTCCATAATATCACTCTTGGTATGTTCTGGGAACAGACGACAAGAGCTGCAGTTCTGGAGATTCTCTAACCCACTCATCTAGTCATCACTAATTGACCATTGTGAAAGTCACTCAGATACAACGAATCAAAAACCAGGAAAAGCGGGCGGCACCACGGCATCAGTTATCACCGGGACATGCCAGCACAGATAGGGATGTTAAAACAACAATTTTTTTCCATACACTGGATACAGCTTAGACTGTTCTTGACGGCGCAACCAAAGCTGAACCGACCCACTATTCCACATGAATATTTCCACTACACAAAATCCAACATTCCCCCAGTGCGGTGCGAGCTGCCAGAGCCCATGTCTACCAGTGAGGAAGGATTCCTGCTAGCCTTCAAAGATTTTAATAAGTAGGCTTTCAAATACAGAAACAACTCTGTAAAGCGACAAGGGGGGAAAAAAAGCGAGATAAAACCCAGTGACGCGCATCATTTGGCAAGATGACAGCTCCTTAGTAAAAGGGAATTGGCATCACTGTTTTATTGGGTTCCCCGCCGAATGTTATTGCTTCTGCCTTGTTGTTTTCAGTCACATTGAGCCAAGTAATTGTCAAAGCTGAGCACCTTTCGGCCCCTGCAGAGAAGGCTGCACAGCCTTGTCAGTAAACAGCAGTGTACTTTGAATATCTAATGTCGCCCCCCTCACTATAAAGGGAACGCCACTGATACTGGGTGGCAGCAATAACTAAAACCAATACAGATCCAAATGTAGGAGAAATTGCTCATTTTAAATTCGGCTGGTGGAGAACAGGGCCATGCCGCACTTAACTCTCCACATTGTGACAGTTTTTCTACATTTTAATTTAGCAGGAGTCGGCTGCTTGTGAGCGCCGGTTCATCCGGCCTCATCTCGTGCACTAAATAAAAAAGGTTGCATGTAAAATGTATTGCAGACAATTGGGCAGAAGTTTTTCCAAAGTGACTGTCTCGCGGGGAAAGAGTCTAACTGTGAGAGGTATTACATGTTAAATTTAGGGAGCCTTGTGATCTCGCCTTAAACCAACGCTTGGCGAAGCGAAGCTCAAATGAGGTCGGAGCACCGCCTGTGCATCAATGCGCCGACTTCTACATAAAAGAGGAGCTTCTGTGGAGAAGCTATGAAAGCCATTCATCATCATAAAAAAGTAATTGATAGCGATGTATGGTGCTCCTGAGCGAGCGCCAAAAATGTCGGCTTGTTGAAAGGGCCCCTCGCGCTGCTTTGTTGTTTGTTTGCAAAGATGTTCACGCGCATTCAGAATCCATTAAACAAACAATCTGGCTATTTCAGGTAAGTAGGCCAGCACAAAGAGCTTCTAAGTGCCTGAACGTGTGGGACAGTGATGACAAAATGATGTGATTGACATTCGCCGTGTGCCGTTACACATCCGACGTCGGGCTGCTGTGAATAAAACAGCATTCTGTGGAACTAAAGCAATTACAGCCGATGGAGTGTGGCTGCCAATATCGACCCCACTGGTTGGAAAACTCGTGGTCCTGCTCTGATTTTGAGGGTCATTTGTCTTCCTGTTGCAACTCTCCAAAATCAAGATCTCAACCATATTCACCGCATTAGAAACGGAATGCTAAAAACTACTGAAGAGCATTAATAACTGGTTCCAGCTGGATCAGACCTGATCATGAGGAGCTCTGGTCAGTGACAGCACCACTTAAATAGGCCATTTTCACAAGCAGGTTGTCGGCTTCAAAGTCTCACCAGTAGCAGGCTATGCCAAAATCAAAAGAAATTCCAGAGGAGAAGAGAAAGAAGGTGATTTAGGGGTTGCAGAGTTGTTTATAAGGTTCTGGGACTCCACTGGTCCACATTGAGACACATTTTTATACCTTAATGACCTTCAGCCAACTTTTCTATGGACTGATGAGCAGAACTGAGCAGATCTGTTGAACTGTTGAGAAGACAGAAGGTCTCATCTGGTGGAAACCAAACAAAGCATTCCACAAAAGGAAAATTACAACTCATATATAGAGGTAGCGGCGGAATGTTCTGTTGAGGCGCTTTGCTGCTTCAGTACCAGAATTCTGGTCACAATGGCCAGAAATTATAAAGAAGAATGTCAGGTCATCAGTCTGTGTGTTGAAGATAAGGCATATGTGGGTCACGCAGCAGCACAGTGATCCCAAGCAGAAATTATCTTGTTAAAGTCCCAGTGGGTCAAAGACTGATCCAAGCGTTTGGTTGTAACTAGATATTTAGTTCCTGATGGTGATTTAGGCGTTGGGAAATTTTTGGCATCATGAAATAAAATGTTCAATTATAGTTTGAATTTTGAGTTTCCTATATAGTTTGACTTTCAATTAGTCTGAAAATACGATTCAAAACGTCCAACCTGTCATCTTGGAGACAAAGTCAGAGCGGCCAGACTGAGATGGTTTGAAGAAGTGAAGAGGAGGGATAGGGGATCTATTGGAAGAAGGATGCTGGAGATAGTGCTGCCAGGCAGGAGCAATGGGGGAAGACTAAAACTGAGGTTTCTGGATGTGGAGAGAGAGAGGACATGCAGTTGGTTAGTGTGACAGAGGAAGATGGAAACAGATGATTCGCTGTGACAACCCATAAAGAAGAAGAAGGAGCAGCCCAGAGAAGAAGAGGTTGGTCTTTAGACAAAGACAAAAAATAGAGGATCGAGGAGGGGGTCCAATACTTTTTCACAGGCCTCCTCTCTTGTCTTCATCAACGGTGTTGTGAAGATTTCAAACAATTAGCGTCTGGATATATTAAAAGTGACACGTGCTATTCGGCACCGGACCAGCATGAAGACACTAGTTGTGCGTTTGTCCTCCAGCTGTCATTTTGGAAAGCTAAGCAGAAGGAGTGTCCTGTGAGTCTGGCAATAAAAGGAGGGTCAGTATCGCGTCTCATCTTCCTCATCCATGGCTCAACTGGAGGATTTGAGAAGCCTCGGTTTTCAATCGTAGGTTAAAAGCAGACATGTTCCAGTGAGACGCCGGGGTTTTTTCATGAGGGGAAACTGATGCGCCGTGTTTTCTCCTGTGATGCGAAAAAAAGGACAACCGCGGTCCGCTCGCTCATCAGCGAACGCGTTATGAGCCACAGCACTCTAAAGTCAATTATTCAAATCAGCTGTAAAAAAAAAAAGAAAGAAAAGAAAAGTGAGGACCCCGGCCTCTTATGATTTATCCTGGTATCACAGCCCTCCATGGGTCATTTATCAGCTAAATGGCTTTTTGAATCCATACTCTAAAGTTCATTACAGCGATTAAAGATTTATTCAGTCGTAGTTATAGATAATTCATCTGAGGCCTATTAAAATACCTTTTTGTCGCTGCCCCGTGTGGTCGTTATTAGTTTTTTTTTTGAAAGGGAATAGAAGATGCAAACCAAGTGCTGGATACTGCCTGCATGGCTATTTTTTAATCTTCTCTGACAGACAAAGGTTCAAAATCACAGCAGGAGGCGCTCCTGATTTGACACCGGGGTCTCCTTGATGAAAGGCCGATGCGTTCCTTTAAGTTTAAAAGGCCTGAACTTTCCTCAAGTGTCAGGGTTTCAGCTGTTCTTAAGAGACGGTCGTAAGAAGATGAAGGTGAGAGACAAAAATATGTTAGTGAGCCTATTACACATTAGCAAAAGCATTACGCCTTACCCTATAGCTACATTAAATATTTATTCATATTTCTATAACTCATCATTTTTTCATCAAAGTTATTCATTTTAACACCATTTCATTATTGGAGCCACAACCATATTTATTGTTTCATATATTCATTAATGTATTATAATTATTTGATTATTGACTAATATTTATATTCTTTAAAAACAAGTTTTTTCTATATATTTTTAAAATTGTTCCTTATTTCTTTATTTTAACATATTGTATTAATTTCATGAACCCGAACGCTTTATAATTATTATTTATATTAATGTATTTCACTTTATTCATATTTTATCAATTATTTATGTATTTATTTATTGTATAAAAAATATTTTTATATATATATATATATATATATATATATATATATATATATATATATTTGTACTGAATTCAAAGCTTCAAAGCCACTATTATTATTTAATTAAATCAAGGAATCCGCCTGAGGTGGCTAAGGGACGCAATCTTTCCAATTAAAGCGCTGCATATTAACTGCAGACGCCAGGAAAAGGCAACATGGGTCTAATCACGTAAGCCAAAACAAGACACAAGATTAATAAAACAGTGGTTATGCTGTTTGCTTAAAGGCAGTAACATGAACTTTCCCCTGGATGGCTGGAAAACATGGAGCTACATAGTTGATTCAAGCGCTGCTGCGGTTATTGGTTTCACAGTATATCATGGTAAAACATTTATATCACCAACATGCATGTACACTCAGTTTATGATCAGTGTTGTTAAGAGGAAGGGAGGAGCTCACAGGCGTATCTCCGATACCCCCCCCCCCCCCCCCTCCACCCCCCTTGGCCGCCTGTCAGACTCCGCAAAACGACCATTGACTGCAATTATTAACATTATGATATAATGTATGACGTTTCTCCAACTGTCACGCAGAGCTGAGATTGTGAGGAAACCCAAGTAAGTTTAAATAGTCTTAAATAGAAGTTTTTTATTATTTTATGAAAGAGAAAAAAAAATGGTCGCCTTATCGGATGAAAGCGCTTCAAATTTATCGTGAATGTCAATTATGGAAAAAAAAAAAATCCAAATTTAATCATCACTAAATTTAATCATCACTAAAAAACTAGTTTTCTAAATTTACTTTACTTCAGAATGTCATCTAGTCCCACAAAATAATGTTAATCCATGTATATATAAATATATATATATATATATATATATATATATATTTTTTGAATTTTTTTTGTGCGACCATATGAGATAATAAAATTCAGTAAAAACAAACAACATTGAACATGAACATTTTAATTCTCAAATTTATTGGCTGTGTTTGTGTTGCTTTCATGGTCTGTTGTTAATTTGATGTTTAATTTTCAAAAGCCATACAGCGCTAGGACAGGAAGCATTTAATGTAAACAAGTTCAGAATTTTTTTAAAATCCATTTAGTTAAAAAAAAGGCCTCCATGGGTGCTGCTGATAACTACAATAATGCCAAATAACTTCTGAAGTATTTTCTTATGTATATAAGATATCAAGGTGAGTATTGTTTTCGAAGTTCATAGAAGGTCGCTAAAAAACGCCAAAATATCCAAAATAAAACAACTTTAATTAAGACGTTTTGATTGCAGACTACCTCAAAATTCCACTCTCGACATAGAATCTATGTTTTATGGCTGAAAGTCTTTAAATAAGTACAAATGCATCATTTACACAAAAAAAAAAAAAAAAATCCTACAGGGTATTTGAAGAGTTCTTAAAGCAACACTGTTTTTTGCTATTACTGAAATATCGCAATACAAAGTCCATTAAAAATCACACGTTTGCATCAGGTGACATTACTCAAGTTATTCACCTCATTAATAAAAATGTTTCAATTTAAGTGAGAAAGTTGAAAGACGCCCTGAGGTGAAGGAATATGGTTGTTCATATTCTCCAACTGCTACACATCACGACGTAGGTGAGACGTTAAACCACAGCTGTTTCTCCCCATCTGTGGATAATGTTGTGAACGCAGTGGTGGCATAATTTCAAACAAATACGACGAAGCGTGTAAAAGTGGAAAGAAACATCGTATGCATCACTACAGCAGGAAGAAAGTGCAAATATTTGCGATATTATGATATTGTGTGATTAAATTGATGACATTCCTACAACGAAGCAGGGAGAGTTTCCATTTTCGCCGCCTGGTGGTCGCATGAGCCCCCAGCAGCCGTTTGGTTGGCTTATGGATCGGGCTGGCTCTGTCGCAGCCTCACCATAGCTTCAATATAGCTGTTCTGGTATATAAAAAAAAACAACCTTTTGGTGCTTTTAAACTGGGACGTTTTTGAATTACTTTCCTGACGCTGTTTGGATTACATTCTCCTTTTCTAATCAACTGAGTCACAGCCTGCTTTGAGCAGAAGTGAGGTCTTTTCCAGCGGTCTCTGCGCGGTTATTTGTTTCAAACAGCTTCACCCAAATGACACAACTTAACGGAATAGATCCTCGGCGGTTCGAATAAACCTCTCCGAAAATCCGGCTCTGAAATCATCCTAAAATGAGGGTTTGCCTTGTCTCCCACTCTGCTCTCCGAGTCCTCTGACATGGCTTGGACTCCTGGACCTCTTGCCACCAGACAGAATTAATAAGGCTTCATTTCCATCCCTTCCAGGTTTCACGCTGTGCCTGGTCTGCTGCGAAGAAGGGGCCAGCCTTCACGGAGGGAGAGAGGTGAATAGAGGATGATGGTGAAGGAGACAAAGAGGGTAGTAGTGAGAAAAAGGAAGCTCCGCTAAATAAAGTTAATAATCTACTGGCTGCATGAAACCACGCCGAAATAAATCTCTACGGTCGTAGGGAGGGTATCAGGTCCGCAGAACAACAACGTCTTCCTCGGATGTGTTGGTGGGTGTGTGGTTTATCCCTTCATCCGTGATGAAAAGTTATCTCTTGATATCTGACCTTCAGTGATGGTACTGTCAGCCGGCGCTGAGGTCTGACGTGATACCGCCACTGACTCCAACTCTCATGCAGGTTTTTCCCCCTCTGAATGTCTCGGAGACCTTTCAAGCTTTACTTTATCCATCGGTGGAGACGGATGAAAAAGATGCAGCGGATAAAAGCTAACCCTGTGTGTGTGTGTGTGTGTGTGTGTGTGTGTGTGTGTGTGTGTGTGTGTGTGTGTGTGGGCTGGGAGTGTTGGCTGTGGGAGTGTTAATAGACAAACAGGACATGGGTAAATAACATGGCTACTACATGGCCACGCTAATTGAATCTCATCTGACAGAAACCAGTTTGTAATGAATGACAACTTCCCTAATTATTTTCTGGGGCCAATTAGCTCAGATGCTGCAATTAAAAACAAACACGCACACACACATACACACACGCAAGAAGTAGTAGTCATCAATATACCCCGCAACATGACGATGTTTTTTCTCATGTGCGTATTTTCCGGTAAGAGAGGATATTTATGAACAAAGTCAGCAGTGACGATGGATACAGGATTCCAGGATGTAGAACTAAAGTCTGATATTAAACGCTCAGCATGGAAGCAGATACAGGCATCAAGATTTAATAAGCCCAGTAGCTGTTTGCTAAGGTTCCATATTTGACTATTCATTACACTGAGAAGATAGACGTATATCTCATTAGGTGTAAGGTGATCAGGTATTTAACCTCCATGGGAGAAGGGTACGTGATTCAGACATATACGTTATCTTGTTTCTGTACTTCAACCATTCTGCACTCGTTTAATTCATAACTTAAGCCGCAGCAGAGCCAGCATCTGGACTTTCTCCCTCAGTTAACGAGAGACCGGTGTTAGATCATGTGACGCTGAGGTGCAGGAACTAAACAAAGAGACCGGAGGGGCTTAAACCCGGCTGTTGCAGGCGGGAGGGAGATGAATCCAACCAACAACACAGAATAGAAGCACCACAGATGTATAAATTCACCTTAAACGTCACCACAAACACATCCCCTAGTGTCACAGGAATTAAGAAAAAGAGCCTTGTGTAAATCGTTGCATTCCGTTTACGTATCTTTGTGTTCTAACCTGATGTTGGGATTCAGATCTGGCCCTTTAAGAACGCGGCTGTAACCCTTTAATGTCCTCACCCAGACAAAAATACAAACAAACAATGGAAAAATTATTTATTTGCTTACTTGATTTATTTGGGGTATTTATTAATTGATTGAAATTAGACAATTTAAAATTACCATAAGATGACAAATTGTTTAGTCAAGCAAGTTTTTTTCAGAAAAATTATTCAGCAATTATTAGGCTTTTGTTTCGGTTGTATCAAGTCACGTTATTCTATTTAGTGAGTCCTCACAAGATTTAATATGCCAAAATAATCTTACTTATCGTATAGGATGATCTAAATAGCCATGGTTTTATGCTCCCTCTTTGGTGGTCAATTTGGTCTGTGGTGTCCCCCAGGGCCCCATCATTGGACCCCTCGCTCTTTAGCATATACATAATGCATCTGGGCCAAATTATTATTAACAGGTTCAGTCATATTTTTCAAAGTTAAATAGTGACTAAAAATGTGATAAAAAAGTAGAGCAGGCCATCAGAGGGTTCATGGTAATGTGTATCTTTGACATGGGAGACTCTGTGAGTTGTAGTTTGTTGTTATGTGTGAAGCCACAGCGCTGATCAGATCATGCTGGAGAATCACCGTTCTGTTTGAACAGTATTTTTATTGTGACTTGGAGCCACTCAGTAGTAACATTGTATATTTATTCTGCCATGCATTCCACTTTGGAGACACTTATTTCTCATTAGCCATTACTAAATGCCTCAGTAATATTTTAAATGTAAGTGCACTGGGATCCACAATGTTGGAATTATAGCCGACCTTTTATCATATAGAGTAAGGACTAATAACCCTAAACCTGGACAAAACATGGGACAAACCAGCATGATCAAGATAGATTATGCAAGTATCCAGTACAATCCAATCCTTCATCAAAAGACTGAACAAAACCACTCAGCAAACCTCCGTAGAGGAAGAGTTGGTCCACTATTCCCCGACCAGGATAAACCTGGGTTGCTCCTATAGAAACTGGGGTTGAACAATCGGTTGCTGCCTCCTTTGGAAAATACTTCCCTTTGAAGGTTGATTAGTATCTGATTGACGTTTCTGAAAAACGGGACCCCCGCTCCTTTCAGCCCATTCTATACTTTTAAAATTTCTAGTAGTCCAAGTAGGGTTTTTTTTAAAATAGCCTAATGAGGCTTTGTGACCATTGAGGTTTGATGCTTATACACCGCCTCCTTGTGGAGGCAGGCGAGCGGGGGTGGGGGTGGGGGTGGAGACTGCATGTGCGCAGGCACGTGTCCATATGGGCCTTGTTTGTTTGCCATTCTCCATTAAAGCTGCAATTGCCCAGCAGGCATGATTTTCCACTCTGCCGAAATCAACAGACAGGCCGGCACTTCACCAACAAGAGTCATCAGCTATTATTACACCTCAACGAGACTTCAATCACTCTGCTGATGACACTTTTATATGGCTTCTTCTGACAGAACATTTCCTTCGGGGACGCGCACTTAAGGGGAAATTGTCTCAAATGAGAGGTGTTACCCAGCCGCCACATCACACCTTGTGGTTAACTCTAATGAAACCCAACACCTATGGTCGTCCACCGTGGTCCATTTCTCTCTGGCTGGGTTTTTTTTTCATATCATTGTCCACTCTGCCTTCCCCTGCCTGCTCCAGATTGAGCAGGAGAGAGAGGACACTGCTTGTAATTAGTGGTCTCGATAATGTGGCAAGGCCAGGGAAGGTTGCCAATAATCTGGCCTAATTGCTCAGATGTATGCCAGAGCGTTCATCTAGGACAGGGTGGCAGATAATGGCTTTGGCAGGTGCAGCCAGGGATATGCCCCTGGTGACGAGGGCTTTTAATGACCACTGGAGTGTGTGTTTGTGTGTGTAGATGCAGCATTGCCAGAAAGACGGATCTTAGCCACCAGGGCTGAGTAAAAAAAAAATCTACTAAACCCATTAATCACATTTTATTATTTCAGAATATCGCAAATGTTGCGGTCAATGCTTCCCTCAGTGGCTTCTTATGAGCGCTTCGTTGTTTAAATGACTTTTATTGATGACAAAGTTTGCGGGATTATTACGTATTTAGACTCAAAGTTGTTTCTTGTGGGATGGAAGGACTGAAACGCAAAGAATAAAGGTGTTTGTTTGAAGGGGGGCTGGGTGGGGAACAGGAAATCAGGAAATGTTATTACTGGAGGAACAGGAAATGACACGCAATGTTTGTGTACTGGAGAAGACAGAATATGACGCAATAATGTTAGTTCACTGGAGAGGAAGAGGAAATATGCAAAACTGTCTGTTTACTGGAGGAACAGGAAGTGATGCGACAATGTCTGTTAACCCGAGAAGAAAAGGAAATAACACAACAAGCATCATAAAGTGTAAACTTTTTCATGATTCTATACGGATCGAGAAACAGGAAATGACAAAACCAGGTATTTTTTCTAGAATGGGTTAAGAAGAAGGTTTTGGCCCTTTGCAGAAGTTTACGCTCTATGTGGGCTTTTTCTACCATAACCATTCTCCTATCCAACATTCAGACTGCAATATTGTAGCCTGATTTTGACTTGATCTGGTAGCAGCCTTCAAATGTTCCGTTTCGGGTCGGAACACCAACAATTATTGGGCCTTAAAGAAGGACATAATCACGTAACATAATGGTTGAGACTTATTTACTTATCCTTACATCATTCACATGATACCATATTATTTTACATACACCAACTATCCCAGGTTAGCTGGTGTTAGTATTACATAATATGAAAAGATGAAAGCAGTCTTAAGTTGGTGAAAGTTACTTTTATTATGTTGCAGACATGAAAATTGTCCAAATTATTCCCTGTTGTTCAGATTAATGATGCAGGATTATTTTTCAATTTTCTCTGGGAGCCTCTCAGCAGTTCCTGATTGTTATGCTGTTGGTGATGTCATGGCTGATATCTGTACTGCAAACAAAGTGGAGACGTTCTCTCTTTCTAGTAGGATGTTAAGTTTAATGCATTGATTGACAAATTACTTTGTAAGTTTCTTTATTTAATAATAAAAGTTGTTTCTAAAATGTCGAGCAGCAGTAGAGTATTTCCCTGTTGTTAAGGATATTGTAATATTTTTTTATGACAAAATCACTTCAGTGTTGGCTGAAGCACCCTCAGGTGGGAATTGAACTCCCTTTACAACCAGTTGAGTTTAAGCTTCTCCAGAGAGATGAAGGTAATGGCGTGCGGCCATGAAGTTTGAGTTGAATGTTATACAGAATTTATTTATGAAGTAATTTCTTCTTTTTATTTAGGGATAATTATATTGGCCGAAGTAAATAAATAAATCCACTTTTAAGGAAGCCAAATGTCTGCCGATTCTGCCTGCCCATCACCATCCTTGACATTTAAGCCAGACTATTGTCCAAATCAACAAACAGTGATGTGGCGTCAGGGGCTGTCTATGCTATCGAGACCCAACACTTCCCACACACGAGCAAGCACTTAGAAGTAGTCAGACATCACATTTTTCACATCACCTTTAACCTATTCCAAAGTTCACCGAAAGGATCATGGGTAAGGTTGATTTGCTGACATAACATCCAAAACCTGATCCAAAACTCCAAAACTTTCTTCAACCAACTGTCCCCATCCACACACAGAATGTGGTAGCTAGCTTAGTTTATCTAACTAAGCTAGCTACCACATTCATTGCTGCCTAAATTGTTCTTTGAAAGCCAGAAAAGTCCGCTGTCCTCTTCATGACACCCAGGAATGGGACGATAATCACTTTTTCTGTTTCTCTGTACAGATGACTGCTAGTATAACATTGATCGCCTCTGTGGCCGTGATCGATCCGCTGCATTGATACCCCTTTACTCAACATGAAAAAATGGTTGGGGCCCAACTAGGGTTGCCAGTTTCCACGCCAAGATCAACTCCGATTGCCTCATCTAACATTGGGAAAGACCACTGCTGAATACTAGGCTACTGTGTATTTAAGTACCACTAGTACTATTGCACTTTTAGATTGAAGTATTTAACATACTTTCACCATAAATTCTCTAAATAACGGGCCCTGTGATGAACCAAAACATCCAGGGTGTACCCTGCCTCTGGCCCAATGTCCGTTGGGATAGGCTCCAGCCCAACGCAATTACAGAAGTTAATGGATAGCCTTTAATAGTCAAAAACTGATACTCTGTCTGAGCTCCCCTGAGTTCTATTGAATAAGTTCTACAGAGAGACAAATCTACTGCTCTTATCTTGAGTATGTGTATGGCAATTATTGCAAAAGCCCTCACCTTCATTGCATACTCTATACTTGGTAAAAAAGATTCATTTCACCACCAGAATCAGACAAACTCAGTTACCTCAGGATGCAGATGATGTTACACATTTTCCATATGGAATATGTGCTATAACTTTATCCCAAACTGTGGGTAAACACCGACTTCTAACAATGAAGGCACGTTTCTCATTCTCTTCACAAAAAATTTGTCAGTGTTTATTGAAATAGTCTGAAAATGGTCGAAGCTTTTTGTGGCAAACACACTCCCCATAGGATGAATAAACCAACTATACTTTAATATCTGTAGAAATAATGCGAGGGCTTGCAGAAAAAGGAAAAACCCAAGTGAGAGTAATCAGTAATCTGTTCGCATTCCGCAGTAAACACTAGAAGTTGGAGGGAACGCCACTGAATAACAAGTAATATTCCTAAAAGTGCGGAATGAAGGTTTCCAAAATACAGTAATCATTCAGTTTCCAGGAAGCAAATGGAAATCAAGTCCGGTCAAGAACATCTGAGAGAAACGGAAGCCCTAAGTCACCACTGACGTTCACTTTCATCTCTTCATGGCTCAAGCCATCAGCATAGAGCTGCCGATTAGACGGACCACCACAGTCCTTCGCTGCATGGCTCTCTGGGCAGGCTGCCTCTGCTTTTGATGAGAACCAAGGCACAATCACAGAGAAATAGGGGCTATCATTTCAAACCTGCTGGTGGTATCATACAACGATGTGCAAGGAAAAAGAGCAATGCAGAAGGACTCAGCAGGTACCGGAGTAATCCACAACGCTGTTGACTGACACTCACCTAAAGGAGAAAGAGAAAACCGGGAGAGAAAAGATTAAATTATGCATCCCAGCTGAAACATTGACAAGATGAGAATCACAAAGCAAAAATCATCTGGAGGTAATTACTGTGAATGTTTGAGAAGGTTGGTGCAGCTCAAACGGTTCGTGTGAGGACACCAGATTGTCTTTCAGCAAGTTCACACACTTCGCTAACTTTATCCACCACAAATGTACAGAGGGAACTTGTGAAAAGGGTAAGGGTGCAAATTAAAGCCTCCATTCCGCATTTGTATTCAAGGGTATCTCTGGCGTGAGTGTTTGCCACCGTGGCAGGAGAAAACCTTTAACGGTCGCTTTCATAAACCATGAAGTACGAAGAGTAAAAATGAATGTCGTTGTCTGAAAAGCAGTTTGAATTGCTCTGTATCTGAACAGTCCTCTAAACATATTCTTCCCTGGAAAGTGTTACGTATAATCTTTACCATCACCTGTTATGAATATATATATATGAAGTCGTACAAGCATTTCCCCATATTGAACTCCATCATATTTTCATTAGTGCTGAAACACTCGCACTTTGTGTCCTACATGTTAGCTTTGATCCATAGTTCTAAAGAAGAAACCATTTCTGAGCCTTTTTATCTGGCGGCTACTCAATGTGGTTGTAGACGATGTTATCATTTTCATAACTGAAGACCACCACAAATCTGGAAAGGACGAGCTGGACCTTTAAGAATAGAGCATTTCAAGGGAGGGCAATAAAAAAACTTAAAGTTCAATAAAGTCCTTGAAAAGACTTTATTATGTTGACTAAACCATTCTGAGCCTAATTATTTGCATTCGTAGCAGCAAATTAAAACTCACATCTGCATATGATTCGTGTCTCGAAATACGTGGCAGCTTGATACCGTCTACAAATAGTTAGACGGCTGTAATATTGGAGCGTGACATGTCTAAATGTCACAGTGAAGCAGTTTCAGAGAAGACGGATGGTTTTAGAGAGGATTGGTATTGATAGGCAAAGAGCTGAGAAATAAAATATACTAATGGTGGTTGAGAAAATATTGTGAGTGGTGGGTTTTTTTTGTTCCTCAAAAAAGCAATCAATCTATTATGCTTTAGGTCAGATTTTTTTTCCCACTGCAGGTCCAGACAAGAAGTGTACTTGGGGAGCAGCTGCCCTTTTAGGAGACCTTTTTTTGTATGGGAGTAGATGAAAATTCTAGTCAGCAAAGTGAAACTCACTTTGCAAAGTGAAATTCAGTGAATGTCTGAATGCTCAATTTAAGTGTATAGATGGGTGGCTGGCTTTTTCCCTTCCTTCCCACGTGCACTTGAATGCACCAAGAACTGTGTTTTTAAAACTGGCTCCTCTCTCCAGCGGACTGCCACGACAGGAAAACAAAAGAAGACATGCTGTTTACAGTGATGGATTGCCTATCTCAAGCAAGTTCTTGTCTCGGCAAGGAGATTTTGTTATCGTAATAAAATGAGGTAGGACATGCACATTCATCAGTCTGAAAAAGGAATGCTGCATTTTGGAAAAAGGTCTTCTGTTGTACCAAATTGTTATTTTAAGTTAAACATCGCCTGAATTATGTACCCAAAAAAGCTCCACAACTATGAAGGGGGATTTGCACAACCTTGATGTCTGCGGACAATTAGGACCTGAAATAACGTATTGTCGGCGTTATTACCATAGTACGGATATGTTAAGTGTGATTAAACCCCCCAAAAAAACACAGAAAATATTTTTCTTTGATAACTACTGCATCTAATTGATGGAATTACCACAAAAGTCAAGTTATTCCATACAGTTTTTGGGGGAATGGACCAGGAGGACTCTCCGTTTGGCAAGGTGGGAGATCCAATGTAGCCATATACAACATTATCCTCAACACTAAAAAAACATACCTGTGTGCAATTTAATGTATTCTTGTTTTGACCAATGCAATAATCCTACTTATCTATAGTTTCCCAGTCACTTTATGAACACGATCTTTATGAATGCTACTTTTTATATTCATATATACATTTTTTTTTTTAATCTATAAATGTCATTGTCTGTTTACTTTTGTGTTTTTTTATTTATTTTGTCTATGGAGCCAAATGAAAGGTTATTCGGTTCTGCTGTTTACCTGCATGGTGGATAGTCTGAATCACAATAAAGTTAATCTTAAATGCTGAATCATCAAAATGTGAAAATGTGCCAAAAATGGGAATTTGACCCCAAAGACACGAATTAGGCTGTAAAATAAAACCTAAGTCTAGTAGGGGGAGCTATATGCACCTACTAAAACCTTTAGCTGTAATGTGAACGCTGTTTGTTTGTTTGTTATTGTTCAATCAAAATCAAGCATTGTGCACAGTTCAAAATATTTTTAAAAAAGCATTTAAAATTCATGATTTTTGAGACACTGACTGTTAGATGTTGTATAATTCATGATTCCTGGTGTGAAGTAAGAGGCCGACATAAAATAATAGATCAAACAAGTTGGTGCATGGAGACTAAATGTTGGACTGGAACTAAACGCAGGCGAACAACAAAGTTATAGTTTGTCAGTTAGACTGATGATTAATCTGGAGCTTGAAGTGATTCACACGATCCTACGGCGCTAGGGGAAAGTTTGACAGGTTACTAACTGGCTGTTTACGCTGGAAGGGTTTCAGCCTCGTTTTTGAGTCATTTGTCTCATGCAGGTCTGACCTAATAGAGACTTACGGCAGAGGAAACACAGGTTGCCTGAGCAGCGCGTGAGCATCACGGAATCATCACGGAATCATCACTTCTTCTTTTCATTTTTCGGAGCAGGTAACAACAGCCACACGGCGCGTGAGCAGCAATCTGCATCGGCATGTCGTGCAGAGATTTGAGGTCTGGCCTGTTATTTCTGCATGCTGCTCTCAGCAGAAAATAGAGCTGGCTATATCGTATACATACAGAATTTCTAAATAACAGGTTTACTGCAGTTTTTTTTACCTGTCTGTCTCTTTACATGGGGAAATCAGGCTGAATCATACCAGCACCCAAAATAGGTCAAATCTTTCTGAATGGCTTTAACGTTGAGGCTTTTTTTTTGTATGAATGTTGTTGTTTTTTCCACTTAAAAAAATTAGATCCATGCATGTTTATGTTGTGATCAGTTGCCTTGCAATTAACGCACTGTAAAATAAAGTGAAAAGAAGAAGACTTGAGAACTTGATAGTAAAGAAAGACAATTCCAAGTAGCAGCTGAAACAACAGATTATGTATTCTGAGGAAGAAAGATAAAGATAAAAAGGAAAGTAGAGCTGGCAGTGGCAGCGTGACAGTTTGTGGACACGCGTTCAAGTCTCAGCAGCATTTCAGCCAAGCAGTTGTCACGCAGCATTCACACCTGTGGGAACCGACTGTTACACCTGTTCAATCCCCTACACCAGCTCACTCTTCGGCCATGCTTTGCACACATGATTTTTTTAAACTTCACTTCCAGTTTCTTCCATCCTATGACCTTGTACTGAGTGCTGGTGCATCTAAGATAGCAAATGTGGATGGACCAAAACGCCTACCACAGCTGAATGTGAGTCCATGAAAACCACTACTCAAGTTCTAGTGTTAAAAAAATAAAAGAATTTAAAAAAGCTATGAGATGCACTCCATTATAGACCTTACAAAGTTTGTGTGATGTTTAAATGACAGCGTTCCATGCACATCAGTACCCTGGTTATTATTGGGTTTATCGGTGTATCCCGTCTTTGTATTTGTGCATCTAAACCTTGATATGAGTATCTCAGACTTTATGTCATTTTTAACCCCAATGTTCTGGCTGGAGTACTCCCATAGAAACCGGCAAACTGTTATCCCAATCACTGCATAAGCACCGAGCTACGTAGCAGAAATACAGAGTGGTCGAAGAAGACTCATGCCTTGTCCACTAGCCCACGATAGATTCGTACACAAACTTTATGAATTTGCTTTGGTGAACCTACAACTAGTTAAGAACAAAACATTAGTGCCCAATTTGTACTAAATTTCTCATGTACAACGGAACTCCCAATTCTAGTCAGATCCCCCTCTGAGACCATTTTGCCTTGGGACCCTACTAGGGGCAAATGCCCCAGACAACAGCTTTTGCGGGATCACAGAGGTACACAAACCCCTCAACCACATTAAGGTAGCAACGCAGGTGTTGTACCGTCATTTGTGGAGAGTTGAGTCATAAGGCAAAGCTTTACCAATTCATCTATGTTACCACTCTCCTATGGTCATGAGATCTGGGTAGTGATCGAAATAAATTAGGTCAAGGATGCAAGTGGCTGAAATTAGCTCCCGTGTAGGGGGGACTGTGGTCGGCCTTAAGGATATGGTGCCAAACTCAGACACAGGGAGGTCGGAGTGGAGCTGCTGCTCCTTCATGTCAAAAAGAGCCAGTTGAAACGAAGAGCTCGTCAACATCTGATCCGGATACCTCCAGGATGCCTCCCTTTTCGAGGTTTTCTAAATACAATCGACTGGTAGGAGACCGCAGGGTAGACCCAGAGCTCACTGGAGAGACTATATATATCATTTGGCTTGGGAACGTCTCGGCATCACCCAGGATGAGCTGAAGAGTGTTGCAAGGTAGATGGACGTCTGGAATGCCCTCATTAGCCTGCGGCCACTGCGCTCCGACCCCGGAAAAACTGAAGAAAATGAATCAATGAATGTGCAACAGCTCTGCTACTGATTGTGTTGTTCCCCCTGGTCCCACTCTGTCAGAGCTGATAAAACGATCACTCAAACAGAAACTTTCCACACATGACATCCTCGCCACACTAGTAGTGGTGGTCTATCTTCATCTCGTGTTCACTTGTCTTAAGGGATTGCAGTGACAGACTTGCAGATGTCAAAATTGACAACACGCTAAATACTGCCTGTCACTCTTGTCTCCTAGGTGAAAAGCATAAGGTGAATATTCAACATCTGCAATGCCATGATAGGATGTACTAGTACTCCGTCCACTATAAATCCCTGTCATTGTTTTTTTCTTTCTATAGTCATGGTGAAACTAGTTTTAAATTAAGCTAGCAGTTACATAAACATAAGATGAAATTGCAGTCTTGTAAACATCACAGGCTTCTCTGCAAACAGCTTGTGGTCAGCAAACAAGCAAACAAGATACCACGGTAGTGTTTATCCTGTATACGGGGATATGAATTACTAGATTTGAACACAGTCAATGAATTCTTTCCAGCAGTTATTGTGGCCAGAATCTGCGATGAACTGGCGACTTGTCCAGGGTGTACCCTGCCTCTCGCCGGATGTTAGCTGGGATAGGCTCCAGCCCACCCGTGACCCTGAACTGGATAAGCGGTAGATTATGAATGAATGAATGTGGCTAGAATGTTCTCAGTTAGGTACAAATTCTCAGGTGGTAACCCTTGTCTTTTCCCCTTTGTTTGAGATTTGAGGAATTGCAGCTTTCCTGTTTCTGTTTTCAATGTTAGACCATGGGGGCGGCTGTAACTCAGTGGGTAGAGCGGCCGTCTCCAGAACGGAGATTGTAAGGTAGCCAGTTCAAGTCCCGGCAAGGTCTACATGGTGCTAACGTCCTTGAGCAAGACCCTGAAACCATAGCACCCTGGTCTCTTCAAAGGAGCTGTCCACTGCCATCCTCAGGGGTGGGTCAAATGCAGAGAAAGATTTCATTATGTTGTACAGCTGTATGTGATCAATAGAATATACATTATTTGAAAATGTCAGGTAATTTTTGCTCCTGTCTTCACTGTGAAGCTGATGTTTTCAACAAACAACTCAGAAACTCCAAGGACAGATGTCCCCGCTACTGTGGATAGGCCATGACCTCATCACCATAACATCATTGCTGGCGTTGTACTCTTTAGCAACCATTTCCAGCTGCCATCCGCTGACTATTCACAATGAAGAATAAAAAGTGTTTTCACACAAACACCTGGGTGTTATGATAGATGCCACCTTATCATGGACTCTCATATTTATTGCAAGAAGATACAGCGGCACATTTGCTTTCCTCGAATGATCGTCTAGAGCCAGTTGACAGATTGTCTCTCTGTTTTGTAAATCAGTGATTTGGAGTGCCGTGCTGTACTGCAGTACAATCTGGCTCAGCAGTAAAACTTAAAACCCAATCAAATCCTAATTTGTTCCGAGATTATGGGCCAACATGCAGTAAAATATTTCCGAGCAACTCAAGGGAAAAGCATTCTAAAATGTGGTAACAGATTTTTTTATTTCTCACACATTTTATACAATGCTAACCTCTGCCCTCCGAGAGGAGGCTTATAGTAATTCAATCTTAATGCAACAGGCTGGAGGAATCCTTTATGTATCGGCTAATCCTCTTTCTAAAGCAACGTCAGAGAGATCTGAATCCAGACGTTGGTCATGATTATCTGATGCAGTTTGAATGTCTGTGGACATTTACCAGATGTGTATGTAACTCTCTTGAAAACACTGCCCCAGGGTGCAAATTAAGAGTGAACTGAATACGAAGATGAATAATATGCAAATTTTTGAAAGGAATATACTTATAACTGTGGCAGATTAATAGTAGAAAGGCATGGAAACCATTTAAGTTCAAATACGACTCTTACGGGCGATTTCACAACTAACTGAACACACTGAGCGCGAAACTGTTTCTTCTAACAGGTCCAAATGTGCAGCTTGAATGATTCTATGCGATCCACTCTAAGCAACAATTTGAATAAGAGTGTTTGTAAAAATAGCAGAAAAAAAAACTTACATAAAAATGAGAGTTCATTCAAAGGCCTCAATCTGTTACCATGACAACGTGACAATTATCAAATATGCAACTTTACCAATGTGTGACCATGGCAACAGAGCGAGGGATTCAAACTCACAGGCACACGGACTACAGTCCGGGTTCATACAGTGAAATAGTCCAGGATCATGAAGTGAAATAGTCCTGGTCCATGGCATTACTTGTTACTAGAACTATCACTATGTCTACCTGAAACACATCAAACCAATATCGATGCATGTCACAAAGACATCAAAGCCATATGTCAATTACATCAAAGCCATCATGGTCCATTGCAAATCAAGTGGCACACTTGCTACATCAAGTGGAAGTGGCACTTTCAAGACATGAAAGACATAAAGGTACATTTCCTAATGTCATCAAAAACAAGTGGAAGAACGCAAAGACCTCAAGTTCCATGTTACAAAGACATCAAAGACATCCATTACATACTGCAAAGAAATTGCTCCTTCTACAACTAGAGAAGACGTTTTTATAATTCCATTTTTTTGTTTCCAATCTTCTCCAAACTTCAAATGTTTACTTCTTCTCTCAAAGTTACTTCAATACTAAAACTACTACTACTACTATTTGTAATATTACTACAACTACTACTATAAGCCTTCCATTCTTTTCCTTTCTGAGAATCCAGGTATATATATTGAAACAGCCATGGTTAATAAAAGCCGCTTCAATAAGACCATTTTCTAGATTAAAAAAATGAATAAAATCAACCACGGAGGCTCCATAGCTCAGAGGCCCCCGTCCCTCTTGAGGCTCCACACCACCTCAGACACTGGGAGTGCAGAATCCGGTGCACTCAAGCAAACTTGGATAAATGGCTTGCGTCAGGAAGGCCATGCCGCATAAAAAAGCTGTGCCGGTTCAGTGATGCAGATGAGACTAGGCTGTGGCGAAAACCCTAATCAGGAGCAGCCAAAAGACGAAGAAATAAGTAAATAAAATTAAGAATGTTCGCGGGAGACAGGTCCAGCTGTCTGTCCATAAACAGCTACATTTAATTAAGTCCATTATATCCTGAGAGGCGTGTCTGATTTTGCTACCAGTGCCACCGGATACTAAAAGAGTAGCATATGGAGCAGCAGTGTGTTTGTTCACTCATCCATACCTCAAACGGGGCCAGGCAACCTATTAGTGCTCCGACGCTTGTAACCATTAACAGCAATGAGTAAAGAGGGAGACACATGAGGGGGAAAAGAAGCAGAAGGGTCGACTTTTCAAACAAAGCGGCAATCTTCTTCTCTTGTGCGGAGACGCACTTCTGTAACCAGTCGGATTGGAAGAACTCGTGACACACGCTGCCAGAGAAGACTTGCCGAAAAAAATAAGAAAAAAGACCTCAAAGTCAAAGAAAAACGGAGGAGTAAAAATGTTTTTTGGCTCCACGGTGTCACATGGCACCCCTTGACAAAAAGGTTGACACTGCTGGAAAAACAGCTTTGAATCTAATTGTAGGTGACAGGCAAACAAATACACAAGTGTGGTTACAGATGGGAACAGGTGTGTGTCACATTTCAGTCTCACGCCATTCATTTTCTCATCCGCCACGCCACGTTAAGGCTGAACCTGTGATATAGTACGCAGCTGAAACTCTTCATTCCATGACACAAAATCACAATTAAACATAATCTCAAATTTGGATTCTTTCTAATTATCTCAAAAATGAGTATGAAGCGGGGAATTTATGATATTTAAACAAATAAAATACTTGAAAATGAATGAAAAACTTCGGGGCGGCGGAGCTAAAGTCATGCTAGCTGACCTGTTTCCAGCGGTGGAGAAAGTACTTTGATTATTTATTTGAGTAAAAGTACTAATACCAAACCCTGAAAATACCTCTGTAGAGGTTCCGCATTCAAAACTGTCTAAAGTAAATGTATATCTGCATCATCAGCAAAATGTAATTTATGTCCCTTTAGGAGCTTTACTATTATGAATCTGGATTATTACGGTTACTGCTGCCTTAAAGTGTAGTACTATGTTTCTGCAGTAGAAAAGGTTGAGGTACTCTAACTACTTTAGCCAGCTCATTAGTGAGATACATGATATTCACTGGACACAGTAATTAGTAACTAAAGCAGTCACACAAATCCTGTTTGAGTAGCCATCAAAAAAATGGATGCCTTCGAAGTCAAATTCATCAAAGCCATCCTGTGACATGTAAAAAATACATCAAAAAACATTCAATTAACTAATTACATGGAACAAAATAATCAAAGACATCAAGTTACATGTGACAAATACATCAAGTTACATGGAACAAAGATATCAAGTTAAATGTGACAAAAACATCAAATACATCAAATACATGAAGTTCCACGCAGAAGTGGAGATTTGGACTTCAGTACTTGAGTAAATGTACTTCCTGTACACCACTGTTATTTAATATATAAAGTTCTTTCATGAGTATTATGAGAAAAAAACAAGTGATTCTGCTGATTTTCACTTATTAGGTAGTGTAAAATATAAAAACATTAAAACGAGAGGCCTGATCTCATTGGATCTCCAATTTCTTTGACCGCTCACGGCCTTCTTTGGAAACCCCCAGTGGTTCACTTCCTCTGTCAGGCTGCTGAGGTGCCACTCTCCTGTGTTTTGCCACGGCGCTGCCACGTCTTTATTTTAAACTGGTGGGTGGTGGTGTTGGGTGGAGGTGAAACAGACACAGCAAGAAGAGTATTCTGAGACGTGAGAGGGTAAGGTAGGGATGCAGAAACGCCTGATATTCCTCCTGATGTTACCTAGGTATCTACATACCTCCTGCATTGATGTGGGCTTCCAAGGCAAAAGCAGAATCCAAAATTAGCTATACTTCCTCTTTCTCGGAGCAAAGACTCGGAGCAAAAACTAAACTTTTTTCTTGAAAAACATATTGTTTTCACGCTTTCAGGAAAATTCGTTTTTGTAAGAGTAAATCTAAAAACAACAACTTGAAGTTAAAAAAAATATGTCTGCTGAGTCTTCTAACCCAGCACAGATTACAAGATGGCATCCTACTTTAAAGTGATGATTGGATCTGTGAATGATCCTCAGCAGCTACGCACTTTTGGGTTTACTATTTTTAGCTTGAATTCAGAAGTTGCAAAGAAAATTCCAGTATCTGCTCCAGGGTGTTGATGCGGCAGGCCTGCATCGCTGACATCACGATGTTCCGTAGCTTTAAGCGGAGTTTAGGGCATTTATGTGACTTTATATCAAAGTATTCCTCCGTTTCTCTGTTGCGTCACAGGTTCTTTGTTGACACAACGTCGGTAGCAGCGGTGAAATAATCTCGTGTCTTTTAGATTCAACAGCTTCAATTGGGAGGCTTAAAGAATTATAGCTCCAAAGTAAAAAGACCTTCTATTTACTCATGGGTGACAATTATGTGAGGAGGAAGACATGTTGAGATTGACATTTGATCCAAATGTAAAGTGCATTATAAATTAAATGTATTATAATTATTATTATTGTGTCCAAATCTGTTTTTCAAAGTGTTTTTTTTTTTATCTGAGAGGAGTATCACTCCCTGTTCAAACAAAATCAACAACAGGAAATCACTTATCACTATCTATCACTAATTATTACATTACGTGAAGAACCAGTCTGTGTCACTGTATGAACCTGGATTGTTTCACTGTATGAACCTGGACTGTCTCGATGTATGAACCCGGACTGTTTCATTGTATGAACCCGGACTGTTTAACTGCATGAACCTGGACTGTTTAACTGTATGAACCTGGACTGTTTAACTGTATGAACCTGGACTGTTTAACTGTATGAACCTGGACTGTTTAACTGTATGAACCTGGACTGTTTAACTGTATGAACCTGGACTGTTTAACTGTATGAACCTGGACTGTCTCACTGTATGAACCTGGACTGTCTCGATGTATGAACCTGGACTGTCTCACTGTATGAACCTGGACTGTCTCACTGTATGAATCTGAACTGTTTCATTGTATGAACCTGGACTGTCTCACTGTATGAACCTGGACTGTTTCACTGTATGAACCTGGACTGTCTCACTGTATGAACCTGGACTGTCTCACTGTATGAACCTGGACTGTTTCATTGTATGAACCTGGACTGTCTCATTGTATGAACCTGGACTGTCTCACTGTAATAACCTGAACTGTTTCATTGTATGAACCTGGACTGTCTCATTGTATGAACCTGGACTGTCTCACTGTATGAACCTGGACTGTTTCACTGTATGAACCTGGACTGTTTCACTGTATGAACCTGGACTGTTTCACTGTATGAACCTGGACTGTCTCACTGTATGAACCTGGACTGTCTCACTGTATGAACCTGGACTGTTTCACTGTATGAACCTGGACTGTCTCACTGTATGAACCTGGACTGTTTCACTGTATGAACCTGGACTGTTTCACTGTATGAACCTGGACTGTCTCACTGTATGAACCTGGACTGTCTCACTGTATGAACCTGGACTGTTTCTCTGTATTAACCTGAACTGTCTCACTTTATGAACCTGGACTGTGTCACTGTATGAACCTGGACTGTCTCACTGTATGAATCTGTTGTACAAGCAATCCCGTCGACTGGTCTCAAATTAAATGTGAAGTTGTGTCTGAATATTATAATGAAAAAAGCTCCACTCGCGAATAAAATATGATCTAAAATATAATATATACAAGATAAAGCTCTTCAAGTCATTATGAATCCCAGCAAGGACATCCATCCTCCAGTACATTTTCTCCACCCTTCAGTCTAATGGTTAAGATAAGACGTGATGCCCGGAAAACAGTATTTTTCCTAAAACAACTCCCCCTAGAGAGTAAAATATCACATATTTACGATAGATCTCCTCCAGTTGATCCATACGCATCAAATCTGGACTAAATCGTTAAAAAGAAAAAGTCCCTAAAACTTTTGGAGCTAAAGCTCCTCCTACTGTTGGAAATATACAATTGACTTTATAACGTTAATAATAATATAGTATAATAACAATGATTCCACAATATCCCCAAATTTTTAAGGAATATAATGAATAAATTGACTTTTTGACGTTTTGATTGTAATTTTTCATTTTATCGAAGGAAGCATGTGCCGTGATCAATAATCACGACTCCAAAATAAAACAAATATTAATGAAAATAGCAATTGCATAATAATTATGTCATTCTTTTTACTCTCATTATTCTCTTTTTTATTATTTTTCGTGGTAGTAGTCGTATAAAATGAAATGCATTCATTAAAGTATGCAGATTAAGTCATTTTAAAAACACAAACATCTTTGTGATGCATTTCTACTCCGGAACATAAATAATGTACATTTAATGAGTGCTATATATCGGACCGATACCAGGATGATCGTAAAACCGATTCGACCCGCTGTGCTTGAACCACATCATAAACCGGCTTCGTTGTTGCAAACGCTGATTAAAGAAGAGTCATAAAGTTTCTTTAAAGCTGCGTTACGAGCTACTTAATCACCACGGTAGAGCCACGTACTGTAAATACACACACACATATATATATATATACATATATATATATATATGAAATCATGCTTTCTATACTCAGTGGTCCAATTTCGCCTCGGAAAATTAGCATAAGGCTTCTCAAGTTCTTAGAAGGAGCACGCCACGGCTCGCCTCTTCTGAGCATGTTCACGGTCATGCATGCATACTAATGAAGGTATTAATTAGCTGCCTCGAGCCGTCGGCTTTAAAAAGTTAGCCTCAAACACATGTCAGACCGTGACTGTGATCCCTTACAACATGTGAGAGGTTGGCTCCGGGATGAAAGATGTCGCCGTTATTTGCTGCACAGCTAAGTTAGGATTAAGAGGTCTCCTCTGATTTGGTCCCAACTAACCCGTATACAGCTTTACATTTTCTCCACCCTTCCACCTCCAGGGCTCTGTGCTGCACAGATTGCGAAACCCTCTGAGGTAAAATAAGATTTTCGGAATTACATAATTAAACGTTGCCTTGCCTCGACTCCGCGTTTGAGCGGGTCATTGGCCGTCAGTATCACAGTAATTAACACGTAGGCTTTTTAAAATATTTATGCTTCAAACTGGTCGTGCGGTTGGATGAAAAGGCGATGTGGACGATGAAGATCGGGAAAATAAGTAAAACGTGTAATGCGGAATCGTGTTTGCGTTCTGAAGTCCCGGCAGACTTTCTTAAAGATGCAAGGTGAAGATACAAATGTATTTTAGATTTTATGTTTTTTTGTTTTTTCCCCCTGAAATTTAATTATGCAAATTTGATGTGAAGATTATGACTAATAAATAATACATTTTCTTTTTTAAAAACATTTTCAAATCTATACTTCAGCATGTCATATCATTAACGTCCGTTAAAAAGGCATTAGACGTATAATAAATGTTACATAAACCAGTCATAAGCTCAAAATGACACTGTAGTTTGAAGGTCGGTGATTGTATCGGAATAACCGACATAACATTATGACCACAGGTTTGGGAACCTGATTATCTCGTTACCATGGCGCATGGAGGCAGGACGTGAACATTTTGTCCTGACGTTGATGACTGTAAAATCAGACGAGGTTATAGAAGTATATGTATTTTTTTTTGTGTTTAATCACAGATTACTCACACATAGTAACAGGTACAGCGTTACTGACCTTGAAAATTTAATATTTTAGCTTTTACCCATCCATAGAAACCAAGGTTATGCAAATATACCAGATCGTTCACGGAGCTTTTTTTTTTAACATTTTTTATTTTTTATTTTCAGACTTCAGAATGACCGACGAGCAGAACAGGATCTTCTGCTAACATAAGGGTTCCTCATACCGCGGCACACCTTCAGAGGTCTGGCGCAGTCAGAGCTTGTTTTCGGCAGCAGAGGTGGGAGCTAACACAATACCAGGCAGGTGCTTGTAACATTATGCCTGATAAAAAGTAAAGTTCACTCGGAATTAAAAAAAAAAAAAAGGCAATGTAGTGAAATGGCAATGGAGCGAAGTGTACTCCGAAAGCAAATGTCTCGCCGTAATTCCTCACAGCGCCACGGTTAGAAAATGTCAGATGCCATTTTCAAGCTGGTCTATGCAAAGTTGAGCACTTGTTTGGATACTCTTTGCATTTATGATATTCAGGTTCTTTCTTAAAGAGTAATTATATGCAGCCATTCTGCAGCATAAGGGAAAGAAAGTCAATCTTCCATGTGTTGTCGCCGCTGCGGCGCTGAAAGTGTATTTCAAAAAAGAAAGAAAAACAGGCTTTTGTTCAGGTGATTTTCATCTTGATCCATCTTCTTGGTTTCTTCCCTCCTGACAATTACTATATTCATATTGTCATCAGTACAGCTATATATTTGCCAGCACAGTTCCTGCTGAATAAGCACACACAGGGCAAACATAATCCGCAATAGCTGAAGCAAAAACCTGATTAAAAACCTTCCTTTCAACAGAAACATTCACACCCTGATGGAAGCTGCCTTCATCCAATTTCCTTCTTTTTGTTTTGTTGCTGTTTTTTTTTGCAGGTTCTGATATCTCCCACCTGTACTCATGAATTGCTAATACGGGTCAATATAGGCCAGTAAACCTAACAGAAAAAATTCTCGAATGTTAGCAGTGCAAAGTAATTAAAAAAAAAACAACAAAAAAAACGTCATTACAATAAAACGACTGAGTCGGTGTAGAAGAGGAAAAGGAAACCTTTAGGATATTTTCAAAGTTGATTTTTTTTTTTAATTAAAGCCAAAGAATTATCGACGTTGGAGTGCTGTTGACTCAAATGTGTAGAGAGCGAACTTGCTGCAACATAATTTCACTTCTGGAGTTTTTCCAGTATCACCTGAATGCAACACGAAACCAGCTGCCAGCATAGTAAACAAGGATGCGTGAGCCAGATTACAAATCAGTAATTAAAAGACTTAATGGCAGAAACAATGCAGAGGAGGGTTTTGCTTGGAGCCGAGAGAATTGACTTTATATTTATACTGCAGGGGATTCTATTCCCCCAAATGACACGTTTAATATAATGTAGGAATCATTGTCCTGTTTTATTGCTCTAACTTCCTAATTCTTTTTTTGTTATTTTCTGTATTATAAATTAAATGTATTATTATTATTATTATTATTATTATTATTATTAGGGTTGTTTAATGGCTCTACTCTGGGATATTTTATTAGAAACACCTTATAACATTGTATTGAAAGGTGCTCTATAAATAATGTCATTATTATTATTATTATTATTATATAATCTGGTGAAATAAATAATCCATGTAATTTACAGTAAAATACCGGCGGCTGTTGCTGAGAATAATAAATTGACCATGAAGACGAAATTACGGTGATTTTGAAATTTACCATAAAAAAAAAAAGACAGTAAATTACAAAAAAATATCTTGAAATAAACAGTATTTTGCATATATATACTTTACTGCTAATGTTGTTTCGGCCGGAAAAATGAGGTAAAGCTTCCCCGGTGTCCAAAATATAAAATGATCTTTCCACATCAAACCTGTTCTTCCTCGCACGGAGGTCTATGGGGATATACATTTCGAAATCGATCCATGAAACAGTCAATGAGTCAATATGGACTGTTTGAGGTTATTTATGAGTCACATTTCATTTGAGGGGTTCGATCGGGATAATAATCTGGAGCTGCTCTTTGGTGAGATGGATAGAAAATCCTCCGCCTCCCTCAGACAAATTTACCTGTTTACCACAATTGAAAACACACAGTGACAACTGAATAAACAGGAGGTTCATGAAGCACCTGTCGCTTCGACTTAAGCCAAAGGTAGCACGGATCGTACTGTACCTCGCCGTAGGTGATTGCATACACACAAAAACACACACACATACACATACACACACGCACAGTTGCACGGTTTCCACGTGAACATTTGGTCTTTTCCTTCCGCCTCAGGTGGAAGGTCTCCTTGGCTGACCTGGAGCCGGACTGCCACAGCTAGTTTGCATCACGCACCTTATGGAGCAGACGGGTTTACGGCTCCAGCAGAGCAGAAGGTACAGTGTAGAGGAGGAAGGGGGGGGGCCGGGGGGAGTATGTTTAGAGATCGTTATGGGGTGAGATATTTATACGCCCCGCGATAAAAGCGCATTACAGGTAAATTAAAAATATGTGAACAAACACATTTTACAATTTTCCACGAATGGCGTGAATAAATATTACGGCAATGTCAGAGTGTTGGGAACAGAGGTTAGGAGATAAAACATGAAATGAGATAGTTGGGGGGGAAAGATGTAAGAAAGAAACGAATAAATTAGATGAGGAACAGAAGAAATGCAGATGGAGAAATACAAACGTATTGGATAAAAAGGAAATGCGGCTTCCATTATTAAGGTTTATTTGAGGCTTTTGGAGATTTTGGAGACTCTGTTTGGTCATCTTCTATCATCTCCTGTTTTCTGTCCAGCATCAATTAATCTGTTGGTGAATCATGGAACAAAACCCTGCTGGTACATTTGACGTCCGTGTTGCTTTTGCTACACTTCGGCGTGGATTAGAATTATGACTTAAAAATATCACATAGTCCAAAAAGTCTTTCAAGCTCAACTGCAAAAATAATTTTGTTTAGGGATTAGACACATCAAATGAGCCATTTTACATCCTTGACCTGGAGCAGAGGTCATCTGAGGGCGTCCAACCTTGATCGAATTCAAGCACCATCAGAAAATCTTAATATTGAAATAGTTTAATTTGGTATTTCAAATTACTAAAATAATTTACCGAGACTTTAGAGCTATTGTCTCCTCATTTTTCATTTTATAATAATGATATTTTTGCCAGTTAAAAAATGTAAGTGATAATATTAATGAGTAGATGGAAACACATGGACCTCGTCAGGAGTATGAAGAGTGTTGCGCTTTGTAATAACAGTGTTATAACCTGTTTATAATTCCTTATTAATTCCGTATAAAGTTTATAAACCTTATATTACACTTAGGTGTCACTACTGTGAAAATCTATTGAAATTCTTCTTCAAGTATATGATTGTGTAGTTGCATATCGGCCACTTAAAATGGGGTCCCTCCGTCTCCCTCAGACTGGGGGGAGGGGGTGACAAGAGTGAGGGTCAGAAAGAGAGGGAGAGTAGTGGGTGAGGAGTCACAACCAGCTTTAAAGGTTCAACATCTTTGCATTGAATTTATTATTTTTGTTACATATTTCTCTCTCTGAAAACTCAAAATCCCACCCAAATGTGAAAACCTGAACATTTGCTATTGTTGTTTTTCTCCATTTATTTCATATTATGTTTATATTATATTATATTTATTTCATTGCGTGAATAAAAATAATTGTCGGTTTGTCGTAATGTTTGAATACATCTGTAACTTGTACCAAAATGATCAAAACTGATTTCGGGACTTACGTCATATGTGAATAAAATATCCCTCTCTTGTTCATAAATCATGCATGTAAGTATTAATAAGCTAATAAAAAACACACTTATCAATCAATTACGATTATTCTTACTGAGTTTGTCTCAGTTAGCTTCTTGGTACAGCTCCAGGTCATGATCACTGAAGAAAAATCTTAGAATTGTGAATTTCCTCTTTAATAAAACATATATTACTCGATCATGGTTAAATGAGCCTTAAATGGTTCTTTTGTAGAGGACAAAAAAAAGGATAAGACAAAGAGGGCGGAGAGAAATTGTCTTCTGAAGGAAGACGGTTTTAGCACGATGTTATTAAAGACGTGTTTCCATTACCCAGAAAACTCCGTAATGTCAGCAATGTAAAGTAGACGTTTGGAAATGACTAATGGGTCAGTGATGATCTGGGTCTGTGCATTAGGAGAGTGATCTCACAAACACTTTTAGCGCTTTCACCTCCGCCCTCTCTGCTCTCGCTTCACTCTGCACAACACCACCATCGTACCAGCGCTTTTCAAGTTTCCCAACAACGCCCACAGTCAGGCGGAGCTGACGAGCTGACAACAAAATATCGGCTTATAAATGTGTTACGACGCCACGCTTTTATTTGAATATGATTATTACATGAAATACTTTTCACAATTACAGCAAGAACTAAGAGAGATAAACTCTATTGAGGATTATAGCGATCATAATATGCCTTTGATCACTCGTAAGTGCATTTTTACTTGATTCAAAAGGAATAATTAGAAACAGCACGGTGAAAAGAATTAAGTTTTTGCGGGAAAAAACAAAAACTGGCAGCTGTGTCTGCCGCAGAAATTCCGTAAAAATATATATATATATATATTTATTTATATAATAAAGTAAAGAATTTTACAAAGTAACCTGTAAATCTTACAGGTGTAATATTTGTGTAAAAGTGTGTAGTTTACGGGAGAAAAATATTTTTAACTAGTATAATTCCACATCCCATACCTTCTGAATTTGCTTTACCACACTGTTAAAAACAGATTTTATAATTTATATAATTTATTGCTCACATATACATTGAACAACGTAATATAACAAACAACTTTGCTTAAAAAGACAAAACGACCTTGTTTAGCGGTTAAAGTCATTCTTCTTATTGGACTTTTCTGTTAATTCTACGATAATGTTGTTCACGGTTTAGGATTTGTATTCCTCTCATCTGTGACATAAAATACAGATTCTGAGCCTTAAATCTGATATCATTGTTATCTTAGCTTTGTTGTTTATGACATATTTTATAAATTCAAACTGCGGTAATCTCTTAATTCTACAAAGAATTAAAATTATTTCAACCTTGCCTTACCTTAAAAATAACAGTTTTGTTACGTATTTTACAACTTATTACTGTAAATTAAACAGCCCTCTAGTGTTTTTCTCCTTACATTTTCTTTATGTCATGATTTTACAGGACTCCCCTTGTTATAGCAGGGCCATTTTTTTTTTTTACAGTGAGGGGTTAACCACATTCTTAAATCTCTCCCGGTGCCAGTTCTGCCTGGTAGAACATGTTGAGCTCCCAAGACTGTTCTGAAATTGTTTGTGAATTCAGACCCTGAGTTCATTCCAGCTGCAATATTCTACATGAACTTCCATGAATATTTCCCCCTGCAGATAAGATCTCCAGACGCGGGTGCAACGGTGATGGAGGGTGAAATCTAGGTCATCGTGCTCCTCAGCTTCTGGGAACAAGGGGACGAAGCTGATTGCTAGTATCCTCGTCTGATTTGGGTTTTTTTGGGTCTGATTTGGGTTTGATGTAAGATGAGCATAAACACAATATTGTTCAATATTGGACTTTTTTTTATTATTAATTTACCACACAAATAAACTTTAACTTAATTTGACTTTGACTTAGATGCACACCCCTGGGTAACCTAAAAATTATATTAAAATATTCCCATTGAATTTTATGTCATGGCTTTTGATGAACTCGTATTTACTTGCGTATGTACATATGTAGGAAAAGCTAACCCTTCATGCCGCCTTTGGCAAGGGTATATATTTGATATGTTTCTTTGTTGTATGGCTAAATTGTAAAAAAAAAAAAAAAAAAAAGAAAGAAAAAAAGCTTTAGGGTCCGTATTTTTAAAAATTGTATTTAATTCTGTTTGCCGGTTTTGGAGGAGAATAAAAGAAGAGTCTTCGATGAGCTTCCATAGTCTGAATCTTGTAAGAACCTGTTTTGGTTTTATACTCGCCACAGAGGCAGTGTATAAAACAGGAGGAGGATGTGGAGGAGGAGGAGGAGGAGGAGTAGGAGGAGGAGGAAGCCGGAAATTCCCCAAATGACGAAATGACTTCCGGAGGGGACCTCGAGGTGAAGTCGCTACTCCTCAGCGTCAAAATGAGGCAGTTGAGGGATGAGCTGGAGAGGGTTGCTGGATAGAAGGACATGCTGGATACCAATCTTGTCCTGCTGTGAGCCTGACTGGATCACGGATAAACGGAAGAAAACCAATGATGGGATGGTTGGAACTTTTTGAGGAGATGGGGATAGACTTTAACACATAACGTACGTACAGCCGGATTCCTACCAGTGTGACCATTTACTGATCGAAACCAGTCTTATAATGTCACTATACAACACAGTTTGGAAAAAAAAATGTACCCTACCCCTACCCCCGCCCACACATAACACACAAACACACAGACACACACACACAAAAACCACCAGCAGCACATCAAGCTCATATCCCATTTGTTGTAAGATATGGCTGTGTTTTGCAGACAGTGTCAGGACCAGCCCGCCACCCCCCACCCCCACGCCTCTGACCTGGCTGACAGCTTTTGTGTTCAGGATCAAGTATGAGGCTGACGAGTGTGTCTGCAGGGCTAACTATGATATAGCACCGCGCTGTCAAAACATATTGAGGACCGAATTCGTCCACGCCGGCCCGCAAGGGTAATTGGCTGTCGCCGAGTAGGTGTGCTGTTTAAATAAAAAGGGACCCATTCATCAAACAGTTTTCCAGCGTAATTTTATCACAGAGCAGCATTAATATGCTAGAAGGTCTTTGACACTGTGCAAAATTGAATAATATCCAGCATGAATGTATGTTTCTGTGCATTATTAAAACTTATGTGATGCTAGAGAACCGTGTGTGTTCTCATCTGGGAAAAATAAAATATGGAAATTTAAATTCCTCTGGCAACTTGGTTTTTCGTACAATTTTGATGTACAAAGGTTTAATTGATTTATTTTGAAGTAGGAAGGTCATTTGAACCAAAACTTGAAAATTGAAGAAAAAAATGTACTTTCCCTTCGGGATTAATAAAATCTTATTTTATCTTATGTGAACTATACTCTTAGGGTTTATAAAGTTTTATATTATTTTATCTTTACTTTACCCTTGGGATTAATAATCATACGCAGATTTTAGTTGCTATTGAGAAAAAAAGAGGAAGTTATCGGTGTGATAATAATAATAATACATTTAATTTATAATGTGTGTGTTTTTTGACCGTTCAACTTTTATACAAACTTTCTTTTCAGTCTTTTCAGGATTCAATATTCAGACCATGAATAATTCATTTTCGATAAGCATCGGATCAACATTATCAGATATAAAGGTTTTGCGCTTGCCCCGCTTTCCCAATGGAATATTAGCCTCACAGTTAAACTGAAGCCGATTCAACAACCTTTTCAGTTTCAGCCGGAAACTTATCTTGGGCCAAGGTCCAGAGTAAAAATATGTCGGACCAAATTAGCTGGCCTCAATCAGGATCAAACTGAACCATGACTTCTTCGGAAGCGTTTTTCAGATGTTTGGAACATTACAAACATTTTTGTACATTACATGTACAACGTTACAGCGGGCGACCATAATCAAAAGATAAAAGACGGAAAACAAACGTAAGAATCAAGATGTTTAAAACAACCCTTTTTTGCACACAGAGAGAGGAAGAGACTAAGTATTTAATGGTTTATGGTTTTATTAGGATCCCTGTAGCTGCCAATTCAATGACTGCTAGACTTCCTGGGGTCCTCGCATTGGAAGTGAGGGAGTGAGTGGACGAGGGCGGCTGCACCTCAGGAGGTAAAGTGGTTGTCCACCAACAGGAGGGGCGACAGTTCGATCCCTGAACTTCCCCTGCAGTCGAAATATCATCCTGGAGAAAGGCTCTAAACCCCAGTTTGCTCCACGGCTGCATTGTTGCGCTGCGTAAAACTCGTGCGTGTATGGTGCGTGGACAACATGCATAAAAATACTGATTTGTTCTCTAAATATTCAGCGAGGACGAGAGAGAGTGAGATTTTCTTTGAAAATCACCTTCATTTCAGGTCGAGTCCGTTTACACGGCTTATGTTCTTGATTGAAACAAAAGCTAAGAAAGAAATATTGAAGTAAAATAGATGTCTTGTTTTTGCAAACTCCACCCTGAGTAGCGCTGCAAGCAGCGCCACAAATATAACCTCTGACCCCTTCACCATTTTTTTTCTTTGATGTCCAAAGAGTTAACTTCAGGTAAGGCATGAAGTTAAATTCAATAGTGACTTTTTTGTCTTGGCACTGCAGTGTGGACCAGAGACGTCCTAAGACGTTTCTACGTTCCATCCCATTCATCAAATCCTCGAAAAGCGGGGGATATTATGGAATGGTCATCGCCTCCGCGTCCGCTGCTGCAAATCCTTTGTATTTTCAGATTTGGTACCCATATAGACCATAGTGTGAGAAAGAACTTTTTTTGTAAATTTGGGTTGTAAATGTCCGACAATAGGGGAAACTTCATCTCCAAATGTTTTCGGCCATAAATTCTCAATCGTTGGTCCGATTTAGGCAAAATCCAGTGCATATGAATCAACTCAAGGATACTTATCTTCTATACATCATATTAAACTTTTCCATATCCTTATAGACTCCTGTGCAAGGAAGAAGTGGATTGATTTTCAGAAAGTTGTGTATTTCTTACACTAGGGGGAGCTCTACCTCCAAACGGTTTTGGGCTTTAATTTCTCGACCATTGATCCAATTTTATGGATTAACGCTTTATTCCAAGAGTTTTTACTAAAATACCGTTGGACGTAACTTTACATTTAATGTGAGGCCTTCAATCAGGGCAATTGCTTGTACGACGAAGGGGATTGGAGACTTTTTGGGGATAAACCCTTGCTGTCGGGGACGACAGCATAGATCTAACTGGAGAACTAAAACATCTTTTCATTAAAAAAGGAACCTTATGGGATGTACCGAGTAATGGTCTAACCCCCTGATGAGACCCGAGGATAGTTACTTCTGGAAAACATTTTAATGAATATGAATCACATGACTTCGCAATTTGTTCGTCTTTGACAAGTGACCATAATATAAGTCCTACGAGAAGCATAATGCCCTTTGAAGTGTCCATAATCAGGAATAAATGAACCCTCTCTAGTCAATTAATTCTTGATAACGGACCCCTTGTCAGCCATTAGTCCTCACTTGCTTAAGTGTCATTTTTACAGGCTGATCAAACATAATATACCAGTGAAGAGAGACACAAGCTGAGACATAAACAAGGTTTAACAAACCCTCCGGCACATTTCTGCATCCTCTCTTTCTCTTTCCAGTATATTCTGAGAGGGAATATATGCATTTAGCCAAGTCTCACTTCACCGGCCCATATTCAACACACATTGAGCGCCGTTTCTGAATGCCAATGGCCAGTAGGCTGACACCAGCTTTCCAGGCGTCAGCTGCCCAAGCTGGTGACCCGTCCCAGCTCGCAGGTCTTCCATCCAATCTACCTGTCACTTCATCCAATGACAAGGCTCGCAGAAATGGATACGGAAAATGCTGCTGCATATTGACAGTGGCAGCTGCAATTCACGGGAAAAAGCGAGGCTTATCTCCAGGAAACAGCTTCCATTTTCTTTACGCGAGAGAAAGAGAGACAGCCCGAGACTGAGCCGGAGACAACATGTCGAGACAGAAGTCTATATTCTCTTCTCAACCACTCATCCCTCAGCAAGGGTATAATACTCGGTGACTCTCAATGTATCCGCTGGCAGCAAGGGGAAACAGCTGTCAAGGACGGCGGCCAAGTAGACGAGGGCTGGATCAAACTTTGATTTGGGAAGGTTAACATGGAGACCTTCAAGAAATTCAGTCAATAGGAGAAAATAGAGAGCAAACACACAAACCTCAGACAGCTGTAGAAGGATAATACTTCACAACTTTAAGTTGAAGAACCTACGAGATGGTGAAAATGGTGAGCACTTAAAGTTACGAAAAGAGTCAAAACAAGCACCGAGTTTTGGTTCCAAGCAAGAACCGAATCATCCATCCATCCACAACATCAACATCGACCCCTGAACCCTGCTCTGATCAGTTACCCTTTTGGACTCCATTGCAGAGCAGCGATTATAAAACAGCAGCAACGAGTCAATGTTATTGTAATACCAGTGAAATGCTATCGGGACACATGACATGATTGTAAGGGGAAACAAAATGAAGGAAACACTCATTTATGAAGAATCATTATCAGGTCTTACAGCCAAATTGGATGAAGTTAAAGATCCAAATGAATGTGGGTCACGGTCCCAGATGGAGGCTGTCCTCGCCGGAAATAACAACACCATGTATCATTTGCTTGACTGATTAGGACAACCTGTACCGACGCGTTCCTGACAAGCCACCCCTTGCAGTCATGCATATAATGACCATCCACTCTCACTCTCAGAGCTGGAACACGATGAAACGGCTGCACAACCTCTTCAGGAAGGGATCAGATGGATTTTTGGGAGCCTGGCTCATGTCATGTCAACTAAGACCTAACACCGGTTTATTTTGGGCCTTTTTCACCAAACTAACAAAGAAGAGTGGTTTAAATCTAGAAGAAACTTACTAAAATGTTTGTTTAATGATAGAGTGACCGCCATGCCCTGTTGGGTCTACAGTGTTTTTTCTTTTTCTCGCTATAGTAGGCACCGAAACAACACTGAAATAAATCTTCTTGAGGTACACATTTATCATTTTTCTGGGATATATTAATAATGCTGAGACTTATTATAGACCCATAATAGACATTTTGTGTCGTGTTTCAATGGAAGATGTGAGGCTTCTGTTCCCTGGCATCATCTGCCGGAGGAAATTACCGCGGAACAGGAAGTGGGAAAAAACAAAAAAAAACAATCAACCATTCATCGGTTGATAATTACCCCGAGGCAAAGAGTGAGTGCATGGACAGAAGACAGAGGGACAGAGGAAGAAGAGAAAAATCTCCTTGCTTTTGTTTGTCCCTCACTGACTCCTCCCAGTGGGTGGCTAATTCACCCCGTTCAATACCGCCATGTAGAAATGGCCATCTTGATTGATGTTTCGGCTCCCCCTATTCTTCTCTCCCACTGAAAAAAATGATGCACGTTTTCTGCCGTATTGGTGAGCTTCTTCTTTCTCGTCCCGGGAAATATAATACACTCTGGACCATAATATTAGTTCATGATTTATTTATTAATATTTCTTCAGCTGGTGCCAGAGATATAAAAAAGAAAAAGGAAAAAAAAAGAATAAACAAATAAATAAAATGAGCGTGGCATCCAGTGAATATTGTTGAATTAAAGCCCGCACAGAAGACAAAGACTCCTCTTACATCTTCCTTTGCATAATGCGGCGAGGTGGGGCCCTTTTGTTTTGTTTTGTTTTTCCTCCCAAGATAATCATGTTATCTGCTGTGGGCTGTGTGCACTTGCCAAGGTTGTGCTCTCAGCTAAGTCCACAATTGATCTTTCCTCTTTTCAGCCCTCCCTTCATTCCTGCATCAGTCTCTCGCTCTGCCTCCATAAGCCCTCCTTCCCATCGCATGCAATCACTCAGGCCTGCTGCGATGGGAGGAAGAGGAGGGTAAGGCAGGTGGATATTTAATCAACTGAGTTAGCTCTGCTGGCGCCCAACAACAACTTCTATCAGAAGTGGGATTTAGCAAGTGATCAGCATGAGTCCACTCTCAGTTTGGGCTATTGATCACACATCTCCGACTGCAGTCCTCCACTCTTTTTAATGAGGCCAAGCTGCAGAAACTTTGAGGTGAGGGCGGAAATGTGGGCAGGAGCTAATTAGAAGGGGAGAATGGGAAACGTCCCTCCCTTTTTAGATTTTTTTATGCTCTAAACTTTACCCTACTTTCCTCGTCTCCTCCTCTGATGTCACGGAGGTAGTTTCAGCCAAATTCATTCTCTTTCGGACAAATGTAGCGGCGAGCTATCAGTGAGACTGGCGGTTAATTGCTCGAGAATAGAGTGGGTTTGGCGGAAGTTTTGCCAAAAGAACGTCACGTTGCCTCGAATTTAAACTCCATCTAGGGACGTAAGCGGCAGCCTCTGAGGTGTCTGACAGACTGGCAAGGAAATGTGAATCTTTTAGGATATTTCTCCAGTCAGCCTAATGCTAATTGAGCCCCGCTCTACAAAAAAATGTCAGGCCACTGCTGTGACAGGACTGAGAAGACAAAAAGGCAACAGCAATTGGCTCCCGTGTTAATTGTCTCTTCAAAGCAGGATGGCACGTTCTGTAGAACAGTGTCAAACTGTGCACGTCACTGTTTTTTTTAACCCAATCAGGCCTTAGATGTCTCCCCATCTGCCAAGATCAAATGACACAATATCACTTTGAGACAAGAACAGAGCCGCAGCCCCTGCCTGTATATCAAATATGGAAGTGGGATAAAAGCATGCTGCGCTTTCATCTTAAAAGAAACCTGTTGAAGGGGAGCGCCCTCGGTTAGCAGAAAGTCTACAGCTGTCAGACAGTTACTCCCATCTCTCCCGCCCATGTGTTCCAAGATGACACTATCTACCGACCTTAAGCCAAGGCAAATTGCTTTGTTGAAGCGAAACACGGCGACAAGGTGCAACTAATGTCTTTATCCGTCAGGATGGAGACGAGCAGAAGTTGGCAGGCTGGTCAGTCATATGGATTTCCCCTTTAGTCAGAGTAACGACTCAGCCGAGGGGAAACAAGTCAGTGGACTGGGCTTCATATACCTCGGTTAGAGGGTATCAGCGGGACAGCTTTACTTCTTCCTGTCCGAATCAAGCCTAGTAATGTTCTCGCCACAGCTGGAATTTAACGCTGCATGATAAAGTTGGGCCGTGACTCTGATGTGTTGGTCTGGAGAAAGACATGTCTCACAACAGAAGTAGAGAATGAAGAAGATAATAAATGTTTATTCCAAATTGTGCCCTCTAGAGCCGCATTGGTATATCGCCTCCCTGAGTCTGGATATGGTGGTGGCGGCCGATAACTCTGCGCAGACTTAATGAATGATAAATGATAAGGCTGATGGATCTGTGAGGATCCGGTGGAGGTGGATATGGGGAGGTGGAGGACGAGTAAACCAGCATCGTGAAAGAATGAGATAATAAAATGGAGAGAATCACATCTATAAAGAAAGCAGCGAGATGATTGGCTAATCACGAAGGTGTGTCATCCCCGATTTATATATTGGTACCTAATGACGTTCAGCTGAGGCAACTTGTCAATTTTTTTACCATTTTTGACCAAAACATTATTTTTGTTGTCTACAAATCAAATTGATAAAACCAACAATTAGTTTCCAATACTTACCGCTAGATCTGATTGGTCCGTAAAGATTTACATGGTAAAAAGCAAAAATCTGAGTTTTTTCGACTATTTGAGCCTATTTTATTTAAAAACAAATATTCTTTTGAATCAGGTGTCAGCCTACTGGTCATTGGGATTGAATCAGGTGTTCATTGGGATTCAATCAGGTGTTCGTACTTTAACTTTAAGCTTGTTAAATTTTATTATTACGTAACCTTTGCTGTAAGTAATGACTCTCTACCTTTGAATTAAAGAATGTTCCACATTTATAACATTTATAAGAACCACTCCTGTACCGTTTATGCTCTTCTGAAAAATTGTGTATTGTTGTGTTTTCGGAAAACGTACACAATTATTTCAACTCTCCGATATCTCGAATCCGGTCGCGCTCTTCCCCTCGACAAACAACTGTCAGGAAATTGATGACAATATTCTGTTGTGACTACATGAGGTTGACTTTCACATTGTTAGCCCCCATCTATTAAGAATGTAAGAATAGAAGAATCGTCAGTACGCTCTGGGGCGGTTCTAATAAATGTTCCGGCGTTGAAGTCATTTTCCTTCGCTCCCGCAGCAGATGCGTGGTGATCATTTCCAATTCAGCTCCGACAGAATGCAAACATCCATTTGATACATTCACGTCAGAATAAATCATCAATCATCTTCCGTAAAATGTTTCATTCTCCGAGTCTGTGCAGCTGCTGGAAGCAATGCGCGCAGAAAAAATAAAGGTCACGTGTATTTCTGCAGAACAAATGAAATACTAAATAATAGCCTTTTCAAACATTTCACACTGAACGACCGACTCGTGCTTGAAAGTGTGTTCTTTTGAGGCTCCTGGGTCACGCTGACTTTTATTATAAAGCATAATTTCCGTATAATTATTCATTCAAGAAGTCAAAAGACAGTGGTATGTGCAGAAATACATCATTATTTAACTGCATGTAGAGCTCAGAGGGAATGTCACATTTTTACCAAGTGCAGCAAGACCTTGGGGCATTACCCAATCCACATCATTTCCCCCAACCCCTCAGGCCTTCCTGATCACAGAAAGGATTATACGGCTCTGCCAGAGCATATTCAAGAATTAACTCCTCGAAAAAAGCAAAAAAAAAAAAAGAACTGTCAAGGCCGTATCTAACGTTCTGCCTCCTCAACGATGACGTTTTCTTTTCTTTTTCTTCAATGAAACAAAAAAAATCCACAGTTATTCCACCCAGGGAGAGCGTATGACCTCACACACCGAGGTCCAACCATGCTTAAAGGTGCAGTCTGTGAAATTGAGTGGGACCCATGAAATCTACAGCGGTCTTGGAGAGTCAAAATGATGACGTCATCGTCTTCAACTGCAGCGAGTATGCTTCCAAGTGATGAGGTTCTCTAAAAAAGATATCTCGAAATCAGAATTACTTATTTATTCTGTAAATCAAAACAATAGGTCAATATTTATCTTTCCATGTATATATTTTAAAATTGTATGTAGATAGGAGTGTGTGTGTAAGCATGGCCATATATATGTATATATATTTTATTTATGTTGTTAATTTATCCTCATCGTAACGGTTTCTGAGAATGACGGAGGGTTTGTTTGTTTGTTACTATGTTCTGAACTTCTTCAAAGATCGTTACTGTATTTTAAGACAAAATCAATAAATATAGTGTTGAAGGGGAACTAAAGGTCAAAGCTTACAGGTAACATGACAAATTTGATAGAGAGGTAAACGGATGGGGTCTGCGTAGTTTGCCCAGGGGATTCATTTCAGAGGGCAGCAGATGGGCGGATGGTGCAGGGATCATCGCTCCCCTGAGAGGGGAAAGAAGGCGCAGCAAGAACTTTGTCCAAGGTCAAATGAAGCCGCAAAAATCGGGCAGCCACTTTAAAGCACCAGGAACCGGGTGTTTCCGTCACCTCAGCTTTTCCAAGTCGACCCAGGTCATGCCTTACCGCCGCACATGACCGGTAGAGTGAACTCTTTCACACCCCGCTGCCCCACCATTTATTTCTCAACGGTTTCACCAGTCGTTCTTCACGTTTCCCATCTTTGGTGCTAAGGTTTCACACACCGCTGTGATATCGCTGGTGCAGAAAAATAAGTGTCATCCTCCTCCTGTCAAAAAAATATGTGAAAAATACGATTGAAACTTTATGATCCAGTGGCAGCAACCAGTAAGGGACCAAGGACGGAGCCATGGGGGACACCACGGAGGAGACATTGAACACGAGCATTAAGAAAGTCCTGTTAGATAAAAAGACAGGACAAGGATTTTCTTTGTTTGGGGAGGGGGAATATTAATGCATGTGAGGATGTGCTGAAGAGAATTCATTCACTTGATACGACCGAACAAAGTCCTATAAGGGTAAAATAGTTTTCTAAAAAGCATTATTTACCAAAAGGTTGAGCTAATCTAATTAAAAGCAAATAGTCTCCAAGAACTGCAAAATTTCATGATGACATTTTTTTTTATTATATTTAATAAAATTATAGATATTAAATCAATAAATGCTGTTAAATAAATATTAAATAAATGAGCTGCTTTGATCGTTTTTGCCATCCTGTAGGCTGAAACCAACAAAAAAAAAAGTGGTGCCGGCGTTTATGCAAATGCAGCTCGGACAACATGGAAGCTACTGCTGGTCCATTTAGTAGAGAACCTGGTGCTAAGCTAGCTATATTCTACTGCGCATTGTCACTTTATGGCTAGCCCCCTTCTGACGTCTGGGGACCATTTTTCTTCCTTGCTGTGCAGTTACCTGTTACCTGTACTAGCCATCAGCTAAACTTACTGCACGCAGAATCCACCCGTGGTTCCGCTTCGGCTTGGACCGCACAACCAAAACCTCTGACATGTCAAAAATAAATCCGATCGTCAGACACCTCCCTTGTAAACAGCACAACTAAAAAAATATATATATATAAATATATAAATACATTATATTATATCATAATATACCATGAATGGTGGTGAACTCTGCAAAGGCCACCGCAGGCCACCGCAGTTCAACCAGAGCCGCTGCTGCAAACTTGTACAATTACACTCAGCCCACCTCCATTCTCTCCTTTTCAGGCTGTCATCTGCTCCTCGCCATCTCGCCGCCATCCCCGCTGCTCGCATTAAGTTGGTTTCCGTCCGCCATCCATTTGGGGCACGTTTTGAATTTGCACATAATAAAGCGAGTGAAAAAAAGAAAGCTTTTACAACCGGTCGGGGTGGAAGAGGTGGCACATTAATGGAGAGATGACGTTGTTAAGGGTGTCGAAAAGAGACCTTTCCAAGAAAAAACACAGCGGGAAGCTGTTTTCGCTTCCTTTCTTCTTCTTCTTCTTCTTCTTCTTCTTCTGATTCTTGCCGGCATATCATTAAGTAGAGGATATGATTAAGGTTGATGGAAACGGAAGGAAACACAAGCAGGTCACCGCCTGATTTTACTTCCCCTTGTTCTTCCTTTCATTGTCTGAATCTGAGCCCAACACTTAAATAAATACTTCTGCCACTCGTCGTTCAAAATATGAATAAAAAGGAACCAAAAATGTCTGTTTTTTTTATTGAAGGTCACATAAATCCTCTACCGTATCTCACATAGCATTATTTCAAAACAGTTTGGAGACGTTTATATATTGACATTTAATATTTTTAGTGTGCATTATGCAATAATTGAATTTGATACATTCGAAAGATGTAAAGAATAAACAGAATCTACACTTTTTATCTCATTAACGTCACTGTAGGGTCCATTCTACTCTCAGTCCGACAACACAGACGTGGTTTCCTCAGGGAAGGTTTTTTCACCCTACCCTGCCATTATCCCTCGGGTGCAGGTTCCCCCAGAGGTAGGTGCTGACTGAAGCCTGACCTCCTTTTTTTTACTTGTCTCCTGCTTCAACCTTCCGCTGTTCAAATGTCTGTCATGTGTGGGGTCTGAGTCTGAGTGGGAGCCATAGTAAATCACCCCTGTACTGTTTTCCCCCCTGTCAAACTCTGTCCCTTTCAGGGCCCGTGTCCATTAGAACGCTGCTCAGCACGGTTCTGTTGTCAAAATCCTTCTGATTTGGTTTAGCTGACCATTCTGATTCTGCCTCCCGCCAGCGTACCTCACCCAGGAACCAAAACCCTCCTCCTGCCTCTGTCAGAAGCTTTTTTGCTTGCTGTAGTGTTGCCTCAAGACCAGTATTCTACAGTCCTGTACTAGTCCAGTAGTCCACGTTCTCCACACTGGTGCTGTTCTACAGTCCTGTACTAGTCCAGTAGTCCACTTTATCCAGACTGGAGCTGTTCTAGAGTCCTGTACTAGTCCAGTAGTCCACATTCTCCAGACCGGTGCTGTTCTACAGTCCTGTACTAGTCCATTATTCCTTGTCTCGCAACTAGAGCTGTTCAAAACCAGTCTTTGGTGCCGCCCCACCTCCACTCCGAAACATCTTCATACATATTCCTCACCACTCAGCACCTCCTAATACAACACCAGCACTCACATCTCTGCACTCAACATGTGTTTCCTCCGGGTCTATGATTACTGCTGCCTATATATAGTCTGCTTCTAATCCATCCATATATATATATATATATATATATATATATATATATATATATATATATATATAAACTCCTTTACAGTGTGTTCTGGTCACTCTATCTGTTACAGCAATATATGGCAACAAAGTTGCTGGGAACTTTACAGTAAAGATAGAGATTTTATACATTATTTATACAGATCTTTTTTTTACAGTGTAAATTTGTGAACTCCCCTTCCAGCCATTTTCTTCTTTATTACCGCTGAGACAAAGAAACATCTTACCTCTACCTCTGTCTGTCTGCATGCGGGGGTCTGTTTGCAAACCTATGATTAAAAGACAACCTGGAAGCCGCCTCACATATTCTCACACTGTGAGTTGTTTGAAAGAGTTTGGATCGCATATTTTATTTTACAGACACAAAAGCATCAAACCAGGAAAACCCGTACCCCCTCTCATGGGGGTCCCCCTCCTTAATTGAGTAAAGTAGAACTGAAACATTGGAGTAACTTCTTCAGAAAACCCATAAAATGTCACGTTACTCTCCTCTTTGATCCCAGATTAAACAAAGATACAATGCCGGGTTTTAACTTCGGACATAGCGGCCCTGCTGCTGATCTAGTTTTCCATTACAGTGTTTTATCAGTGCTGACCGAACCCAGCATGGAACCCGTGGCTCTGATTCTTTTGTTGTTCCTCATGGGGTTGGGTTGTATCATCTATACTTGCTGGCTACTCCCTCAGCAGGCGGCAAAGCTCACAGCGAGGGACAAGGTCAGAGCAGCGATGCAAAAATAAAACCTCTGCACAGGAAGAAGGAAACCTCTTTCTCCCGGATTCTCTCTCTGCTTCTCCTGCCTGATGTGCATTGAAGGTTCATATCAAACGAGGCGTCTTCTGACAGGGAGCTGTCTACAATGTACACCACACACCCGCCGACAATTAGTCTGATGATGAATTGTGGCAAGGCGCTCTTCACTAATTTAAGGAAAGCACTCGGGGAAAGGAAAAGTTAGCAAGAAAAAAAGACATTTTTGGCATTCTACATCTGTCAGTCTGTGTTTGAGCCTGATTAGTGCGCCTTAATCGACTCTGCTAATCACACCCCCAGGTGAGCGAGGGAAAGAGTGGGAGAGAGTCGGAGGTTGATGGAGAAAATTGCAAGCTTGTAAGCTGCAAAACGGTGGAACAGCTGCTGTGATTTCTTTGTGCGGAAGCCCAGGAGAGCTTCTCCTTCGGGAAAGAATCGCCGCAAAAAAAACAAAACAACAACACTACGGGCTTTACTGGTGGCTGTTGCGTTTTGCGGCTAACCTACCCAACCTTATCCTTATTATGTTTGGAGGAAAACAAAGGGAAAAGCTATCTTCCTCTGCACGCCGAGCCCCTGGGAGTCACTACTGTGTGGAACATCTGGAGCCAGATGTATTAATAATGTGAGTGACAGCGTTCACGTCGGCTAAACTGGATTTTATGAACATGAATATGAAGCGGGGCGAGACCGACAGGAGGCGGCGCTTTTCTCAGGGTGTTCTTGAGATAAGAATCTAAAGAATTAAAACAAAATAAAGAAGGCGAAAATGTGTCTGGACAAATACAGATCACCTTAGGCGGATCAGCTTAAAATCAAATATGCTGAATAATATAAAAATACCTGACTTTATAAAGCAGGGTTGATATTCCATTATTTCTGTCTAGTGATTTTTGTGTTTTTATTAACCATTTCCTGCTAGTTGTTTACGTATGGATGAGACAGATGGATGAGACACACTGACAGAGGTAGATTTGTCTCGGTGAAATATTGGCTTACCGGGAAGCCATTAGAGTAACTGTATAAACTTGTGCAGTTACGTTGTTGTTATTTATCATAAATATTCTGCCTGCTTTTAAGTGCTTGAAAAGACTCAGTCAGTTTATAATCAAGTCACATTAATTCCATTTCATTTAACTAATCAATCGCTACGTGCTCCTCGCTCATTCAAAGTCTTGGACCGTGGAAAATTAAAAGAGAGAGTGGAATTATTTTCTTCTTTTTTTTTTTTGATCGCATTCATTTGAAAAATAAAGTCCGTTGTTCCTGGGTTTTATTCCTGTGGAACAAAAAAAAAAAAAAAGGAAAAGAAAATAAGTGTCCAAGTAGACAGATGTCCTCATTACTGGGACATCTGTTGTACTTGGACGCCAGCACAATAGGGATACTGTGCTAATGTGGAGCGACCATAACCTGTCTCAGAGGGAAAAGTGAACAAACTGATGGTAAAATGAACCTTTTCTTAAGAAATAAGTTAAAAAAAACAACCAAACGTAAAAAAAATCCTCAAACTTAATAATGATAATAATAATGATGATTTAAAAAAAGCAGGTTGAAAATTTTAAATATAGAAAAACCTAAAAGCCACTAGAATAAAGTGAGAAACTTAATTCTAATTAACAGAATTCGGCCCAACTGTTTTTTGAAGAGATTGTTCATCGACGCTTGGAATGCGAGAAAGATGAAATTAAAATAGCCTATATCTATAATTGAAATAATAGATATAACAGGTTATAGCCCTTAAAAGCCCCCAATCTCCTGCATTGTACAATCAATCTTCCTGATTGAACTCTTCAAATTGAATTTGATTCATTAATAATCTCAAACAGTCCGTATTGACTATTTCTATGGAATCAGCAATATGTTCTAAGATCAGATCCCGTAGTGAATCTATAATAAGGATAATTACTGAGCTCTCTGAGCTCTTTCTAATGAATGAATTATGAACTAATACAGTGAAATAATACTTATATATGAGATAGAGTTCCCACTGTAGTTTCACGTTAGCCAATTTGGACATAATTGCACATATGGTTGTGAAGTCACCATGAGAAAATATGAATAATATGAAAATACGTCAAATATGACAAATGCACGTTTGTTAGCAATTCACATGAGATAAATTTGGACCAAAACGGTTCGGAAGCTATGTTCAAAAAGCAATTGTCAAAAAAGAAATCTCCCCCTGCAGAGTAAATGTGAAGTGTAAAATATACAAAATAGATCTCCTCCAGTCCATTCATGCAGAAAATTTGGCCTAAATCTGACCAACAGCCCGAAAACATTCAGAGATAAAGCTCCCCTAGTAGCACCAACATCCGACATTTCCCAAAGTCAACCCAGTTCTTCCTCACACAAGGTCTATGTGAGTTTGAATTTTCAAATGATCCATTGAATAGTTTTTTAGTTATTGCGTTAACACGGACGCGTTGACGACGATTCTATAATATTCCTCACTTTTCTGCGATACAATTATGGGATGCACACCCTTTTGGTGGCATAATACATTTTCAAAGAATTATTTCCGGAGATTTCTGAAAAACTGTGGATGGATTACTCAAGAGTAACGCAATATGTCCTTTTGGTGTGAAGAGATGGCAACTTCTTGGGTTTGAGAGGGATATAAAATAGGGATATAAAATAATTCCAAGTGTCTTGACATGAGTCCCAACCTTTCGGATTAAACATGACTGTGATGCTATCCTTGCGATGGATCGATGTTGGCAGAGGTTCTGTAAATAGGCATGTCCACGCGGTGATAGTTATATATAAGTACCTCTAATCTGGCTTTGTTGCGCTGCCTTCAAATCTAACAAAGACAATCGGTACAGTTCCATTCTTCACTCTCACAGGGAGTCTGAGAGAGAGTCATTATTTCTGATATGCAAACAGGTGATTCGATGCACATCTAGATCGTCAGTCTTTATTACAGTTTGCCGGAATTATGTTTTCTGATTATTTTTTTTTTTAAACTCACCAGGTTTCTCCCTCTGCTTCGGAAAATCCACGTTAAATAACGCATATGGAGAATTCCCTTGCCTCTGTGCGCCTTATTTTCCGCCATGAACCTCGGCGGCTTCGTGCATCCTCGGACTATTTTTTGTAGCTTTCATGCAGAGTGAGGTTGAGCGAGAGAGAGCCGCAGAGATATTTGAGGAGATATGATTCAATGCCGAGCGACCGAGCGGCTGGCAGCGGCTTCGCTCTTCGTACACTCAGCGTGTTTACGTGTTAGTACGCAACACTTGTGAATAACTGATGGCCGTGTAGAGTCCCTGAGATGTACGGGATGAAAGATCAGGGTGGGATATCCGCATCATCTGTTTCTCGCTTAGACTCATTTATTTATTTTCTCTTGGTCTTTTTAACTTTTTTTTTTAAATATGTCTTTTCGCTGCCTGGCATCCAAGAATTATTCCCTCCCTTAACAGAGAGTGGGAATTGCTGCCCTCCCAAATGCACAGTGATGTTTTGTTTTTTTCTGCCTGAGTAACTGTTTTGTCTCCGGGTGCTTTTTTTCATACGCCCACCGAGATGCAATTATGCACACACGTAAATACACTTAAAGGCACAGCGGCTAATGAAACCTACTCCGGGTCTTCCAGAGTTCTGAGCTCTGCAGGGATAGCGCTGGCTCTCTCGCTCGCTCAGTCTCTCGCTCTCTCGCTCGCTCGCTGGCTGGCTGATTGGCTCTGCAGCAGGATGTGTCTGACGTGCCGACTGCCAACTTCCAGACATGACTGTTAAATGAATGCCCTGTTTCTTTTTATCCAATAAAATTGGATTGACTGTCACGCAGGCATCAGTGATTCACCAGGCGACGCTCGACTCGACTTCAGGCACCCGAAAAGCTAAATCGACGATTTCCAGTACTGGAGCGTGAAATACGTATGCAGAAGAAAATCCAAAATTTGAATCCGCTTGCTGTGAAAAAACACACAACAAAACAACAAAACTTGACTCATTTAAGCGGTTAGGGATTAACTTGAATCTGATACCAATCAGCCATAACAATAAAACCACTGACAGGTCAGCTGAATAACATTGATTATCTCTCTTACGATGGCACCTGTGAGTGGAAACATCAGGTAGCAGGTGAACATTTTTCCCTCAAGTTGAAGTGCAGGAATTCGGAGAGAAATTGGTTCAGAGCGACTTGGACTTGCGCCAAAATATTATGACCACTGACAACTCTTGTTGGGTGTTTGTTTACTGCCTATCAAAGGGGGTCGAAGGCATGTATCAGGTAACAAAAAACAAGCCAGGTGAGAAAGGGCAACATTTTCAGGACCGTAGCGCCAAATGTCGGGGCTTGATGGTTGTCGTTTGTTGTGCAGTGCACGAGGAGGCCGGAGGGGCCGAGCAGACAAATAGATCGTTTTCTGAAATGTCAGAAATTTTGGGTGTGGTCCATGTCTTATTTTCTCACTGGACCTATAATATAATATAATTTAAAATAAATACTAGAAGCTGTTTTGGCAGCAAAAAGGGGCGATCTAAATGATATCGGGCAGGGATTGGTCATAATGTTCTGGCAGGTGGGTGTACACTAAGAAGCGGGATGAAGTTTTCCCAAATAATTTCTTTGCGAACCCTGACATATCAAACACCGTTGCCCGCGCTCACGCTACACTGAGCCCCTCTTGTTTTAGATATGTTTGAGTACGGCCTAACATGGGTCGGTGGGTGAGCTCCCCTCCCCCCTCCTCCCCTCCCATCTCTTCCTCCCGCACATCTGCACTAATACAGGCAACATAGACAGCGCTGATAGCGAGGTGAGGCTACTGAGGTGTTCGAGAGAGGAAGAGGAGGAGCAGAGAAGCAAGGAGGTTGGTCAGGGACCAGCTGGGAATTGGAAGTGCGGAGAGTTCTGTGAGGTGTGAATGGAGCCTCGGCATCGTCTGAGGTTCCCAGTGCACTTGACTACTCTTAGCTGAGCAAACCAAGCATGAAGGTGTATGCAGCGGGGGGGTGGGGGGCAGGGCAGCCATTCCCTCCCCGGCTCAGCTGAGTCTCTGGAGCAGGTCTAACCAACACTGTGGCCGCGCTTATCATGTTCTTTCTTCAATTTCATGAGGATTTCATGCCTGTAGCTTTGGCTACGTGGAGGTACGGCTTATCATAAACCTCTGCATGCTATGTTTTTTTTCCCAGTATATTGGCAGTATGGAATGGTGTGTTTGCACATAACCTAAGTATCATCAGGTAAATGGAGAAAAAAAAAAAAACCTCCATTACAAAATGGACAGAAAATCTGATAATAAGACTTTTTTTTGCGTAATCCCGAGGCAGCCATTTGATTGGTTTATAGGCTGAAAACACCCGCCTCCAACCAAACAGCATTTAAAGTGATCTACTTTATTGTTTTTATGATAAGATTGCCACGTTTTTTTAAGAATTCTCAAACAGCTCTCCGGAAATGTAGATGTCCATTTGCCTGATTAGATGAGGTTCAGACGTAAGAGATCAAAAGCTGCTTCATGATAATCGAAAAGTCGAGGCTGATGTACCTCCACTAGCAGAGAAATGAAAGAGACGCTGGGAAATGTGCCTCTTTCTATTTGTCTGTTTTTGACATAAAGATCCCCACAGGACATCGGGAAATCATTTTACTGTATGCTTCTTACTGTAAATCTGCTAATCTACGGTAAATAGACTGTATTGCATAAAAACTTATCTGCCATAACATAACAGCCACTGAGAGGTGAAGTCAGATTAACATTTGTTATGTTGTTACTATGGTAACTCTCCGTGGGTTGGATATATTAGACACACTCTTATGATATTATATCCTGAAGATTCTGAGTTGGAGGGTAAAAAAAAATGGGCAAATCTAAGAATCTGATTGACATCCAAAGGATGACAGTGGTCAGAGCAGAGCTCAAGAAAATGCAGGTCTTGTTTGGATTTAGTGGTCTGCAGATGTTGGGCAAAATGGGCAAAGAACCTGCCAAAAACTTGCCAAAATGGGCAAAGAACTGGATAGCGTCATGGTCGCCCAAGGCTCCATGAAACGCGTTGGGGGAAAAACCTAGCCAATCTTGTCTAATCCTGCAAACCAGCGACTTGAGCTACTGTAGCATAAATTGCTATAAAGTGTCAGACCACAAAGTGCATCGCACAGCTGTTTTGGAGACGGCAGATATACAATGGCAACATTTCACAGTAGTTATAACGTCATGGCTGTTTGCTGTATGACTCAAGCGATGAGCCAGCATTCACCGATCCACAGACATTTTGGCAGTGGTGGCAGAGGCACCACCTGCTCGTCAGGATTAACCATTCACGCTATCATTTATACACCAACGGAAAAAATTGGGGTTAAGTATTTCGCTCCAGTAATCTTTGACAGTTGGAACAATGAAGTAGCGGATAACCAGACGACTGCAGTACCACCTGAGCTACAGTCATTCTTTTCTGAAGATTAAATCCTGAAGATATGGTTTGCAAATATGAAATTGGGTCCAAAGCAAATAAAAAAAAAACACATTTTAATTAGAGGTGCACTGATTGATTGACGCCATTAGGCAATCGGCTGAGCGGCCTGCCTCGGAGCCGGCTACACGCATGCGCCATACACACAACAAGCATGACCTACCATGGTTAAAAACATCTCGCAAGTACACGAGAAAATACAAAGTTAGCAGTTTGGGTCACCAGTAAGGACAAATTGGCTGCATTAGAAAACCCCCGAAAACTTTTGGCACAACTAATTTAATCAAACACTTTATCACTCCGAGGGAAATAGTAAGTTTCAACCAGCTGAGGTCAGCAGAGCAGCTAAAGCTAGCTATAGTGCAGACACAACCACGACCCGCTGCATGCGTGCTGTCATTTATGGTTTCAAATCGTAAACAGAAAACAGAAACGGAGGAAGTCAGAACACAGACACAATTCCGACCAGCCATACTTCCACTGTAATCCATCAAAATAAGGATAATTAAAATGCGCTAGTCACTATGGTTTTAAAACTTAAAAGAAGAAAAAAACTGAATGGGCCAAAATCGATATCGGTCAAACTTTATAAAAATGTGTAATCAGTGATTGGCCAAGAAAATTCAAATTGGTACATCCCTAGTTGTATTTAATACCTCAGAGTACCTGGCAATTAATGCAGGTGGCACCACTGCCAGGAACTGATCTCTTATCATATTTGCATTTTTGTTGTTCTGATGTAAAATGCATCTAATTTAAGAGCTAAACTACGGCGTTAGATTACGGCTTGTCACATGGCCTAGAGCAGAGAGATAACCAGGTTTCCACTACACAGCCTGGTGAAGTTCTGTGTCTCCAGGATATAATGAAATATACACCAGCATAGGTTCTGTGTGTGCCTTTGTGTGGGAGGCTGCTGGGAAGAAGTCATCTTTAAGTCAGTGAAATCAACAATGAAGTCTACCACAGAAACAGAGCTCTACCTCCCCTTGTTCTGTTTTTCAAAGCAATGACACCACATTGGTTTTTGGCCCAAAGGTCTAAAGTCATTATATTTTCCCCGGTAGCGGTTCCCCCAAAGGAAGACATGAAATTCGGAGTAAACAAAGCACAAACTCACTTCTTAGCAGGTGACCCTGGGCGCATTTTGCGAAAAGTGTTGCTCCCTTTGTAACATAGAAGGAACCATCATTAGCAAAGATAGTGATTTTCTAAACAGTCATGGGAAAAAAACAGACACAACCCACGTGAGAAAGCTGCAGCAGCTGTGATCTATTTGTAAGTAGATGCTGAGTTAAACATATATATTTGCAGAATCTGACCTTGTTTGGAGGGCATCACAGTGTCGACATACAACTTTACATATTAATGTGTGTTTTCGTTAGAATTCGATTCATTCTCAGGGAGTTGAGAACAAATCACAACTCTGAAGCTTCAACTGGAATATTAGTTATGTCAAGACATTCCGTAGGAAGAACTGTAGAGTCCAATCTTCATGGAATAATAAGCAAATTGAATAAAACCATGTAGTAATGATTGCATTTAGGATGGTTTTCACTACTCAGGCCTTAACGTTATAAACACTGATTTGCTGACGTCGGGACTATGCACTCGTCCCTGACAGCAAGGGTATGTCCCGAAAAAAAAACAATCCCCTGTGTTGTACAACCATTAACCTGATTGAACTCCTCAAATGACATGAGGCTCATTAATGATCACAGGGAGTCCCTATCGGACCAAAATGTAATAAGTTATGTTTGTGTTTTTTACGTAAGGAGGTTACCCCGGTGAGTAAGATATGAGCTATTACAGCAACAGTTGACAAATACTGGATGGATCTAGTCAAGCCGATCCATACGCATGAAATTTGGACTACATCAGACATAGGACCAATAATATTTGGCCTCAAAACATTTGGAGATGAAGCTCCATCTAGGGGCGGGAATATGCAACCAACCTTTCCCAAAAAACAATCCAGTTCTTCCTCAAACTAAAGTCTATCTAGCTATAAAATTGAAAATGATCCCAACAGTTTTTGTGTAATCGCGTTAATATGGAGGGGTGGACATGGCGTCGGACACGGTTGCTGATAACGACTGAGTAATATCCCCGACTTTTTTGGGGACTATATCAACCTCTGAAGACCCATTACACCCAATAAATGCTGCAGTTTACGACTTTGACCCTTTTGTCTAGCCATCAGAATCCTGCCCTTGTCAGATTTTCTCAGAACCTAATGCCGGTCCATATGTCCTGAACAAAAACATCAACTTTGAGGACAAAATGTTGACTTGCTTCCTAATATAAACCTACATGTGTGATAGAGGTGCCATTTTATTCACTTCAGCTCTCAGGGTTCGTACTGCTCTGGTGTATGTTCACCCGACATATGAAGCTAAATCCATAGATAACCCGTAACGGTGTCCGTTCTGGTGGATGTAGCTCTGCCTTCTGCTGTGTGTGCTGGATAAAGCTTCTGCCTTTCTTAACCTCAATAGGAGCAAACAGGCAAATAAATCACAAGAGCACTTCAAACTACAGTTTGAATAAGCAGCATTCTTAAAAGCAGAGAATCCATGCTTCCCAATCAATGTCTGAGTTTGGCTATCTCTCATTTGTTACAGTTGGGGGAAGTGACAGCGACTATTTGTCGAGCCAAGTGGGAGGACGGAGGCTAAAAACAAGATATGGATGGAAGAAACAGAGCAGATGGGACGGTGTCACAGAGTGCAGAATGAAGCATACCTTCATCGATCATGGCTCACACACACACACACACAAGCACACACACACACACACAGAGTAATCTCATAATCTCATCATTTTAGAGCAGCCTTACTGAGACCAAAAAGCGCAATAAGCACTTGTGCTTTCTAGAACGCATCAGACGAAATTCACAGAGGACTCCTCGAAGGCTGAATCCGAAGCGAGTGAATTAAACGTTTAAGATGTTTCATCACTATTCACGGTCTTCAACTTAAAGGTGCAGTGTGTTGCTGTCCAACAATCTATGGAAGCCTTCAATTGTCAAAAGTATGTAATCGATTATCCTGACAAGTGATAAGGTTCCGTTATATAGATATGTTTAGAATGTTTATTTAGTTATTTATTATAAAAGGTAAAGCTAAAAAGGTGAATATAGAATTATTGGTATTTATTGTTTCATCACAGGTAGAACGTTACAGACACTGAAAATAAATAATTTTTAATTCTAACATCTCCATAGACACCAACGTTATGCAAATACAACTGATAGTTGTGTAGACACTTTCATTTGACTTTTTTAAGCAAAGTTGAATTTAAAATAGCCATTGGGTAGAACTCTCACCAGTTTCACGAGTCTGGTTTTTATGTTTCCATTGATGGCGAGGTTTCAGGCTCTGTTAAAGAGCATGTATGATCCTCCATTTGTAGGAAAACAAAAAAAGTTATCCAGCAACAACATATTCACCATCTTCTTCCTCATTGGTTTACAGAGAAGAAACTTTTCTTCGTCTTTCTGCCAATCCAAAATATAAACACGAAACGTCCTCTCCAGAGCCACTGTTTGGTTTTCTGTTCAGGTTACTGTAAAAACACGGCAGTGGAACACGACGGCCTCAAAGCAAATCCACCAGCTTCATCTGTTGATATTTAGGACTTCATCGAAACTGAAAATAAAACTTTTTCAGCTGACTATGCGCTAAAACGTACCTATGGATGTCATATTCAGTTTAATTAAGAGACACCCCTAAATTTTCGACCAGACTAGATCTATGAAAAAGAAGTGAAGCTGCTTCTGATTCAACATTTTAGGGTAACCACAACCTGGATGAAAAAGAATCTACTGTACATATTCTGAAGGTAGCAGCTTGATACTCAGCACTTTTCACAGCTAATCAATCGTTACAATTAAGACTTTTGTTCATGCAGCTCATTATAAGAGTTTCGAGACTTAAGCGGAAGAAAACATCATCTTCATCATCATCTTCCTCCATAACCAGTATTACCTTCTCTGGTCACGACATTTCCCTCTCTTCATCAGTCACCAACCTCGGCGTAAGATTCGACCCTCAACTCACTTTTGAATCCCACATCAAACACATCTGCAACATCTCCTTTCATCATCTCAGAAATATTTCCAAACTCCGTTCTTCACTCACCTTGAGTGATGCTGAAAAGCTGATCCACATGTTTGTCTCTTCCAGATTGGATTACTGTAAAACACTTCTCATCGGGATCCCTGATAAAAGTCTTTAAAGACTTCAGTATGTTCAAAACAGTGCTGCAGGATCCTGCTAAGTGTTCGTAGACACGAACACATCACCCCTGTTCTTCATTCCCTTCATTGGTTTCCCATCTCCACCAGGATTGATTATAAGATCTCTCTCCTCACTCACCAGTGCATCCATGGCAACACACCCCCCTACCTAAAAGAACTACTCACCCCACTGACCTCAACACGATCCCTCCGTTCTACCCACTCATACCGCCTCCTCCTTCCCTGGACTAGGCTCAGAACCATGTGTGATCGGGCCTTCTGTTCTGCTGCCCCTCGTCTGTGGAATGCCCTCCCTGACCATCTGAGGGCTCCAGAGACGACTGACACATTTAAAAAAGGAATTACAACTTTCGTTTTAAGCAGAACCTATAACTTTAATTAACTTTGCTGCTTTTTGGTCATGTTTTTATATAGTTATTATTATATTTTATTTTATTTTTTATTGATGCTTATATCTGCTTTTACTTTGTAGCACTTTGAGATTTGATCCGAATGTAAAGTGCATTATAAATTAAATGTATTAATATTATTATTATTATCAGGATTAAATGTTTGAAATAAACTTTTTTTTCGTGTCCAAGACTGGTGATTACTCGTTGGACTAGGCCTGAATGTCTGAGCAGTAGAGAGCGCTCCATCCGCAGTCCCGTAATAGTCAGAGATGGCTCCTTTGAACCGAGACCACTATCTCTGCCTGTTTCCTCACCTTTGAGGTGACAGATCAGAGAGCACTCACTCACAGGTTGCTCTCACGTTGCATCAGGAAAGCTTTCATCTCGGCGGTGCCTCTGCCAAGACGCTGGGTGGTTGCAGGTGTTTGACGCCTGAGACGTTGCAGATGGTGATTGGAATCTCATCTCCTGCCAACAGTCAACCTTGTTATTGTCATTGAGGTACGAGGACTTCTTCGCAGCGCTGCGTTCAAATTAATGAATTGAGTTATAACTGGAGCGATTGCCTTGCAGTTTTAAACCTCTACGCACCAGACTGGTGATACACAGAGTGACTGATAGAGAGCTTCATTACGAGGTGCGGGGACAATCAGCTGTTGCTCAATATCAGATGTCGAAGCGACACGGCCGCAAATTCTGGATTCCCATTTTGCACACATCTTTAATCCAGCAGCATAGGAAATCTATGCAATCACGACAGACATCCAAGATTAATGTCAGCAATTCAGTATCCAACCAAATGTGAAATATGGTCGCAGTCTCCCCCTCCGGTCATGAGTTATGGAGCTGAAAATGGGTGAAAAAGCATTTATGCAGAACATTATGACCTCACAAATGAGTTGATCCTCAAAGAGACGCTAAAAAGAAATTGGATGAATGCGATTTCATTCCACCACTTTTATTCCACCAATCAAGTAAAATCAAACTTCAAATCTCGATCAGGTCATTTGAATGCCACGTGAATTTGTTGGTTAAATGCTGTGATAAGTTAGTAACCTCTTATTGAGCTGATACTTTAATCCTAAATTATTCTAAATAATTGATTTAACTAAATTACGTGGGTTAAAACCCAAAATTCAACCTTGTAGAATTAACATCTGTCAGTTTTGTCTGTTTAACTCACGTCAATCTAATTGTTTCAATTATATTTCTTCCTGTTCATAGAGCTAGCATTCATTTATATGAAATCACCAAATGTCAACTAGGCACATAAATCTTTTTCAAATTCTGCTTTCTTACATTGGAGCATATAGAACCCTTTCACGAAAGTCCAAAACATCCATTCCCTTCACACAATAGCAAGGATTACATGAAACAAGACGCTCCTCTCATTATTACCGGAATATTGCTATTTTTATGGCATAAAGTTAAGAGCTTCTTCTCTTGCATTGATGTCAGAGAACTGCATTTATTCCTTGCTATAAGGAAATACAATTATTTAATTAAAAGAAAAAAATATAAAATATTTCTATAATGAAACGTTCGACTTGATGCCTGCACATCAATCACTGTGTTTTCACATTTGCGTACGCCGGACAACGTACTTGTCTTACGTGGTGTTTGAACCCTGCATCGGTAGTTTTGTGTGTATATGCTGCCAGGGAAAATACTAAAATAATAAAATGTATGCCCTGGTTGATTTTTTTGAGTTGATATGTGTGATTTACCAATACGTCCATATATATATATATATATATATAAAATAAATGTATATGCATATATATATATATATATATATATATATATATATATATATATATATGTATATGCATATACATTTATTTTACCAGGTAAATTCGTCATTTTGATAAAAAAATCTCTTTTCAAGATTGACCTGGCCAAGTGAGCAGCACAGAAAATGCGGAAAAAAAACAATTAAATATACACAATACAATAAATACACACATATAAACAACTTTCCTACACAACAATGAACCAATACAAAGAATCAATCAAAAGGCTTACAGCAGCATTTCCAGAAATAACTACATTGATCGAGCGCGATATTTTTCAAGATCGGCTTAAACTCCCCAGAACTAACAAGTTCTAACTTTTTCGAACCCGTCTGTAAATAATTCCAGGAAGAGGGAGCAGCAAAAGTAAAAACGAAATTTCGGACTTCGGTTCCGACTCTGGGAACCCCAATTTGAAGAACATTTTGAGATAAATGGGTAGGGCTGTGCTTTGAAAGGCATCTCACGTAAACTCTATGCCAAATCAATATACGCAACAAGATAATGCGCTGTGGTGACGCCTAAAGGGAAGAGCCAACAGAAGAAGAAGAAAAACATGTCCATTTATTCTCTAGGTATGCTCATAAATACAGTTCTTTCTTTAATCTAGTGGAACAGTTGTGGCCAATTCGAAGGAATTTCCACCAATGTGGATATAAGGAGAATGGGATATATGGACCAACGGCCTGACGGTCAAACCGCAAACCTAAAGCCTCTGGACTTTGCTAACACCTGCACGGAGGCATAAAATATAGAAACTTATCTATAAAATATCACAAGTACTTCATCTTTGTGGCTCGTGTTTCACACAGGGTCTATATTTGTTTTCCTGTTCTGGAGGGAAAATGTCACGCGCCGGTTGCTTTTGCTTCTTTCTCCTTTCAGAAGAATGGATTTGGGTACTGGCTGGGGAGCCTGGACAAAAACATCAAGGAGGCATGAGGTCCACCTGTAACCCAGAAGGCTCCAGGGTTGGAGTGTGATGTAGGCCTGGCTGGCTGCTCTGAATTCCCCGCCGGGGATGATGGGGTTTGACTGTAAAACTGTCTGAGAATGACTAAACAATGAAAGCATCAACAACAGAGGGAAGGGGGACAGCATGGCCGCGACTTTGTTTTTTGAACTGTAGAATCGGTTCACGGAGGTCATAAAAGGTGACAGCAGCAACAACTGAAAGGAGTTAGAGAAAAGTTTTACAGCTTGACAATGACTGGGCGTTTTCAAATGCAACAAAAATAACAATAGCGCTTTCTAAATAAGAGCAATACGTCTGAGCGTGTTTTTCCGAGTTTCTTACACGAGAAGAAAAATCATGCAATCGACTCACCCAATATCTAGAAAGAAGGGCATGAGCCTTACGGAAAATTGGGTGCATAATGCGGCAATTCACTTCTCATTTCTGCTCTCCACATATTGGATGGGGCCAACAGAATGGTAATAGAGTTGATGTCTCCATCCACCGATTCACGCTCGTTTGTTATTTATTCATGAGAAAGTAAGCAGGGTGCCCGGCTTAATACACTTTGTGTCATTCACTCACTCATGCTATTCAAATTGGAGTATAATATCATTTCGGCTGAAAACTTCTCCCCGCTTGTTCTCAAAACACAACAGGATGCAAACTTTGTCAGACAAAGAAAAAGGAGAAGAAGAAGAAAAACTCGACAATAAAGACCTTACGAGTTCGAACAAGCAGGAAATGCATCTGATAAATGGAGGAAGGTAGATTTCAGGTATCCTTGTGTTCGTCATGTGCAGCCAAATTACTTTAACGGTTTAACTTTAGTGTGACTTTTTTCTCCGACTGGTTGCAGAGGGGCGGCATCAGAATCAGCGGCTGGATATTTAAAGCTGTGGTTCTCTGCCAGAAAATGTTGGGATGCTCTTTCTGAGTTGGGGATGAGTTGCTGCATCGAGCAATATGCTATATATCTTAAGGTATTTCTCCTCAAGTGATGGGTCCAGCAGTAACGCACCTTCACCCCAATCTGGGAAAGTTCAAAATATTTATTGTGGGACAAATAAAGGGAAAAACCACAATGTCAAAGGAATAAAAACACTCAAAAGGGGTGACAGAAAAGATTGTTTAGCAGATACTCTGGTCAATCTTAATGCTGGGGACATGAGTTTGAGCTGAGGAGGTGTGCATCTATGAGTCTACATTCCAACCCTCACCTATGGTTATAAGGTTGTTTTCTTTCATTTGATTTATTTTACATTTATAAATTATAAATTATAAAACCTCATAAACTGAGATTAAAACATGAAAATTTGTCAAAGGCGTTTATATCAGTCAAAACATCTACAGCCGGATGTTTCCACATTTTAAAATGGCCTTGAAGGCATTCAGTTAGACCAGGTCTTTTAGATTCAGGTCATTCTGCAACTGATTCCAGGCAGAGGGAGCAGCAGACTGAAACTACCTTTATTCCAAGTGCAGTCTGGATTTAAGGGACAGTTAGTAGGAATAAGTCCTGAGAGCGAAGAATATAACTTCCTGTGGATTTTTGATTGATGAAGGTAACGAGATAAGGAGGAAGTAGATCCAGAATAGCCTTATAAACAAGAGTTTGGCGGTGGTTCAGTCTACGGTTGGACAAGGCAGCCCATCCGACCCGAGCAGACATCCCCCAGTGATGGGTAAGAGCTTTAAAATTAGTGATAAATCTCAGAGCTCCATGTTCGACACTGTCCAACGAGTACCGGCATTGAGAAGATGCGTGAATGTACAAAACATCACCATAATCCATCAAAGACATAAAGCTGACAGCAACAAGTCGCCTTTTAGACTCGAGGCAAAGGCAAGATTTGATTCTAAAATAAACATCCGATATTTTCAACAGTAGCAGTATAAATAATGTTTTTTCGTATGGAAAGGAGTCCTCTAAGGGGGTTTGGGCAGTTGATAAGGATGTTTAAAGGGTTACATTTTTTCTGAGCAAGCTGGAAGGAGAACCAAGGCTAAACTCCCACAACAACTTAGAGGGATTACACCTCGTATAAACTGGGAATAGCAGATCTGTGGGATGTGTTAGAAAGTGTTGCTGGGCAGAGGAAAGTCTGGTCGTCCTTTTTTTGGGCCTAATGCCACCATGATCCGAAACCACATAGATGGAAAAAAAAAAACGGTAGATTGGAGCGAACAAAGAATATTCCCCTGAAGCTCAGCCAGTTTGTCTTAACTACTTCATTTCATGGAAAAAAAACTAAAGTGAGTCTCCTTAGAACCAATGGTACACATAATAAAAGCCCTTCCGGAGCCTAAGTGAATTAAAACATGTTTTTAGAGGTCACTGTTTTTGGGATGCAGTCCAAAAGCATGTATTGAAATGACCAAATCTGCAAGAAAGACTTACTGACTGAATGACATTATGCATTTGTGTTGATTTTGATCATGTCATCATGAACGAAAGACAAGTTTGAATGGCTGGTAACTCTAAAATACAACTTTGCTTCTAGCATCTTTCCATACTGGAGCGGCTTTAGGAGACCAGTTCCAGGTGTGTCCCATCCATCCCAAATCTTCTCTGTTTACTTAACCTTTAGGAAGTCCTCATTAGCCGACTCACCGTGGAAAGCCTGTTGGGTTGTCAGGAGAGAGATAAATTAACATTGGGCGCATTGATTTGACTTATGTCTTAAGCCGGGGATCAAGTTGGCCAGTCAGTATGCACAATGTAATTAGTTTATCAGCACGGAGGGAGTGATTAACAGGAGAACTCACTGTCTTCAAAGTAAAAGCATGACCATCGAGTTCAGTGAAGGCTCACATCAAAGAACATATGAACATGGATTGACCACAACTGGAAGGCAAGACAAACATCGCTTCATTATAGTAACGTGGTAAGACCTCATTTGAGGGGATTGGTTTCTAAACTAAATCTTTGGGCGGTCCAAATCCACCAGGGGACCTGCTGCTCTCTGTGTGGAGTTTGCATGTTCTCTCTAGGTTTGGGTGGGTTCTGTCTGACTTCTCCTTTCTGTATTAGTAAAGTGACTTTGGGTTCTAAAGTTCTATATAAATAAGATGTATTATGACGTCGGCGTCTTGTACTATAGGAGAATTAGCAACTTTAAAATTGCCCATAGATGTGAAAGAGAGCTTGAATAATTTTTTTTGTCAGGTGTCGGGGGTCTGTCTCCCCTCCTGATTGTTGCGGTCCCTCTGACCCTGAAGAGGACATGTGGTTACGGAAATGGACAGATAGAGACCAAAATCTTAACTGTACGGAAAGACAAAGAGAAAATGCGACAATTAAATGTAAAACTGATGACAAATATTTGCTTTGTAGAGTCCTGACAAAAGACCAATTTTGTATTTTAGGTATGGGGCTTGTGAACACGATAGTCTGGTTACTACTTTGGCCAGAGGCCAGGATATATTTATACAACTATCACCCCTATGCTGAAACCAGCTGTTGTAGAGATGCCCTGGTCCCGTCGTCTAGCCATTTCAATTCAAACCCATGCAAGAGTTGTTCAGATACACACACCTCCACTATATTTTCCTGCTTCCAGCACATCACCTTCAGTACAAAGTGTCCACATGCTGCGAAATATAAGAAACTCACTTCTATTGTGACAAGATAATCATGCTGGAATAACAAAAAGCTGAGTATCAGAGCCTGCTTACCGGTGGCGGGATATGGTCTGGAATCGGCTGAGTCCTACGCATTTCGGCGCAGCGGTCCTACGATATGGTGTGTTCCACGAAGAATGGATTTGGGTACTGGCTGGGGGGCATGGACCAAAACACGACGCCCTGATGAAGGCTCCCTCTCTATCCTCTATCTCCCACCGTTGCTTTCACAACAAGAGTGCCTCGGACCCAGCCGATTCCGGACCGGATTCCACCACCGGTAAGAAGGTTTTCATTCTTGGCTTTTAAATTTTTAAAGGATTCCCACACAATAGAGAACCTTATACACAAATTGAGTCTCAACACACACTGAGCACGCCGTTATTTTCCTTTTTCTCTTTCTCAAGATAATCATGTTATTGTGACTTCACCTCTCTTCAGTTATAATGTTATGGCTCTTCAGTGCAAGTGTGACATGAACATCTTTGGTCGACAACAAAAGCTGGGTTCCACACACGGTTCGCCAAGCAGTGACTCAAATAACGAAGGGGGAGAGAGTTTCACGCCAAAAGTGGCGGCAGGAACCCCCCCCCTTTTCTCTATAGGTGTTTGATTAAAATACTACTACAGGTGCAAATCCAGCTGCTGCAACACCTGCATGCTGAATCACCTCATATGGACCAGGCCGGGACCAAACAGTCCTACCGCGGACCAGCTGGAGGAGAGAGTAGAGCTAGCACGCCGCTGGAATCTCTCACTTTGGTTCAATAATGGAATCTCATTACCAAAGTGAGAGCTGTCCGGGCAGACCTAATGAAGCCCCACATGGTGAAGGCTGGCCCCTTCACGCCGAGGCCAGGGAGGGAGGGAGGAGTGACTGAGGAGAGCTAGTCGGACAGACGCAGAGGAAGAGCGGCGGAGACATCAAATCCATAAGTGGGAGGAGACGTGTCAGAGCCAAATAAATATCAGGAGAAGATGGCGGGAGACGAAGGGCAGAGGGGGCACCGAGGGGCAAAGTGATGGGGGTGAGAGGAAAAAGATGAGAATCAATCAGAAGATAAATGATGCAGCGAGTCTCAGAGGAAAACACAGTGTTCAAAAAGAAAAGCGTATGGACACACACTCACATCCAGGCTTTTAGCACTAATTGACAGACGGCTCCTCCGCGTTGGAACCAAATCGCTGTCAACGATTTTTTTTTTCTTCTTCTTCTTCTTCTTCTTCTTCTTCCTCTTCTTCTTCTTCTTCTTCTTCTTCTCAGAGAATGTTTCATAGGTTAATCCCACTGTGCTAATTGGCTAGCCAAGCCCACCGGCCACGTGGCTCCACCGTCCGTCCCGGGGGTGCTGTCAACGTGTCGCTTCCTACACACACAGCTAGTTTTCTTCTTTGGGATGAAGGTGCATGGCATCTGCTGGAGAAAACAGGAGCCATGGCCTCCCCGGGGACACGTCCGGAGGATAAAATGCATCTACCCCCGGCTTCCAGTCAACACCACTAAAAATACCCAGCAATGCCACTGCTGTGAGCCTCACGGCAAAGTCAGCGTCTCTCTTCAGGTGGAAGAACATCTGGGATGAGCCGGCGGCTCCTGATGAGTCCAGCGATGGATTTAGCGTCCCTCTTGGTTAAGGGTGCAATTATAAAAAAGCAAATAAACGCGAGATCCCAGGATGCACTGTGGATACGCTGTGTTTCGTCCGCATCTATGTAGAGTACGTCAACACACCTGCAATTCAGCTATAATTAAGGAGGAGACCAGAAGATTTTAGCTCGTCATGTTTCGGACTGCTGCTGACTGAAATCTGTCGACCCATGAACATTTTTTTTACCGCTCAGTGCTCGCTTAGCTGTATTAGAAATGGTGAACACACACGAGTGGAAGAACGAAAACACAAAAAAGTTATCTCTCATCTTTTTTGTATCTTCTATCTTTCTTCCACTATGTAAAATAATAATTTTGTCAACTTACTAGTCAGATAATCAAAGTAAGGGAGGAAGTTCTATGTTGTTGACTCTGTACATTGATGGTTATGCAGGGTTGCATCACATCAGGGCACTGGTCAGTTTGCATGATTGGCACCTCCCTGGAACCGTCAGAGCCAATAGGGTTGAGTGGGAGGATCCAGCTCTGTGGCCGACAACGCAAGCCGCGATGTGTAGCCTTGGCAACGTGACAAGTGCTACACACTCAGGAGCATCGGTCAGTAACGTTCATATAGTGAAACAGTCTAGGCTCATACAGTGAAACAGTCCAGGCTCATACAGTGAAACAGTCCAGGTTCATACAGTGAAACAGTCCAGGTTCATACAGTGAAACAGTCCAGGTTCATACAGTGAAATAGTCCAGGTTCACACTGTGAAACAGTCCAGGCTCATACAGTGAAAAAGTCCAGGTTCATACAGTGAAACAGTCCAGGTTCATACAGTGAAACAGTCCAGGTTCATACAGTGAAACAGTCCAGGTTTCAATTTGACCAACAGACACAAACATTTATTGAGAAACTTAATATGTTATAATAATAATAATAATAATAGTAATAATAATAATAATAATAATAATAATAATAACAATAATAACAATAAAAAATAATAAAAAATAACAATAATGATAATTATAATAATTCATTATAGTTATTATAATTATTGTTGTAATTATAATTATTATTATCTGGTGAGTATTTTGAAGTGTTTACTGTAAGTACATGTAATATTTGAGTGATAAAACAGACATTAGCCTCTTCCTCGTAGTGAAGACGACAGTTACGATGAATTCATCTGCATGAACTCATCACTTTGGGGTCAATAACCTTCCCCTGACCCCCTGCTATCAACAGAAAAGACTTAACTGTTCGAGTCTTGTTGCATAATGGAAAAATCAATAATCAGATGAAATTATAATCTTCTGTTAATGTGTCCGTAAATTACGACATTGGCTAATATAGGGGAGAATTAATAATAAAAAAAAAACTGTCGCTCCTTCTCTGTCCCCCGAATTAAACATCGACATTCTATTAAAAACAAAATTACGCCACATCTGAAAACGAGACAGTTTTTATTTTCAAATAATTACTGCCTTATTCTAGTAGCCTCCACATCTGTGTCTCAAATGAAAAGCCCAATATAGACCCCTGACATTTAGTCTCCTTAACATGACAGCTTGACAGTTTGAGGATGCACACCCCAGACGCCGAAGAAAAAAATGGCCTGAGGGTTGATTCAGCACCTCCTCAATCAACGCAAAGCTTTTCATGCAAGCCTCAAAGGACTGGTGTGTTAGAAGTAGCGCTAGGAAAAGGAAAAAAGAAACAAACTATAATCATGTCCTATTTATTTGATGAATTATGAGTCCCTGCTACTATTAAAAGGGATAAAAAAAACAAAAAAGCTAAATGAAGTTTTGTTCACATTTACGTCAAGTGGATGAAGTTTTATCAGTGTGACAAAAACCCTTAAATAACCAAGGCCAGGTTTTTCTGAAAAAGAGGTAATTCTCACCCGACGTTAGCACTTTTGTTCTCATTCAAAAAGCCCGATTGCTCCGGAATAATGATAACATTGCCGGCACTCAATTTCCTTCGAGGGTAACAATTTCAAAACTTCTGAAAGCAGTGGACTTATTTTGAAATGGGACAATTTTCTGCAGAACCAAACATTTAATTAATTAATTAATTAATTAATTTATTTATATTTTCCTGCTTTCTTGGAGAAATAATTCACAAAACAAATGTTGAATGCGGGTCATTGCAAATGCCCTGCAATTTAATAATCCATCCACGTGCAAATAGCAATTTTCAAATCACTAAATAATGAATTAAGTGCAAACATTGCATTCTTATGCTCATGTCTTTCCTATGTGACGAATAACTGGATGAACAACAAATGTTTAAAAATATTAAAAATTTCCCATTGACAAACAAAATATCAACATTAAGACGAATAAATAAATTAAAAATTAAACTAAAAAAAAGTGAAATGGATTTCAATAAAAATAAATTACTCATTTAAGATGATGACTCCTTTAACATTTATCTTTCCAAAGATAAATGAAATACATTTCACTAAATGCAATAGTTTAAAATCCATACTGGAAAATACAAATATTCAAAAAAATAGTCAACTAGAAAAAAAAAATGTATTAAAAATAAAAAGTTCTAGAATCTATTGTGCAAAAATACCAAACAGATTTAAAAGTGAACGAGAGAAAAACTCATCTCAAATCTAAAAAAATATATAAATATACTAATAAAAAAACATAACCAGAATAAAAAAGTATAATGGATAAAATAGAATAAATCAATTAGTAAATAAAATCGCTATAAGTTAACCAAATAAAGCGGCGCAATAACCATTCTGGAAAAAAATTCTAAAATAAAATGAAATTAAAAAACAAATTAAAATAGAATCTAAGAACTATGAAAACTATGAAACTGAGAATTCTATATCGAGAATAACAGGTGCTTTGTATCAAATTGTATTGTTAGCCGTTAGCACCTTTTACACGATACTTTACGTTCATTTAGACTTAGACTTCTGGCTGCGGTACTCCGAGCCGCGGTCCTCCACTTTTGGAATCGATGCTCTTAGGGTAAATTGTTGTAAGGTGGGAGCGGCGTGGCGGTTGGAGGTCATTTCCTGGGCTCCCATTCAAATCGGAGCAACCTCGCTTACTTCATTAAAAAGACGGACTGACAAAATAAATCCACCTCCCTGCTTTTTCTCATTTATTCATGAGTCTGGTGTCGGATTCCTGCTTTACTCCTCGTGAAAACTTAATTAAAAAGTCATCCAGTCACATGTCGGAGCGTTTTGGCTGTCATTTAGTCGCAGGAGAGCCTCAAAATAATTTCTTTTGACGAATTAAATATTGTGTTGTTTCCCATTCAGACGGCCTCTATTCTCTCATTCGGTAAATGTTTGCATGCAAGGTCGATCCCGACCCTTTGCGGCATGCGTCTTGTCTCCACTAAGTGCCCAGTTGCAAAGCTTCCATCCTCGGTGCTCAAGGTCTCAGACGGACCCGGTACTGATAGAGATCAGACAGACGTAAACAGGTCAGCACCGCTGTGCCTCCCTCTCTAGGAGAAAGAGCAGATGTCCTTGAAAGCCCAAAGAGTCAGTTATGCGCGGTATGCATTCAAGTTTAGGTTTAAGTAAGCGGTAGAGATCAATCAGCCATTACATTATAACCACATGCCTGATATGTTGTAGGTCGGCCTCGCCTTGAATTTGTTGTTTTGTTCCTGAAACCCTTTCTGTGGTGTGTCGGGGAGCATTATCCCGCTACAGGACGTCGCTGCCAAGGCTGGATACAGTTTCCATGAAGGGATGGACTTGGTATGCAACAGTAGGTGTAGGTGCAACATCCGCATGAATGGCAGAACTCAAGGTTCCCATAGCATCACACTGCCTCCCCCTTATAAAGAGGAAAGTGGCGCACATTTTTCAATAAGAAACAGGGACTTCAAAATGTGCTCAACCAGACAACTGAGCAGGGCCACAGCAGCATCCGTGAGCCGCGGGGCCCAAAACCCCGTCTGTCCACAAAGTGTCCTTCATCAGACCGACCAAACAAGTCCTGCATTTCTGTAGAACTCCGACCAAGTCGTCTAGCCATCACAATCCTGCCGAGTCACTCAGCTCCTTATACTTGTCCACCGTTCCACCTTCAAACACTACAACATTTCCAACATAATCTTCGCTTGCTCACTTATTCCACCCGCCGACAGTAAGAAAATAATCAATGTTTCTCACCTCGCCTGTCAGCGGTAATAATGTTATGGCTGATCGTGTATGTAGGTTACGTTCTACCTTTTCAGGTGGGATTAGACCGTTCACTTGTTGGCACTCATGTAGCTCATCTTTAATGCCGCCTGATGCACCGTGCTTAATAGACGCTTCATCTGCAGACGTTCTTCGTCTCCTGAGGTCTCCCTCCTCCGGTTCCAAACATTTCCACAGCACATTTTTTGGATTGGGAATTTCCTTTGTAAAGTAAAGCAAGGGGGATTATCTCACCACAATAGCAGAATTCATTTTACTTGGCGTCGGTCTTGGGAGCTCAATCAGGGAATGGATTTCCTAAAAGGAATATTTTGCACTTTTCTGTCTTTGAAACATTCAGCGTCCAAACCGAATCCGGGCCTCCGTCTGAGCCATTCTGCTGGGTTTCATTAAATTTCTGTCCATCACTCATGCAGCCGCATAGGAACAGAACAATGACTTGGCATTATTTCGGACCTATAGCGTCTCTATGGGCCCCGCGGCTCAACGTGCATGCATTAAACCAAAGGTCAGCCCTGCTGGTAATACTTTGGGGCAACAGTACCAATGAGCCTTGGCTGAAGAATGCTGTACTTTAAGGCTTAGTATTTTCATTAGCAAACTCCCGATAGAGCTTTTCTCGGCCTTGGCTTTGAATTTCTGTTCAAAGTAAAAAGCTGGTGCAGCGAGGGAAACATGCAGCAAGTAAACACCGAGCAGTGAATACCGGGACACAGTTCAGCGGGTCGATGCACAGAGGATTCAGATGTTCTTCCTCTGTGTTTTACAGAATGTAACTGCGGTATTAGAAATGCGTAAGCTGTACCGATGAAGACATGATTATCAGGGGATGTATATCGGGGTTTGATGTAGATCTGCAGATCTTAAATCTAGCATATTTGTATCCGTGCTGTCACTTATGGTTTAAAAACGGAAGGACAAAAGAAGCAGCGGCGGAGGAACAACCCCGGTAGTGTTCTTCACACCCAACTTACTTAGACACTTCAAAATGAATCATACCGAGGAGCATAGCGAGTTTCAAGAAGCTAACATTGTCAGAGCGGCTAACGTTAGCGACAGCACAGAGGCACCCAAGAGCCCTGATGTCCCGGATCGAAGCGAACATGGAACTTATGATGGACTGAACGAGTTTTACAAAGTTCCCTCCTTTCCTGAATAGCTGCTTGGTAGGAGGCTTGCGGCTGAATCCTCCAAACAGGACCCCTGCATTGACCTCCAAATGTTCCATGAGTCTTCATGTTTGCTTTGATGGCAATAAGTTGCCGGTCTGTTGATCACCAACTTGTCACACATCAAACGAGTTTTCAAGTAAAAACAATAAACTCTCCAAACCCAGATCCTGGTTTCTCTACCCGGGCTTCCTTATGAAAGTGAGGACCCGCCTCTTATGGAGAAAGGCTTTTACCAAACTAATATGTAAGTAAAACATTTTTTATTTTCGGCTGATAGTTCACCGAAAAACTGAATATTATATTCCATTCATTCGGAGCACTGTGCCTTTAAGCATGTGGGTATTGTTGATGGTCCTTGACGACCATTAGGCTCCAAAATCACCATGAAGCAACACCGGCGGCGCCGCATTAATGGCTGCTAGCCGTTCAGAATGTACAAATGATGCACGGTTTCCAGGAGACAGTTAAAAATCTGTCAGGGTTTTTAATAGCGCCTCCACAGTCGGTTGATCATTAGCGCTCTTCACATCGTATGACATTTAATCCTTCACTGAAACATTGCGTGGTGGTGTTTAATTGACTTTTGTGGCACGTGCCTTTCCAGACAGCCCAGCCTTGAAATTGCAGATCGAAATATGCAGCCTTGAACAAGATGTCCGCTCGGGGTGGAAAGCTATGCAAATGAAGGCATAGTTCAGAGCTTTGTAATCCCAAACCTTGACTTTTGCTCGTGTTGCTGAGACGACTGCACATCGCGTGCATTCTGAAACTCTCCGAAACATCCCTCAGAATTCCTTACATTCACCCATCAGCCTCTGCAGAATGTTTCAGAACGGAACCCGAGGGGGATTGTCACCATCTGGCATTGCTTGCTACCAAGTTATTGATGCTCTTTACTTAAATACGACCACATCAACATCTTGGCATCCTCTACACTAGATTCATTGGTATAGAATAAATATAGATTGATATTTAAGGTCGGCCTGTGATTCTCAACCCTATGATGTGCTGCTCAACTGTTGAAAAATAATAACAATATGACCCAGTGGCAGCATGTATACGCTAAAGCCTGAGGGGTCGAAGATTGAGCCCTGGGGGACACCTCGCGTCATATAAGATAAGTAGTTAAAAACATATTAAAGTATGTGCAGAATTACTGATACATTAAAAGAAAAAGGGTCAAATAGTTTTCTAAAACTATGTTTTTTTTCCCCAAAAGGTTGACTCAATATAATCAAACTAGAATATTTCCTATATTTTCAAAACTTTCGTCATTTAATTTATTTTTATATCATTTTCTTTCTTTTTTGGTTATAAACCTGCTTGATAATAATGACTTGGCATTTTATAGTAAATATGCTAGTAAATCATGTTCAATGTTTTCTGTTTTCTTGATGAGGACATTAAAGGGTTAAATATCAGTCAGGGTTAATGGTCAGATGTAAATTTGTCTTTACTTTTGGTAAAAAGCTCATTTAAAATGCACTTCTGGGGCCAGTGTAGATATCTATCTCCGACTTTCCGGGGCTGTTATGTAATCGTCAGATACTCTGGCATGATGATTCAAAAACCATTTCATGGATTGTCTTCAAATTGAGTACGAACATAGACCTCAGAGCGAGAGAGATCTGGACTGATTTGGGGAAAGATTAGTTGTATGTTTCCAGCAGTAGGGGGAGCTTTACCTCCAAAAGTATTCAGTCTATCATTACTCAACTGTTTTTGAATTTGACGAATATGAATTGACTGGCGGAGATCTGTCATGTAAATATCATATTTTACTCTAGTAGATCAGACTTTACCCACTAGGGGGAGCTTTATACAAAAAAAACACTGACTTCTGGACATAACTCAAAAACTATTTCATAGATCATCTTCAGATTTTATTCCCAAATAGACCTTAGTGTGAGGAAGAACAAGGAGGGCGATTTGGGGAAAGATTAGTTTTTCAGGCCATGATGCCTCAACCATAAGTCCCATTTAGTCCAAATGGGATGAATATGAATTTACTGGAGGAAATCTACCATGAATATACATTTTTATTATTCATTCGGCCAATTTTAGTCCAGTTTTGGCTCATATCCATCGACTCGAGATGATCATCCTGTTTGTATCGTATTTAACTTTCATATTTCTAGTTTACAAAAAAATACTTTGGACAAACAAACACATTTTTTTCCTACCTAACATTTAATTTGAGCAGTACAATCAGTGGCATTGTTTGTACGACGCAGGGGACCGGGGATTTTTTCGAGGCTATACCCATGATTTTAGCTCTCTTTTCATCTGCAGGAGGTTTTTGTTCGGCACAGGTAACTGAAAGGTAAACAGCAGCGTAATAAATACCTGTTTATGTGTGCGCATTAAACCTGATGGGAAATGCACGGTCAGGCAGCCTTCAGCACATGCACTATTCAACAAGGAGAACCCGATTATCATATAATAAAATGGGCCAAAATGCTGATCAGATTTCCTCTGAGGGCAATTAATGGAGCCACTGAGGGGAAAGTGGGATGTGAGGCCGCGAGGAACGAAATTCAAAACCGACTCCCGAAATCATGCTATGCCTCAGATCTTGGACTATTTAATTACAAAAATTCTATTTTTCTGAACGAGAAAGGAGAAATCTCCTGTCCAGGCGGCCCGCATGAAAAAAGCCCCTCGGTTCCTTCGGTAGGGAAGGCTGGCTTTTCTTTTCTTTTCTTTTCTGCCTGAATGAAAAGCTAATGCCAAAATTTTATTTTTTGGTAACAAAACTTTGAAAATAAACCCAATACCCCAAAAAAAAAAAAACACACACACACACACACACACACACACAAACACACACACACACACACACACACATAAAAGTATTATCTTTGTGTCCTTGAATCAACTTTTTGTTCAGGTTCTGTTTCCTTATTGTGAGTTTCAGATAGAGGGATTTTTATCAGCTGGAGATCATACATCTTTTTTTCTTTTTTTTGTCGTTGTTGTTGTTGTTGTTGCTCTTTGCATTCCAGCCATGCAGCAGAACGAGTTGGTAGCGGTCCCAGAGTATCCTTATCCTCACACTTAAGCGTCTGCCAGGATGTTCTCTAAGCTGAGTCATCCATTGTCTTGCTTTTTTGTTTTTACTTGCAATTTAATACAGGAGATTACTGATTTTACTGGCATGATAAATTTAATTTGAAGCAAGGACAGGGGCATCGATGCACAACAGTGAGAGAAGATAACAGACTGCTGAAAGTAAAATTTCATTTTCAGATTAGAGACAAGCTGTGCAAAGGCCTCCATAAAAAGCTGTCTCGCCAGATGCCTTTTTGGGCAAATCCTTGATTTGATTAGCTTTTAAATTCTGTTTGAAAAGCCTCCGCTGCAGAGAACACAATTAGGTTTTTCAAACGCTGAACTAGTGATCCCTTCGACAGCTTGATATCCGTGGGCTTATCTCCTGGTTTAGTGCATTATAGCGGCAAAATATTACTGTAATTATACTGTAAATAAAAACCGTAATTGGGAAGGGAGCCGGCAACCCGAATCAGCCGTGCAAATCCGTGGTTGGCCGGCGGAAGTAAGCAACTGTATCAGCCGAAATGTCAAAACCCGAAGAGCGTTTGAGGAAAAAACAACCAACAGCTTTGAGTTAAAAGAGGGGGGAAACACAAATGGAACAGTAAATAAACAGATGCATTGAGTCTGCAGTGGAGAGGAGGGAGACGTCACTCGGACCAGAAACCAGCATAATGTCAAAAATATATATATATATTATATGAAAACGTTAAGACTTGAAGTCACTGCTTTTAGAGTTTATATATTGGTCCACAGCCCATGGATTGAAAACAACTCTTCAGAAAAGCAGTAGTTTAACTCTGTTGGTGTGGCTGTCAACGCCCTGACTCCGTTACTTTCACCACCTCGGTTATTTGTGTGGGTGGAGCTTAATTACATCACTGTGGAGTTGGATAAAAGTAACTTTGACAATTATTTCGAATAATGAACACCATTTCAATCTGGATGTGTTAAAATGACACTTGAAGTGCAAAAAAATCACCTGTGAAAGATTTAACAATGAATATTTATCCCTCCAGTTTTTGCTGTGTGGAAATTCCCGTTGAGTTTAGCGGCTGGACCTTCCTTCTCCAAAGAAGAAGTGAGTTGACATACGGCGACATTCGTACATCCGATTGTCAATCAACTTACCATCGCTACTATAAGAAATGTTACATCCTTCCAGAAAAATGATCCAAATAAGCACTTTTCACTCCGTGCTGAGGATGATGTTGCGTAAAAACACCTAGAAAAAACGAATGACTGTGAAAAGAATTATTTCAATCCTCCTGGAAATGTCCCATAATTTCACACCGACCCAAGTGGTAGCCTATAATTGGAAAGCCAGGATACTTTAACTCAAATGAGTCATAAACAAAAACAACTGAAAAGGCTGATTCCGCGGAGGAATGCAAACGTTTTTTTTGTTTTTTATATTAGTTTCAGCTAAAATCCTGGCTAATTTCACTGTGTGTAGCTCAAACTGTTTGATTAGGGCGACAGATCGTGGGTCTTGAGTTAAAAGAAAGACACGTAGATAATTGCTGCACTGTAAAAAGAAAAAAATGTTTGCAGAAATCTCATTTAAAGAAAATGAAATAGCAACGGTAAGTGAAGTGAAATCATGAAATTCCAAATATCCCCATTGGAGGTAATTACTTTAAATCAAGACAAACGTTGATTTATATTCTCCTAACACATAGTTCTACTGTGAAAACATAAACCCATACAAATTCACATTTAACGTAACATCTATAGTAAAATATGACACTGTATAAGCAAACAATTAGCCTATAAGTAACGGTTTTGGAATAAAATGAATATGTAAACTGATATGTTTGAATTAACACTATCCAACGACTCAGCAAGAAAATACTTTCACTTTTCCCCCCAAAAAAAGAAAAAATGTTGAAACATGATATAAATGTGTTGATTTCAAAGTAAGTAAGCCTATATCTAAATATACATTTTTAATTCATCTTTTTAAACGTCCAACACGACATTTGTGCTATATTGAATAGAAAATAAGAGATAGTCGCATGTTTGTACGTGGTTTAAATGGTATTTATTTTAAAGACAAAGTATACCATGATATCATCCTCTTTGCCGGTTTATCCCATGGGATGCAAAAAGCTTTGACTCATCTTCCCTGGTTGCTGCGTCATGCTTGTGTTTCCAAAGATATATATATATAAAAATGCAAATTCCCTCTTGCGATAAAAAGAACATTCAATGCGGTATATTTTACCGATTATATGTAAAGGGGTTTCAGTGGACGGTAACTCCACTCAACACCAATAAGCGTCTCCTCAAACCGACCTGACATCTGACATGTTTACTTTGCAGCTCCACATTAATCATTTCTGCAAACTTTTGCAGCCAGCAAAGACTCGCCGTTCTTACATAAGTATGCCTCTCTGAAAACGGACGCCTTTTGAAGGTTCATCTCTTGACAGACGAGCCAAATTGGACAGAATTTCAGTCTCCCTCTCAGCATCTGCAAACAAATGCAGCCCTTATCATCTGTTGCCGCCACACTCACTTAAAGAAGGGCTGATTAACTTCCCCGGCAGACGCTTACGTCGCAGCTGGAACAGGGGAAACTGTCCTAAAACAAAAATATCGCCTTCACCTTTTTACCAGCGTGATGAAGTCTCTGCTACTTTTAGAAACCATTCAGGTATTTCCCACTCATTGCTACATCTCTGCTAGCAGAGACGACATCGCCTGTCACTAAGGAGAACAAAAGAAAGAAAAAAACTAGGGGGAGCTGTTTTTTTTTCTTGTTTTTTTTTTTACAAAAATGCCTATTTTCAGACTTATCGCAATTTATAGAACGAAAAATAGGATTAATTGAGTTCAGTTATACAGTTTCTGACACTAGGGGGAGCTTTGTCCCCAAAACTGTTTGGGCCATTAATTCTTAACAGATGGTCCGATGTAGTCCAAACCTGTTGCATGAGAAACTACTTTAGGAGATCTATCCTATACATATTTATATACACATACGTGTATATATATATATATATGTTGTATATTTATATGTTGTTACTGTTAACTGTTGTTATATATATATATATATATAATATATAACAACAACAGTATATATACAAAAGTTTGTATTTTATACGAACTTTTATTGTTTGTATTTTACGCACATATCATAGGGGACATATCTTCCTAATCCCCTAAATATTGTACTTTACTCTATTAGCTCATATTTTAATCACTAGGTGGAGCTTTTTCTTATGAAAACACTGTTTTACGGACAGAACTCAAAAACCATTTCATGGATCATTTTCAAATTTTTTACCCTATAGTGCGAGGAAGAACTGGATTGATTTGGGCAACAATCGATAGTGTATTTCAAACGCTATGGGGGAGCTCCGAAAGTTTTCCCGACAAAATCTCTTGTCTGAATTTGGAACATACGAATCGACACGAGGAGATCCATCTTGTAATACATTGCGTAGGGGAACTTTGCGGGCATAACTTCACATTCAATTTGGGAAGTTCAATCAGGAGGGTTGCTTGCACAGCGCAGGGGATAGGGGTCTTTTCGGGGATATACATTTGCTGTCGGGGGCGAGAGCACATGCTTAGTTTTTCATTGCATTCACCAAACAGCACATGCAAACACACGTCCCAAAGGGAAAATATCCCCGCCTAAGAATTTGTGCTAATTTATTTGTTTGTTTGACTTGAAAAGGTTAATGCTCAATATAATGTCAAGGGTAAAACAGGCTCCACTTAAGACCACCCTAATATTTGTATTCTACCAATCTTTTTCAAGCGCATTTGTCATCATGCTGTCTCCCAGATGTTGTAACAGTATTACTTTTTTCCACAGAAAGAAAATCCATGGTGTTTTGGTGCTGGGCAAGTATAAAGCCCTGCTGGACCTCTACGGGAGAGCACAAAAGCAAAGGAGGAACACGGGCCTCAGGGTTGTCAGTGATGTGAAGACTCCAGAACAAGATCTCCATTTTGTCTTTTCTTAGAGGATGTTCTCTGAACATGTAGGCATCAGCTGGAGGTGTGTGTGAATTCCAATATCTGAAAGTCTGAACCTTCTGGGATCTAAAGGCTTACATACATATATAAATGCATGAAAAGAGAAGTGTATCTGTCAACTACCCACATATGTGTGTGTGTCCTTGTCCATTGTTAGCATCAATACATCCGTGAGATAGCAGTGAAGTGTCAAGTTTTCAAAAACAGAAAAAAATGAACTAGCCATTTAATGCATTGTGACATGTGCAAGCGGAGGTTTTTTTTTTCCCACTTCACTTTTATATTCTTTGCCACATCCATAGACATTTCTAGTGTTTACTTTGAATTTTGTTGACACAGCCCCCAGTGATTTCCGCTCGTACAACTCCGCTTCATCCATTTCCATACCTGCGATATGAAAAGACGAAAACTACCTGAAGAAAGGATGCAGATTACAGACGGAAGGTTCTGTCCATATCTATTTCTGTTGTGAGTATTAGCTAAACAAAATCGGGCATGAAACCAGCACGATCCATAACTTAACATGTTTTTGGGTTAACCCTTTCCCACTGAAAAGATTTTTCGCATGGGGTGAATATACTCAAAGTCACCGAAAAACTCACGAATAATGAGAATTGTGCACTACTAGGGAGATGAACGTTTCCAACAAAACTTACGGAAGTGTGGAAAAGAGGCGGGGAAGTGAATTCAAGCAGGGTGGAGTGGGTTGGAAAAGAGTGTCAGGAGTTATCTGTGACAGAAAAGTGACAGCTTGAGTGAACTGGAGAAGCCGGCTCTGACCAGAAGAGAGGAGGCGGAGTTGAAGATGTTCAGATGTTTTCGTAGAGTGACGAGGAAGGACAGGAATAGAGAGGAGCATATCAGAGGGACAGCCGAGACGTCTTGGAGACAAAGTCAGAGAGGCCAGATCGAGATGATTTGGACGCGTGAAAAGGAGGGATAGCTGATCTATTTGTAGAAGGATGACGTCGATGGAACTGCCAGGCAGAAGAAGGGGAAGAGCAAAGAGGAGGTCTCTGGATGTGGTGAGAGAGGACAGGCAGCTGGTTGGTGTGACAGAGGAAGACGCAGAGGACAGTGAATGATGGAAAGGGATTATCCACAGTGGCGAACCCTAAAGGGAGCATCCGAAAGAAGAGGACACCACCGCCGGAAGTCAGAAGGACATTGATGTGAAGGTGGAGTCCCACATTAAGTTGTGTCTATTGCTAAAAGACTAGACTTGGCTCAAACTGTAAATTTTTTGTCGACACCAGCACTACCGCAACCCGGAACAGGATAAGTGGACACAAAAAAAAACCGAATGAATGACTGTTAGCTCAAAAATACCTCTTGCAATTGAAATATTCTCATACAACCGACACTTGGGAATCCTATGGTAAGATATAATAGTACATACAAACATCATAATAATAAAAATAAAGTACTTCAGAAATTATATCCAGGCATTTTACCAGCTATCTCATCTTAATACAACATTCATTCTATCATTACAGTTAAATGTTTGATACTCCAATATGACCCTATAATTAGACGTGAAATAATTAATACATTAAGAGATTAGAACTTCATATCTACACATAACATTGAAACGGATTAATTCTATTGCGCTGAACCCTCCGGAACATTTTGTCTGCTTTTGAAGTCGAAAAGCGGAACTCAGGCTATGTGACATTTAAAATGAAAAATGAAAACTTTTCATTAAGAGATCTAAGGTGAACTAAACCACAACCGCTGGAGTCCCGGGGCTTTATTGGTGTCCGTACAAAGAATCAGAGAGAATCCACTGCACCTTCTGCTGCTGAGGGAGACCTAAAGCCTCTGGCCCGTTTCTGCTACACTCACCATGAGAGCCATTTTCAATTGGACACAAGCATTCAAGGGACATTGTTGGTAGGATCCATCTATTTCTCCATACCTCCGTCAATGGCGTGATGGTGAAGTAAGGGTCTCTGTCCCCATGGAGAGCTGTGAACAGACTTTCTCCTCAAGTCTCCTTGGTAACAAAGCTGTTGAGCTTTGAGCTTCTTACAGTACATTCCCGTTTTCAGTTTGTAAAGGTGAAGTTACGGGATTTGGTTTGACAGAGGGGAGGAGAAGCACTCGGGGCCCCGGCTATGTGAAGCAATTTTGACAGATCAGCAGCTGAGCCATGAAGGAGAGGCTCGTCTGGCGAAGAAATGAAACTTCACAACAGCTAAAAGGAGGTTTTTCATCAGCTCTTGCCTATACAAGCTTGTGTTTAATTGAAAACCTTACATATACACAGGAGTCACACTAAATCAGTCAGGAAGTTTTGATTTCCTTCGTGATTTAGTGAATTACCAAACTCGACTCAACTTTATGACGCTGCTACTGTAACCCAGTACAATTCCTCGCTGTGGGACCTATAAAGATCTATCTTATCTTATCTTATCTTATCTTATAAGCACACAACAGGGTTGATGAAATCTTTGTACAGTCAGCACATAGCGAAGTCACACCATAGAAACACCAAGCTTACGTAAAAAGGACGCTAGAAATAAATGTACAAATATCTTCCTGTGTTAAAAGCCATTGAATACAAATTTGTTTTAAAGCGGGATTTAAAAACAGGCAGTGTGGGGGCCTCATAATTTCAGCTTTGTCTTATAGAGACAACAAGAGTCCATTGGTCAGCAGACCCAGGTGACCTCAAGGGTGTGTAAGTTGGTGCGAACCCAAAGTTTCAAAGATTTAAAAGTAAAAAATGTAATCTTAAAATGAATCCTAAAATATACAAGGAGGATGGATGGAGGCAATTTACAGTTACACAGGCATTTAATCATCATTAATGGTTTGAATGGACATTTAACTAGTCAACTATTTCAACACTAAGACTAAATTCTCGACACAAGCATCAAATGTCTTTTGAGTACTTCAATTTCTTCTTGTTCTTCTTCTATCCGCTGTTCCCTTCCAGGGTCGCCCTAGCCGCTCATCTGTTTCCATCCCTAGTTACTGCCTGTAGCCTGTAGGCTAACAGTACTGGTTCAAAAGCAGAATCCAAACTGTTCTGGACTCTTACTAAAAAACTCTTTTGACATTTTTTCATGTAATTTCTCCCCAATGTTAGTGTAGCTTCTGAACCATCCAGGTTATGAAGTCCTGACAGAAGCAACTGGACTTTTCACCTTTTATCTAAAATATTTTCCCAATTCTAACCAACAGTCAGGTATTTGACCTTCTATTTATACTATTCATTTGAGAAAAAACAACAACAGATCTTTGGGTAAGAACATGAAAATCCGTGTTTACCGTTGCTCCATTACTGTAACTAGCTAGCTAAGTTAGGTAAGTAGTTGGCTCGCATGGACCCACAGTGAGAGGAACTGAATCATCTGAGTGTTTGGCAGCGTTTAAACGTGTCCTGTCCTTCCTTACAAAAAAAAAAACTGGAAGGGCACGCATTAGCCTCGGAACTTTTACTGAGCAAATACAATTTGTAAATAAACTGTCCGCCCCAAGGCCTCGCTGTTGTGTCTGTAAAGGTGCACATCAACTCTGTCCATTAAACAACAACGTTTATACTTCATAACCCCCCCCCCAAAAAAACTGGTTTGCTATTATTAAATACGTCCCATGTATTCATCAAAAATTGCAGATTTTTAGGACCACACTCTGTTGGAAAAACTTGCTTGGAGACGTATTAACTTATCCAGTTGCTTGTCTTGCAACGACTAGTTCTACTTATTTGATGGGAGCCGTGCCGCCTGTAGCTTTTAGACCTTCACCTTGCATGAAGAAGCAAGGTTAGGTGACCTTTCAACATGCTGGATTTGTTTCTCACAAAAGAAACTTTGTTGCATGAACTGCAATTTGGTGAGGTCTACTCATATATACAAGTCCAACAATCTCCAGTCGTTCTACGACTGAGCAGAATGCATTTTAATTGTGATGCAGGGGTTTTGCATTAGCATACATTTTTCTATGTTCATGCAAGTTGTCCAAATATGGTTTGAATGTTAATACAACCTGGTAATTTCATTCCTGAAGCATTTCAGGGCTGATTTTGCGCTTGTGTATGATCTCAAGGCATTCTGACTACAACGTCATACCAGAAGCTGCTATGATTATAATACAGCGCACCAGTCTAGCCTTGGATCTGTCCACATCAAAACGTCAGCTTTAAGGTGACATCAACAAGGTCTTTACAGGCCAGTAGCCCACAAGACCATAATAGGGATCTTTACTAGCAATATGTGGAAGGAGATAAGCATTTTCCACTAATTTGCTGTTGAGGTCATTCATTATCAAACATCCCTCCACGACTTTTTCACTTGCTTTGAATTCCTCGCCTGTTTAAAACAATATAGCTCGGAGGAATTAAAGAGAGAAGCAGGTCTCTGGTCTTTAATCTGTCAATGATCCGAAGGAAACATGCACAAGAACCAACATGCTCTTGCTTCAGAGGCTCGCCGTCCCAAGAGAAGACTAACTTTGTTTTACTAATCAAGGTATTCTAGCACGTAGAAGGCAGAGGAAGAGAGTGAAAATGAAGTCGTCAGTGTTGGTCTCCTGGGCCGCACTATGCAAGCCAACAGAAGAGGGAAAATCTCCAGACAACGTGGTATTAATGAAATGGCTAGTTCATACGTTTCTCTGTTGATCAGCAGTTTAAAGCTGGCTTAGTGTGACAACCTAACCTAGTCCATGTAAAAACAGCAGAGTCTGACAACAACTTGATGTTAATGATAAGATGCCAGGTTTTCTCCCGCAGGATTAAACTTCTCCCCATGTTTATGCGGTTTCCTCCCAGACTCCAAAAAGACGCTCTACAGGTGAATTGGTGACTCACAATTCCCCATCCAACCATGAACAGACTAAAAATGTAACACTTAGAGGTTTTATGTGGATTCAATGAATAAATATTCACAGAAATGTGTTTTACATTACTGACTATGATGTTAGAGCCTTATTCAAAATTATAACTGAAAGGTACTGCATTGTTTGTTATTCTACAACAGTAGTAATTACACAGTAATTACATATTATTAGTGAATACAAGCACTTTTAATTAAACAGAAGTAAAAACATAAACATAAACATAACATTTCATCTTTTCTGTCATTCAGGCAGTAGTAATTGCTTATCAAAGGAAGAAGGAGGAACACACAAAGAACAAGCAAATGCAATCAACCTTTTATTTGAACATTCATCCATCCTGTTGAGGCCAGTTGGGGGGACTGGAGCCTATCCCAGTTGGCATACGGCAAGGATGGGTTACACCTTCTACCATTCGCCAGTTCTTCTATTTCAGAGTCACTAATTCACCTATATGGCATCTTTTTCGGACTGTGGGTAGCAATATTATAGTAGTAGTATATAGCTGCAGTCCCAAAGAACCTGCAGTCCTATAACGTTTACTTTTATGATAAGGTTGGGATTTAAATGTATCACCTTTGGTATGTGCTATAAGATGCAAGGGCACACTAGGACTGGGTGAGTAAGAACAACTTTAAAATCCATTCAAAACCCCTACAATTTAAAAACCATTAATGGTTTCCAAGACCACCGGCTCCAGAGGGGTTGAAGAGAAAATGTAAGGGCTTCCCGATCATTCCAAATAAAAGTTGGGGTTCAGGATCCCGTTATGATTTATGGTGTGCTTGCTTCCGGGCACGGGATCCGTTGAGCAACTGGGAGCGAAACAATAAGCGACGGGTTGAAATCAGTTCGAATTTAGCTTAAATTTAATTGAAGAGGGATCGGGTGCAAAAAGCGGAAGGGGCTTTGTTTTGAGGTTAACCTTAAAATACAATCAATAAAACACAATAAAAGAAGTTAACGCCCATTAGCCAATCTCTCCACCAAGTTGAGTGTGAGATAAGGGTTGCGGAGATAGGGTCGGTTTTGAGGCGAGGTTGAGTTGAGGGTTATGGTTAGTCAAGATCTGAGGGTCCTGAGACTGCAGTCCGTGAACTGAGTTCCTTGGGGCCACAGCTAGATAACTTTCTCAAGTGAGGAAGCTGGAAAGAACCCACACCAACATGTGGAGAAGATCAAAACCCCAACTGAAAAGCCCCTGGTCCCCAAGAAGATTTGAACCAGGAGGCAACGTTGCTAACCGCCACTCCACTTTAAAAAAAAATTGTGCTCAATATTCCCCATCCTTGCTTCTTCTTATTCCGTCTGTTTACTGTATGAAAGTCGCTTCCTGAATGAGTTGCATTTGAATGAAGCAGCGCGTTATGCTATACACCTTTTTCGCAGCAGCCATATTGACAAAAAAGATAGGTGACCACAGGTTTAATTAACAAAATTAATTAAGGTTTGGTTTCTCTTTGAGCCGCTGAGATTTCTCCATGGAGCCAACACGATAAACATGAGCGCTTTGCTGCTGTTTGACCTAAATGGAACGCAACATTCATTTCCAACGTTGGTGCCGTGTGTGTTTACACTAGTATTTTATGTTGAAATGGCTGCTGTAAAAGGTCTATTGTGGAGATAATTGAAATGGCATCCACGTGTACATCTACAGAACGTTACAGCGGTGGAGAAGAGTTACGGGAAGAGAGTAGTTAATATTATTCAGGGATTTGACTCCGGCTCGGTTTATTCTGAATCTAAAAAAAAGAAAAAAAGTAGCCCGTATATTTTGATGGGGAATGTGTGGGAGGAGGGATGCTGTCTTAATTCCCTGATCTCCACAACAGAGATCTGAGAGTCAGTCAGTTGTGGATGGAATTAGACTAGAAGACCATTTCTAACAAGATGTTCTAGTATTATTTGCAAAAGCTTTGGTACATTCGTGTTGACAGCGCTGACAGAACACACAATTTCGGCTGATAGAAATCAAAGGCAGACGGAGGAAACTCTACATTCTGCAGGAAAGTTATATAAGTTAATATTTATCTGAAGGGAAAATAATATACACTGAGAAGCCATAACAGTATAACCAGCTACCTGAGGCTGTGAAGGTCCGCCATTTCCTGCAGGAAAGGCTCCCATGTGTGGGTGCCTGGACTCCAGCAGACCTCTGAAGGTCTATGATGGGATCTGGCACCAAGACGTTGGCAGCGGATCTTTTAAGTAGTGTAAGTTGAGAGGTCAAGCCTTCATGGATCTGATTTTCCTCTTCATTTTTACGTCTTTTTTTTGTTTTTCTATAAAGGAATGTTTTCAGTCAGCTCCTATGTCTGCATGTTGGTTTTACGAGTATTTAATTCGACCAATGAAATGTATTCAAAAGACCACACGACCAATTTTTGTATCTCCGTTGTGTCAAATTATTGGGTTTTCTTTCCTTAAGACACATACTTTAAAATTAATGTGTTGGTCTTTTAAGACGTGGGAGCAGAAAAGAAAAGAGGAAAATCACGGTAATCTGGTCTTTAGTTTTGGTCAACGTGCTGCGTAGTAATAAAGAATAGTATTCTTTCTGTATATCCTGAAAAATAGTCTTTTTGGAAATACGAGATATGCGCCCAAGAGCGACAATATTGGATAACATGTAATGCAAATGGATACAAAATGTTTAATTCTATTTACATTTTTAGCATCACTGGATGCTGGGATGGATTGAAATCCAGCAATTTTGGAGGTGTAGATTTCCCCTTGACCTTGTTGTTGTCCTAAAATCATTTGTTCACCAAATTTGTAGCGTGGCGGAGATACTATGTTGCTGAAAGAGGCCCCTGCCTTTAGGGTATAGTGTTTCCATGAAGGGGGGGGGTACTTGTACATACCCCTGTCAACGTTCCTCCCACTTGTCTAATCTCTCCTGCTTCCAACACATCAACTTCCAGAAAAAAAACCCAAAAACTTCTTTGACGCCTTGTACATCCCACCAACAGACGGGTGTCACCGCAACAAAATAATCAATGTTATTCACTTCAATTTTAAGTGGTTATAAACTTTTGGCTGATTTTTGTGTATTATAAAAAGGAGAAAATGATAACAATGGAATACGAAAGTTCACAGAAGCACTTTTACGTTCCCTTTCTTGAATTTAATCGTCTTTTGAAAAACGGATTCAGGCACTTACACTTTTATAATTTCGCTCCACGGTTTATCTTAGAACTGGAGGAACTCGCGGCGAACGCAGGGGCAGTAGGCTAATTATGAGCGGAAAGTCTCCAGTTTGGGAAGAACAACCATAAAAAAGTGTTTTTCATTCCAAGGATATTTTTATGTCCTTTTTCTTTTTTTTATTCAAAAATGGAAGCAAAATAAAGCCCGAAAAAAGGTCATTCCATTTCCACTTAAATCAACATCTTTGCTATATGGATCACGGAACTCGAGTTCCGGAGTTAGAAATTCCCTTTTTTTGTTTTTTCTTTCTTTTCAGTAGTGCAAATAAAAGAAAAAAAAGAAAAGAGAAAGTTCTACAAATGCAAGGCCAGTAGGCTAATTACTGTACGTGTGGGAGGTTGGTTTAGACTTTGGTAGGAAGTGTTTAGAAAAGAGGTGATTAACGGAGTTTGTCATTTGAAAAATTAATAACTCACCCCATCGATCCATCTTTCATATTTGTCACTTTGTTTGGCTTTTTTGTTCAGAAACTTTGGTCTCCACAATGTGGAGATGACACTTCATTTTAATGACACTCTGCACATCATATAATTAAGCTGATTAGCAATTATGTTACCATTTTGTCTTTTTTTTTATTGAAAAGGGGAAATAAATGTTCCTGCAGAAAAGAGATTCTGTAGGCATTGTGCATCCGTCCCTGACTAATTACTGATTGTGGTTCTGATAGCATGTAACGGTCCCCAGTTTAATTCTTTGTAGTGTATGAAGAGACATGCTCCGTTCCTCTGGTGATCTCCCCGAGGAGACAAAATCCACATTCCCACATTGCTGATCAATTCCCTGCAGCATCCTGGGAAACACAAATGTCAAGTGCCACTCCGTCTACAGTCGTGAGCGAATATTCACGCCGACGCCATTCTCAGTGCTTACGGGTCAGTACATCACAGGCATGGGCTAGTCGGGTCCCGAGTGTGAAACTGAGAGGTTGGCCTTCCTCAGGATGTATGGAACCGCCATGAATATAAAATGAATTCAATGATTCTATATCTAAATGAGACAGCACAGCGGCATGTTGGGTATCACTGTTTCCAGAACAATAGTCCAGTGTTTAAATCTAGCTTAGGACCGGTGGCCTTTTTCCGTCCAGGTCTTAGTTCTGCCGTAGTTTCTCTCCGGGTGCTCCGCGGCCCTCCCACAGTCCAAAAACATGCAATTTATACCCATTATTGACCCTTAATTCCCCGTGGGTGTGACTGTTTGAACTGGCAACTTGTCCACGATTAACCCCGCCTCCCGCCCTCGCATAGATTTGTCACACTTTAATCCAAATACAGTTAAGAAGCAATAAAGGTGAGAGAAATATATTCTTGACATACATGGTAACACTCCTTCAGTCCCTGACTCGTAGTAAGGCGTCCTCTGGTATCATGCCAGCCCATTTTGCTCTGGCTTGTGGAGTCCGGACTAACTTTATTTTAGCAGCCAAATAATATACAGGCTTACTAATGAGTGGATCCATTTTGGCAACAAAATGCACTTCTAGCGGGACAGAGGTTCTCCAGCAGGCTCTCTTGCTGCCGTGGATACGCAGGTAACAACAGAGCTACTCCTCCCATAATTCTCCAGGAACAAGTACGCGATATGCCAACGTCTTAAAAGGGCCAGGCTTGGCTTGTTACAACAATGTTCTTCTTCGTTGGTTTCATGCGTTTTCAAGCAGGCTGCAGACACAACCGTCACTTTCTGGTGATAGTACAGACATAAAACATCTTTATGACGAAACAATAGTCGTTCATCTCAAACAATTTTTAAAAAAAAAACTAAATTAATGTTCACATATTTGAAAATCGTGGCCCAAACTTGTTCAATCTTCCGAACTTTTAGTGTGGCAGCCTTAGAAAAACTGCCCTTTTTTTTCTACTGGAATTTTGTGTCTTTTTGCCATATTTATACCACATTTATCTTTATCATATGTACGTCTATGTATTTATGATACATATAAACAGGTTTATATGTCTTCATTGTTTTATATACTTGCTTTAAAACGCTGGAGCTGCTGTAACGCCCAAATTTTCTTTCTACTCTATTTTAAATACGACGAGGAACTCGGACATCTGGCGAGAGCTCGGCGTGGAGCCACTGCTCCTTTACATGGAAAGGAGCCGGTTGAGGAACGTTTGGGAATCTGATTAGAGCGCCGTCTCCAAGGGCACCACCCCCTTGGAGGTTTACCAATCACATCTGGGAGAGGGACGTCTGAAATATCCTGCTCCGCCTGCTGCCATCAAGCCCCGACCCGAAAAGCGTTGGAACGTTGATGGATGGCTAGATGGAGAAACAAGTGCTACCGTGGGACTAAAGTGGTCAATACTCAAACAACATAATATATATTTTAAGTCAAAGACTGTAAGACTCTATTCCTGAATGAAATACAGGATATAATCCAACTTTATCTCTGCAACGTTGTCAAGTACTAATTCATCTATCGCCTTTAGTTGAAGGGTTAACAGCCTCATAAATAACACATTAAAAACATGAATAATACAATTCTTTACTGATCCGCACTTCTCTGTTAATTCATTGGCCGCAATCCAATGAAGAAAACTGCCAGGTCCTGCATTAAACATCCACTATATAGGAGCCTTTGTGTAGAAAGGGCACATAAATATAAACTTTTATAGATTAGATTTTTTTTGCCTCTTGTAGGCTATAATAAATTATTCAATTACACTAGGTGCATATTTTTAGTAATTTTTTTTTCCTTGAAAACGTATTATTTCCAGTGAAATACAACACATTGGAATGGATGGCAACACGAATTGTGCTGCTGCGTTTGAACTGGTTTTAATTAATTCCTCACCTTGAGATGTATTACACCTGATGGAATGTGATGTACAATGAATTATCACGTGTGTCCCGTTTGATGGCTGTGACAGCAGCCTCTTGGTAAGTGACTTGCTTATCTATGCATATTTATTCATTTTTTTCATTAAACTGCCTTGAAATGGTTTATTCATAGCTGACCTATCAGATAACGTAGCCCCCCCTGGTGGACATGAGCAACGTAAGGGCGACAAAAACTGGTCAACTCTGCGGAGTGGTGTGTAAGGATATTTCGCTCATGCAACTAATGCTAAACCGGGTGTTTGGTTAGCTGATTTAGCAGCACATTTCGCTGATGTTAATACAAATGTAATGACACAGTAATAGCAGTTTATACAACAATAGCAAAAATAGTTTCCTAGGATGACAATAAAAGGCCAACCAGGAGTTTATTAAACAAGTTAAACGAGTCATTTTGGTCATACTACAAATGTAATAACATAGTAATAACAGCTGAATTGACATATAGCAAGGAAAAACTGGCTTATTAGGATAAAGATTTAACCAAATTGGCTATGGGATACACTCTGATCTGATCAGCCTGGGGGGCCACCTCATGGGATGGTGTCTTGTAGTAAAATGCTGAAACACCCGTTGATCCTGAGGTATGCAACTGATTATATGTCCTGAAATTTAGGACACTTAAGCGAATGAATCCAACCCTGATGGGGTGAATTAAAACAGAATCTAATATTCTGTATTTGATAATTAACATCCCCGCCCCCAAACCCCCACAATTATAACCCCCATCTACCTGATGGAGTACAGCTTCAGCCCCACTCACATATCGGTATGTGAAAAACAAGGAATTGTACCACCTAGTCCTTAACAGCACGGCAATATTTCACTATTTCAGATTGTCATTTGTTTTTAATGCACATTTTCGTCATGTTGAAAGGAGAAGCGATGGGACGAGTGGTGTGTGAAATCCATTATTGGACACAACCCCGATGATTGCAGTATGAGGGAGACTGTTTGCAAAGTTGCAATTAAAAAAAATTACTTCTCCGTCTTTTTCAAACCCCCTTTTGCGACGTGAGAGCAGGAGTGAGGGAGTGATGCGTGTGTGAGGGAGTGGTAATGGGACAGAAAATGCATCTGGGCAAGTTAATTAAAACAATGTTGATGACTTTGTCAAACGACGGCGATTTAAAGGCTGAGGGAAAGGGAGATATAAGAGGCTTAGGAGGATGTTGATTTCCGTTGGTGTTGTGGTTCTCTATGAGGAAAAGCTCTAACCAGCGAAACACACTCCCTCGGCTAATAAGAGCTATTCTAGCGCTGCTTTAAAGCCAGCGCTGCCCCTGCTCTTATATACCAACACAGTTGTACCTCGGTTTACCAGTGCCTTGCTTTAAGAGTATTTTGATATACAAGCTTTGATATAAAGATTCTTCAAAAAATGTGCCATGCGTTACAAGCTTTTCTTTTTTTTTTGCTTGCTGCATAGATTTTTCCCGATTCAAGCGAGTAGCTGTATCTCGTAAGAACTTTGCTTCGTATGCGAGTGCTCTGCTTTGGATTACTAGCATCCTGTTGGAACAAGTGGAAGACGCGAGTGTGAGCTTCCTTTGTCCATCTCGCCTTTTCAGCCTTTTCAGCGCAGGTCAAAGACCCTGATGGGTGAACTATTTTCTGCATGATCTGTTTGTTCATTAAACTCCGACCGCATTCGCACAACTCATATCCATACCTCCGCAGCAAGTCAGGGAAGTGGGCAGAATCCTAATTAACGGGATCCCATTGAATCTCCCTGCTTTTTGCCATTCAAAGTCAGCGGAACACATGGGAATCCATGTTTGGATTCATCTTACGCTGCCACTGAGACTTCTGAGCGATCCAGGGGGCGGCTCAGAGATCCCTTTCCAGCACAATCTCAGCTATAGGTGAATGTATGAAAATACGAATGTGTGTGGATGTAAATGGAGGGGAAAAGGCTTCGAGGTTACGGCTGAGAGATGGCGGCGAATCAAAGTCTCCATGCTTTCCTTTCACCGCTTGTACTCACTTAGTGTCAGTCAGGCGGCGAGCGGCCCCCTTTGAATAAGAGACTATAAATGGTGTTTGACTCCAAACACTGGCGGATCAGTCGACGAGATGTACATTGAATCGCGGCAATCGGGAGAAAAAGGAAACCCTCGTCAGTGTTTTACGATCACAGGCGATGATTTATTCCAGAAACAAACTGAAAAAAAAAACAAGAAAACTTTTGCATGTATGTGTGGATAAGATCCGCATCTCGGTAGAATAGTGTTGAGGGAAAATTCGGCGGCAGCTGCAGAGGCTTCATTCGCTCCGAACAAGAAGGACTAAACAGGAAAATACATTAATATAACATAATGTTCTCCCTCCAGAAGTGTCTGCATTCATCTCGGGCCAATATCCATACCAATGATTATATGTGCTGTTTTACTTATTTGTCTTTTCCTTTTTTTTCTTTTTTGCAGGAAATTTTGTGTCAGCCGCCACTGCAGGAAGTAGTGGGTCCATTATTTGGCTGTAAAGTAGGGGTGTGAAGGTCAGGCTGCTGAATAGAGGGTAAGCGCTGACAACACATTCCCACCAGAATTGGCTCCGGCTAAAGAGTGGTACCGGTCAGAGCAGTAAGACCAGATTGTATGCTGCAGACGATGGCTGCTACTTTTCATTATCAGTTTTCACCGCCACCAAGTATTTAGAAAAGGCTCATCACAGTGTATTAAGGCCCAACGCGACGCCTCAACACACTTCTACCTCTAAAGACTGAACTATGAGAAAAAATGGGAAGTTTTGATTTTTGAGATGTCTTACTTCGTTTTTTCTATAAACAAAAACAGCCCAAAAACTTTTTTTAAGCATTTAAACTCAAGATTCTTTGAATTCATAATATTTTATTATTAACAAACATGGACATATTATTAAAAAATATTCATTATAGTTCTTTGTTTAACTTTGTTTTTCTTAAGGTCACAGAAAAAAAAGTGCAGATAGGGTATTTCTTCTCTGGTTAGGTCAGTTTTAGTGAAAGTCCGTGTGAGAAGAGAGAATTTTTAGTAAGTAAACCTAGGAAAAACTCCTAATGCTCAATGATACTAATAACGAGCCGAACATAAAAAACACAATGGTAGCAAAGTACAACACGGTAATTAGATGGGAATAGCGGGGTAATAGTATGGTAATAAAGAGGTAATAATTATGTTATTACCTAAGTAATACGTTGGTAATTACAAAATTCCATCACAGACCAACAAAAAAGTAAGATGTTTTGCCAAAATACCCAAAGAGCTTAAAATGAAGCTCTAGTAAAAGTTTAGTAAGGAGGACCATCCCGTTGCCATTCCCTATTTCTCATAAGATCATGTCGCATGAATTCCGATCGAATTGTCCAGAATGGAGTTCCGTTGCAAAAAATTCGAACCAAATATGGAAGTGGCCCGAATTGGGACTGGAAAAGATCCGATTCCACGTGTTTCATTGATGTTTACACCGCTATGAATAAATCAAATATGAACAAAGAATCTGACCTGGGTTAGTGAACGCAGCCCAAAGGTCAGAATCTTGACGTTTCGGCACGGTTTTATCTTGGCATTTAAAGAAAGTTTGACATTCATACATGGATGTTGTGAAAAGGATCCTCGAGCACAAAGATCCACAAAAACAACCAAAACCACTGAAAGTGTGTACGCCGGGCCGGTACTGGCGCTGGGACTTTTGAACATGAACACCAGAGAATGAGCCCAGATGCCTTCTCACATGATCGTCTCCACTGATGGCAGCAACATGCGGTAACTCTACAGATTGCTGGAGGAGCGTCAAAAGACTCAGAAGAGTCTGCAGCACAAGGAAATCTCCATAGTTCTTTTATTTTTCCATCAGAGCGTTGCTATTGGGCTGAAAACCCTACCGCCATGTGTGAAGCCGTAGCCGTTTGATGGAAAACCGTTGTTAAGTGTGAGTCCATTAAATGTTGAAATTACCATTTACTCTGGGATTAATGGCATTATTGACCTTACAATGCACAGAGGGGAAAGTTATTATCTGGCATTGCTGCGGGACCAGCAACAACGGGATGAAGAGGAGCTCATATGCAGTATGTCCACGAAGAGGAACATGAACTTTAAGGGAGGGGGGGGCTTGAAATATAAAGGGGTTGAAACTAACATCTTACAACAGGCAATTCATTTAGGGCCTTAAATTAAAGGCCAGTAAAATCAGGTAATCTTTTGGAGTCCTGGAATCACTAGAAAATACATGTCCAAGGTCACAGGAAAAAAATAAATGAGCAGATATGTACAGACCACATCCCTTGTCAATGTGAACAAGCTGGCAAGATAATCACAGAAGCTAAAATGTGCATAAAAAATAAAAACTAAGCATATGTTAATGCTCATGTTAATGCCTCATTTATAGGGAGAATAAAAAATATAGAACTGGAAAAGGGCACCAAAAAAAATTCAACTCCCTGACAACAGCGGTACATCTCAGAAAAGACCCCAATCCCCTGCATTGTGGAGGCTATCCACCTGATGGAATTCCTCAAACTGAATCAGACATTATGTCAATATAACATAATAGATTGATCTTGATTGTCGATTCCAAATTGGTCTAAATTGGAAGAATTGCTATGAAGTTATTTCCAAAAAACTATTATTTTCGATTTTTTTGAAACAGCTTTTTGTGAGTAAAATATGAAATACTAGATGAAAATATGATTTATACAAAAATGGATATTCTGGAGTTGATTCATAAGGAACCAATTTGGACCAAAGGGGACAAATGACTATGGGCCCTCAAAACTCTGATTTTGGAGATAAAACCACCACTAGTGTCAGATATATGCAATGTACATTTCCCGAAACAAATCCAGTTCTTCATCACACAAAGGTCTATAAAGGTATAACATTTAAAAGTGATCCATGCATAAGTTTTGGAGAATAATACAAAGGTTCTGTGATGGACAGGGCAATGATGATCCAAGAATATCACAGACTTTCGACAATAATAAAATAACAATAAAAATAATCCTTACTTCACATCGTGAAATTCATTCTCTGCATTTCAGCCGCCCTCAGCTCCAAATTGTGGGACGACTGATCCAGCCAGTCAACCAAAGCCGGGTATATGATAATAATGTAGGTTAAATCCCGACTCGTAAGTCGATTTAAGCAACACTCGCCCACTTTGATGTCGGATAAGAACATCGACTTTGATGATTCATCTAGTTTTTCAAGCATCCTGACAGAGGTCGGCGTTTTCGTCCCGATAATGGAGAGTAGAAAATAGAAGTTAAGGCGATTTTCCTGAAGCCAGAAAGCTAAATCGTCAACGGGGAACGCCCGCGCTCAAAGCCGTGCAGAGTTGAACCTGAGGCCCATAAAGGGAGGCACAAACCACAGGAATATGTATTATAGTTTGCTCCACGACGTGCTTAAGTGAGAAGAGAGTTCTAGTTAACACCATCATTTACAAAGACGTGCATCGGGGAGCCATTAGGCTTGTCTTGTATTTGACTTTGCTGGTAGCTGGATGTTTAACAACGCAGGGGAGTCTGAGCAGGTGCCAGAGTGATTATTCTCCTGCCCTTTTAACCACAAGCCACATTTCTCATGTTTGCACACACACCGGCGGGCACCCACGCAGCGAGGCGACAGACTAACCGACCCACATCGAGGCGATGTGCTAAGAGATTCTGCATGACATCTGTGCGTACGGAGAGGAAGAACATATATCTAGGGATTGTCTAAATCCAATCTGCTATCCGGGACACACAATAAATCCTTTATTGTGAAAAAATTTTTTTTTTTTTTTAAAAACCCACAACCTCCTCAAATCAAGTGGCGGAGCAGGAATTTTCAAAAAACCTCTAGCCTGCAGCTACTTCAACTCCAATTTCGACACAAACCCTGATGTAGAAACTAAAGGCGCGCTGGTCAAAATTTTTGTCTCGAGAGGTTACGTTGAAACATTCCTGCTTCTAGGTCTCAAGGTTTAAGAGGGAAAAAAAGAAAAATCCCCCCTCCGGTAGATTTACACCCTTGGAAGTTAATATTTGATATTCGGACTATTCCCGCTGTTCCGAAATCTACCTCTTTATAGTTGCCGTTATGTAACGCATTCAAGTCCATGGGTGTGAAATATTTCAAACAAGGGCGCGCTGGCGTAGTGGTTAGCGCCGTTGCCTCACAGCAATGAGGTTCTGTCGGGACACAGAAGAAGTCTTTGAGTGCATGAGGACGTCTTGCTGTGACTTCTCTGCAGCATTTCACAAGAAAGTAACCAAAGCGGACCGTAAAATCACCTCCATCTAAATGCGCAAGTGTTAATAAGTCTCATTGTGACCCCCGTATGTGGTCTACATCCGGACGCAGTATCCGGGTAAGGAACGACACATTGATGGAACCTTGAAATGTCTCATAGTCCTAATATCCCTGATATCAGTCTTGTTTGTATTGAGTTCACATCTGAGATCAGAAACGCAATCTGCACCATGTGTTATGATCTCTCCCTGTGTCTGCGTGGGTTTTCTCTGGGTACTCCCTCCTCCTCCAACAGTCCAAAAAACAAAGAAATGCAATCTAGTTGAATTTGTGAGTCTAAATTGCCTCCAGGTGTGATCATGACCGTGAGTCGCCCTGGAAAGTTGTCTTTGTTGTACCAAATGTCAGCTGGGATAGGCCCTTGCTTCCCGTCCAACCCTGGGTGGGAGGATGTCAAAATCCAGTTGGGGCGATGCAGCATCTCTTTGCCTTTCAGTAGTTGCTACTTTGTTTCCACATGGACTACAGGGTAACGCAATTTGCCGGTCCAGTGTTTAAAATTTTCCGGGGGGATGACTTGCAAGCTCTTTCCTTCTCCACCCTGAATTTTCCCTTAGCTGACCCGGAACACCACCGCAGATGAAATTCAAGGGGGAAAGAGCGCTGGTTCTGGTGAAGTCCGACCAGTTCACCTACTGAAATCAGGGAAGTGTACACTCCCTGGGAGGACATACGGCGCTCTATCAGCGCACGATGTCGGGGTAGGGATTAGATCCGGAAGGGGATAATAATAATGGGGCACTCGGAAGCTCACGGCTAATGCCGCTAGCCTCCCTCCCTGTGCGGCTTCTGGGAGGGGAGCTGGCGGAGCAAAGCCGAGTTGAATCCTCTGGGCTGCCGGAGGATTTAACAACTAAATGTTTCACGAGTCTTCATGTTTGCACACACTGGACCTTTAAGATTGGGAAATAAAATACTAAATTATAGAATACGCAATGAATTTCTGATCTATAGCTCGTGTCATTGTTTCTCAGGTACGCCTAGTGGTAGTTCGGGGTACTATAAAAGATCTGTGAAATTGTCTTAAATGTTTCCTTTTTGAATCAAATCCAATTTAATTTAATTTATATAGCGTAAATCACAACTAATCTAATATCAAGGCGTTTCTCAAAAAGAGCAGATCAGACTCAAGGTGGAGGCAACCAGACCAGACCTTCTGAAACAGAAGGTCTGGTCTGGCAGCGATGCGGCCAAATACACGAGAAGAAACAGAACCAAGAACCAAGAAAAAATCTCCTCAGTTACTCAGTTCATTGATAAATTACAGAACTGTTTATTGTTCAACCGGTCACAAGTTTAATGAGTCTTTACTTTATGCGGGATAAATATTACAGCTGCTATAACTCAATGTGCAATATTTCCAAGGTCCATTTTCTCACTGACGTTTTTACTTTTTTTAAGTACTACATTAAGTATTTCTATTTATTATTATTACGTGTCATTCTATGGTTTATGCATGTATGAATGAATGTAGTGAAGAGGTTTTAATTTGTGGCATCTTACAGGAGTAGCACTCCGGATAGCATTTTTAAATGCTACGATGGCAATAAAGGCATTCTATTCTACTCTATTCTTTTCTTTTCTACGCTATTCTATTCTATTCTATCCTTGTTGCATGTTGAAAAAAACTGGTTGGTCGTGAGTTTAGAGATGGACTGTGAACATATGAAGTGTAGCATTGACATGTTAGTAACAAGTTTGTCATTTAATGCACAGATGCTTATGTGAAGCAATAATTACATTTTTTTTTTTTTTTACAGATCCTTATAATTTCCTTTGTTTCTTTTTATGACTACCTGAGTTTGTCTCAATGTTAGATTTATTTTGTGTGTGTGTGTTTGTGTGTGTGAATAGATAATTCCACAGGGGTGCATTATTGAGAAACATGTGACACGAGTAACTTATGCAACAAATGTCAAAAGTAGATTCCACCGAGGCGGATATGGACAAAGACAAAACGATCCCAGTGATTCTCCTCTGACTTAAATGCCTCCTTGTTTCCTACGAGGGCAACCCGCTCTCCCCACGAACGCCATTCATCACGCCGAGACTCCAAAGCCTCGCAGAACACAGCATTCTTGGAGAGAGATCAGTGAGCCGGTGGGATGAAGCCAGGAGGAGGAGGAGGAGGAGGAGGAGGCTGCAGGCTTTTCAAGTTTTCAAGTGTGAACATTTTGGACCAGGTAAAAACACTTCAGAAGTGGCCTGAACACATTCCATAGCAAAGGGCTGTTCACCCACAGAACAGCGGGTCAATCAGGCCGTCTCCGAACACAAGCAACGCAATTATCACTTCCACCATAAAAGTGGACTCCACTCTGAGGGGGAGCAGAGAGTCAAAGTGGTACAGTAAATCAGAGGTACTTCTGGGACAAATCTGTGTCATCAGTTGAGAAATATTGAATCTGAGTCAAAACAGAAATCCGGGAAAGTCGGGGATATTATGGCATTGTCATCGACTGCGGCCGCAGTTGTTCGTGTTATCGCGATAACTCAAAAGTCCTATCATGGATCATTTTCAAATTTTAGACCCGCATAGACCTCAAGGCGAGGAAGAACTTGAGTGTTTTTATGAAAGTTCAGTTGTATATTTCTGATACCAGTGCGAACCTTAACTGCAAAATTGTAAGGCATTAATCTCACAACCACTGGTCCGATTTACTCCAAAATTAGTCTCAATGGATCAACTCAAGGAAATCTATCTAGAGAAGATCATATTTTACTCTAGTAGTTCATTAATTCCTCACTACAGGGGTCCATCGTACGGAAAACACTGTTTTCCAGAAAGTAACAAAAAAATGCATCATTGTCCTATTTCATACACACACAAACTTTGTTTCGAGGAAGAACTGGATTGATTTGGGGAATATTTTGGTTGTATTTTTCTGAGACTAGGGGGAGCTTTGGCTTCAAAAGTTTGCGTCCCACAATTTCTAAACAGTTTAGTCCCATTTAGTCCGAATACCAAACATATAAATGGACTTGAGGGGATTTATCTTGTACGTCTATTATATTTAACACTTACACTCAGTTTATATTAAGGGGGAGCTGTTTCATGACTACCAATGCATTTTTAGCCATAACTTATCAATTGTTGGTCCGTTTTTGGACCGGCTCAAAGAGATCAATCTTCGGTATTATATTTTTCCAAAAATTATTTTATTCACGTGCAGTTTTCTTGGCGAAAAACATTGTGTTTCGGACATAACTTCCCATTTAATTTAAGTAGTTCATTCATGTAGGTTGTTTGTACAGCGCAAGGGATTGGGGACTTTTCGGGGATATACCTTTCCTGTTGGGGACGTCGAGTTTTAGTTGATTTCCTGTTAAGGCTTTTCTGCAAATTCTGCTATTTTTTTGTGTGTTTAATTTGTTGTAGCGTGAATTCCTTTTTCTCATCGACTCTGAGATATCAGCTGAAAAATAGAGGAAGGTTTCAGACGCTCTAAAATAGAAGAGCCTCAATATTCTAGTTCTGGAGCGGAGCCAGACATTGTGAAGCTTCCAACTCGTTCCTCTGGGACGAGTTGGGAGGATTTTGGATCCTCTTTAACTTTGTACCAAACTCAGATGCTCCCTAGACGGCGTCGTTATCTCCATGATGAGCCTCCTCATTGGCTGAGTGTCACCAATCTGTGGTGGTGCATCTAAGCGGCAGCAGCCACTTTTAATGTTTGATTTATACGAATAATGTAAGCGGGCGCCACTAAATAAAACCAGCAGGCAGCTGTGACAGGCAGAGAGGCGAAGGTGCAATTGTTTTGTAATGTGGCGGTGATGAGCGAGGTCAGCGGCGATGATTCAAGTGTAGGAGGCCCCATCATAGCTGCACAACAGCTGGGGCTTTTCAGTTTGCACCTTGAAACCAGCTCCAGGAGAAGCATGCAGAATGGACTGCCACGCCACACCTTAATCCCTGATTTACTGCCTTTGCCACTCAGTGATTGAAAAGAGCAGCACATCTTGGCTGATCTGCTTAACAAGGAATGAGTTAAAGGCGGCGGCGGCGCGAGATTAAAGAGTGAGCGTGGTTGTGTGTGAAGACTGCCAAAGTAAGCCGTCACCTACACACTCAAGTTATCTAAGTCGCTGAAGTTGTGAGGCAGACAAGCGTGGAGATGGAGAGAATGGGGGACGAGACCCCGAGCTGCGAGGTGAGGCTGAGTAAACATGCCAACGGTTTGCGCGATGCAGCGTCTTCTCTGTTGAGCTCCTGTTTACACATATAATGACTGCGATACGGACATGCACATCTTCCAAAGAGGCTCACCTACGCACTGGGAAGGCATAGACTCAGACACACACATCCAATTAAGCCGGCGTGCTTGAGATAGGCATGCTTTAAAAGCTCACAATCAGAGATGTCTGACTTAATTAAGACTCCTACATGCTGCAGCTCTAATGGCGTTTCCTCTTGTCTGAGATCCCGGTTGCACCAGGCATGAGCTCACGGGGGGAGCTTGCAACAACTTGCAACACCAACAAATCCAAAAGAACTCACAAACTAATACATGGATCATTTTATAACCAAATAGACCTTAGTGCGAGGAAGAACTGGAGTGATTAATGGGAAAGCTTTGTTGCAAGATTTCTGTCTATAGGAGAAGCTTTATATCCAAAATTGTCAGGCCATAATTTCTCAACCGTCGGTCTAAATGAAGTACAAACTTGGTGTATATGAATGGACTCAGAGATCTTTCATGTTTTACTTTAATAGTTTTTCATTTTACTCACTAGGGTTTTTTTTTATTAAGAAAAACACTGTTTTCCAGACATCACTCAAATTTTATACGCATATAGACCTTAGTGCGAGGAAGAACTGGAGTGATTTTGGGAAGGGGGAGTTTAGCTTCAAATGTTTTTGCACCATCATTAGTAAACTGTGGTCTGATTTAGTCTTAGGACTCATGGATCTCTATCTTGTAGTATATTATATTTTACTGTAATAGTTTATATTCTTCTCATTGTGTGATTTTTTTTCATGAATACACTTCATGAAAAAACAACAATTAGGGGGATCTATCATATTTTTAAGTTCATGTTTTACTCACATGGGGGATGTCTCTTTACGAACAATACTGTTTAATTTTAGGAGTTCCAGACATGGGGACTTCTTGTAAAATGCGGGAGATTTGGAACTTTTTCGGGGACGTCACAAGGGTATATTGAGCTCATGCCAAAATGTTGACCCTGAGAGCAGAGCTGGGGAAGTTTGCTTATGCCACGGTACTAATTGGTAAGCCCACAGTGATTCCCGCTGCTTGGGATCTGATTAGAAGATAAGACTCAAGGGTCTTGAGCTACAATCTCTCATCTTCACGCACACATTTCTCAAGAGATGACAATAAATGCAACCACAACTTTGTTCTAATTTGGACAGTTTCCCCAAATGAGACGAACCAGGACTGCAAAATGAAACCATTCAGACATGCTCCAGTTAATATCCTGTACCCCACTGGTCCCAAAAGTCTCAAATTTAATAATAAGTCTAATAATCTGAATTCTGACCATTCTCGTCTAATGTTGCGTCAACGGCGGCGGCTTCAAAGCAACTCCATTAACATCTTCCCTTTTTTCTGGCAGCTTTTTCCTATCCTCCGATGAACTTCACTTAAATGTAAAAGCGCAAAGAGCTTCGGTGAAATTAAGGAAGAGATCAAGCAGAAAGGCTTGAAACTGCGGAGGGCCGATATCGTGAGAATGCTTCAGAGTCACGCAGGAAGGATGCAGAAGGTTCACAGAAAACACTGTTATAAGACATTAATAACACAATGTTTTTGTTGGATTGCATTCTGGAAAAGAAATACAGGAAGAGAGTGGGATTCAATTTTCACTGGTCAGGTATACACAAATCAGCCATTTCATTAAAGCCCAGCTGCCTAAAACTGAGTGAGTCCCATCTTTTCAGCAAAAAACATCTCTGTGATAAACGGTTCTGAAACATTTCAGAATTATAGCACCTACTTTCACAGACATTTGCGCTAAAGTAGCTCTTCTGAGGGATGACAGAACACGGACCAGCCTTCACTCCCCACATGCAATAAACGACTCGGTCGCATGTCGCGGTTCCACAGTTGACAAGGAGCAGCGAATAATTGCTGCAGCTCAGGAGATGCACTGACCCGTTCCCATAGCCACTACGAAAAGATCCTTATTTTTGCCAATTTCTCCTGTCTCCATCACATAAACTTCTGGACAAAATGTTCACTTTCAGCCAGGTGCCATTGTAGGACGATAATTACCAATTTGCCGAGTTCTCTGTTGCTGGTTGTAATGTTTTGGATGAACAGTGGATTTCCCAAAATAAGGATGAACATTTTTGCAACAGAATTAAATACATGAAAGACTCTTCGCTTTTTCAGGACATACATTTCAGATCAACATATTCCTGAACTAAAATATATCAAACATTGAGTTTACACTCAACAATTCATTTGGGGTTTTATCGGATAGTTATTTCAAATCTATCAGGATTCAAATAATTAAGGATTTGCAGGAAATTTATTGAAATGTGGTTCCTTATAATGGGAACATAACATATCTTTAGAATTACAATCATGTGATTGCTGGGGTTTATTTTGATAATATAAATGGGATATATAAGTCCTAAATCAAATATTCTCTTAGTGTAATCACTAGACCGACAGACAGAAGATTATAACCACTGAAAAGTGCCGTTTTTTAAGCAGAAATCAGGGGCGCAAAGTCCTGAAAATCGAGCTTTCCTTCATAATTTTCAGACAGCACCCAGATCTAGTCTGGTGAAAAATATACTGTCTTCATATTTCTGTGTGATCCGCGAGATATCCTGCGAGTCTGTTGCTGGTTGTGCTTCAGGAAATGTACAGAAAGGTCAGACAACGGCTGTTGCACTAGACTTATAAACCTCTCTCAGATTTGGCGAAGTGGAGGATAAGTGGATATCTTGACTTTTTTTTTCTTTTTTCGACTGCCTCCTGTTTAAAAACAGCCATACGGCGAGAATTCCCGCAGAAAAGCAACTGAAACCGTCTTTTCACGCTGTTGCCAGATTCACTGGGCTGACCTTGAATGTAAGTAAGAGAAGCCTCTGACAGCATTTAGTGTGCATTATCTACATGGATCCGGCTATGGTCAGTATGGTTTCCGTTCTACTAGATAAAATTTGTCCGGTTAGAATTTGAAGGAGTCAGTAATCTGTATTCTTTGGACAGTTTCTTTTTAGACAGTGACTGAGGCAGGAAGAGAAGCAGATCATTTGCCACCCTCAGCCACAGCTCAAGGGGCCATTTGTCTCGTGGATTGAAATATATTGGCTTCCATTAACATCTTAAAATACAAAACAATTGTCTCGCTCTCTTTTATCACCATTTTTGGACCGGCAAGCTAATTTGAATGTGATAGCATCAATCGATAAGTCAGAATTCAGAGGTTCATAGAGCTCAGGGAAGAGAGGATCTAATATGACGGGCATCGCTCGCTGCCAACATGATTAATGAAAACTAGACCAAAAGCCTCACATTAAAAGCATGGCATATTTTACAAGATGGGATTCTGCAGGAAAATGGTGGCTACTTCAACCAGGTTGGGGATGAATGGAAATGATTTTAAAGGTCTGGGTCCTAACATCACTTGTTCACGAGTGACAGGACAATATACCGTCAAATGGAAAGACGGTTTTGGTGGGACATCGGCAGTAATTAGTAAGTAGCCATTGCATTGTGATGAAGGGAAAACTGGGTTGCAAGATAAAGCCCGGACTTTATCAGTCAATCTATATTCCATCCTTGAACTATGCTCATGGTCTCCTGGTCAGAAACCAAGAGAATCGATCGGAAAGGAGATCGGACATTCAGGGAACTCACCCAGTCGAATGCGACCTACACGCTCACCACCGAAACACCAGCAAACATTTCGCAAGTAAACCAGAACACCTATACTGCATGATCTTGGACTGTGTGAAGAAGCCAACAAACATGGGGAAACAAATCCTAACTCAACACAGAAGAGTTGCCTCAGAGTTGTGCAACTCCCTGACCGTGCATTCATGAACTATTACAGAAGTCCTGAATTATCTTTGTATGTTCAAGGTTTTCAGTTATGTTGTGTAACATTCCAACTATTAAATGTCTACATGGATTAAAACCTGCTCAGTTGTAAGTTATCCCAAGTGTTCCTAACAATATAGAAACCCGGCGATGATCCGTAATTTCATTCAGGTAACGATTTCTATAATTGTCTGACACTTTACCTCCCAGGAGGAACCTCACAAGCATGACTAATTGTAATGCGAAAAGAACATTTTTTTAACGATTAACTGACCAGCTACCACTTCTGCTTCAGTTGTGGGTTTAGATTTTCTTTCTTGCAGAAATTAAATATTGCGTAGTTACATTTAAAAATGTTTGCGTTTAACCATGTAATTGTATAATTGTATAATTGTTCATTACTGTGATGTTGTGGGTGGTTCTGCTCACTCTGCAGGGGGGTAGTCAAGGTAACCTGCAGCACCTGAGACTACGGAGCGTTCTGAGCTTATTTAAGGCTGGCTGCTCGACACCTCACTATCTCTGCTTTTCCTGCAGCAGACCTCTGCTCCTCTCCACAGGCGAACCAACGCCTGCGCTGTTTAGTTCGTCTTAGTTTATCCTGTAGCTTTGTCTTCCGCCACCCATATCACCCAAATCTACCACTCAGCCACATTTCACACCAGTGATTCACTGATTATTCCACACACCGTGTCGAGAATATTAAAATTTGAATCCAGCGCTTTAATTTGTATTGTAATTATAATTGAATTTTCAGTAACTGAAAAATGATTTGATTGACTGCTAGAGTGTGAGCTCCCTGACCTGGCAGGGTGAGGACAAATGTGTAATAACACTTCTATTACACAATTATTACGTTATATTTAGACCTGCATAATTAATAGAACACATCTACTTACACATGTTGCATCACTAGAATTTACATCTAGCATTAAGACGTAGAGCAGAAGATTAGTATTTACTGATACATATGGTGATATAAATCGTAAATAACATTGTAACCACTCACCAGTAAATTGCCCATAATTGAATTTTCTTATTACCATGGTACTTACCAGTAGGTAGAATAAATAAGGCAGCCGGTGAATCTTTTTCTCTTGAATTGATTAGTTGTACGCAGTGAATACGAAGAAATGTAAGAATCAACATTGACAGGGACAAAGGTGACGGTTAGACTGGGCGGTAGGATCTCCAGACATGCAGGACGGTTTTTGGAGTTACTGGTCTGGAGTGGTTAGAACCTACCAAAAGGAAAACTGGTGAGCTGATGAAAGGGTCATGGTCACACTCATGCGTGTAGGAAGCGAAGGCCATCGCTACTGTTATTGTGGTTCTGATAGAAAGGTGCCAGAGGACACAGTGACATCACAGAAAAAAGAAAAGTTGGGTCCTGCCAACGTTCATGTGGACATTACTTCGACATGCAACTCTGGTGAAGACGAAGTCCACTTTTTCTTGGAAGCAGTAACCGTTTATGCAGCGCCTTCTTTCGGTCTGATCCATTGAAGTCCCACTCTGCAACTCACAGACCTTGATGCAGACCTTGTGAGATCTTTTGGAGTCCATGCCTCGACAGTTCATCACTAAGCCCTGAAGAAACTGACGAAACGGCTCTATTAAGTTGTTTCTCTGGCATATGGCTCAGGCAGCTTGGGCCCTTTATGCTTTAAAGAAAATGACTACTCTTCAATTTATGGCATCACTGCAGTTATAGGACAATTCAGGTTACCTGATTTTTATATATTTACTTTTTTTGTAATATAAAGTCTTAGGATAAAGTTTTTATAAGCGTTTCCTTTTAAGGTGGAAAAAATAAAAATGACTCAGGTTACTTCTTTAAGGAGAAAGGGATTAAGTGGACATAAGCTGCAGTGGACATTATTCTTAAACAGACAAAACAAAGTGCAGAGCCTACAGAAAGAAAAAATCAACTGGCAGCAATGTTTGACCTACTGGGAAGAAGAAACGGTCCACACTAGGCTGATATCTAATACTCAATGATACGATGGCTGCTTAATCGCAGAAGATTCTTGATAATCTGTGCAAGGGTAAAGTAATGAGACTTTAATTGTTTAGTGATAATTGAAGGAAAAATTCGGCGGACAATCTTGGCTGCGCATCCACAGATTATTTTTCGGAAGTTGCTAGCGATATGACACATTTCTTTAAGGCACTGATGCGGTGGAAAGCTCAGCGAGGCGCAAGCAAATGGACCTTGAGTAAGAGTAACGCTCTAGCCGGGGTCAATAATAACTTCCGTACTATCATATTCACTTTCATGAAAATAGCATTTTGTCCCTGCCACATTTCTGCCACTTTTCTTATCTCGGATTCCGTTGCACCAAAGCTCCGGCTGTATGTCAGCGCCTCAGAAATAGAGCGCTCCATCCGGCAACATTAAACATCCCGAATCAAAACAAATACAAAGGGAGCTCAGTCTGAGCTGTAGAGCTGCCACATTACGCCGTTAAAATGTCAGGGATGAAGAAACCAGACACTTCAACACAGGATGAGTGATGAAACAAAGGGTTCAAGTGAATTTAAAGTGAAGCCAGGAAGATCCGTCACTGACATTTTCCTCAGCGTCGTCTGATCTGGCTCTAAGCTCACATAACGGTTCCGCTCTGGAATGACGAGAAGTTTCGTTTACTCCTCTGTCTTCGTTTGTCTCCTCATTTTTGCAAATCCATCTTAATCGCCTTACAGATACCAGAGGTCTTTTTCTTTGCTCACTTACTCGGTACCTGTGAATACCGACAAGGACATTTGCTGAATCCTTGAATTAATCAGTTACTAACTCCTGGTCTCTGATAACTAGGGCGTCCACACCCAGTTTCACCACCTGCAATGGCAGCTCTTTATCCAAACAAGACCTTCGACTGCAGGGATATTTGGGTTGGTCGGACAGTCGGTTAAAGGAACTGTCACACCTGAAAGTCAAGGTTCAGGGTTCTGTTGCATCATACACGGTGATCTGGTCGGTTACGGTTCTGCAATGCAACTTTGCAGTTTGCTAAGTACGTTTTCATGACGAAGTGTATTTCCTGTCTTCATCCTCCTCATACCTGATGATTGATTGGCTTATAGATCAGTGCACTCTTAATTTGAATTTTTTTTTCCCGCTTATTTTCCTACATCAGACAATCGCTATCAAATAAGCCACCTATCCAGTACTACTGAGACTAATTTAACCCAAAAACCTTCTTCTCTTTGTTTTTCTTCTTCCTTTTGTTAATTGGTAGCCCAAAAAAATTTGAACAATCCCAAACACTGTAAACAAACAGAACCATGGCTCATTTTGATCTGGACCAAGACCACCTCATTTTGTTGGACCAAGGTTCGGCTTTTTATCTTGGTCCAAGAAGAGTTCGGCATCTGCAGTTTTTGTTCACGTCAAACTCAGCAGTTCAAAAGCTGGTCCAAAGCAGAGGGGGCTTCTCGCTAAAGCAGTTTCACGTCACGGTTTTCGTTATTTAAGAACCATTTTCTTTTTCTAAGTATTTTCTGGATACTTTCATCATTTCCGCCTTTGTTGTCGGACTTAGATTAGATTAATTCGGACGAATTATTCAGTAGCGGAACCTTCCCTGGGCCGACATCTGCATCATTTAGCCGGACTTTGGTCTAATTGAAAAAAGGAGGCATTTTGGTCTGGATCAAAGTCGTCCATGTTTTGGTTACTTTTGAGCATAAAACCAATTTTTAAGATTGGTTTGGATCGATGACAGGAAGATACAGGCGGCTAACGCCACCAGGAAACCAAATTAGAATCAACCAAACAAAATAAGGATGATGTTAAAAAATGTAATTAAAAAATGCCCCAAAATAAATAAAATATAACAACAACCCAGACATCATTTTAATTTTAAGTCTGGGATGTTGTTTTTTTCAATTTAAAAACATGCTTGATCAAACCATTTGTCATTTCATGGTATATTTAGACCGTATAAGGTATTCAATTAATAAATGACCCAAGGAAATACAATACGTCAAGCAATATTTTTCCTTTTTTTTCTTCTTCTTGGATAGGACATTTAAATAGATAAGATGTGGAGAGACAAAAACACAACGGAAAATGTGGCCAATCAATTCCACAAAATATTTGAAGATTAGTTTTCAAACCAGGTAGAGTCGAAGGAGAAAAGAAAGACTGGGTAGAATTAATGCGAGAGGAGGAAATGGAGGAACTCCAGCAATTACCAAAATCAAACTACACGGACGCAGAATCATCCCTGTCGCTGACTTCATAGATAATGACATTGGACATTTTAATGGAACCCTGAACTGGCATATCCCTGGTTTTCATTTGAGAGAACTGGTCATCAAACTGGTAATAGATGTGTCAAACCAAAACATCTCTGGACACGTCCAACCCCATTCCTTAAATAGCCGCAGGACTTTAAAAATGAAGCTTTGCGAGTGTCTGCTGTACGAGATGTGATGTATTCTATCAAATACAAAGTGGGAGGCTTGAAAACGGAGCAACATCCTGTTCTGCACCACAATCATGCAGTGCACTTAGGGATTATTATGTTCCATGACTGCCTCCCCCATGGATACATCTAATGTGACCGTGCATATCTCTGCTCAGCAATGACATGTACGTGAACGTTTTTCAAGACTTGAAAAGGCAAGCATGCACATTTCGGAAGGTTTCTGAGGATGAGGTTTGATATGGATTCCATATTCTTCTTCTTGTCATGAACCCAATGAAAACACATAAACGGACAATTAATAGATCTCAATAACCAGCGTTGGTGTTAATATGTTAATATTATGGTGTTAATATTTCCTAAAACACCAGCTTTGGTTCAGTCCTTTTTTTTTTTACCCAATAGCATATGTAGCGAAAAAAAAGGATGAGGAATTGTTTTTGGCCCTTCCTCTCCAAATTCCACGTTCCATCATGTTGCCCAATAGGAGCAGAGAACCCAGCAGCAAACATGGCGGGGTGAAAGAGAGGTGATGCTGTTAGAGCTGCCAGGTGGAAGCACGAGACAAAAGAAGGTCACAGTTGTTTTTCTGCCTTTTTAGGCCTTTCCAAACACAAGCCAGAATCTTAAACACTCTCGAACTCTTCGGATGATGCCTTTCGTATGCATTTTAATTCCCAGGTGTCTGTCGCATGATGGCCTCATGGTTGAACCTATGATTGGTTGGGGACTTTCTGATAGGGTTCTCACCCAAGTCACGGCAATCATTCAGGACTTTAGAATCACCCAATCTGACCACAGTGACCTTAAGAGACTGGAATATCTTGTGGTCTGAATCAACCGTTAAGCTGCGTTACCAACAAAGACGAGGTAAGTGACCACATTGAACTACTCCAGTAGCTCTAATCGCATAAATGTCAGCACAGGATAAACTCACTAATATATACCTTTTCTTTCCTCCATTTCCAACACAACGGCTGCCTTGTTCTCTTTGTGGAAAAACTCATGCCGGTTTATCTGACCTCGTAACAGCATCCAGAAAAAAATTCAGAAAGCAACATGAAGTTTGCGTTCCATTGCCACAATCCGATCCTACCGAATCCATTAGTGTAATTATTGTTTCTTTCTATCTTTCCCATCTTCCGCGTGTTATGTGTAACTGTTTTGTGAGGCACCTTTGCCGAAACTAGGGCCGAGCAACATGGACGACAATTATGAGCCAGTATTTCTATCTCCCAGGATAATAATAGGTTTGGATCTTCACCTCAGCAGTAAAATTGAAAGGTCTGGCTGCTGAAGTCTCGTTGATAATAACAGAAATTTAGACGACTTCTGAATCCTTACACTTGACTTTAATAGACAGTATGAACTTGTGCAAAAGCGGCTAGTCAAAGAAGCAGATTGATTCAGTTTTGGTAATCTGTCAGCTGAGGAGACCAAGTCAAGGCAGAATGTCACAACAGAGATAAATTCTAGCTTCTGAGTTAATCCCAAAAGACGATTCAGTGCTGGTTAGCTTATTTGTTTTTCTTCTGATAGTTAAGAACATAGGAGAATATACCAAGAACCATCTCTCTGGACTGAAGCTTGATTTGTACAACAATTGCTAGCTTTAAGCATTGGAGCCAATTCTGTTGGACCACAATGACTTGCATTTTAAGGTTATTGTTTGTGACGATTTGGAACATCAAGATTCAAAATCTATTTTCCAAAATCATTCCAAACGACGTAGAGGCAGTCCAGAATTTATACCCCACAAAACAAGCTTGGCACCTCTGTCAGTGTCACGCTGTATGTAGAATCCGGAAAGTTATTCCTGTGCCTGTGTTGTGTTTGGTGTTTCGGTGACAAGCAGAGAGTTTGATTGTGCCGCGTTGAAGATTCAAGAAGAATGAAATTGGTGTGATTCAGCAATTCTGTGAGATTTAACCTTTTTTTTCTGCCAGTCGCATCTGACAAGACCAGTTAAGCTCCATTTTGGCTCCAGCCGTCACAAATCAAGAACGAACTAAACCCACATTTGTCTGTATTGACTTGAGGTAAACATTTATTTTTCTCAAACTACTTCTGTTTCTACCTTTGCTGAATGCCTTTAAAGTATTAAACCCATTGGCCGTGACCTGCACACTTTGCAGGACGGGCTGCACTTTGAACCATCGATCCAACAAAGCACGTCCCTCGTGTGAAAAACACCTTCCAAATTATACCCTCCATCCCTCAAGCCTTTTCCTCTTTGTCTACTGATGGCTTCCAGTGTAGAGTGGAAGGGGGGGGGGGGGGGGGGGGGGGGGGGGGGGGTATTGTGGAGTGCTGGAGGGGGGTGCAAATCCATTGTGTTTCTACTGCTGACTTAGCCAGAACCAGAGTGAGAAGCATCTCTGTTATGGGCACACTGGCTCAATGCATCACCTTAATCGCTCTCGCCTCACATTTCAGCGGCTTGAAATGTTCACCGGAGGTGACAGCAACAGCAACAGGATCCACGCTCGGCCAATCCCTCCTCCATCACCACTACCAACAGATATCAAAGAAAGTGCTTACCTAGAAGAAAAGAGAGAAGAAGAGAGAGAAGGGGGTTACTAAGTAAGGCACATGCAGTATGATACAACATGTAATACATGATTCATCTCATTTAGCAGTAACTTATATGGCATAAGAAAAGGTTCCTATATGGGTGGACCGCCCGGGTAAATTAAGACCCGTCCAGATAGATAAATTCAATTTTCTTTTCTTTTTTCAAGCAATACTCAAGTTTGTCATTTTGTAATGCACACAAGTCTTAAATGGTCAAAAGAGATGCACAGGGACATGCGGACCAATGGGAAAAGCCAGAGACTGCAGTTTCATTTTGTCCTTTAATTCTGCTCTCCGTGAACGTTAGCCTTCACTTTAGCAGATAAACAATTCTTCAGATGAGAGACAAAGGCTTCCAGGTGCGGTCTAAAATCTTTATTGCCTCACAACAGTACGGAAAACAATTAGCCCTTGATCTGTTAGCTCAATGCTAATATATAACAAGAATTGCCATGTATATGCCAACAGAATTTTCTATTGACGGTGCAGCAATACTCAAACAATAAACAACTACAAATCATTTAGTTCACTTTAGAGATATTTGCCAGTTCAACTTGAGGAAATATTTGAGCTCTGAATATTTGTTTAATGATAAAGACAGGTAAACTACTAACTACGGACTCATTTCAAATTAATTTCATCAAGTCAGAACACATAAACAATGCCGACCAACATCACTTTCGCTGTGATCCTTCAAAATCAGCGCACTAAAGATCCACTGCTCATCAACAGGAAACACAAGAATGTCCTTATGCCATAATAAGAAAAAAAAGGTTACAGAGTGAATTTTTGTGATGGGGACTTTTCGGGTGTACATCCTTGCTGTTGGGGAATAACACTATAGGCCTATTTTTTTTAATATATAATTGCTTTCTTACCTTTAGATGAATATGAAAAAAAAATTGGTTTAAGGAGACCTTAATATTTCAAAAAGGAAAATTCTACGACAGGAGGATAGGTCATATTTCAGCTGCTGCACAAATTAATAACTTCCCGTCCAAAATAGACGAGCTGTATCTGTTATCCGTTAGAGCTTTCCCATAATTTAAAATGTATCAGGAGAGAGAGAGAGGGAAAAAAAAAACAGAATTAGTTTGACTTTAATTAAAAATTTGATGCGTCCATTTTCATAAGGGTTATAGTTGCCACACTGCTGTTTCATAGATTTATTTTTTTTCACTCAAAGACTTGAATTTACACAATTTCCTCTCGTTTGGATATTGGTTTCTTGAAGGTCAGATTTAGAAGTACACTCTGGTCAGAACAAGTTCGCAACAAGTATTAACTCCAACTGACATTAGCACAGCATTTTCAAAGACTTCAGTCCATAACTCACGGACCGTAACTCCCATGGATCTGAACCTATGAACCTGGTATTTGTAAAAAGCTGTGATTTCCCTCAGGCCTACATGTTCAAGGCCAAAAACATGACTTCAAAGCGTGGAGTAAAGAGCAATAGCCCTCGAAAAAAAAACCCAAAAAAACATGCTCTGCAGCAGCTTGCAAACTCTAACCAAAACTTAATGTCACAGAAATACTACACCTATGTAATTCAAAAACAGGGAAAATATAGATGTATACAGATAATACTGGATGAAAGAGAGGTTCAATTGATCTCTTTGCATCTTCACTGAGATGTTGTGTCCTTTTCTAAATCACAGATATTATTACATCCAAGGTGAAGCAAACAGTTGAGTCTCTTTTACATTTCCTGGTTGATTTAAACGCCTGTGAAGTACATCTCTACATCTTTACCAGTGTCAGTCAAGTTTTTCTGTTTAAGAATGAAAAAAATGTCTTTCAAAATCCACAACAACCAGCCCTCACCAGGTATTACCGCTGGCAATGTATATATATATATATATTTATGCCGGATATGCATATGTATTCGGATTGCCGAACATTTCGGACCTCTAATTAAGGTAATCCTACTAATATCGGTTATTTGACTGAATACTTTCCCGAATGCGTGCTCAGACAAAATGTCTCAACAGGTAATGTTGAGTCACATGACTCTTCCTGGTTGAAACTAAAAAAGAACACCGTGTCTGACATTTAGGAGCATTTTAACTAAAATTAGGCCTGCAGGTGACATCCCTGAAAAGCCCCCCAACCCCTAAATCTTAGAGCATATCTTAGAGTCTGAGGTAAGATCCCTTAGTGAACCCAATGAAAGAAGGGAGATGTCCTTTAGTCCATTCATATGATCTTAATTAAGACACAATTGGAATTGTGGTTTGAAATATGTAGATGAGAAACTACTTTCCTCAGAAGCCCCCACAAAGAGAAAAATATAAACTACTATACTGAAGTAATATAGCACTAGAATTGATTAGCGCTATACAAGATAGCGCTAGTCAATTCTAGTACACCAGATATCGATTCAATCGGTTGTTCAACGGTTAGGAAGCAATCGAAAAACAGTGTTTTTCCTAAAAAAGCCCCCCCTGGTGAGTAACGTATGAACTATGCGAGTAAATTATGATACATACAAGATGTATGCAACAAATTTGTTAAATCCAGACAAATAGTTGAGAGATAATCGCCCGATAACCTTTTGAGATAAATCCCTCAAATATGGTGCAAATATAAAACTGTCATTTCCCTAAATAAATCCAGTTGTTACTCACACTACGATCTACGTGGGTATACATTTTGAAAATAATCAATGCAATAAGTTTTTGTGCTAACATGAAGGATCTGAAGCATGAGCGACAGTTTACGATTCCATAATATTCCCGACATTTCAGGGATATAATGGAGTTGATGAAATACAAAAATAAATTAAATGTAAAAGGTAGAGAAAAATCCAACTGTAAAACCACCAATCGATTAATAATTTCCACTCACAGGGCCGAGTATGAAGAGTTCATGGCTTAAGAAAAGAGAGATAGACAAACGCCGAAAAGCTTCGGGGATGCAGCCTTCGCTAACATTTACATTTACAAATGTCACCAAATATGCAAAGGATTCAAGATTATGAAAGAAATAGCCGATGCTGTCACATTTTACACCGGGAAACAAACGGCTCCTGTAGCTACTGTCGAACATAGTGGCATGAATAAGTTCGTTAAAACCCACAACAAAAGATGTGTTGGGCCATTGGAGAAACTGCTGCGCCCAAAAATATACAGGAATTGTTTTGAAAAAGAAGCTGCTTGACTAAAATCTATATAGTAAATGGCAGCAATTTCTGTTCTCTGGTTGGGTAGAACTGTGTGGCCATATTTGCGTGTTAAATTGTCTTATTGTCTTAATATTGCATTGGAAACTGCGCAGCAAATGTAAAGTGAACATGTTTCCTTACAACTGACTAAAAAGAACAAATGTAAACACTGTAGAAAAAAATATTTCAGTGCCTAAAGTTAGTGCCACTAATTTGTTTAAACATTTGCAAGATGATCACACTGTCGAGTATGAAAAGCGCATGGTTCAAAAATGACCAACAATCACCAAAGTGCTGTCGCTAACATGAGTATTCACAAATGCCAGGCAGAACAATGGAGCCGTATATTACACTGTCTCGATGATAAACACAAAGACGCCAAGAGAAAACCTATTTTCCTGATGAGCATGTGTCAGAAATGTGCCCAGAGAAGAAAACCACAAAGACGTTTTGATTTCATCATCATCCTGACTGTTGAGATGGGTTTTTTTTTGTTTTGTTTGGAGGTGTTTCTCAAATGTGTTCAGCTGCTCCCGTCCTCAAAGCCGTGGCGTGGAGCTAATAAAGAGGCCGATTTGAAACACAGCTGATTTATTGTGACTGTTTCCGAATAACTTTGTAGGAGCCTGATCAGAAAATTAGGCCAGCAATATGCTGATGTAGCATCATAAGCCTCTAGTGGAGCTAGTCACTTAAAGGGTGATTCCACTTTATTGCAGCCATTCCCATAATGTGGCTATAGCAGCTCAATGGGTCGGACTAACTGTCCACTCAGTGGAAGAGAATCTGGGAGAGTGCACAAAAAAACATTATCTATGTTGGTGTAAGCTGCAGTTTTCCGAATAAATGTCTTTTCATGAAAAAAATCACATTTGTCTCAGTTTGATTTAAAATATATACTATGTAACTGGAACTGCTATTTCGGCGAATTGCTTCAATTTGGATGTTTTTAGATGTTTCCATAGATGAGAGGATTACCAACTGAATTTCACGTGCGTCTTAGCATTGCCATCCCATTCTGATACTCCCGTTCTCTCCGATTGATTGTTTCTTTAACAAAATCAAATTTCATTTGGTTAAAGAAAAGTAAGACTTTACATTTCTGAATAGTTTTGTTTTTATCCAGAAGTAATTTAGAGATGGTCATATTTTGGGTTGGGTTACTGTTACGCCCTTTAAACTTGTTTAAGTCAACAGAATGTAAACAAACTTCTGCTACTACAGCCGGCCTTCTCAACGGGACCACAGAACACCATATTAGTACTATTTAAACTTTCCTTCATCGGTTTCATGTTACTTTTAGAATTTATTTCACGATTTCATTGATAACATTCAAGGTCCCTGTTCTTGCTCCAAAAATAAATCTCCGATCCCCTACACCTTAAATACGAGGAATAAGCCTGAGGACCAAGGCCCTGTTAGCTGTCCCCTAATGCAGGCTAAGGGTAAGTCTTTGTGCAGGCCCCCACCCTCTGGAGCCACCCCCCTAAGGACATCAGCGAGATCCACATCTATTAATCTCCTTTAAAAACATATTTTCTTGTAATGGGCTGTAGTCTGGCTCTCCTTAACCTTTTTTAATGCATTTCTCATTTTATTGATTGTCTACATTTTATGATTTTTTATTCTTTATTTTAATATTTTTCACATAGCCTTTCTGATTTTATCACTGTTTGACTTTTTTTTTTATTTTGTGCCGTAAAGCACATTGTAACGATGTTTGAAAAGTTCTCTAAAAATGAAATACATTTTTATTAATATTATTATTATTATTATTATTATAAGGACCAGAGCATTTAGCTGTACGGGGACCGTATTGTAATTTTGCAAGGAGTTTTTATCATACTTCCAAATGAATTTCCTTTTAAGGAGCTTTATGCTGCTCAATAAACCATCAACCTTCGCGGAAGAGTCAGTTGTGGCGAAAAGTATGTGTGTATGTATATTATAGGCCCCAGCAAACGGCCCAAATAATAATAATATATAAGTTATCCTTTATTAATCACAAACAGTCATACACAGTACAACTTAATGAAGTGATTTCTCTGCCGTTGAACCATCCCCGAGGGAGCAGGAGGCGGCCACTCTGGAAGCGCCCATGGGTGTATATTGGGTTCAGGGTCTTTCTCAAGGACCCTACGGTATTTAGAGTTGCTGGGGCTCGAACCGCTACTTTCCGATCTCCCGATGCGAGATAGCCGCTCTATCAACTGAGCTAGCCGCTCCATTAAAATGAGTCCAAAACGCCTTCTAGGCTACTTAAAAAGAGAAAATCACAGAACCTGTTCGACTTAGAAGTAAGAAATTGGGTAAACAGGTTTTTCATATCAAGTCCAAACAAAAACTATCATGCTATGATGCAACCTTAACTGAAAGTCTGCTATTTTCGATTCAAATGTACAAATATTTTTTTGCGGCTCCAGGCGTTGTACGTTCAAGGTCTCTTCCTGGGGATTCAACACAATCAATTTCAAATTTGGTGATTGACATGTTGAGACCATAAGGTTTAAAAGTTATCAAAAGCTTGAGATTTTGAAAAAAAAATTGTCTGGAAGGTCTTGACATTAAAAGAGTTCCAAAATTGTCATAACTCCACTTTCAATCATCTGATCTGGCTCCATTTTCCCATGTTGGGTCCCACCCTGACAACTTATATGACAATATGTCGGTGATAGTTCCACCTACTGGAAATAGGAAGTAAGTAAATGAGAAAAATAATTTCAATAATGTGAAATGTAGGTGGTACTTTCCTTTTGCGGTGTGCGCAAGGTCAGATCTCTAGTTGATATGCAGGTTTTTATCATTATTCTGAGTGTTTGGGTTGGTTTGCAGAACAGCTAGTGGATTCTTGCTGAATGTGTGAGGCAACCATAAATAGCCTCACACATGGATGTGCAAGTTGAACTGGACGGGGTTAGCCAAAGCAGGCGAGGGTGCCACTTTAAGTGCTTCCTTTCTGCTAGATTTGGAGAAAAGCACTCAAAGCGGTTCACGTAAAAATCCTATTTTATGATATAAAAGCAAAATAACCAGTCGGCGATTTCTTGCAAGAGTTCAAACAAAAAAAAAAAAGTATTACAACATTAGAAAAATCCTCGGGACACGGTTGTTACTGATGAATTCTGATGAATAAAACATCCATTTAGTTTTATATTTTTTTTTCAAATTTTTGCCAAATCCGTTTCAGGTTGAGTTAGTTTTAGTCACCGCTGAGAGAACTTTCACATCTGACTAATCTATATGAACGTCGTTAGGGAAGAAATGCAAAAATCGTGCCAAAGGAATATTAAATGCCTCTAACTGACATGGGAGTAATAAAGAGAGGCAGCTCAAATTGCCCGAGAGGACCGCTAATGTAGAAAAGTGATAGGAATGGGGTTAAGATATTTTAGTCAGTCAGCGGATGCATAGCCTTTATTACTGGGCTTCATTTATTCCAAAGGCACCAGACCTTTCTCCTGAATCAAGATTGACGGCAGGTTAAGGCGTCGCTGGGATTGAGGCTATCGGCGCATGGGAGAAAAAATATCCCAGCTTGACTAAAAAGTAGACTGAGGCCTTCTAGGGGCAGAACTATATTCCAAAAATATGCCAAAATGTGTTTTTCTCTTCTAAGAAAAAAGGTTGTCGGGGCTGCCGAAGGTCAATATTTCTAACCCGCCGACGGTGAAGGCTCCTAGGATATTTCTTTTCTCAAGCTAGCCAAAGGACCAATGTAAAACACGAAGAGTTGTCTGATTGAATACACTTGAAGGACAGATTTGGATAAAGGTCATATTTTAAAACTGTCTCCCAATTTTCTTTGGCATCTTGGTACGAAAGATCTTTGAATGCAGAGGGGGTAAAAAAAAATATATACGGAAAAAATAAACTTAACAAAAGTTAATGCAAAATGTTCTTATGTGGATTTGAATGAAAGTTCAAAAGCGAACAAATAGAAAGTAAATGCCCCCAGCATTGATGTGGGTAGACCGAAACCACAGTCAGAGGTGAACGAGCAATATGAAAGATAAAAAATTAAAGATAATAATACTTGTTTAAACGTGCCTAAATATGCCAGAATAAGCAAATGGAACCCATCAATTATGAGATGCACACTTAATCAACAGCAAGGCATCAGTGGAGTTCTGTTCGGCTGTTTATGAGCAGATATAGATAGACTATACCCTCAAATCTGGGAAGACAGTGACGGTCATTCATTCACTTTGTTTTTGTCTTATCTTGTTCAGGATCCCCTGGGAGGCAAGTTGGGTGACTGGAGCTTACCCCAGCTGACATAGGGCGAGAGACGGGGTACATCCTGGATGAGTCACCAGTTGATCCCAGATAAAGAGAACCATTCATGCTCACATCTACAGGCAATTAATAGTCACAGATTCACCTTAAGTGCATTATTCTGGGCTGTGTGAGGATGTCAGGTTAACCCGGAAGGAACCCACACAGAAACACAGGGAGAACATGTAAACTCCTCACAGGAAGGCCCTGAGGCAAGAGGTGTGTTCGAACGTGGAAACCTCTAGCTGTGAGGCAACTGTGCTAAACATTACCCCACCTTTAGGGCCCCTACAAGGCATTTGTGATATTTTATTAAATGAAAATAGTTTTAAAAAAAGAAACGATTTCCCACAACGTTAGTATGGAAGTATGGACAAGCTCCCTTAAATGCTCATCCATCATTGAGAGGGTTGGCGGTTCAATCCCCAGTCCTTCCATGCGGTCTACGCGTTGTAGGGTCCTTCACTGCAAAAACTCAGCTTTCGAAGAGAAGAAAAACTACTGATAAAGCAGGAGCGAGTAAGTGTAGCCAGACTGAAAACAAGTATATTTGTCTTGACACAAAGAGAAATATTAAAGATTCATTTAGTAAATTAGTAGGGGAAATGTGCTTAAAATCAGCGAATGCTATGCCCATCATCTTGAAATAAGGCTATTAGTTGGATAATTTATCTATTAACAAAGGAACCCTGCAGTTAAAATAAGTAGTTTGGCTCGTTCCAAAGAAAGGATTTAAGAATTAATCGCAATGTAGGAAAACAGATGAAAAGGAAAAAATACTTGAAATAAGAAACTCTGACTTTGACAAAGCAGTTTTGCTCTTTGTTGATCAAAAAGCCATGTGATTATGGTAATTGCAGTTTCAAGCATTAGCTCACTTAGAATGATTAATAACATCTCGATAACAAGTTATAATCCCTTAATAACATAATAAAGGACAAAAACACTCGAGGCAAGTGAAGTGCTGTAATTTAAAAACTGGCAGGTAAGAAAAGGTACCTTTTCAGACGAGATAAATAAGATACCCCTAGAAATAAGTTGTTTTTTAAAGTTTGAGCCTTGCACAACTTTTCCTCTTGAACCCAAACGTCAGGGTTCCTTCACCCAGATTGGGATGAGATTGAGGTGGGACCAAACCTGATCATATGGGCTCTAGTTAGGTTTAGTTAAACATGAGGATTCGCAGCGATCTATTTCTGAACAGACTTCCCAGATATTAGCAGGATTAACGGCGCTGACAGCCAGTGCAGTTTCATCAAATCGCAGGTGGTACCGAGGCTGTGCTCCATGCAAATCAGGCTGCGGGGAAAAACACAGACTGATATTGCCTTCAGGAGAAAATGTCAGGCTGCGTGCTCGTCTCTCCAAGACAAAATCTTTGAGGGATGTGGATGACAGAACACCAATCCCGATTAGACTTGACAGGGAACTAACCAATTAAAGATCACTTCCACCTGCCCTGCCCGTTAAATCCCGCTCCCTTAAAGTGTTACAAGAGTGGAAACATGTTAAGAAAAAATTACTTGGAAATTAATTTTTTGAATTGTAAGCAAGACATTAAACATTCCAAAGGTCTCCCGAAAGCCAGCGCATGGCTGTCGAAATGTTAATTGCCTGAACAGCCCGGCAGATGATGCAGAACATGGCTTTCGCCCTTCTTCTTCCATACATAATTCATACTATTGACTGGAGAGGCAACGGCACTTTCATGCACCAAGCTCACAGAGTGGTGCCACTTTCACACACCGACGCAAGCCAACAAATCCACACCAACTGTGCAGTAACGCTTAGCACACAATTGAGGTTGGCGCGAATGTCCTGACAAGACACAGCATGCTCACATTCCTGTTACTGGCATGGATGCTGTCGCAGACGACCAAACGCACAAGAAAGAACCAAAGAAGAGGAAAAAAGTTGTGGCCTTAATGTCTGATGGTATAATCCCAGGTCCCACACTGTGTTACATCTACAGAGTTTGGCTTTGCCTACGCTGTCATCCCTGACAGGAAGAATGTATCCCCCAGAGCGCCGCATTGTAAAAGCAATGTATGTGACTCATTAATAATCTCAAACAGTCCATCTTAACTCAACCTAACTATTTCTAAGGAGTCAGCAATATGCTCTAAGACTCCCATAGTGACTCAATGATGAAGATAAATACAGTAAAATAGTTTTTCAGAGCTGAGATATTTCCTTGTTTCAATTCATATTATTTAAATCCAGACACAATTGTTATATTTACAAATGTTATTCACTTATAGTTGGTAAGAAGAGGTAAAAAAAACGCCAAACTTAGTTACTGTAATAAGAACAATTACGGTACAATATGACACTAGCTCGATCTCTTTGAGGCGGTTCATATGAGGTTAATTCGGACTAAATCGAACCAACCGTTAAATTAAAAAAAAAGTGTTCTAAAAAAAAAGAGCTCCCCATAGTGAGTAAAATCTGAACTATTAGAATAAAATATGATGTAAAAGATAGATCTACTCGAGTGGACTTAATTCCGACCAACTGTTTGGGAAATATATCTGAAAAAACTTTTTTTTTCATAAAAAAAACTCCACTTAGTGAATAGAAGGGCAACTGTTAGAGTTAAATATCATATATACGATATAGATCTCCTTGAGTCGATTCATATGCACCAAAATTGGACCAGATGAAAGCAATGGTTCATAAGATAGGGCCCGGAAACTGTGATTTTGGAAATAAAGCTCCTTCTTGCGACAAACATATGGAACGAACCATTCCTAAAAAATCCATGCAGTTCTTCCTCACCCTAAGATCTAAAGGAATGTAAAATTTTAAAAATGATCCATGTAACAGTTTATGAGTTATCGCGTTAAGACACAGCAATGAGTTTTTGGGAAAATATCCCCGTCTTTTCGGGGATAAAGTTATTCATCGTCTGAAGCATCAGTCCCACTGGGATCATTAAATATAAATTCATGTTTGCCACTCAGTCAGACCTCTTATTGCAGTATCCAACAACTGCTGCCACAGAAGCAGCTTCTGGCTCCTTCTGGGTACCAAACAGCCTGCTGCCACCACAACCCCCCCCCCCCCTCCTTTGATTAACCTCGCTGCCAAACGGCCACCACCATATGACTCCTGCATTTCCCTGGTTGGAGTTAGGCTGACAACAACACACTGACGGTACAGCAAATTGCGAGAAAATGTGAGAGAAAATGAATCGAAAAGACGACTGGTGCATTTTAACAGAGATTCTTTTTCAACAAGTTCCCGGGTTTGGATCAGACCAGATGGCCATCGTGACAGGAGTGGAAAATTTCACGCTGGATTGTGGTTGGTCCTGGACACCATGCCCATTGTAAACATTTGTTGTTGTGTCTTTGAGAGCCAAGGGGACGTTTTTATATTTAATCCGGTGGCATCATAATACTTGAGATATGTTGGAGAGCCCAGAGTTGCTTCATGAAACTAGAACAGCGCCAAAGTCCCGGAGAAAAAAACACGACGAGTTGGACGAGAAAAAGTGTTAACATTCAAGTTCTAATTTTAACTCGCTCCAATGTCCAACTTTGTTGAGGAGCACAAAGGCAATCTTTACAACTTTCTCATCTGAGAAAAAACACAGATAAGCCAAATCATTAAAACCACTGCTCAAATGTTGTGTCGGTTCACTTTTTGCGACAAAAGCAGCTCTGTGAGCACCAGAATTCACTTTTTAGCAACGTGTGCTACATCAGCTCTTCTTCAGAAACCATGGACTAGACCTCACTGCCAATTCTGCATCACTGAGCCTTGGGAGCATATGACCCTGCTGCCGGTTCCCCGGTGGTCCTTCCTTAGACCTCTTTGGTAGGTACTAACCACTGCAGAACACGATCAATCCATCAATCCAGTGGCATGCAACATGATTCAGGAAAAAATAACCTGAATAATGTGTATTTCTGCAGTAATTCTTTGTTTTTGCCAATGGTTCATGCGCCCTCCATCTCCAAATCTCCGCCTAGTCCTTGCCGATCCATCAGCCTCATCACTCTCAGTAGAGTCCCCAGCCACCACCACCAGTATCCATGCTCCAAATGTTTGCTTGCTTGAGCAAGACACCATTTGATCATAATCATAAAATGAAATTGTATGGTTTAAAAATACCTCCATATTAAAAACTAACAAAGAACATCCTAAAACTTTGGTTTTCATCAGCATGAGCCTTAAGGAGCGGGAGTCCTGGTCTTATGGAGTTCCGGGAAGGAGTAGAACTTTTACACTTTTCATCTTTTTTTTCAGTTCAAACCAGACTTTCATTCTCAAATCAACCCTCAGAGTCGGTAAAGGTGTTTTTCCTTCGCTGCAGTATGATTCAACAATAATTCGGAGACAAAGTTAATCACATCCTCCTTCTCCTTTGCAGATAAACCCTCCAAAAGATAAAAGCACATGGGCAGCCACAAGGGGAACATGGCCAGGTGATAAGAGAATGAATTTACATCCCTGATGGAGAACTCCTTAATTGAAAATCTAACTTAAGCACAGTTTGAATCATTCATTCGACGTGTCAGAAATATCCTTTCCCCGAGTCTAATTTTAGTTCTTTTCAAGGTTGCCATGATGCTTTGGGACTTCCGTTATCAGAGTCTGCAGTGCAGCCCCCGAAGAGAACTTTAAAATCGCTCACCTGACACCACCCGGTTCTCAATATGTCACTATCTCGCTCGCTCTTAGTCTCTCTCTCTCTCTCTCTCGCTCTCTGCGCTCTTCACTCCTCACTCTGAGAGCAAATCCTAAGACAAGCGGTTTGATGTTCAAAGCAGAGGGGCTTGAAAGCTTCCCATCAACCACCCAGACTCAAGGCTTCCTCCCTTCAAAGGAAAACATAAATGGGCCCAAGGAAAATTATTCACACTGGACAAACATGTGCAGAGTTTCCACTACGAGTGTCCTGAACCCACAGCAAACAATGCAGCATTCCTCCGCCAATCTGGCATTGGCTTGAAACTGATTATTATTAATACACTTTCCACATGTTAGCAGGACTAACACTTAAACACCTCACAATATAAAGATGTTTTTAAGAGCAGAGCAACACTGTAAAAAACTCTTTCTGAGGGTTTTGGTTTCACAAATACAGTTTAGGAAAACCGGATTATATGAGCTAAGTTGGTGGACAATGTTGGACCAATTCTTTGCATTCTTAGTTCTGTAGTTTATTCTCATTCCAACCTGTCATTCATATGTCTCAAGCATGCTCAGCATTACTTTACCGCCGTCGCTGCCTGAGGCTTTCGCCTGTTATCGCCATCTTGTTGCATCTACCCAATAAAACAGCGACACACCTTCATTGTCAGCCAATCATCTCGCTCCTCTAGCCTCGGTTCATTCGCCCTGTTGCTCCACCTCACAGCCCGGTTTTTGCAGATTCACGAATGTCATCTTTTAATCAGTCCCAAAGATATACTATGTCACAGCAGAGTCATCGGCCTCCACCTCCACCACCGTAATCTGGACTTCATGAGATTTATGTCCTAGCAGCTTATGCTAAATTCCCTTTGACCTCTACCTCCCTCAAAGAGTCAACCGATTTGTTTCTTTCTTGCAGACCGAACTATCACAAAAACTAAGGCTGCAGGTTCCATTCAACTTGTGGCCACTTCCTGCTGGCCATATTACCCTCTTGCTTTCCCCCAATTTATGTGTATCTTCAGCGGTCCCATCGATGAAGCCCGTAAGTGTCCCGAAAAACACAATAAAAATAAAATAAAATCAAGAGTAGGTTTAACATGAGTTGTTTGCTTTATGTTCCTCATAAACCCCTGCCACATAAGCACTTAATTTATTATTTATAGCACTTATTTTATCTTGAATAGAGGCAAGAAATACCAGTGGAATTGTAAGTGCGGGGACAAATATTTGTTTTCCAACCTGACAGCAAGAATATATTGTTCTATTGTTCAAATAGAGTAAATAAAGGGATGTGAGACATAAGTTGTTCTCACTAAACTATCAGGCTAAGGGGAAGGGAGGTGAATAAACACACACAGAAAGTAAATGCCCAGCTTCATTTCACCATTTTATTATATTATATATCGCACTAATATATTGCACTAATATATTATCAGACTTTAAAATCGAGGTTAATCTTGGAACAGAGATTTTAATCTGAAATGAGAATTTTTACGTGGTTAAAATATAGGCTATAATATAAGGTTTTGCAGTTATTGCTTCCATTTATAAAATTGCACAGTATAAATAAAAGTGTGAGTCAAAATATGTCTGGAAAATTTTTAATCATCAGCATATCCTTTGGCAAGAAATTAATTTAGGTGATTATTCATGACACCTAAGGCGTCTCTAGGTAGAATTAGTTTGCAAATGTGTAGATGTAATAGTTAGTGACTTCTACAGTATACTTGGTTACCTTAGGGACAATTTTCTAGGGCTCAATCTCGCTTTCCAAGAAAGTGCCATCCCACAATAATCAATTACATCCCACAAAGAATAAATAAACAACAACACATATTGCACGGCTGAAGGAGAACATTGTGCATAGCCACATATTACGCTTTTGGAATGGCATTGCACAAACCATGATATTGCATCCTGTCTCTGTTATTTTACACAGACAGAATACAATTTAAATGTTCACGGAAGGTAATATTTTCCCTCTTCTTTGTCCTCGCAAACGAAAAGTCGAGTGCCGTCCTCATCACCGCGCCGACAGAACCGGGGGAGACGCGCTGACCAGGAGCATTACAGTTTTATCATTGTGGTAGCAAAATGATATTAAATTGCAACGACAATGGAGAGACTCTGGGCTCTGCCTTCGGTAAATAACACAAGAGTTGAGCCTGGCATTGGTCCAGTGGACTGACATTTACTTTAGAATTAACGTGACGCTCATCAATATGAAGCAATATGCATTTTCCCCCCTCCTGCACTTCATCTCACTCAGAAAGTCTGTTAGTCACCGCAATGATCTATCCCCAAAAGCCCCCAATCCCCTGCGTTGTACAAGCAAATCCCCTGGTTGAATTCCTTAAAATAGGTGACTCGATAATCCCAAACAGTCTATATTGACCCAACCTAACAAGACAGAATCCCCTACGTCAATTCATGTGAGCTAAATTTAGAGAAGACTGGACTTCTGGTTAGGAAGTTATGAAATACAAACTCTTCCTAAAAAAAATCTTTTAATCAGTAAAATATGAACTATTATAGCGGAATAACATTTATACAAAACAAATCTCCTTGTGTTAATGTGAGCTAATCTGGACATAAAAGGGAAATATGTTTTAGGAAGCAACTGTCCAATTTCATTTATTTTTCAAAAAGTCACGCCAGTGGGTTAAAAATGAACTATTAGAGGAAAATATAACAAATACAAGTTAGATCTGCTTTTGAGGCTATGAGGTAAATCTGGATGAAACAGGACCAACAGTAAACTAAAAAACAGTTTTTTGGTAGAAAAGCTACACCTAGAGGGGAAAACATGAACTATTAGATTAAAATATGATAAATACAAGATAAATTCCTTGAGTCGATTCACATGCACTAAATTTGGACTAAATTTGGACTAAATAGTTGAGAAATTATGGGTCAAAAACATTTGAATGAAAACTCCACCAAAATCAAGGAAAACGATCTTTGAAAACGTTTTTAAGCTACGCGTTCACACGAAGTATCCGCAATGACCATTGATTTTTTTTTTGGGATATAATTTGCCTATAATTCTATACCTGATGTCTGAGGCCGTTTCTGTGACGTCATCTAACCTGCATATCTGTAACGCTGAGCGACTGTGAAGCTCTGCCACTCTTCAGCTGCAAGGAGACCACC